>CM024590.1:9224614-10424614 GCA_014182565.1 Eucalyptus marginata | reverse complement strand
CCGGAAATGCTAATATGAATATCATCTGTCTTACGTGGCACAACCAGTGTTTACATGAACATTTTAATAATTTTTTGAATATTTTTATATTTTTTTTTTTTTCTTTCATTTTTTTACTTTATATTATTTTTTGGAGTGAGGGCCGATGACTCTAGGGGGTCATCGCGGCTCTTGCTAGGGTGAGGGCTGCAATGCCCTTGCCGACCAAAGCAAGCTTTTGCCTAATACTGATGAGGGTCACTAGCCCTCACTTCAAAAACTTCAGAAAAAAAAGTAAGGAAAAGCAAAAAAAAAAAAAAAAAAAACCATGAAATTCAACTTTTGTTAAAAAAATATTATTTAAAAATGTCAACGTTAATGCCAAATATGTCATATATAAGCAATTTAAGTATCCATATCAGCAATTTCCTATCAAAATTGATCGAATGGACTCAATTGACAAAATATCAAAAACTTGAAGACCAAACTGGCAAAATGCAATAAATTTAGAAATTTTATGGTAATATTTGTTTGTACTAATGACCAATTAAAATCACCATGTCTCAAATGAAATAAGAAACTCTGTACGAAACAGAGAAAAGGACCTAGCAAAAAAAAAAAATGAAAAAGAGATGAGTAACATAAAGCCATTAGGAAAAGGAAAAAAAGAAAAGAAAAATAGGAATGTAATTTTGGAAGAGAGATTCTTGTTTTAGAGAAGCCAGACAAACTTGGGGAAATGTATGGTGGACAGCTTCTCCTTTTCCTTTGAGATATGACGCAAGAATGACCAAATTGCCAAAAGTTCATTCTCTGACGTAGCATGATACAAAGTCATTTTTGTTTTGTGGGACATATAATTCGTATTTAAAGAACTATATTTAAATGGAAAATCTTGCTTAATCCAAAAAAAGGAATATAACACAAGTGGCAGAAGAGTATTAGAAGTGCCAAAAATTGCACATTGCGTTCACTCTAACGTTAAAATTTTTGTCGGATTACTTTAGTGCCAAATTTTAAAAAAAAAAATGATCATTTAAGTGTCAACGGCAAGAAATTCCAGTAAAAAATAATATGTGGTTTTTATAATTAAAAATCTTATATGACTTGGCATATTATTTAAAAAAATCTAGTCGCGTGGCATTTCCACATGGTGTGCTTGATACTAAAACAAATGCTTTTTAACAACAATTGGTACTGAAGCCATCACTTTAAATAAATGCTCCATTCGTTTTGTGGAAAATAATTTTCAAGAAAATAATTTTAAATTTTTGGGCATTCATTTCATAGAAAATAAATTGATCGGGGAAAAAACGGAAAAAAGTCTTCCAAAATGAAGGAAAATATTTTCCACTTGTCAATATAAGAAAAACATTTTCCTCATTCACTTTCTCTTATCTCACACCCATGTTAACATTTCCATCTTTCCTTCTTCTTCTTTTTCATTTTAAAAAAAATCAAATTTGAAATTATTTTTCTTTTTCTTTTTTTTCTTTTACTTTTGTCTTGGCCGATTGTTGGCAACGATGATAGTCGATGACTAGCCACAAGCAAGCCTCGAGCTCGCTCAAGGCTTACCCACCTCTGGCAATCTTGTTGCTTGCCCAATTGGTGATGAGCTCGAGCCCTAGCTCACCGCTCGCCAGATCGACAATGAGCTAGGGCCCAAGGCTCGCCTGCTCGAGGCCTCAGCTCACCAGCTCGGTGCTTGTGAACTCAAACCTCGCCAGATTGCCAAGCGCAAGCCTTAAGCTTGCCTTTGGCCAGTCGCCAATCATTGTTGTGGCCAACTACCAGCTGAAGAAGAAGAAGACAAAAAGAAAGAAAAGAAAAAGAAAAATAATTTAAAATTTCATTATTTAAAAAATAAAAAATTAAAAAAATACAAAATTTCATCTAAAAAGTGTGCATGGAAGAAAAGATTTTCCTTATCGAATAGCAAAAAATATTTTCTACTTCACTTTCATGTTTCAGTCGAATATCGAAAAATAATTTTATTTTCTTGGAAAATGGCTTCTTGCAAAATATTTTCCAGAAATACCACATTTTCCACAAAATGAACGAAGTCAAAATTTGACACTCAAATGAAACTATTCACAACTTTTAGAAGATGTTGTTTATGAATTATATGTTGATTGGACACACCGACAAGCCATGTAGGATTAAGAAATTAATAAAATATGATCACGTTGGATTTCGGCCACTTAAATCGGAGTTAACAATTAAGTGATTTTTTTTTTTAAAGTGGCACTTAGGTGATTTGAAAAAACTGTTTGACATTAAAGTGAGCGTTGTACATGTAATTTTTGGTATTTCTAGTGTCCTTTACCATGCGGATTGACCATACTCCATAATCAACCTCATGGGCCGAATTAATGGTTGAGAGTGAAACTTGGATATGGTTTATATTAGACCTTATCCAACTCAACAACAGGCCTAATAATTATTTTCTAAGTCCATCCATGATTTATAATTATTAGATTTTCCTCCCATTCCTGCTTTGGGCCTGGGTTCTAGCATCTTATCAAGATCATAATCCGGCCTAGCTTAGACTCGTGTGGAAAGTCCAATTCCATATACCGGGCCAGCCCAAACCTTCGGTAGTCTAGTACTTTTATGTCCTTGTTTATGGTCAAACAAGTTCCCCAAAGAACTACGCCAGATGGCTTTGATCTCCAGTATATAGACCTCAAACTTTATTCCAAAAGCTTCCATTAAATGCCGGTATCTTTCATTAAGATGAATTCCAGTAAAAGGATATTCACAATATGCTATGTGCAAGTCGGACCTGTTGCTAAAAAATCTTAGCATTTAGCTGTTGATTTTACTTGCCGTTAATTAACAATGCGAGAACTTGCACTGCAGTATCTAACGGGAATCCGAGGGTATGACTCAGTGACTTTTCAACACGTTCGGGAAGTCAATGCCAAGTTTAACACGTTGGGATGGTTTGGAGAGCCAGATCTCGGTTTTTTTCTAAATTTCCACAGATGGCGACATCTTTTAGACTCTGCACCAGCAAATCAGCGCAGTTTTTCTTTGAAGAGAAGTGTTAAGGTATCAAGTGAAATTGATGTAAGAGTCCGGGTCAATCATTTGACTGTGTTTGTGTTTGATCATAATTCATCAGACTGTTTTATGTCCAAAAATTGAGGGGTGAAGTCATTTTGTTGAATGATGGCTCTGAGATCTTCTAGAAACTGATCCAGGTATCACAGAAATAGTATAAGCATATAAGTAAACAATTCTGGAGTGTTGTTTGGCCCAAAAAAAGAAAAGAAAAGACTGGGTGATGTTTTCTTGCAGTAGTCACTAGATCCACAAGGGGACAAGTTGTCTGTAATTTTTCCTATATAACATTGCTGAAGAGTGTCATTGGTTTCCTACGTGGGAACTGATGATATGCTTGAGCCTTCTGAGGCGGGAAATCATGGAGAGGCAGATCTCAGAGTAGGAAAGCATCTGAGCCAGTCTGAAGAGAAACAAGCACGTGATAACATGGCAGACAATGCCAACTACATGAGTCATGGTGTGGACATATGTTTGTTCAGGTAAAACAGCACCAAGACCGGTCATGAACGATGTGGCAGTCGACTGCAGTGCGATGTATGTCAGCACAGCTGCAGTCACGTAGCAATGCACGAAAGGTGTGTTGCCGAAAGCAGTGCCCCAGAGTATGATGGAAGAGGCCAGTATAGAGCAGGACATTGCAACAGTGTCGGAGATGATGAACCACTTGAGATGTCTGCTTGACCGGAGAAGGGCCACTCCTTGGCCTGGGCCTGGGTTATTGTTATAACCACCGGGCATTGTGAAAGCTGCAGCAAACGTCACGGTTGTGATGAGTGTTGCGACCATCAGTAAGGTCTGACAATTTTGCTTGTAAGTTTGTTCTAAATCCAAGACACCAGCTTTTTGTTCATTTCTACAGGGAAAAAGTCCACGGAAAATCCCAAGATGTGGGAGGTATAGTTGTCGCCAATTCGGCATCACAACCTGTAAGCAAAATGAAGACTACTTAGATTTCGAATCATGGTGTAGAGATTTAATAAATTTTAGTGGATTACGGCCTGCAACAGTATAGATGGAATTACACGTGGTTCCTTGGTTGCCTCCTCTATGTCGAAGGCGGTTTGCCCCTTTGTGTTCCGGTGGCTGTTTGATCCACTCTCGCATCCCCCAATAGGTAAGCCGCAATCCAACTTCTCCTTCCCATGATAGTTAGATGCAAAGGAGTATTGCCGTTGTGATCAGGCTGATTTAGTAGGCCCTCGAGCTCGATAGTTTCCAGTATGCATGTGACCACATTTGCTCTCCCACTTAGCTCTGCGACATGAAGAATGTTCTGTCCCTTTAGGTCTACCAATTCTCCAGCATCTGGACATCTCCGAATAATCTCTTTTATGACCTTGGCATGGCCATTACTCGCTGCTGCATGAAGCGACGAAAAACCATCTATGTCCAATGCATATGCACTCGAGATATCAAACTCTTAACAATTGTTGGACCAACCCGTGGTATCCAGAAAAAGCTGCATAGTGGAGAGGGGTCCTGCCTTGGTGGTCAGCTTCTTTGATCAGCTCCGGCTTTGCTCTTAGGAACGTTTTCACTATACCTGTGATGCATGAACAAAATATTCTTTAAAGCACACAGAACTAGCAAGTATTGGAACTGAGCGACATCTAATGGGAAGTTGAAAAGATTTTTACTTTGTATAAGCATATATGCCAAATTTTCCATCAGTAGATATGGGGACTCTGTTGCTACATGAGATTACGCAATAGTTGAACTCAGTAGAAGAACTTAGCATCTTTGTTAATACTTCGGAGCATGATATCTTGCAGGTCAAGGATTAGAGAGTTACCAGAATGTCTCGTGTTCACAGCAGCGTGCAAAGCCGTTTGGCTATCTGATGCACCGTGAGCAAATAGGGGGCATGATGTCAGGATCCAATTTACAATCTCTTTCATGCCCCCTCTAGCAGCCAGGTACAATGGGGATTCTCCTGCACTGTTTTCGTAAAGTACAAGGTGAGGATCAACTTTTATTAACAACCTAACCACTTGTGAGTGACCATTTCTGATCGCCTCGTGTAGGGCTGTGTTGTTCCTTTTATTTCCCCATCTTAGCATCTCAAACCTGTGGTGGCAGCCGCTTTCAATGTCTAGCTGAGAAGGAGAGGTGGATGTTATCTCTGTGACCAGAAACTTCACAACAGAAAGATGGCCGGCCCCTGAAGCTACGTGCAGAGGAGAGTCTCCCTCGGAATTTGGCTGCATGAGAAGGGACTTGCTTTGACTATAGATCTCCGCAAAAACTGGTCTCCGTCCGAAGCTAGCAGCAACATGGAGGGCCGCGTTTCCTTGAGGTGTGCGCCTCTGGAGTACGCTCAGCTCAGGTCTGTATCGAGAAGCTCCTTCAGGGAGTGCGCATCACCAGAGGGAGCATATCGGTACAGCCTCAGATCCATTTTCTTGGAGGAGGAATAAACTTACGTTGCTCCAATTGGATAGATGGTAATTACGGTTTCCGGAGATGGAAGTAATTCGATTGAAAGCTTCCTACTTCGATGTCGTGTTTGACACATTTGGTGGGCTGGTATTGGGACGACAAAGGTTCGGTCATGTCCTGAACTTGGAGCAGAGACACTCCCATCACATTGGAGTCAGCATGGCGTCGGCTTCAACTGAATGAAGTAGTGTATCAAGTGAGATAGATGAACATTCAAGGTCAAATGTTGAGACTTTTACGTCCAAAAGTGGAAAAAACAAGGTGAATTGGCGACGAAGTTCATCGTGCTGGAAACGCTAGTCGACGTTGATTTTAGAAAATTCTCAAAATCTCGACTAAATCTTCCACCAGCGAGAGGCATACGAAGACTGGAGATTAACTGCCGCAGGTGATTGGAAAATTTGGTTAGAATCGGCCCTGACATTTTCGGCAAAGATGTCGTAAACCAAGAACTTTATTACAAGCAAATCATTGTTTGTGCGTACATCATTACTTGCTCCAGAGGCTGCGGACCTAAGATTGACTTGGGTGATTAGATTGAAACTTAAAAGGAATCGTCAATTATACTAACTAGTATTATTCATAAATGCGGTAGTTGCAATTGCAATTGATAGACAGTCATAATACTGTCGGGCTAGTATGGAACAGCTAAAAAAGTTCTAAAAGAATAGCCAGATCATAGTAACCCGGCAAGAAGCATGACACTATTGAACCGTGCTGGCCCACGGGTCATGCCAAGCTTGGCCCATTTTGCTAGGGTAAATTTCTTTTATTTTATTGTTAGTAAAGTATTTAAGTAAAGTATTTAACTAATCGTAACTTTCCTTTGCACTTTTGCACTTTGTAAAGTTTTACACTCTATGCGCTTACTCACCGTAACTTTTATCAATTAAATGTAGGTTTGTTCATCTTTATGTTCATAACTTCCTTTTAACATTAGTATGTTACGATAAAACACCAGTTTTTCAAAGCAAATCTAACAGACCATATCTCTTTCGTTTTTTTGTCATGCAACATCCTTTGTACTCTGTAAGATTGTCATCCTTTATAGGTTGTTTTATTAAAACATAAAATAATTCATTGAGAAGAAAATGAAAGTTAAAAACCATTATTTGTTTTCTAGTCTTGAATCTCAATCTTCATCCTGTCTCTCTCTTTAAACAACTTTGTAGTATGATCTTTCTTTTCTTTCTTTTTTCTTTTCAATCTACCTTGTTTGTTAAAACGTCATAATCCGGATAAAATAAAAAAATATTCACATCGTGTGACGTTTAAGTCTTGATAAATGTCGCAATATCTATGTCTCATCAAGTAAAACGAAAAACTCATGGCACTCATTTGGTTACAATAGAGTTAAGTAATAATCTAAATAAAAAAACTCACATTTTATAAAGTGTTGCATTTATGACATAACATTGGAAATTCTTTATATACTATCATATTTGTAATTTTAAAAAATTCATATTTTCTAAGTACTTTATAATATGTTGCACTCGATTTCCATAAAAGGTCATCAATACTGGCGCAACGTTGCAAAATTAAAGAAAAATATATTTTATGACATCACGTGCACTTGATTACGATCAAATGTAATAATTCTTTATAGAACGTTGTAAAACAAAGGAAAATATAATTTACTATATTTTGTACTTGATCACATCCTCATGTTGTAAATTTTTGCAATTTTTTTTATGAGCTACGTTGATCGAATTCAAGTGGAAAATATTCTAATAATTTCATTTGGTTGGTGTACTAATGGGGAAAATTACCAAAAAATCTTAAATTTATTACTACTTTTGTCAATTCAATCCTAAATTTTTTAAGTTTGTCAATTGAGTACTAAATCTTTTCATATTTTTTTTTTCCAATTGAGTCCATCTAACTAATTTTGATTGGAATTTGCTAATGTGAATATCGTTCATCCTACATGGCATGACCCATGCTAATGTGGATATTTTTAATTTTTTTTTCTTTCATTTTCTTTACTTTTATTTTCTTTGGAGCAAAAGCCGACAACCTTGGCACGGCCGAGGGCTGCGATGCCCTCGCCTAGTACTAGTGGCCCTTACTCCAAAAACTAAGTAAAAAGTAAGGAAAAGGAAAAAATTAGTTTATTATTTAAAAATATTTATGTTAGTGCTTGTTGTGCCACTTTAAATGCCGGCACTTATGCCAGTAATTTTCCATCAAAATTGGCTAGTTTAACTCAATTGCCAACTAAGTTGACAAAAGTACAATAAATTTTAACTTTTTTTGCAAAAGCCGACAACCTTGGCACGGCCGAGGGCTGCGATGCCCTCGCCTAGTACTAGTGGCCCTTACTCCAAAAACTAAGTAAAAAAGTAAGGAAAAGGAAAAAATTAGTTTATTATTTAAAAATATTTATGTTAGTGCTTGTTGTGCCACGTTAAATGCCGGCACTTATGCCAGTAATTTTCCATCAAAATTGGCTAGTTTAACTCAATTGCCAACTAAGTTGACAAAAGTACAATAAATTTTATGACTTTTTGATAATTAACTACAATTAGGGGTGTGCATGGTCCGGGTGGGCGGTTCCCAACCTAGAACCGGGAACCGCCCACTAAGAACCGATTCCGAAAAATTGGAACCGAGAACCTCCCGCTAGTTGCATGGATCCACCCGAGAACCGCACCACCGGTCCGGTTCGGTTCCTGGGTGGATCCATATAACCGGTCCAACCTCCGGGCCTTCCCCTTTTCGCCCTCCCCACATTTGCTTATTCTGACTCTCCCGACCATGGTAGCTTTATTCTCCTCATGTACCAGTGCCGCGGTGGTGTCCGCGGCAGCGACAGTCGCGACCCTTGCTTCACTTCCGTCCCGGCCACCACCACCATCTTCGCCACCGCCTCCACCTCCGCCGTCTCCCACTCCTCCCTTGAGACCGACAATGAGGAGGACAACGGGGATGATGAGCCATTCTTAGACCTGGAGTTCGCCCGTCCCCAAAGATGAGGATGATGGGGAGAAGCTTGAGGAGGGGGAGGAGGAAGAGGGGAGGTAGAAGCGGGACGAGCCCAACAACAAAGATGACGATAGTGACAGTGAATGCGGAGGTGGCGACGACGTGGAGAGAGAGTTCAAGTTCGAGGGAGGAAAAGAGAATCAACTACTGTTTTGCCAAGTTCGGACTAAGACTCGAAGGGAGATGAGTAGATTTGGAGGTGAATCGGAGAGGAAGAGGGAGATCGGGGAGATTTTGAACTGAGAGAGACGAGATGGAATAGGAAAGTAGTGAATTGAGACAAGGTGATGATTGGAGCCCTAAATTTTAGATTTGCTAATTTTGAATTTTTTTAATATTAAAAATTAATATATTGTTATAATATAACCGGTCCTGTCCGAGTGGGCGGGTGGGCAGATCCGCCCATGGAACTGGAAACCGGACCGGTACCCACCGGTTCCCCATAATTTGGAACCAGGAACCGAACCGGTTCCCTTAAAAACCACCGGTTCCGAACGGTTCCGATCCGGTTCTGGGCGGGTCCCAATTAATCACCATGTCTCAAATGGAATGAGAGGCGCTGTACGAAAAAGAGAAAAGGACCTGTCAAAAAAACTTAACAAAACTAAAGAGAGGTAAGGAATGGAAAGCCAATTAAAAAGGAGAAAGGAAAACAGGAATGTAATTTTGGAAGAGGGATTCTTGGTTTAGAAAAGTCGGACAAACTTGGGAAATCGTATGGTGCAGACTGGGCAGCTTCTCCTTTTCCTTTGAGACATGACGTAAGAATGACCAAATTGCCAAAAATTCATTCTTTGACGTAAGGTACAAAGTCCTGTTTTGTTTTGTGGGACATATGATCCATAATTAAAGAACCCCAAAAAATTTTGCTAACTCCAAGAAATGGAATATCACGTGCATTAACCATGCTCCATAATCAACCTCCTGG
This sequence comes from Eucalyptus marginata, assembly GCA_014182565.1. NCBI lineage: Eukaryota > Viridiplantae > Streptophyta > Magnoliopsida > Myrtales > Myrtaceae > Eucalyptus > Eucalyptus marginata. Next base: position 10,415,211 of record CM024590.1, on the reverse strand, counting down.
ACCGAATTAATAGTTGAGATTGAAACTTGTTTATGGTCTATATTAGACTATATCCAATTCGATAGCAGGCCCAATAATTCTTTTCTAAATCCGACCATGATTTAGAATTATTAGATTTTCCGTGTAACAACTCCTGGCATTTAGCTATTGATCTTTCCTTGCAGTTAATGAGTAATGTGGGGACTTGCACGCTAGGTTGCACGGACACTCTCCGGGACCCTTCGTGTCGTGTCCGACACTCCAACACGTGTCCGACACGCGGTCAACTGCCTTCGACACGCTCTGACACGCGAGTCGGAAATTCCGACACGTGACTCCAACACGCACGGGGTTATTTTTATAAATGTCCAAAATTTATGGGGTCTAAATATAAATATATGAAAAAAAAATAAAATATTAATAAAAGCTAAAACAAATTTTCAATACTCGTTTGAAGATGTTGGGGTACTTGAAGTTGCAAATTTTTCATTTGACGAGTCGGAGATGGAGTCTGTTTTTTTTTTTTTTTTTTTTTTTTTTTTTTTCAAAAAAGTGGATAATATGGATGAATGACTTTTTGTTATATTTGATGATGGAATGTCGATTTTTTTTTCTTATTGTTAAATTTTAAATTTAATAGTGGAACGTGGATTACTTGTTTTTCCTTCAAGTTTACAATGAAATGTAGTTAAATTTGTCAAATTAAAACAATGAATGGTATTAACAAATGTAGGATTAATGTTTTTAGTATAGATTAATTATAGGCTCTTTTTATTATTATTATTTAGAATAACGTGTCGGAACGTATCGAAATTCTCTACTTTTGAAAAATGACGTGTCGGCGTGTTATATCGTGTCGTGTCGCATGTCGCGTGTCCGTGTCGCTACAACCTAGCTTGCACGGCAGTATCTAATGTGAATTCAAGCCTATGACTCGACTTTTAAACACGTTCGGAAAGTCAATACCAAGTTTAAAACGTTGGGATGGTTTGGAGAGTCAGATCTCAGTGTTTTTCTAAATTATCACAGATAGTGACATCTCGAGTTTAGACTCTATACCAGCAAATCAGCGCATTTTTTACTTTGAACAGAAGTGTTAAGGTATCAAGTGAAATTGATGTAAGAGTCAAGGTCAATCATTTGACTGTATTCATGTTTGATCATAACTCATCGGACTGTTATATGTCCAAAATTTGAGGGATGAATTCATTTTGTTGGATGATGGCTCTGAGATCTTCTGGAAACAGCTCTAGGTATCACAAAATTAGTATAAGCATATAAGTAAACAATGCCGCAGTGTCGTTGGCCTAAAAAAGAAAAAATTGAGCTATGTTTTGTTGCAACTTTCACTAAATCTACTAGGGGAAAAGTTGTCGGTAATTTCTCCGACATGACAATGCTGGAGAATATTATATATTTGCTATGTGGGAATTGATGATACACTTGAGCCTTCTGAGACGGGAAATCATGGAGAGGCATCTCTCAGAGAAGGAAAAAATCTGGGCCAGTTTGAAGAGAAACAAGCAGGTGTTAACAATGAAGACACTGCCAACTATGTTAGCCGTGGTGTGGACATATGTTTGGTCAGGCAACACAGCCACGAGACCTGTATTGAATGACACAGCAGTGAACTGCAAGGCAATGACTGTCAGCACAGCTGCAATCACGTAGCAACGTACGTAAGGTCTCTTGCCGAAAGCAGCGCCCCAGAGTATGATGGAAGAGGCCATTATAGAGCAGGTCATTGCGATGGTGTCGGAGATGATGAACCGCTTGAGATTACCACTTGACTGGAGAAGGGCCACCCCTTGGCCTGGGCCAGAGTTATTGTTATAACCACCGGGCATTGTGAAAGCCGCTGCAAATGTCACAGTTGTGATGAGTGTGGCGACCATCAGTAGGGTCTGACAATTTTGCTTGTAAGTTTGTTCTGAATTCGAGACACCAGCTTTTTGTTCATTTGTACAGGGGAAAAATCCTCCACGGAGATTCCAAAGATGTGGGAGGCGTGGTTGTCGCGAATCCAGCATTGCGACCTGCAAGCAAAATGAAGACAGATTTCGAATCATGGTCTAGAAATTAATAAATTTCAATAAGTTACGGCCTGCAATAGTATACCTACCGAGGGAATAACACGTGGTTCCTTGGTTAGCTCCTCTATGTCGAAGGCAGTTTCCCCCTTTGCGTTCCGGGCTGTTTGATCAACTCTTGCATCCCACAATAGGTAAGCCGCGATCCAACTTCTCCTTTCCATGATAGTCAGATGCAAAGGAGTATTGCCGTTGTGATCAGGCTGATTTATTAGGCCCTCGAGCTCGATGGTTTCCAATATGCATCTGACAACATTTGCTCTCCCGCTTAGGACTGCAACATGAAGAATGTTTTGGCCCTTTAGGTCTACCAATTCTCCAGCATCTGGGCATTGCCGAATAATCTCTTTTATAACCTTGGCATGACCATTACTTGCTGCTGCATGAAGTGATGAAAGACCATATCTATCCACTAAATGTGCGCTCAAGATATCGAACTCCAGTAATTGCTGGACCAATTTGTGGCATCCAGAAAAAGCTGCATAGTAAAGAGGGGTCCTGCCATGGTGGTCAGCTTCTTTGATCAGCTCTGGCTTTGCCCTTAGGAGGGTTTTCACTATACCTGTGATGCATGAACAAGATATTCTTTAAAGCACACAGAACTAACAAGTATTGGGACTGAGCAATCTTATGGAGGTTGAAAATATTCATACTTTGCATAAGCATATGCCAAATTTTACATCAGTAGATATCAGGACTCTGTTGCTACATCAGATTACACGATAGTTGAACTCGGCACAAGAACTTTGCATCTCTGTTAATACTTTGGAGCATGATATCTCGCAGGTCAAGGAATAGAGAGTTACCAGGATGTCTCGCACTCACAGCAGCATGCAAAGCCGTCTGGCCATCTGATCCACCATGAGCAGATAAAGGACATGATGTCAAGATCCAATCTACAATCTCTTTCATGCCCCCTCTAGCAGCCAGGTGCAATGGGGATTCTCCGAACTATTTTCATAAAGTACAAGGTGAGAATCGGCCTTTATTAACAACCTAACCAATTGTGAGTGACCGTTTCTAATCGCTTCATGCAGGGCTGTGTTGTTCCTTCTATTTCCCCATCTTAGCATCTCGAATCCGCAGTTGCAGCCGCTTTCAATGTCTAGCTGAGAAAGAGAGACGGATGTGATCTCTGTGACTAGAAACTTTGCAACAGAAAGATGGCCTGCCCTTGAAGCTACATGCAGAGGAGTGTCTCCCTCAGAATTTGGCTCCATGAGAAGAGACTTGCATCGACTATAGATCTCGGCCAAAACTGGCGTTTCTCCAGATCTGGCAGCAACATGGAGAGCCGTGTTTCCTTGAGGAGTGTGCATCAGGAGCATGCTCGGATCTCTATCGATAAGGTCCTTGAGGGAGTGAATATCACCGGAGTTTGCATATCGGTACAGCCTTGGATCCATTTTCTTGGGAAAGGAATGAACTTATGTTGCTCCAATTGTACAGATGATGATGATAACGGTTTCCGGAAGTGGAAATGATTTGACTTAAAGCTTCCAAGTTGGAGAATGAGTAAGCTTTCCAACCCCTCAGCCAAAAAGCCTTGGTAGTTAGCTATTAATAATGCCTTTCGATTTGTCTTGTGAGTGCCGTCAGTGCCTGAGAGTGCCCAATGTCAATGCCCCCAAATGACTTCCAAACACATGCTGATAGTCGAAGTCAAGTTGAACACGCTGGTTGGTCAGCACCTTGGGACAGCAAAGGCTCAGTCATATGTCCTAAAGTCAGAGCAGAGACACTCTCATCATCATAGCCAAGTCAGCGTGGCATGCGAATTCAAAGTCAAAACTGTTCCAACTTTTCCATTCAAAAGCTGAAAAAAGAAGGCGCATAGGAGATGAAGGTCATCATACTGGATGCGCGAGTCTTGCATTGATTTTGAAAAACATGCGAAGACCGGAGATTAACAGCCGCGTGTGATGATGGAAATTTGACTAAAATCAGCCCTAACGTATTCACGGTGGAGATGTTGTAATTGAGGGACACAAATATGGACACGCAATGGTTTGTGGGGGCATCATTACGTGGTACGTGGGGTGGGAAAGCAAAATGCGCCCTAGAATCTATCGACCCTAAGATTGACTTTAAGATTATTGTTGAAAACAGATTCCTGATAAAACGAATTGATACTCGAACGATCGAATATCAAAAACGAATGTGGAAACGTGCTCGGGAAACATGTAATATCGATCGAAGGCATATCACGGAAACAAACATACCTTGTATACCACAGATTAAATACTTGTTACTGTCTCAGAGGAATCATTGGAAGCCCTAGAGTTTTGTTTTTCAAGAAGAAGTAAACTGTTTTCAAGGGAAGGAAAATGATGTACTTTCTCTAAAATGCTACTGTCCACGTTCTTCCTCTTTTTTTTTTTTTTTTTTTTACTTATATATTGCAGTTATTTTCTGAAAATAATTATCCCCTTCCTCTTATGAGCCCTTCTCTTGTGAGTTGGGTTTGATCTAACATTGGAAAACAAGATTGACTTGGCTCATCAAATAAAAAACCCATCAATTATATTGAAACTTGAATGGAATAAAAGTGCTGCCGATGTAGCTGTTGCAATTGCTGCTAATATATTGCCATATAACTGCCGGGTCATTGTGAAATAGGTGAAAAGGTTCTAAAAGACTCGACCAGCCACAGTGGCCCGGCAAGAAGCACGACGCTAGTAGCCCATGGTGGCCCATGGGTCGTGCCAAGCTTTGCTCAATGATGCTGTGAATTGTGTCGTGTCGTGCTAATAGAGGTGATCGATTCTAGGGTTGATTGATTCCCACCTTAGAATTGGGAATATCCATTCCTAATTTATGGGATCGGGAATTGACTATGTCCACCTAGGACTAGCTGGGTCTCTTTTTTGTTCTTGGAAGCTATAATTCTTTTTGTAGATAATCAAATTTTTATATTGGTATTCGATAATCTAAGACTTATCTTTTTGCTAAGTATCAATGGATTTCCTATTTAATGTGAAAACTTAGCATGAATATCTTATCCCGTCATCAAAATATAACAAAAATGTAGATTTTCTTTTCTAGTTTTGTTTGTGATTTTGAAGTTTGGTTTTGGATGTAAGCAGAAATTTCACAATGCATGTAGCCTCCACCCTCAACAACATAGCTTTACTTCTAGAAGAGAAAAATAATTATTAAAAAAAAAAAAAAAAACAAGGCATACCGGTCTGATCCGGTTCAGCACAAAGAACCAAGAACCGGACTGATTATTGGAGGTTCCAAATTTTGGAAACTGGGATTTCCCTACAAAGTGGCCGGTCCGTTTTCTGGGTTGGATCGAAACCAGCACTCACCCTTACGTGCCAATGAGCCAGGCCACCACCGCAAAGCATGGCCCGTAGTAGGAAACATTTGAGATGCACGAATGAAGACCTCTACATCTCTGCACAGTCCGTAATTCTAGATACCCGTAAGTAGAGTTCTAAATATTTAATCCATGGACTGGATGCGTTAATTTTATCTCAAGAAAATCTGTAATCCATTGTGTCGTTAGTGCAGCTGAAACCCCCAAAACTAAAAGCAATCGCCTGTCAGCCCTATTATAGTTGGATTAAGGTTTGGCATATATGCTTTGTTCCTTCTTTTAAATCTTGCGGGTGATTGAGCCAATCTCATGGCTATCCATCAATAAGAGATTGTTGTACTACTTGTTACCTATGATCTGCAGTTCATATCGATTGCCCTTGTCTCAATGTACATACTTTATAAGTCTATCATCTCTTCAAAGTGACGGGTTCTTAAGCCTATCAAGTAAATGATAGCAGGAGGGAAACATTACCAGGTTTGAGCTTAGCTCGTACTATAACAACCCAGTTCGACCAAGACGGGAAGTAGTCGCAAGGGGCCAAAGGACATGGACAAAATGGGGTAGGAATGAACCGATTTGCTCACCAAACATGGAGACAACATGTTTGTAATATATATGTAAAAACTAGAATTAACTCACGAATGTGACTTTTGATGTAACTACAAGTGGGAGCACTATCAAAATAGGTGATCTCATGGGAAAGTGCCTATTTGTATGTCAAAAGATAAAATTGAATCGTGCCAGCCCATGGGTCATGCCAAGCTCGGCTCAATTAGTAAAGGGTAAATTTGTTTTCCTCTTATTGTTAATTAAGTATTCAAGTGATTGTAACTTTCCTTTGCAGTTTGTAAAGTTTTACAATCTATGTGCCGATAATTTTCTTACTCACCGTAACTTTTCTCAATTATATGTAGGATTGATCGTCCTTGTGTCCGTGACGTTCTTTTAACGTTAATATGTCACGATAGAAAATTAGTTGTCCAAAGCGAATTTGACGGACCACATTTATTTCTCTGTTTTGTCATGCGACATCCTTTATACTCTCTACGATTGTTAGTACTTTAAGATAGAGTATTGCTAGCAAGACATTGCCGTTAGACTGAGTTTGTTGATCACAAAGTTTCATTTCCGGAGCTATGTTGATCTCAATTTCTATTTCAGAAATTGAGAAGTTAAAAAAATTTTCATTTAAAAAAGAAAAACTGGAAACAAAGAAATTAGAAGTATAAATTTTTATAGGTAGGTTGTTTTATTAAAACATAAAACAATTCATTCAGAAGAAGACGGAAATTAAAAACCATTATTTGTTTTGCCAGCTACCCTCAAATCTCAATCTTCATCACGTCTCTCTTTATAAACAACTTGCAGTGTGATTTTTTTTTAAAAAAATTTCAGTGTACTTTGTTAAATGTCATAATGCTGATAAAATAGAATTATTTACATTGTATAGCGTTTAAGTCTTGGTAAATGTTGCAATATCTATCTCTCATAAAATAAAACAAAAAACTCATGACACTCATTTGGTTACAAATAAAATTAAGTAATTATCTAAATAAAAAATTCACATTTTATAAAGAGTTGCCCTTATGACGTAACATTGAAAATTCTTTGTAATACTATCATACTTTTAATTTTAATAAATTCAGAGTTTCTAATACTTTATAATAAGTTGCACTCAATTACAAAAAAAGGTCGTCAATGCTGGCGCAACATTGCAAAATTAAACAAAAATTACAGTTTATGACATCATATGTACTTAATTATGATCAAACGTAACAATTCTGTATAGGGTCAATACTCTAAAAACCCCAAAATGGTACACATATGACAAATTTACCCCAAACTAATTTTTTGACCATGTAAAACTCCAAACCGATACACTTGTGACAAATTTACCTTGACTGATTATAAAAAATCATAAATTGGTACACTTGTACCAAATTTACCCCAAACTAATTTATTCAATTGCCAAAAACCCCAAATTAATATATTTGTGACAAATATACCCTTCTTTAAATTAGATTAATAACACAAAAAATCACAAATATTGTATCACTATAACAAATAGAGAATAAAATCCCAAACTAGTACATCAGTCAAATGTCACATGTTATTCAACTTAATAATTTGACAACAAAATTTAACGGAAACTAACAAATGGTAAATTTTGGGATAAATTTGTCAAATGTGTACTAGTTTTGGGTTTTTTGTGGTCAAAAAATTAGTTTAAGGTAAATTTATCACAATTATACTAGTTTGAGATTTTTTAGGATATTAACCATTCTTTATATAACATTGTTAAATAAAGGAAAATATAATTTACTATATTTTGTACCTGATCACATCCTCATGGCGTAAAGTTGCAAACTTTGTTTTCTCTTTACTAGCTACGTTGATTGAATTTAAGTGGATAGTGTCCTAATAATTTCGTTTGGTTGGTGTACTAATGGAGAAAATTATCAAATAAGTCATAAATTTACTGCACTTTTGTTAATCCAATTATAAGCCTTTTAATTATATTATTTTAGTCTAAACATTTTCATATTGTCAATTGAGTTCATCTAACTAATTTTGATAGGAAATATTGATATGAATATCATCTATCTTACGTAGTACGACTAGCGCTTAAGTGGATATTTTAATAATTTTTCAAATATTTTTTATAATTTTTTTTTGTTTCTTTTCGTTTTTTCTTTCATTTTCTTTACTTTTTATTATTTTTTGGAGTGAGGGCCAACAACCATAGGGGGCTATCGCGGCTCTTGCCAAGGTGAGGACTGTGATGCCCTTGCCAGCCAAAGCAAGCTCTCGCCCAATATCTACAGGGTCGTTGGCCCTCACTCCAAAAACTTTTAAAAAAAAAAAAAGTAAAGAAAAGGAAAAAGAATCTTAAAAATTAAAATTTTGTTAAAAATATTATTATGTCAACGTCAATGTTAATCATGCCGTGTAAGACAACCAGCATCTATATCCGTAATTTCCTGTTAAAATTGATTAGATTGACTGAATTGACAAAATATCAAAAAGTTGAGAATCAAATGGGCAAAATGCAATAAATTTTAAAAATTTTTGGTAATGCTTTTTTTGTACTAATGACCAACTAAAATCACCATGTCTCAAATGGAATAATAGGCTATGTACGAAACAGAGAAAAGGACCTGGCAAAAAAATAAAAATGAGAAAGAGATGAGGAATAGAAAGCTATTAAAAAAGGAAAAAGAAAAATAGGAATGTATTTCAGGAAGAGAAATTCTTGTTTTAGACGAGCCGGACAAACTTGGGAAAATGTATGGTAGGCAGCTTCGCCTTTTGCTTTGAAATATGACGCGAGAATGACCAAATTGCCAAAAGTTCACTCTCTGACGTGTAGTATGATACAAAGTCCTTTTCGTTTTGTGGGACATATAATTCATAATTAATGAACTACATTTAAATGGAAAATCTTGCTAACCCCAAGAAAAGGAATATAACGCGGGTGGTAGAAGAACACCAGAAGTGTCAAAAGTTATATAAGCATTCACTCTAATGTCAAAACTTTTTGTCATATTACTTAAGTGTCAAATCAAGGAAAAAATGGTCACTTAGGTACCAATAGCAAGAAATTCCAGTAAAAAATAATACATAGCTTTCATAATTAAAAATCTTAGCATATTATTTTAAAAAAAAATCCAACCCGCGTGGCATTTCTACATGGTGTGCTTGACACTGAAGTAATCACTTTTTAACAACGATTAGCACTAAAGCTATTATTTTAAATAAATGCTCCATTCATTTCGTGGAAAATAACTTCAAAAAAAAAAATTTAGAATTTTCCGATATTCATTTCATAGAAAATGAACTAGTCAGGGAAAACATTTTCTATTAGCGGAAAGAAAAAAGTCTTCTAAAAATGAGGAAAATGTTTTTCTCATTTTTAAGATGAGAAAAACATTTTTCTCACTCACTTTTTCTTATCTCACACCCATGTTAACATTTCCATCTGTTTATTCTTTTTTTCACTTTAAAAAAAAAATTGAATTTTTAATTCTTTTTTCTTTTACTTTTGTCTTGGCAGGTTGCCGATCACGACGACAGCCAATGATTGGCCACTAGCAAGCCTTGAGCAAACTCGAGGCTCATCCAACTCTTGACAATCTTGTTGCTCGCCCGATTGGCGGTGAGCTCGAGCCCTAGCTCGCCGCTTGCCTAATCGGCAACAAGCTAGGTCTCAAGGCTTGCCCGATTGATGGCAAGCCAAGCAAGCAACGAGTTTGAGACCTCGACTCACCAGCTCACCTTCAACTAGTCACCAGCCGTTGCCGTGGCTAGCGATCGACTGAAGAGGAAAAAGAAGACAAAAAAAGAAAGAAAAGAAAAGGAAAAAGAAAAATTAAAAATAATTTGAAATTTGATTATTTAAAAAATGAAAAATGAAAAAAATAAAATAATTATTTAAAAAGAGTGCATGGAGGAAAAGATTTTCCTTAACGAACAAATGGAAAATATTTTTTACTTTACTTTCAAGTTTCAACCAAATACTGGAAAATAATTACATTTTCCTGAAAAATGGCTTATTGGAAAATATTTTCTAGAAACGCCATATTTTTTGCAAAACGAACAGAGCCAAAATTTGGCACTCAAACGATCATTATTCATAACTTTTAGAAGATGTTGTTTATGGATTATATGTTGACTGAGCACATCGACAAGCCACGAAGGATTGAGGAATTAATAAAATATGGACACATCGGATGTATAGCCACCCATATTAGAGTTGACATTTAAGTTATTTTTTTTTTTAAGTGACACTTAAGTGATTTAAAAGAAAATATTTGACACTAAAGTAAGCGTTGTACGAAACTTTTGACATTTCTAATATCATTTTCCCATGCAAATTGACCATGCTTCCTAATCAACCTCATGGGCCGAATCAATGGTTGAGAGTGAAACTTGTATACAGTTTATATTAGACTTTATCCAACTCAACAACAAGCCTAACAATTCTTTTCGAAGTCCCTTCATGATTTAGAATAATTAGATTTTCCCCCCATTCGTACTTTAGGCCTGGGGTATAGCATCTTATGAGGATCATAATCCAGTCTAGCTTAGACTCGCATGGAAAGTCCAATACCATATACCGGGCCACCCCAAACCTTCGGTAGTCTAATACTTTCGTCCTTGTTTATGGTCAGACAAGTTCCCCAAAGAACTACGCCAGATGGCTTTGATCTCCAGTATGAAGAAAGCAAAATTCAAAGAGGATTTGGTCCTCAAACTTTAATCCAAAAGCTTCCATTAAATGCCGGTATCTTTCATTAAGACGTGTTCTACTAAAATGATATTCACAAGATGCTATGTCCAAGTCGGACCTGTTGCTAAAAAATTCTTGGCATTTATCTGTTGATTTTCCCTTGCATTTAATGAACAATGTGAGGACCTGAACTGCAGTATCTAATGTGAATCCAAGGGTATGACTCAATGACTTTTAAAAGACGTTTGGGATGTCAATGCCAAGTTTAACACGTTGGGATGGTTTAAAGAGCCAAATTTCAGTGTGTTTCTAAATTTCCACAGACAATAACATCTCGATTCTAGAGTCTAGACAAGCAAACAAGCGCTGTTTTACTTTGAATAAAATGTTGAGGTATCAGGTGAAAGTGATGTGACAGTCAAGGTCCATCATTTGAATGTGTTTTTAATCATAATTTATCATACTTTTTTTTTTGTCAAAAATTTGAGAGATGAAGTCATTCTGTTGGACGGTGACTCTGAGGTCTTCTGGAAACAGCTGCAGGTATCATGGAATTAGTAAAAGCATAAAACTAAACAATGCCGGGGTGTTGTTGGCCTAAAAAAGAAAAAAGAAAAAACTGAGTGATGTTTTCTAGCAGACTTCACTAAATCCACAAGGGGAAAAGTTGTCAGGAATTTCTCCAACATAACATTTCTAAAGAATATTATATATTTGCTACATGGGAATTGATGTTACGCTTGAGCCTTCTGAGGCGGGAAATCAAGGAGAGGCAGATCTCAGAGAAGGAAAAAATATCGGCGAGTCTGAAGAGAAACAAGCAGGTGTTAACATGGGAGACACTGCCAACTATGTAAGTCATGGTGTGGACATATGTTTGGTCAGGCAACACAGCCACGAGACCTGTATTGAATGACACAGCAGTGAACTGCAAGGCAATGATTGTCAGCACAGCTGCAATCACGTAGCAACGTACGTAAGGTCTCTTGCCGAAAGCAGCGCCCCAGAGTATGATGGAAGAGGCCATTATAGAGCAGGTCATCGCGATAGTGTCGGAGATGATGAACCACTTGAGATAACCACTTGACTGGAGAAGGGCCACCCCTTGGCCTGGGCCAGAGTTATTGTTATAACCACCGGGCATTGTGAAAGCCGCTGCAAATGTCACAGTTGTGATGAGTGTGGCGACCATCAGTAGGGTCTGACAATTTTGCTTGTAAGTTTGTTCTGAATTCGAGACACCAGCTTTTTGTTCATTTGTACAGGGGAGAAATCCTCCACGGAGATTCCAAAGATGTGGGAGGCGTAGTTGTCGCGAATCCAGCATTGCGACCTGCAAGCAAAATGAAGGCAGATTTCGAATCATGATCTAGAAATTAATAAATTTCAATGAATTACCGCCTGCGATAGTAGACCTACCGAGGGAATAACACGTGGTTCCTTGGTTAGCTCCTCTATGTCGAAGGCTGTTTCCCCCTTTGCGTTCCGGGCTGTTTGATCAACTCTTGCATCCCACAATAGGTAAGCCGCGATCCAACTTCTCCTTTCCATGATAGTCAGATGCAAAGGAGTATTGCCGTTGTGATCAGGCTGATTTATTAGGCCCTCGAGCTCGACGGTTTCCAATATGCATCTGACAACATTTGCTCTCCCGCTTAGGACTGCAACATGAAGAATGTTTTGGCCCTTTAGGTCTACCAATTCTCCAGCATCTGGGCATTGCCGAATAATCTCTTTTATAACCTTGGCATGACCATTACTTGCTGCTGCATGAAGTGATGAAAGACCATCTCTATCCACTAAATAAGCGCTCGAGATATCAAGCCCCAGTAATTGCTGGACCAATTTGTGGCATCCAGAAAAAGCTGCATAGTAAAGAGGGGTCCTGCCATGGTGGTCAGCTTCTTTGATCAGCTCTGGCTTTGCCCTTAGGAGGGTTTTCACTATACCTGTGATGCATGAACAAGATATTCTTTAAAGCACACAGAACTAGCAAGTATTGGGACTGAGCAATCTTATGGAGGTTGAAAATATTCGTACTTTGCATAAGCATATGCCGAATTTTACATCAGTAGATATCAGGACTCTATTGCTACATCAGATTACAAGATAGTTGAACTCGGCACAAAAACTTTGCATCTCTGTTAATACTATGGAGCATGATATCTCGCAGGTCAAGGAATAGAGAGTTACCAGGATGTCTCGCACTCACAGCAGCATGCAAAGCCGTCTGGCCATCTGATCCACCATGAGCAGATAAAGGACATGATGTCAAGATCCAATCTACAATCTCTTTCATGCCCCCTCTAGCAGCCAGGTACAATGGGGATTCTCCCGAACTATTTTCATAAAGTACAAGGTGAGAATCGGCCTTTATCAACAACCTAACCACTTGTGAGTGACCGTTTCTAATCGCTTCATGCAGGGCTGTGTTGTTCCTTCTATTTCCCCATCTTAGCATCTCGAATCCGCGGTTGGAGACGCTTTCAATGTCTAGCTGAGAAGGAGAGACGGATGTGATCTCTGTGACTAGAAACTTCACAACAGAAAGATGGCCAGCCCTTGAAGCTACATGCAGAGGAGTGTCTCCCTCGGAATTTGGCTCCATGAGAAGAGACTTGCATCGACTATAGATCTCCGCCAAAACTGGCGTTTTTCCAGATCTGGCAGCAACATGGAGAGCCGTGTTTCCTTGAGGAGTGTGCATCAGGAGCATGCTCGGATCTCTATCGAGAATCTCCTTGAGGGAGTGAATATCACCGGAGTTTGCATATCGGTACAGCCTTGGATCCATTTTCTTGGGAGAGGAATAAACTTATGTTGCTCCAATTGTACAGATGATGATGATGATGATGACGGTTTTCCGAAATGGAAATGATTCGACTGAAAGCTTCCAAGTTGGAGAATAAGTAAGCTTTCCAACCCCTCAGCCAAAAAGCCTTGGTAGTTAACCGTTAATAAGGCCTCTCAATTTGTCTTGTGAATAATTCCGTCAGTGCCTGAAAGTGCCCGATGTCAATGTCCCCGAACGACTTCCAAACACATGCTAGAAAAGTCGAAGTCGAGTTGAACACGCTGGTTGGCTCTCCCATCATAGTCAAGTCAGAGAAGAGGCACTCCAATCATAGCCAGCATCCGCATTCGGGTCAAACGTTCCAACTTTCACATTTTCGAAAGCTGAAAAAGAAGGCACAAAGGGTATGAAGGTCATCATGCTGGACGCGCGAGTCGACGTTGATTTTGAAAAATTTTGACTGGATTTTTCGCCAATAAAGCATGAGATTATGAAATTTAGCTAGAATCAGCCCTGACGTTTCATGGTGGAGATGCCGTAATTGAGGGACACAAATATGGGCATGCTATGGTCTGTGGGGGCATCATCACGTGCTACCTGGGGTGGGAAATCAAAATGTGCCCTCAAATCTATGGACCTAAGATTGGCTTGGTGATTATATTGAAACTGGAGTGGAATAAAACTGCTATTGATGCAGCACTCGCAATTGCTGCTGATATACAGCCATGTAACTATTGGGCTATTGTGGATCAGCTAAAAAGGTTCTAAAAGAATTGCTCGGCTGCAGTGGCCCGGCAAGAAGCACAACACTATTGGGCCATGGTGGCCCATGGGTCATGCCAAACTTTCTTAGCAATGTTGTGGGTTGTGCCATGCCATGCTAATTGGGGCGATCAATTCTAGGGTGGATCCATTCCCACCCTAAAATCGGGAATATGATTGGATATGGTCCGTTCCCAGTTTATGGAAATGGGAATCGACAATGTCCACCCACGATGGCAATGTCTTCTTTTTTTTTCTTGGAAGCTATAATTCTTTTTAAATTAGAGTACATTAATTCTTTTTTATAGATAATCAGATTTCTTATGTTGGTATTTGATAATCTAAGACTTATCCTTTTGCTAAGTATAAATGGATTTCCTGTTTAATATGAAAACTTGGCATGAGTTCCTTATCACATCATGAAAATATAACGAAGATATATTTTTTTTTTCTAATTTGTTTGTGATTTTGAAGTTTGGTTTTGGATCTAAGCAAAAGTTTCACAATGCATATCGCCTCCACCCTCAATGTAGCTTTACTTCTAGAAGAGAAAAATAATTTTGAAAAAAGAAAAACAAGGCATACCGATCCGATCGGGTTCAGCGCAAAGAACCAAGAGCTGGATTGGTTATTGGAGGTTCCAAATTTTGGAAATTGGCAAAACTAAAAGTGGCAGTCCGTTTTCTGGGGTCGAAACCAGCATTCGCCCTATGCTAATGGGTTGGCCACCAAGCAAAGCATGGCCCGTAGTAGGAAACATTTGAGATACACGTTTGAAGAGTTCTACTTCCTTTAATCCATGAATTGGATGCGTTAATTCTATATCCAGAAAATTTTGCCCAGTAGAGATTGCTGTATTACTTGTTACTTTATGACCTGCAGTTCATATCGAATGTCCTTGTCTCAATGTACATACTCTAGAAGTCTGTCATCTCTTTGAAGTGACGTGTTCTTAAGGCTATTAATTAGATGGTAGCACGAGGGAAGTACTAGGCTCAAGCTCAACTCGCACCATAACAACCCGGTTCAACTAGGGTCGGGAGGGAGTAGTCACAGGGGGTCAAAGGACACAGACAAAGGGGGCAAGTCCGATTTGCATATTGAACATGAAGAGAGCATGTCTATAATATATCAAAAGATAAAATTCATGAATGCACTTTTTAACGGAATGACGGGTGGAAGCATTATCAAGATAGGTGATCTCCTAAGAAAATGCATGTTTGTATCAGATAAAATTGTGACAAGTGGGAGCATTATCAAGATAGATGGGACAGACTAATAGACAATACGTTGAGTGAATTAATCTAAGGATATCATAATACGATATTAAAGTGGGATCCCTCTAGTCAGGGCATAGTTTGGCAATGAACCATGTGGAAGCCGATGGGCCAGTAACAACCCAATCCAACAAGGGCAGGCTTGGACAAAGAGTGGCTCCGGATAGGCTTCTAAGATGGTGAAAGAAGTGGGAATGAATGATTTGCACACCGAAGAAGGAGAGAAAAAGTGAGGTAATCCAGAAGGGTCACAAGTGCTCGTTGAGTTATCTGAGTTGAGCTCAAAATAAGCCAATGAAATTAGACCGAGCTATTTGAACAACGTAGCTCACTTCGTTCTCTTGGACTGATGTCCAAGTTATGATGAGAAGGTATATGAAGAGGGGCGAGTTTGATCCTATGTTAACAACAAAGTAAAATCATTAATGATTTAGAAGACCAGTTTCTGCACTTGACCTGCCGTCCCTTGTTGGCTGCAGCAAGCAAGATAGCATGCAACAGATTTTCTCTTCGGCCAGCACCGATTCAAAGGAACCTCGTTCCTAGGCGACACCGAAACCTGCCAAACAATTCCCAATCATATGAGTCCGCTGACAACATGAAAAAGAAAGAAACGGACCTTGAGCTGAAAAATTCAGCAACCTTTTGGATACATGAGACTCTTTCCAAAGGTACAGAAGACAGCTGCTGCGGCAGAGCCAGGAGGAGTGTATTTGTCACGGTCCCAAATTGCAGGGAATCTTGTAAAGAAATAGTAACTTCGGAAGATGCCAAGTTATTTGCCATCCTAGTTGAATAAAAAAGAATAATGGGACTTGTCTTCTGTTTCGCGCTTTACTATTTAATGAAAGAGAATGATACAACCAATGAAAGACCTGCAAAGATCATCGAAGCGTCGTCTCTGTAGCAAATTACTAAAACAAAATGGCATTGTACGACTTTCCAACTTCAAGAACAGCCAACGATTCTTCCAAAGGAATGTGGCATTGGTCTGCAAAAACAGCAACGGTGAAGCAACAAGGGCATATTGCCAAATAACAGAAACAAATTGGAGCTACGGATGCACACGCTCATGGCCCAGACCAAAGCATAGACACAGCGCCGGCTGATTTTATATTGCATCCACCCTCACTCCAGTTGGCATGGCCGTAAAAGGGTAAATGAGCTGAGACAACGTAAGAGATAACAGCCTGTAACAGCACAGTGCAGATTGGCCGAGTAAGTTGCATATAAAAAGCAAGTGGTTTGCAGCATACGATCAGAAATTGAGATGTTAGGCACATCTTAAGTTCAGCTCCTTTAGAACGTTAAGCAGATAGAACTATGGGGAGCAAAGATAGCATGTTTAGGCACGCTGATAGCTTCGACAAGTTGTTGATGTTATTGGGAACTTTGGGCAGCATCGGAGATGGATTGCAGTACCCTTTGACTATGTATGTTCTAAGCACAGTAATCAATCAATATGGAAAGGCCAGTGCTTCCATTTCGGACCACACTGTGGACAAGGTAAAATTAGTTTTTGTTGTCATATTAATTTAAGGAGTATTATACCATATCACCAGCATTGCATAGTTATTCTTCGCATGGTTTAAACATATCAATTGGGTTAGATGGTTAGGATAAACCGGGTTAGTTCAGACAATAGAAGAAAAACCTTTCACGATGCATTCATCGGTTACTTCGGCTTTTTCCTTATTCGTAACTTCTATAATTGATTCTACGAAAATCCATCCCCATCTGCTTCCAGAGCAAACTCACACTAAAAGGACCACAAGCATGGTTGAATTTCCTTAATCCTAAGAGCTAATAATATCAGAATTGCTTCTGTACAAGTCTAGGAATTTAAATTGCTAAAAGAATATCTCAAGTTGCTAACCACATTTGTCACTTCTCAGTATGCTCTCAGGTTGCTGTATATTGCAATTTTGGTTGGACTTTCCGCTTTTATTGGTAAGTTGTGCATATAGCATTCATACTATTCTACCAAACCATGAACCGCAATACTGTCAATGAAGAGAAATGTGGAGTTCTGATATGCTGCAATATTGGCCGCTATCTGCTTGAACAGAGGGAATTTCCTGGACGAGAACTGCTGAGAGACAGACTTCCCAAATGAGAATGGCATACCTCAAATCAGTTCTCAGACAAGAAGTCGGCTTCTTCGACACTCAAGAAGCTGGTTCTTCGACAACCTATAAAGTTGTCTCTACCATTTCTTCTGATGCCAACTCAATCCAAGTTGCCATCTGTGAGAAGGTACAACTGAAGAACCATTCTTTCTTTCACTTCAACAACAGCATTGTCATATTTTGGAAGAAACCAGAATAGAGGTTTTAGTGAAACAGCTAAAGATCATTCAAGGAGGTTATGTGAAATACCTAGAAAACCAAATGTCTCCTAATGAAAAAAAACATCTATATCTCATTTATCTTATATCACGTCTCACTGAGATTTCAGCATTCCTCCTGCAGATACCAGATTGCCTTGCATATGTGTCCAATTTCTCCTTCTGCCTTTTAGTTTCATTCATCCTGTCATGGAAACTTGCATTGGCAGCTATTCCATTCTCCTTCCTATTCATTGTTCCTGGACTGGTATTTGGCAAACTCATGATGGACGTAGGCATGAAGATAATAGAGTCTTATGGAGCTGCTGGTGGGATTGCAGAACAAGCAGTTTCTTCAATAAGGACTGTTTATTCATACGTGGCAGAGAATCAAACACTTGATAAGTTCAGCAATGCACTCCAAAAGACCATGGAACTTGGATTTAAGCAAGGTCTTGCGAAGGGCCTGATGATGGGGAGCATGGGTATAATATATGTCGGTTGGGCATTTCAGACTTGGGTTGGCACTATTTTGGTCAGTGATAAAGGAGAAAAGGGTGGTACCATTTTCGTGGCTGGAATCTGTGTCATCATGGGAGGCATGTAAGTCATACTCACTAGCGCTTTACTGATACAGTCATGCACACAGACCTCTAATGGCCTGTATAGTATTCTCTAGCTGTTATTGGCTTCAATAACTTGATCATGCAGTGACTTTTAAGTTCAATTTTGCTATTTCAGATGTGTGTTGAGCGCACTCCCAAACCTAACTTCCATTGCAGAGGCAAAGGCCGCCACTTCTAGAATTTCAGAAATGATTGATCGTGTCCCAACAATAGATACAGAAGACAAGAAGGGAAAGGCTTTATCATATGTGAGAGGAGAAATCATATTCAAAGACGTATACTTCAATTACCCATCAAGACCTGATACACCAATACTCCAAGGGCTCACATTCAGGGCTCCAGCAGGGAAGACTATAGGTCTCGTGGGAGGCAGCGGCTCTGGCAAGTCCACAGTCATTGCCCTGCTTCAGAGATTCTACGACCCGATCGAAGGAGAAATTCTTCTCAACAGCCACAAAATAAAGAGGCTTCAGTTAAAATGGTTGAGATCACAAATGGGGCTGGTTAACCAGGAACCAATTCTTTTTGCTACAACTATAAAAGACAATATCCTATTTGGGAAGGAAGGAGCTTCAGTGGAAGAAGTGATGACAGCAGCTAAGGCCGCAAATGCACACGATTTCATTGCCAAGTTACCAGAAGGGTATGAGACTCAGGTAAGCTCTTCAGCTAATTGATATGTAAATACATAAACATATGTATATATATATTCATATATATTATTTTGGCCAAGCTCTTCAGCTAAATAAATGGAATTGTACACTTTGGTAGAGACTCATCAAATGGAGGAAAATAGCATAATTAAGATATGCCTGAACTGTAGCAATGTATAACACGAACTCAAAAACCAACATTTGAAATCTGTGTTATTCTGTCGTGCCACTAAACTATCTCCCTGGACATGCATTGAGAGAAAATATATCCTCAAAGTTAGTTTGAGTTTCTGTCTGAGAAACACTGAATTATTTTGCTTTGCACTAGTAGTCTAGTATAAATCCAAGATGATTGTATGCTCTTTGTAATATGTTGTAACCCCTGACCATCACAAATTCTTTAGGTTGGTCAATTTGGCTTTCAGTTGTCTGGTGGTCAAAAGCAGCGAATTGCCATAGCAAGAGCCCTCATCAGAGATCCAAAAATCCTGCTTCTTGATGAAGCCACCAGTGCCCTGGATGCTCAGTCTGAAAGGACTGTGCAGGAAGCAATTGATAAGGCTTCTGCGGGGAGGACGGTAATCGTAATTGCCCACCGACTCTCCACAATTCGGACAGCAAATCTTATTGTGGTTCTTCAAGCAGGAAGAGTTGTTGAATCAGGATCTCATGATGAACTCATTCAAACGAACAATGGAAAGGGTGGGGAATACCTTAGGATGGTTGAGCTGCAACAAATGGCTACTCAAAGGAAGATTCCAACAGCTTCAGCTACCAAATTGAGGGAAGAAGTCATCACCGGGTGCACGCTGCACCAAGCCCAATCAGCATGAGATCAAGTGCTCAAAACAGTCCAGCACTGAATCCATTCAGTCCTGGACTTTCTTTTAGTGCACCCTTTAGTGCACCATACTCAGTCTCCGTTTATGATCCAGATGAAAGTCTAGAAGAAGATTCAGAAAGCTCATATTATCCCCCTCCTTCCCAGTGGCGTTTGCTAAAAATGAACTCTCCCAAGCAGGGCCAAGCTCTCTTGGGATGCTTGGGTGCCATAGGAGCCGGAGCTGTTCAACCAATAAATGCTTACATTGTTGGCTCCGTCATATCAAATTACTTCCGACCAGACAAGTCTGTGATGAAGTCTAAATCCAGGGAATACTCCTTCATATTTTTAGGGCTTGGTGCATTCCATTTTCTCTCCAACGTCATCCAACACTACAATTTCTCAATTATGGGAGAAAAATTGACCAAGAGGGTACGAGAGAGTTTGCTTGGAAAGCTCATGACTTTCGAGGTTGGGTGGTTTGATCAAGATGAGAATACAAGTGCTGCTATCTGTGCGAGGCTATCCACAGAGGCGAATATGGTCCGTTCGCTCGTGGGTGACAGGATGTCCCTGTTAGTTCAAGCAATTTTCGGGGCTTCTTTTGCTTACGGTCTAGCACTTGTGCTCACATGGAGACTAACCCTAGTGATGCTAGCAGTGCAGCCAGTCGTGATTGGGAGTTTCTATGCCAGGAGTGTCTTGATGAAAAGCATGGCAGCAAAAGCACAAAAGGCACAAAAAGAAGGAAGCCAGTTAGCCAGTGAAGCCGTCATCAACCACAGAACCATAACTGCCTTCTCTTCCCAAAAAAGAATGCTAGGGCTTTTTGCCGCCACCTTGAGTGGTCCTAGGAAGGAGAGCATCAGACATTCAATGTATTCAGGCCTGGGCCTGTTTTGCTCACAATTTTTCAACACTGCTTCCTCGGCTTTATCTTTCTGGTATGGTGGGAAGCTCCTGAATCAACGTTTGCTAAGTCCAGAGCACCTCTTTCAATCATATTTAATTTTGGTATTTTCTGCTTATATTATTGCTGAGGCCGGAAGCATGACCTCCGATATATCCAAAGGAAGCAATTCCATCAAGTCCGTTTTCATGATCCTTGACGGAAGAACTGAGATTGATCCGGACAGCCCAGGGGGAGTAGAATTAAAGAGGGGTCTTAAGGGTCAAGTGGAGTTGAGAAATGTCTTCTTTGCATACCCAGCAAGGCCAGATCAGATGATCTTCAAGGGGTTGAGTTTAAAAGTTCGCGCAGGGAAAACAGTTGCACTTGTTGGGCAGAGTGGCTCTGGCAAATCTACCATAATTGGGCTTATAGAAAGATTCTATGATCCAATGGAAGGATCTGTGCATATAGATGACCAGGATATAAGGAACTACAACCTGAAAAATTTGAGATCCCACATTGCACTAGTCAGTCAGGAGCCTACCCTTTTTGTTGGAACCATCCGTGAAAATATTGCATATGGAAAAGAAGATGCTAGAGAATCAGAAATAAGAAAAGCTGCACTTCTTGCCAATGCCCACGAATTCATAAGGTATGGTGAGCTCGGTAAATATGCTGAAAAGGGTTTTACTTTCTAGAGTAAAATATGCAATCTTCTCCTTTCTTCAGAATCTGCTAGGATGATTAAAAACCTGATAGGCAACAAGCTATTATTCAACTAGGAAGATTTTATGACTTTGTATCATTGACAGCAGCAGATGTTCCATATGGCTGATATAGCAACAGATAGCGGTTCCTCCTTGTGTGTGATAAGCTTAGAATAAGTAGTTCTATTTGCTAATCGTGTATTTTCTTGAATTGCAGTGGCATGAAAGATGGGTACGACACATACTGTGGAGAAAGAGGAGTTCAGCTATCAGGAGGCCAAAAACAAAGGATAGCACTAGCTCGGGCTATATTGAAAAATCCATCAATCCTTTTGTTAGATGAGGCTACCAGTGCACTAGACAGTGTATCAGAGAGCTTAGTTCAAGAAGCACTGGAAAAGATGATGATCAATAGGACATGTATAGTTGTTGCTCACAGGCTGTCCACTATACAGAAGGCTGATTCAATCGCCGTCATTAAGAATGGAAAAGTTGCAGAACAAGGCTCGCATAATGAGCTTATATCCTTGGGTAGTGGCGGTGCCTACTACTCTCTGATCAAATTACAGAGCGGCAGCTCCCCCTATCGCTAAAAGTAGAACACAGACAAAATGATTTCTTGGGTCACATCTTGTTCTTCTAAAAGATGAGCTTCATAGTACGACTATGCCAGTTTTTGTTTCTCATGTAGTATACCCAAGGAAAATGATGTAATTATTTGTTGAATCTGCCTTATATACTTCCAAGCACCACTGAACTTCAAGGGTCACTTTATCCAATTCTGGAACGAGTTGGCTTCATAAAATGAGGTTATTTTCATCAAGCAAAACTATGGACCAAAATAGGTGCATTTGAACAATTCAAATGAACAATGCAGCTTTTGCAGAAAAAGAAAATAGGGAGAAATCCAAGGAGATGAATGACCAAACTCCCTTCATGAAACCTGGATCATCTTAGAGCCTAAGCATAAATATATGTGCACGCGCGAGTGCGTATCAGAGGAGGTCCAGAAGAGGTGACTTGATAAGTACTACTTGCATGTGACATCACAAAAGAAATAACAAATCGACTCTATGAACTATCCCAGAAAGTGCCTAACCGTGTTCTTTTACTAGTCAAATGCATATTACCTAACCAGGTCCCTTCCCTAATTCCAGATCTAGATTAGCAGAACCTCACCTGGACCGCAGGGACTCATAAGATAAAATCACAATGCAATTATAGTATTAAGAACAAAGCATCAGAGCTGTTTTTTGGCAGATTATAGACTGTTCCCAATGAATATTCAGCTTGAGCTCCACTACTGCTAATCTGATTCTGAAGAGAGCCTCGAATCGAGCTGTCTAATTTTGTAGTAACTTCTTGTGCAAAAAGAATCTCATGCTATTGCCAGGACTTCTTTGGACAAAAATGAAATCATGCATCGGGTAAGATTGGCCATCATCTGTCCTATAATTGATCCGAGACACACCGAAGATACACAAAAATTAACAAAACCAGATTCTCCTCCCAATGCAGTCTTTCACGCGAGAATTTTAAGAACGCAAACAAAATTCACTCTGTTTGCAAAGACCAGGAATCTGAACAAGCCCGAAGAACTCAATGTAAAGAAGGATAAGGACTACATATCATAAGAACCAAACACCATAATTCATTCAAATCTTCATTCAACGAAACCATCCCAAACCAATGATTTTTTCCCCTCTTCCATTAAATAAATCATTTCTAATCCAAACACTAACCAGCTCTCATTTCTAATGCAAACACAAACCAGCACTGCCCACTATCCAGGAATACCAGAAAATTAATCTCATTCTCAACCTTCCTCACACAAGGGAGAGTCCAACTCAGCCCTTAGTCAAGCAAAATCAAAGCTAAAGCAACAACAGAAGTCCCCACCTGCCAAAAGCAACAACCCCCTAAATTCTTACCCACCCCAGACTTTAGTTTGACATCCTTGTTCTTCTTGCCGGTGTCCTTAGCACCCTGATTATTGAGAGTCACATTAGCATGCACTATTACCTTATACCTCTTGGTCTTCCAAACCATGATCTTGAACCGCACTGCAGTGGCCAAATCCACCCTAAAGACCACAGACTCGTTCTTGGCCACAACAGCCGTCCAATTCACCCCAGAAGCCGTCACATTCGCATCCTTCTTGGCCGTCTTCTGATGCCCCTGGTAAAACTTAGGAATGGTCTGGAACCACTTGGTCTGATTCGCATCACCGTAGTACAAAACGGTGAGGTTCACGGGATCATAGTAAATGCCCTTCTCCTTGTTGCCGTTGCTCAGCTTCACGTTCATGAAAATGGTGCTGTTCGTGGGTTGGTCCAAAGATCTGTTGAGCGCCGGGAGGTAGAACTGGCGGATGGAGCAGCTGGGCTTGGACACGCGCAGCGTGAGCCACAGGAAGAGAGCCGAGAGCCCGCAGGTGAAGATGAAGCCGCAGCAGCACTGGCAGACGGTCTCCGCCATGGTCGCCGGAGGAGGAAAAGGAAGAGCTGCCGATGCTTGGTCTGCAGTGGAGAACGAGGAGGAGGAGGAGCAAAAAGTGAAGGTGCCTCAAACGTGCGGCAGACGCGGAGGTACAGTCAGTCAGCTGACGCGCCCCGTTTACTTGGGGTTGACCATAACGTGGCTTCCGATTGGTCGGAAAATGCGTTGATAAATACGCCGAGATGAACATGGAAACAGCTAAGAAGAAAATTCGAAAGATGGATGCTCGGTCGTCGTACCTATCATTATCAATTATGGCTCTGACGCGGTTGCCCACGATGGTAAATCGAACGGGTGGCCTGGTTACAACAACGTACGCAGCGCGTTAAGTAAAGCTACCATGATTTGGGATTAAAAAAAAAAAAAGTTACCGGATGCATGGTGCCAGTTTTAGAAAGGTTGTTCTGAAGTGAACTATGTTCCGAGATACCCATTTGGACCTCGAAATTCATTATTGAGGCATGTCTCGAGGCACTTTTTTTAATTTTTGTCATTTTTTCGCTGTTTTTTTAGGCTTTTAATTATTTTCCTAATTCTTAGGGCTTTTAGGCAAAAACCTCTCAAACTATGTCTATTGTAATACAAATACCCGTCTTTTTCTATATTGCCAGAAAACCCAAAATTATATATATTTGACATACATGGCTTTTGTTTCAATTCCATCAAAGGTATATTTATCATACTGGTATAAGTTCGGAAATTTTAATGGCACGGAAAAAGTTTAAGATTTTGTATTGTTTTTAGTGACACGAAAAAAAAAAAAGATCTAAGTTTTTTTGTCACCGTGAACATAATTTGAGATTTTTTATGATATCAACCTTTAGAATTTTCTAGCGTCACTTAGGATTAGCAAGGTAGATTTTTTCTATGTATTAAATCGTTTCAACGGAATACACACAAAAAAAAATATTAGTCTGTGTTTCTTTCTTTGATCTAGGCTAGAACAATTTTATTCCGTGAGTACATATCACTTCGTCATCGATGACTAAAGAAAGTCGTTGCTAGTTTGTCTGTACATTGTACGGTTCATTATCCATTTCTTTTAACTAGCTTATTGGATAAGTCAACAAAAGAAAAAGAAAAGAAGAATTGGCACCGAGTATGTTTTAAAACTGCTTCGTCTAAACTCTAGAATATAAAACACCATGGGTATTCCTTCCTTGGTGGGTAAGAAAAAAGTATAATGGGGAATTAGGACGCCCTTCAAGTGGGGAGGATATACTCCACCACACCTCGTAAGGGGTGTTTGAAGAACTGCTAAGTCGATATAATAGCCACTCACGCAAATAAAAGTGAAGGAGTGGGTGAAACACCCACTACAAGGTAGACATGTGCTTCACGTTGTTGTCTTTCAACCAACTTATCGACTCTGTACCCCGATTGACTAAAAATAATAAGAAGAATCAAGAGTCAATTTGCAGTCATGTTGGGTTCGGTATGGCAAAGAGTAACTGAATATAACGACTGAAACCGAAAAGCCATCGGCATCGATAATCCCTCCAATACTGAAAAGAATAACACATCATTAAGAAGGGGAACAGATGAGCTATTTGACACTCCCCTCCCGGACACAAGGCAGAAGAAAGGTCGTGATGAACTGCAAACAGACGAGTTTATTCATCGTCTTTGTACGGGTACTCTTCTGGGACTTGCTTCAGACGTTTCACCTGCAACTCATACGAATCATCCCCTCGGAGCACATCTCGGACCCATGTGACTTCAGTCTTCATCGACACCTAGATATGAAAGTAATGCAAGTAGCATTCAATGCTAAGGCGAAGAGTAACACGAACACCAAGTAACATTCTCTGCCACTGATCAGGAATCATATCATCTTCTTCAAAAAGTTTATAGGTGCATCAGATCCATTCGCGCTACACAAATGTTCAGATGAATAATTGTTAGCCTAAACCGAATCGCCTACCTATAACCTTTCTCTCCTGATCCTACATCCAAGACAATTTGTCCTAAAACTTGAACTCCAAGGAGGTCAAAACAACCAGTGGAAGTCTCCTACCAAATTTCGATTTGAAAGTCTCTACAATCTACACATAGCACCCAATGCAATGCAACCACAGAGTCAAACTGCGAGTGCATTTATGATTGGAAAGTTCTGCTACAACGGTGATCGAGCTTACCATTTCTAAGGCCCCTCTGATGACCCCGCATAAGACGTTGCAGTAGTATAGGCCTTGGCATGTATCAGGAAGCTCCACAAAGTCTACCAAGGGATTCTCCTCCAAAACTATACTGCAACAGGTTCCCTCGATGTCCCAATTGGTCACCGATGCAGTGACTCCTAAGAACATCTTGAAGCCCACCTGTATGTAACTGATTCAGTGAAACATAAACCTCAACTTGTACTTTTCTGTGGTTAACAGTTCTTTTATATACGCAAGCAAGGAAAAATCAGTCATGTTGGAGGATCAAACTGTCCCCCTACTGGCCAATATTGACAACTACTACTGCAGCATAGTATATAGAAACCAGGTCGAACTGATACTCTGGGCTTGTCTAGAACTAATCTAGCATAAGCATGTGGTTCCTATTATTATCATGGGAATGAAACATAGTAAGGATTGGAACCTTAGCAATCATTTCAGCTGTCTCCTTGAAGTCAACACATCTGGAGATATTAGCCTTTGCTAGAAATTCATCAATCAATCTGGTGCCTATGTTATAACCCCTGCAAGATGGGTAAAAAGTGCAAAGAATATAAATAGTGAAGAACTGACAAATTTAAGCAATTTAGTAGAGTTCACAGGAGTTATAATTTTCACAAACTAGAATTCATTACTGCTGCTAAAATAAATAATTTTGACAAAGAGTACTTGACACAAGCTACAACATTATAATCTAATTCTAAGACGTTGAGCAATTGAGAACAAATACAAGACTGGTAAAAGGACAAAGAAAATTGCTAAGATAATTTTATTCTTGTCAATACACAAGAAACACAAACACTGGCTGATGAAATCATGGTAACAAAAAGAAAGGCACATTTGATCGAGTTGTTTGTTGACTTCCTCAACCTCCTCCAGGTCTGTAAGCAATTGACGCACAATTGCTCCATAGGTTAAAGTAAACAGCTCTGCATTCTGCAGCAATAACATCTTTCTAATTACCGACAAACAAAATGAGCAGCATGAGATTTATGCTGCTCGATCTTGTCCATTCCCTTTTGCATAAAGGAACACTGAAGGAAAGGAAAGAGTCACTCATCCCAGAGATTGTCGCCAAAACTCAAATCTAAGATAAAGCTCAATCACTTAGCCTCCAAAGAAAGCAAGGAACAAAGGTATGAATTAAAACTTAATGCTATATAACTTAATGCTATAGTGACATTGGAGGCAACACAAGTATTCTAGTAAAGGTCAATATCTGAAATCAATTCCAATCTGAGTTACATGAGTAAAGAAAGAACCAATATCTATGACTAATTTTAGAACCTTATCATCATAAAAGTTGCAGAAATGGTTGAACGGAACTAAAGGTAGCTTATATACTTTCAGGTGTAAGTTCCCATAGATGACCGATCACCAGCAACTATAGAGAAGCAGATAATCCACTTCCCTCAATTAATGTTAGATTTTCTCCTCCTTTTTTTTTTCTTTTGTGGTTTATTGGCATCTTAGCAGCTTACTGGTTTGGGTACGTCATATACTCAAATGTTTTGTCTTACCACTCGCTCAACATTTGCGAAGATTGCATCACCAGATCGAGGACCGACAGTGGGCATTGAGTGATGTAGAGAGGTCAACTGCAAGCGTCAGAGATCTATTAACCAGTGAAACTACCTCTGGTCGGATGATGCGTCACTTAAACCAGATTTGTTTGTATCCTCTGCCAAACTGAAGGAGAAAAAACTCCATTAGAAACACTGGAAGATAACATGTCACTCAAGCATTCACGAAAGAATGCTAGTCGAAATTTGCTACTGATGGCAGATTACGTATGAACTACTCGTAAAGTTTATCAATGGAGACAGCACAACTAGCAACCGGCATGCTCTAAAGACAACATTTCGTTCTTGGCATTTTCTTGGTCAATGATTTTCACGGCTTCAAACATGCACTGTGATTGAAGATTCCAAAGACAATCAGCTGCATGCTTTAAGACATTGATGAAAAACTGCGGGAAATCGCAAAGACTACTGAATGAAAAAGAGGGTTGCAATTTCGCAGAATCACCAGCTACCCCATCTCAAATTGTGAATGATGTCGAAGCTGAACAATAGAACTCATGCTGAGAAACTGAAACTGAGAAATCCCAGATAGGTAACGAAATGGAAATTCCATGCTGAAGTTAACATCGAGAAATCCCAGAAAAAAACAACCTCAAACGTTTCGAATTCCTATAACAGATGTCGAAACAATCAGCAAACATCTTCAATACTGAAATCTAGGACAACAAGACCGCGTAGTTCTCGACGGCACTGATCGAAGATCCAACTCACCAGTTCAGTACCCGCGAATCCAAACCGAAAGAGATGATCCGCACGAGTTGATCGAGCGTAACTTGTACAGATGGATGGTCATGTTCATTTCCCCTCGTGCGGAGAGCGACGCTTCGGTTGGCTCAACCGGGTCCCATGGGAGACTCTGGGGCCGAAAGGCCCAATAATCGCCCGCAGCCCTCTTCAACTCTCAATCCTTTTCGGACCATTCCAAGAATCCTACATCGTACGGTATCGACACTGGGTCGCACCCCGTGGCGCGTTGCGTCGTGATGGGTTCGGGCCTTAACAACGAAGGGTAGTCCTTTTGGGACCATCTGCAAGCCTCGCGCCAAGATAAATTACCCAGTTACACGAGCGAGTAGTGGGCACACACTGACTCGTGTGAGCCCAGATCACATTCACTATAACATTAAGCGGTTCCTGATACTAATATTGTTTTTCCGGACCGAACCACCGAATCGTAAGGTTGGATTGGCCACAAGATTCATTCCTTGAGATATTCCTCAAACATCTCTTTTTCCTGGACCAAAGCACCACACTATGAAGTCGAACTAGTCGCAAGAGTCATTCCTTGAGATATTTATCAAGAACCAATACATATTGAGAGTGGGCCACCAATCAACCATCAGTTCTAATTCCATTTGTTGAGAGTGCGTAACAAAAATCTGAAACCTTGAGTTAAGGAAATCTCAAAGAGAAAGTCAAAATCCAAGCCTACCAACATATCTACTTAGATTCACATTCACTTAAAGTTTAAGTCAATAAGTTATGGATTAACTAAAATATATTAACTACTCAACATTATACTAATTTTTCGATATGGACCTTCTCTAACACAACTCACATATGTATTTTAGCAGAATAAGTGAACTAATGATCTTGCAAAATGGAAATGAAGATATCCTTACTGGTTTCTATACTCATTCGAAAACCAAACC
Organism: Eucalyptus marginata; assembly: GCA_014182565.1. NCBI lineage: Eukaryota > Viridiplantae > Streptophyta > Magnoliopsida > Myrtales > Myrtaceae > Eucalyptus > Eucalyptus marginata. Next base: position 10,385,828 of record CM024590.1, on the reverse strand, counting down.
GAACCAGATCGTTTTAAGACCAAATGAGCCAATTTTCAATTCTTAATTCCAAGGTGGGGACCAACCCACCATACCTATGGAACTGCTCAATCCTACTTTTTTTATATAACGGTGAACGTGACTGGCTTTATTTCATTGTTAATCGCCGTCTTGTCAACCACGAGAGGGTGAGTCTTTGCTTTATGCACCCGCATTTTATCTATGCATGCTTGTTCATGAATATAATATTTTATTTAGAAAAATAAGAGGCCAGTCGATCATCCGACTATCTAAGATTCTACGAGAAGTCGGATGAAGATTAGGATTAGCGGTAAGGTTTAAGTTGGTCAAAATACATCATCAGCAATTGGCGACGAACATAACACCATTCAACAAAGATCCCCGTTATTAAAAAGTTAAGATATGCCAAACTTTTTTTAGCAGGTGGCAAGATTAGTTTCAAATTGAATTTTGTACTTCAAATAAAACCAAGCTGCTCGTCTGCTCTTTATTCGTTTATGTAGAAATAAAAGGGTCTTCTCTCTCATACTTGTTTGTCTAGAAAAAATTAATATTTTGTCTTAAAATCCTAACTTAGAAAAAAAAAAAAAAAAAAAAAAAAAAAAAAAAAGCTCACAATGACTTTGTAGAATCTACTAAGTATTCAGAAAAAAAAAATCAGAGGCCTTTAAAATATACCACGGAAATGCAGCGAACGTGACCAGATTCTCGTCCCAATGCAGTCTTTCATGCGAGAATTGTATGAAAGTAAACATAATTCACTCTGTTTACAAAGACCAAGATTCTGAACCAACCTGAATAATGTAATGAAGGATAAGCACTACTTTCCACAAGAACCAAACACCAGAATTCATGCAAATGTTTATTCAGCAAATTCAACGGAAACCAATGATTTTTTCTCTTCCAATAAATAAGTCATTCCTCATGCAAGCACTAACCAGCGCAGCCCACAATCAAGAAATACCAGAAAATCAATCTCATTATCAGCCTTCCCCCCCACAAGGAAGCGTCCAACTCAGCCCTTAGTTAAGCAAAATCAAAGCTAAAGCAACAACAGAAAGCCACATTCGCCAAAAGCAATGACCCCCCAAATTCCTCCACACCCCAGACTTTAGCTTGATATCCTTCTTGGTGGTCTTAGCACCCTCAGCATCAAGAGTCACGTTAGCACCCACCATTAACTTATGCCTCTTGGTCTTCCAAACCAAGATTTTGAACCTCACTGCAGTGGCCAAATCCACCCTGAAGACCAAAGACTCGTTCTTGGCCACTACATCAGTCCAATTCACCCCATAAGTCTCCACACTTGCATTCTTCGTGGCCTCCTTCTGATACCCCTGGTAAAATCCAGGAATGGTCTTGAACCACTTGGTCCGATTTACGTCACCGTAGTAAGAAACGGTGAGGTTCACGGGGTCGTAGTGGATGCCCCTCTCTTTGTTGCCGTTGCTCAGGTTCACGTCCAAGAGAATGGTGGTGTTCTTGGAAGTGTCCGAAGATCTGTTGAGTGCTGGGAGGTAGAACTGCTGGATGGAGCAACTGGGCTTGGACGCGCTCCGTGGGAGCCACGTGAAGACAGCTGTTAGGACGAGAGAGATGATTAAGCCACAGCAGCAACGGCAACACTGGACGGAGTTTGACATGGTCACTGGAGGAGCTCACCGGCGGCGAAGAAGGCCAAGAAAAGAAGAGCTGCAAGCCCGTTTTTGATCTTGTGTGGTGTCGCTAGCGCTCAAGAACTGGCAATGGTCGTCTGCAATGGAAAACAAGAATGAGCAAAAGTGAAGGCGCTTCGAGCTTGCAGCAGACGAATACAGTCGGCTATGCCCGTTTACTTGTGGTAGACCATAATGTGGCTTGCGATTGGTCGGAAAATACGTTGTTAACTATAACAACTTCTGTCTTTTGGTCGGAAACTATACCGAATTGAACGAGGAAATGTCATAAAGAAATAAAAGATGCTCGGTCTACCGATCAGAAACGTGGACACGGTTGCCGATAACAAATCTAATAGATGGCCTGATATAAAATGTCACTGGTGTGTGGGAAAGCGATCATAACATTGTATTAAGATAAGTCACGAGGTGCATAATACCAATTTAGAAAATTTGTCTCGAGCTATGTTGTGACCAAGTGAGGCCAACCCTAGATACCCGTTTAGATTTAACGGTCATTTCAGACTTCAAGATTCATTATTTAGGCACGTTTTAATATTTGTCAATTTTTTTTTTTAGGCTTTTATTTATTTTTCCCAACTCCTAATTGCTGGAGGTTATCTTTGAATTTGGAACCATCGAATCCATGTTTTTCTTTTTTTTTTTTTTTTTTTTTTTTTTGCTAGAACAATTTTCTTTTCTCTATTGTTGCGCCCAAAAGCCTACGAACCATCACTTCTACACCACGACAATTGCAATCTATCACTTCGTTATCAAAGACTAAAAAAGTTGTTGTCAATTTATCTCTAGAGTACAGTGTACATTTCTTTAATATCTTATCTGTTCCAAAATTAAGTCAACAAAAGAAAAGTTGAAGAAGAAGAATTGAATCAAGAGTCAATTTGCAGTCACATCGTGTTCGGTTTGGCGAAGAGCAACTGCATATAACGGCTGAAATCTAGAAGCCTTCGGCATCGACACTCTCTGCAATACCAGAGAGAAAATACATCATGAAGAAGAGAATAGATGAGCTATTTGACACTCCCCTGCCGGCACAGGGCGGAAAAAAGGTCATGATGAACCGCAAACAAATGAGCTTATTCATCGTCTTTGTACGGGTACTCTTCCGGGACTTGCTTTAGAAGTTTTACCTGCAACTCATACGAATCGGTCCTCCGGGAGCACATCGTGGACCCATGCGACTTCAGTCTTCATGGACACCTAGATATGAAAGTAATCCAAGTAACGTTAAATGTTAAGGTAAAGAGTTAGACCAAGTAACAATCTCTAGCATTTATCAAGAATCAAGGAAAATTATCGAAAAAGTCCTAAACTACACTTTTGCCAATTTAATCTTAAACATTTTATTTTTGTCAATTGAATATTAAGCTTTTTCCATTTTTTGTCAATTGAGTTCATCCAATTAATTTTGATGTGAAATCACTAACATAAATGCTTTGGTAATGTCACGTAAAATGACCATACTAATATAAACAATTTTTAATATTATTTTAATATTTTTTTCTTTTTATGATTTTCTTTTTTTCCTTCTTTCTTTTGCTAGTGGCCGGCCTCCAGCCATAGCCAGGCTAGGTGGCCTTGCTTAGCTGAGGGTCACCCTCAACTACCACAAGTAAGGTCACCCTAGGCCAAGGCACCCTTACTAGGCATCACTCGGGTTAAGGTGTTGCCCAGCAAGGCCACCCTAGCCTAAGAGAGGCCGACCATCACCAAGCCTCGCTTGGGAGAGGGCTCTCCTCGCCTTTGGTAGGCTAGGCCGGCCCACATCACCTATGGCCGATGGCCGACCACCGACAAAAGGAGGAAGCAATGGGAAAAAAAAATTATAAATAAAAAATTAAAATTAAAAATTAAAAAATTATTAAAAATTGTTCATGTCAGCATCAATTATGCCGCGTAGAATGGCTGTCACCCATACCATCAAAACATGATGCTAGATATAGTGCACAAGTAACATTGGAGCCAACACAAGTATTCTAGTAAAGGTCAATATCTATAATCAATTCCAATTTGAGATACACAAGTAAAAGAAGAACCAATATCGATAACTAATTTTAGGACCTTATCATCTCGGAAGTTGCATTAATAGTTAAACGGAAATAAAGCTAGATTATGTACTTGCAGGTGCAAGTTGCACAAAGATGACCGGTCACCAGCGACTATAGAGCAGCGACAATCCACTTCGCTCAATTAACATTAGATTTTCTCCTCTCAAAAGTTTTCCTCTTACCACTCACTCAACGTTTGCAAAAATTGCATCACCGGAGAGAGGTCAACCGCGAGCATCGGAGATCTATCAACCGGCAAAACTAGCTCTGGTTGGATGATGAGTCGCCTAGACCGGATCTGTTTGTATCCTCTGCCAAAGTGAAGGAGAAAAAACTCCGTTAGGAGAACCGGAAGATAACGTGCCAGTCAAAGTATTCACGAAAGAATGCTAGTCAAGATTTGCTACTAATGACTAATGATTATCGACCATAAAATTTCGTTCTTGGCATTTTCTTGGTTAATGATTTTCGCGGCTTCAAACAGGCACTGTGATTGACTATGCCAGAGATAATCAGCTTCGTGCTTTAATGGGATTCGACAGCTATGTTCACGGCATCGATGACAAGGTCTGTCAAAATTACTGATGATGCAAAACTGCGGGAATTCACAAAGATTACTGCATAGGAGAGTTGCAAATTCGCAGGGTCACCAATTACCCCATCTTGAATTGCAAATGATGTCGAGCTGAACAACAGAATTCATGCTGAGAAACTGAAACTCAGAACTCGCAGTAAGGTAGTAAAATGGAACCTGATGCATGAATGACGTCTCAGAGGGATAAGAAAAACCTCAATGGTCTCGAACCCCAGTAACAGATGTCGAAACAATCAGCAAATTCGTCTTCACTACTGAAATCTAGGACAACAAGACCTCGCAGTTCTGGACGACACCGACATAATCGAAGATCCAACTTAGCAGTTCGCGACCCGCGAATCCAAACCGAAAGAGATGATCCGCACGAGCTTGATCGAGCGTAACTGGTATGGATGGATTTTGACTTCCCTCGTGCGGAGGGCGGTGCTTCTGTTGGGCTCAACCGTGTCCAGTGGAGATTCTGGGGCCAAAGGCCCAGTAATCAACCACAGCCCTCTTCAAACTCTCAATCCTTTTCGGACCATTCTGAGAATCCTATATCGTACTGTTTCCATGTTGGGCTGCACACCGTGAAGCGTGTCGTGCCGTGATGCGTTCGGGCCTTAACAATGAAGGTAACCCTTTTGGGGCCATCCCATCTTGCGCACGATAAATTGCCCAGTTACACGAGCGAGTATCGGGCACACTCGACTCATGTGAGCCCAAATCATATTCCCCAGCTAGATCAAGCGAATCTAATGTGAGTTTGATCTTGTAAAGGTGAGCAAAGAACTGGACTGGACCGACTGATTTTCAACGACTCCCGTTTTGTAAAATTTGGAACCGGTAATTGTCAATCCAATTCCTGGTTTAAAGTGTGAACCCACTCATTCAGACCACCTGGACTAAATTGATAATGTTTTTTATTTATAATTTTTATTATTACAAAACATTTCTCAAAACCCTAATTTCTTGTTCTCTCCTAGTGCTCATTCCTATCAACTCTTGCTCAGTCTCACGCCTCTCAGTTCTCAATCTCAGTCTCAGACAGTCATGTGTCTTCCTCATTCAGTGCTTGTTATGTTACACACCTTTTCATTTAATTTTCTAAGAACAGGAAAAGTGTTGCAAAGAAGCAAGGGGTAAGAGAGTTGGGACGAGGTCCATTTCTATTTATGGGGGTTTTTAAAGAACAAGAGTGTGCCGACTAATGAGTGAGTAGGCAAATGATCTTGCATAAGAAAAAGAAAGAAAGAAAGATATCCCCATGGTTCCTAGACCCACTTGAGAATTGAATCAATCAGTCCGATTTAGTTTCAAGACCAAGTGAGTTGATTCTTGAAATGGGGAATCGTTCTAGTTCAATTCCATGGTGGGAGCTAACTCACCCTCAAATCAATCACTCTATTATTTCCTATAACGGTGAATATGGTCAGCTTTAGTCATTTTTTGTCTTGTTGATCACTAGAGGGTAAGTTTCTGTTTAATACCTGCCTGATCATGAATATAATATTTTACTTCCTTAGAAAAAGAAAAAAAAAAAAAAAGAGGGTAGTAGGTCATCCAACCATCTAATCTTCCATGAGCAATTGGATGAAGATTAGGATTAGCGATTAGGTTTAAGTTGGTCAAATCAAAAGCCATCGCCAGCAATTGGAGATGAAATAAAAGTCGCGCATGGGACATAACATCATTCAACAAAGGTCCCCATCATCTAATATTAAGATATGCCAATAAATAGAAAAAAAAAAAAAAAAAGAAGATCTTCCTTTTCATACTTGTTTGACAAGAAAAAAATAATTTTTTTAAAAAAATCCTAATTTAGAACAAAAAAGAAGGAAGGGCCAACGGTGGTGAGTCTGGTGACAAATAGAATTTACTCAATATCCAGAAAAAAAAAAAAAAATCAAGAGGCCTTCACAATACACAGCTGAAAATTGAGACGCAGTTACGCTGTAGATCCGAATTCGTATGCGTTTTTCTTTTATAAAACATGCGTAATTATATTTTATTAGGAAGGACGCGCGCGTGGGGGGCGCCCACCGGTGGGAGCGCGTGGGCGTGGAAAAGTCCGGTCCACCGATGGGAAACCTAATCCTGGCGCGACGTGGATTTTCCAGACGTCACGGGCGGGTCCTGGAAACAACGCGCGCCTCACCGACGGTCGCGGGCGTTAAATCGGACCCAAACCCCATCGAGTTTTCCACAGAATTTCTTCGACAAGCCTCTCAAATTCTCTCTTCAATCGACCGATCTCTCGGCGTTTCTCCCGATCCCTCTTTCAAGGTATTGTTCTCGATTCTCTCCTTCGGAATCCCGAGATCTTGTCGATCTCGATCGTTTTTGCTACCTCAATTCGATCGATTCTTCCTCTAGATCTGTCGAGGTATGGGAGGTTTTTCGTATTGATTTGAGGTTTGATCTGGTTTTTCTCCTTTGGTGGATTCTTACGGCGATGAGATTACGGTCGTCTTCGCGAGAGTCGGCTGAATTTCGGACCTTTATGTGTGGATGTTCCGCTTTCTGATTTGGGATTGGGTTGTCCTGTTTCGATTGTTTGTTCTTCTTGGTTTAGGGCAGAGTTGTGGAAAGGTTGTCCAGATTGATTGAGCTTTGATCTTTAGCTTTTTGCTTGGAAGATGCCACCGGTTGCGTATGTCTAGTGATGCGATCTGCTTTCTCGTCCTGATGCTTGTCCTTCCTGCCCAAAATTGGGTTTTTCGAAATTTTTGAGATCTGCACCCTTAAGGAAGGCTGCGTTTAGGGAATGGTTTGACCTTGGTTTTGCCTGTGTCGGTCTTGTTAAAGGAAACTCAGTTCCTATGATTTTGTTGATGGTGCGGTTTATGAAATTGTCTTGTGAATTCACGTTTTAATTTTCTGCGCATCGCTCGCATCGTCCATAGCCGTTTATTTTGTCTTGTTTACGTATGTCTAATCGTTTGTTGAAGCCATGATGATTAACCGGTAGGATTGTGATTTACTTATGGTACTTAGAGTTTTGTCGTCTGAGATGAAATCCGCGGTGTTTTACTTATTTATTGGTGTTGTAGACTTTAGATCTTTGACTGGACCTGCTGTTTCTTGCAATTATAGCACAGCACATGAGGTTTGTGTATTTATCAATTGATTGGCACTATGGGGTCTGGCGCTTTGATCTGTCTTGCTTGGGGATGTGAATACGATAATCGTTTTCTTATAGTTGAAGTATATTCATGGAGGAATGTGGTGCTATATAATACGTTTAGCTGAACAGTGTGGTCTCTTTATATCCCAATTGGTGCTGATCCTGCATGCAGTTAAGCTCTGCATGGTAATAAAGATTCAAAGAGTGTAGAACTGAATATGACCTGGCTTGTTATTGCCCGCTATTTCTTGCATTATGGCATAACACATGCAGCTTGTTTTCTATATGTATGTATAGATTTAATTTAGTTTTATATATTGTCTAATTACTTCCTTGAATCTTTCAGATGCAAATCTTCGTGAAAACTCTTACTGGCAAGACTATCACCCTCGAGGTTGAGAGTTCAGACACAATCGACAATGTAAAGGCTAAGATCCAAGACAAGGAGGGGATCCCCCCAGACCAGCAAAGGCTCATCTTTGCTGGCAAGCAGCTCGAGGATGGGCGCACCTTGGCTGATTACAACATCCAAAAGGAATCGACCCTGCACTTGGTTCTTCGCCTTAGGGGTGGCATGCAGATCTTTGTGAAAACCCTCACTGGCAAGACCATTACTCTCGAGGTTGAAAGCTCGGACACGATCGACAATGTAAAGGCCAAGATTCAAGACAAGGAGGGAATCCCCCCAGACCAGCAGAGGCTCATCTTTGCCGGCAAGCAGCTTGAGGATGGACGCACCTTGGCTGATTATAACATCCAGAAGGAATCGACCCTGCACTTGGTGCTTCGTCTGAGAGGTGGCATGCAGATCTTTGTGAAGACCCTCACCGGCAAGACCATCACCCTCGAGGTTGAAAGCTCAGACACAATTGACAATGTTAAGGCCAAGATTCAGGATAAGGAGGGAATCCCCCCAGACCAGCAGAGGCTCATCTTTGCTGGGAAGCAGCTCGAGGATGGCCGCACCTTGGCTGATTATAACATCCAGAAGGAGTCCACACTCCATTTGGTGCTTCGTCTGAGAGGTGGCATGCAGATCTTTGTGAAGACCCTCACTGGCAAGACCATTACTCTTGAGGTCGAGAGTTCCGATACCATTGACAATGTGAAGGCCAAAATTCAGGACAAAGAAGGGATCCCCCCAGACCAGCAGCGGTTGATCTTTGCTGGCAAGCAACTTGAGGATGGCCGGACGCTCGCAGACTACAACATCCAAAAGGAATCCACCCTTCACTTGGTCCTACGTTTGAGAGGAGGAATGCAAATCTTGTCAAGACCCTTACTGGAAAGACAATCACTTTGGAAGTGGAGAGCTCTGACACCATCGACAATGTCAAAGCGAAAATTCAGGACAAGGAAGGCATTCCACCAGACCAGCAGAGGCTTATTTTTGCTGGTAAACAGCTAGAGGATGGTAGGACTCTGGCAGATTATAACATCCAGAAAGAGTCGACTCTTCACTTGGTTCTGCGTCTGAGGGGAGGCATGCAGATTTTTGTGAAGACCCTTACCGGCAAGACTATCACCTTGGAAGTGGAGAGTTCTGACACGATTGATAACGTCAAAGCGAAGATACAGGACAAGGAAGGAATTCCCCCAGACCAGCAGCGGTTGATTTTCGCAGGAAAGCAACTCGAGGATGGCAGGACTCTGGCTGATTACAACATTCAAAAGGAGTCGACTCTCCATCTCGTCCTCCGTCTGCGTGGTGGGATGCAGATCTTCGTCAAGACCCTGACCGGGAAGACCATCACTTTGGAGGTGGAGAGTTCAGACACCATCGACAACGTGAAGGCAAAGATCCAGGATAAGGAGGGCATCCCGCCGGACCAGCAGAGGCTGATCTTTGCCGGGAAGCAACTCGAGGACGGGAGGACTCTGGCTGACTATAACATTCAGAAAGAGTCGACCCTGCACTTGGTCCTCCGTCTCCGCGGTGGTTTCTGAGTTTTTTCTGTGAAGTCAAGATTGTCTCTTTCTCTAGTTGGGTCCTTTGGGTTTTTTAGCTATGGTTCAGTTCCGATGTGTTCTGATGGTTCTATACTTTGAATAAATTTGAGGCTATCTAGTCTCTAGTTTGGTTACCTATTTACTCCCGTTGGTACTTATGCTTGGTGCATATGTGACATTCTTGAAATTCGTCGCCCGGAAAGGGCAAATGAAAATGGGGGACGAGATAATATCTTTACCTCCACTTTACTTCAATCTGATGATTTCCTTATGCTCTACGTATCACCAAATCAAAATGCGAAAGCATTTTCTGTTTTTCTTGGATTCCTCTACCGAATTAAAAAAAGGATGAAAGAAATGTATAATTAATTCCAAAAGAGGGAAAAATCGAGTTTTTACTCTACGACTTTGGATCCATATGTTGTTAAACACGCTGACATCACTATCATAAACCAATTTGGACTGGGCAATGCAGGATTACTTCTCTCCCCAACAGTTGAAGCAGAAATATCCGATCCGCCCTTCTGCTTTTGCGCTACGGGTTAAGATGAAACGCACCGCTTTCCTCCATACAAAACGACACCCGCACATTCAAAAACGACAAGAACAACATCCCGACGACCTGACAGCATCGCCCGCCACTACGTCCCCGTGCAATTAAGTCATAGGTTTCTTTTGTACACTTCATTAACAAGTTCGCGATTGTTCAGATGCAAAGGATCACATAGAAGAAATCAAAAGATTAGGTTGAAGTGTACCTATTCAATCGGGTATCATCACTCACTCCAACAGAATAGGGATTTTTATTTTGACAAGTTGATATTTCGAAGTCAAACTCGCGATCATAAAGGATGGAAAAAAGGAATCGTAATGACCTGAAAATATCCCCATATCTTCCACGTACTCTGCCCATATGCACATCCAAACCCTTCCAACTCTCCTATAAATACCATAACCAGCTTACCTAGATCGGCCAGCAAAGCATATAGAAGCATCACCACAGTTCTGTCTCTTGCGAATCCACGAGCAACGACCAACAATGGCGAACTTCGCAACCCCAGCAGCTATCTTTGCAGCCCTGGTGATGTCCCATGCTGCCTCAGCCCACCGGACCACGATAACCACAGTCGAGATCGATGAGGACAACGAGAGGAGCGGAAGAGGGAGCTGCCATGAGCAGGTCCAGACGCAAGGGCTTGACCAATGTGAGCAACTAATGATGGACATCGGCCGAGGCGGCAGCCGAATGGGTGGCAGCGAGAGGGAGCGACTGACGAATTCAAAGCACTTCAGGCCGTGCTGCCAGCAGCTGAGGCAGGTGGAAGAGCGATGCCGGTGCCAGGGAATCAGGCAGGTCGTGAGGGAGGAACAGAGCGAGTTGGGTCGCGAGGGAATGCAGAGGGTGGTGAGATCGGCTCGGGACTTGCCTTCCGCTTGCGGTTTTTCAAGTCCTCGTCGCTGTGAGACAGATCCATTTGGTTTTGAAACCCTAGCTAGTAGCTAGCTAACTTGCGTGGTCGCTAGAAGATGGAGATGGTTCATGAGATGTTAATAAGGAGATGTCGTTCACTCTCATTTCTCTGGCTTTTAGATTTCCGTTTCGACCATGAGCGGCAGGATATGCTTTTGTGGGTTCTAATCATCTCTCATGCAATAAACATATTTTCTTTTGACATAACTATTAGCTCGTCTTGCTCATGCTTGTCGTCTTTGATTGCTTTTAGTATCTCAGCGATACATGAAGATGTGAGTAATGAAATATACAATATCTAATATTATGTATGATATTGTGCATGCACTTATCGCACTTATCGATATCTCTAATTTCAAAGAGTCGGATTATCTATCTTTAAAGAAAAGAGTAATGCTAGATATACTAAGACCTTTTAACTAAATAAAACAAATCAACTATTAAATGCATTTATGATAGTTGTTTAAATTATCAATCAATGATTTGACAAACTTGGTAATAAATATATTTTAGCGAGAAGTATTTAATGCGTCTATCATTTTTCAAAAATTAAATTGGTTATTGATTTTCCTTAGCTTCTTATTCATTTGATTTGAAGTGGTTGCTCAATGCAACATTTAACATGTTTACCATACTATGTTCGTGTTTAAATTCACGAATATCTTTGCACATTATTATGTACATATGTGGATTCACAGGGAGATTTATCATATAACATTTCGAATGTTGAAGAGACTGCTCATTCAAAGATATAGCGTCTATAAAGAGAGTTTACTACTTGTCAAATGAATAATTTCCTAAATAATATATTCATTTCTTCACGAAAGGAAGATTATTGAGTTTCCTAAACAATATCTTTATCCAAGATTATGTGTTGACTACTTCTCCTAAAGCTTATTGAGCTTATCTTTTCCACTAAGACAACACAACAAGCAGCTAGCTCGTTCCGAAGAACAAAAAAAGAAAAAAAAATCGTTTTAGAAATCTCCTAGGTCAATAATTTTCACGGCTTCCAACATGCATTATGATTGAAGATGCCAACAATACAAATGATTATATTTAGGAAATATCTTTTAAAATCATTAATTTTCTTTAAATCAAACAGAGCCTTAAATAGAATTCAATAATTAGTTTTATGCTAAAGGCATTTGCAGCACTTGTCTGTCGAAATTACCGGTGACGCAAAACTGCAGGAATTGCGAAGAAAATTACTGGATGAAACAAAGGGTTGCAATTTTAGCACGTTTAGCAATTATGTCATCTCAAATTGCGAACAATGTCGAGCTAAACAACATAATTTCATGCTGAAGAACTAAAACAGAGAAATCCCAGTAAGGTCGACATGCAAATTTCATGCTGTAGTTAACATCGAGACATCCCAGTAATCAAAGGGATAACAAGGTCTCAAATGGACAAAAAAACCCTCAAATGTTTCGAATTCCGAGTACACAATCAGAAAAAGTGAGGTGAATCACATGTCAGATATGCAAACAATCAACAATTCCATCTTTAATACCGAAATCTAAGACACCAGACCATGCGGTTCTAGACGATGCTGAAACAATCGAGGATTCAACTTACGAGTTCATTACCCGCGAATCCAAAACGAAAGAGATCATTGACACTAGCTTCATCGACCGTCACTTGCAAGGATCGTGATTTCCCTCGTGCGGACAAGAAGGCTCTATTCGACTCAAGAGGGTCTCGTAGAGATTGTGGGCCTAAAAGGCCCACTAGTCACCCATGGCCCTCTTCAGCTTTCAATTACATCGATCATGAGATCGTGGGCCTAAAACGGGTGACTGTATTGGAGAGAAGAGAGTTCAAACGCCGAGCGAGCTCTCAAGGAGACTCCTCAGCTCCTTCCCACGAAGCCCACCGTTCAAGAGCCAATATGACCCAACACCCAGAAAAGAAGAGCAAGGAAGAGAAAGAGTAAAGCCTGCCGCACAAGGAGAAGAGCGAAAAAGAGCTCACCAAAGCCACAAAAGATTCCAATCCAAGAGCGCAGTCGAGCAGCGAAGAGTGCAGTCGAGCAGTCGAGCTCATAGTCTTCACGAGGGAGAGAGCGATGGGGAAGGGCGCAATCGACCTTGCAGTCGTCACGAGGGAGAGATCGACGGGAAGGGTGTAGAGCGATGGGGAATGGTGAAGAGAGAACGCCATCGAGGGTTTTAGTTTTACAAATGGGTAAATTTGGTTTTTTCCGGTAAAGTTTTGAGGGTAAAATGGGTAATTTATTAATTTTCATTAAATGAGCACTCAACATTCCCAATGATCGACTTTCACTTGAAAGTCCTTTAAAGAATGGTTGCCAAACACCCCAATTTTTATTTTATTTTATTTTTTCCAAACACCCCAATTTGAAGTGAAAGGATTTTGGGGCTTGAAGGAGGGGCTTTTTAAATGCCCATCCAAACGCACCCAGGGTTTTATGTAAACTCCGTTTCATCCAACGGTACATGTGAATTGACATTACATGAGCTATTACAGGTTCATTTCATTAATACTTGCTTGATCATTTTTATTTCTTTTTAAAAAGTAAGAGGGTGGTGGGTCATTCGATCTCTTATGAGCATTGAAAATGATTAGGATTAACGATAAGGTTTGAGTATGTCAAAAGCCACCAGTAGCAATTGTATAGGACATAACATCAACCAACTAGGTCCCCATTATTAAATGTTAAGATATACCAAACTTTGTACAGCGGGTGACAAGATTCGGCTCAAATTGAAATTTTATGCTTCAAAATAAAACCAAGTTGCTTGTCTTCTCTTTATTTTTTTATATGGAAATAAAAGGGATCTTCTCTCTCATACTTTTTCGTGGAGAAAAATAATAATTTGTCTCAAAAATCTTAATTTAGAAAAGAATGAAGGGCCCATGATAATGACTAATAGTGATGCCAAGCCAGCCAATCGGATTGATGGCTTCTTACACACACTGTTGTTAAAAAAAAGAAACGAAAAAAAGAAGCAATGACACTTTATTTAAGCATCCGAAGATAACTTTTTAAAAGGTAGTCCAATTTTTAAGTTTGACAATCGAGTGTAAGATAAGATAAGAAAACGTGCAATTTTGTCACTCGAGCATGCTGGAAACTTCATGATCACACACACTGCATAGTTTTAGAGCTTTTCTTTTCTAAGCCATTAAAAATGACAGACACATACACATGCATTCTTGAGATCTTTAAGCGAGAACTTCAATATGTGATATCGAATTCGTTATAATTTACTTAATATCCAGAAAAAAGAATCTAAGAGGGATTTAAAGTACACCACTGAAATGCAATTATTCTGTAAGTCCTAATTTCGTATACTTGTCTTTTTTTCATATGCAATTATATTTTATTGGGAATATTTTTTTTTAGGAAGCATATTAGTACCTTTTTTTTGTCAGAAAATTATCAGTACTTTTTTTTCGGTCGAATAAGATGCCCGCGCGTAGGGCGCGTTTATAATGAGGAGCGCGTGGGTGCGGAAAAGCCCCGGTCCACAGAAGGGAACCTTTATCTCGGCGCGGCTTGGATTTGACGCCAGCCCGGGTCGGTCTCGAAAACGACGCACCGTCTCCGTCTCCGTCTCCGTCTCCGTCTCGGCATCGAGAAGACTCTCACCTTCAAGGCGGCATCTAAAGCCCTATAAATAGGACCCCCAACCCCGATCGAGGGCATCACGATTTCTTCGACCGCCATCATCGAATTTCTCTCTCCATCCGATAGATCTCTCTCTCTTTTTCAAGGTATTTCTCTCGATTCTCTATCTTCGGAATGCCGAGTTGTTTGGTCTAAGCTTTTTGCTTGGAAGATGCGATCGATTGTGTGCCGAGTGATGCGATCTGCTTTCTCGTCCTGACGCTTGTCCTTCCTGCCCGAAATTGTGTTTTTTTTTTTTTTTTAAGTTTTTCTTCATGGATCTGCACTCTCAGGGAGGCTGCGTCTAGGGAATGGTTTGATCTTGGCTTTGCATGTGTCGATCTTTCGGAGGAAACTGAGTTCCTGTGGCTTTGTTGTTGGTTTGATTTTAGCTAATCTCGAATCTTGTGTGCACCCGTTTTGCTTTGCATCTTTCATCTAATTTGCATATCTCTGATGGTTTGTTGAATCCATGATGGTTTGTTGTCTTGAGATGTTTATCTGCGGTGTTTGTTTATTGGTTGGCGTTTTGGGTTTTAGCGCTTTGACTGGCTTGTTATCACCTGCTGTTTCTTGCAATTTTAGCACCACACAGAGGGTTTGTGTATTTTATCTGTTGATTTGGCGATGGGGTCTGGCGTTTTGATCTGTCTTGCTTGGGTGCTCTGAATATGATAAATGCTTTTCTTATTTTTGAAGTACCTTCGTGGAAGAATATGGTGCTGCTATGTATGTTTCACTGAACAGTGTGGTCTATTTATATCCCAATTAGTGCAGATCCTGATGCAATTAAGCTTTGCCTGGAAATAAAGATTCGAAGAGTGTGGAACTGAATCTAACCCGGCTTGTTGTTTACCTGCTATTCCTTGCAATTATAGCTTGACACATACACCTCGTTTTCTATATATCTGAGGATCTTATCTTGTTTTATATATTGTCTAATTATTTTCTTGAATCTTTCAGATGCAAATCTTCGTGAAAACTCTCACTGGCAAGACCATCACCCTTGAGGTGGAGAGTTCAGACACAATTGACAATGTAAAGGCCAAGATCCAAGACAAGGAGGGAATTCCCCCAGACCAGCAAAGGCTCATCTTTGCTGGCAAGCAGCTCGAGGATGGGCGCACCCTGGCTGATTACAACATCCAGAAGGAGTCGACCCTGCACTTGGTTCTTCGCCTTAGGGGTGGCATGCAGATCTTTGTAAAGACCCTCACTGGCAAGACCATTACACTTGAGGTTGAAAGCTCAGACACAATTGACAATGTTAAGGCCAAGATTCAAGACAAGGAGGGAATCCCCCCGGACCAGCAGAGGCTCATCTTTGCAGGCAAGCAGCTGGAGGATGGACGCACCCTGGCTGATTATAACATCCAGAAGGAATCCACACTCCACTTGGTGCTTCGTTTGAGAGGTGGGATGCAGATCTTTGTGAAGACCCTCACCGGCAAGACCATTACTCTTGAGGTCGAGAGTTCTGATACCATTGACAATGTGAAGGCAAAAATCCAGGACAAAGAAGGAATCCCCCCAGACCAGCAGCGGCTCATCTTTGCTGGCAAGCAACTCGAGGATGGCCGGACGCTCGCAGACTACAACATCCAAAAGGAATCCACCCTTCATTTGGTTCTCCGTCTGAGAGGAGGAATGCAAATCTTTGTCAAGACTCTTACTGGGAAAACAATCACTTTGGAAGTTGAGAGCTCTGACACCATCGACAATGTCAAAGCGAAAATTCAGGACAAGGAAGGCATTCCCCCAGATCAGCAGAGGCTTATTTTTGCTGGGAAACAGCTAGAAGATGGCAGGACTTTGGCGGATTACAACATCCAGAAAGAGTCAACTCTTCACTTGGTTCTGCGCCTGAGGGGAGGCATGCAGATTTTTGTTAAGACCCTTACTGGCAAGACCATCACCTTGGAGGTGGAGAGCTCTGACACCATCGATAATGTCAAAGCAAAGATACAGGACAAGGAAGGAATTCCCCCAGACCAACAGCGGTTGATTTTTGCAGGGAAGCAACTTGAGGATGGCCGGACACTGGCTGACTACAACATTACAAAAGGAGTCGACCCTCCATCTCGTCCTTCGTCTGCGTGGTGGGATGCAGATCTTTGTCAAGACTCTGACTGGAAAGACCATCACTTTGGAGGTGGAGAGTTCAGACACCATTGATAATGTGAAGGCGAAGATCCAGGATAAGGAGGGCATCCCGCCGGACCAGCAGAGGCTGATTTTCGCCGGGAAGCAACTTGAAGACGGGAGGACTCTGGCTGACTATAACATCCAGAAGGAGTCGACCCTGCATCTGGTCCTCCGTCTCCGTGGTGGTTTCTGAGTTTTCATGCAAGCAAAGGGGTTTTTCATAAAGTCGAGTTTTTCTTGTCTATTAGGTTGGTTTGCCATTTCAAAGTTATGATGTCTTTGAATGTATTGCTTTGGAATATAATTTGACTCTTTAGTGCGATCGCCTATTTATTTGTCGGCGCCGCTGCAATATCTCTTTTTGCGCTTCGATCTATTAGGACTTTCAGCGTTCTACATCTATGTATGTTTAGAAATATAGCGAGTGAGAGTACCATTTATCACTTTTTTTTATAGAGTGCAAGCGTAAATGTCACTCCAACAGGAAGAGGATGTAACACAGACAAATTGCATGGAAGTGGCAAAATAATTAGAGATGCTTTTAGGCAACTAACAGGAAAGATGTAATTTTAAAGTGTTCCAAAAACCTGAATAAATAAATCCCTAGACAAATCTTCACCTAAAAAAATGAAATTCGAAATCCTATTTCTTTATTATAAACCAAATGCAGCATCACTTTGTTAATTATAAAGTGCATATATGATTGGCTCTTCCTGCTTTTCTCCATTTCCAGGATTTTGACTCTCTCTACAATGTTAGCGAAACCTCAACCAAAGTGGACCGGTTCTTTTTGTGCTAATTTATACGTGCAAATAGAGACGCGACAGAAGCGCAAATGAAAATGGGCGACAATATATGCTAATCTTAACCTCCACTTCAACTCCACTTCTTGTTGCTTCGGCGTGCGCCAAGCTGAAACGACACTCACAGCAACCAGAGAACGACGAGAAGCAACCAAACATCCCGATAACCTGACAACATCGCCCTTCACGTACTCCCCCCTTGCAAATTCTAAACTCTTCCATAAAACCCATCACCAATTTGTGAATACCAACGACCTTGTGACTATTCAAACGCGAAGAATCACGAATGTAGAGATTAGGTTGGAGCGTACCTATTCAATCGGGAGATTTTTATTTTGGCAAGTTGATTTTTTGAGGTCAAACTATAAATCTATTCAAACGCACCGTTTTCTCCCGTTAAATCCGCGATTGTAGAGAATGGGAATCTTTAATCACCTGAGAATATCCCATTACATTCCACGTACCATGCACATCCAAACCCTATAAACTCTCTTATAAATACCATACCTATTTCACTCACCATAGCACATCAAAGCATCCATCGCAATTCTCTCTCTCTTGAATCCACAAGCAACAACCAACAATGGCGAACTTTGCGACCCTAGCAGCTATCTTTGCAGCCTTCCTGGTGATGTCCCATGCCGCTTCAGCCCATCGGACCATGATAACCACCGTCGAGATCGACGATGACAACGAGAGTCGTGGAAGTGAGAGCTGCCGTGAGCACGTCCAGACCCAAAGCCTCGAGCAGTGTGAGGAGCTGTTCCTTGACATTGGCCGAGGTGGTAGCCGATCCAGCGGTGGCGACAGGGAGCGGTTGATGGATTCGCAGCACTTCAAGCCTTGCTGCCAGCAGCTGAGGCAGGTGGACCAGCAATGCCGGTGCCGAGGAATTAGGCAGGTCGTGAATGAGGAACAGAGCGAGTTCAGACGCGAGGGACTGCACAGGGTGGTGAAATCGGCTCGGGACTTGCCTTCAGCATGCGGTCTCTCGAGTCCTCGTCACTGTCAGATCAGAGCCATCTGGTTCTGAAACCCTAGCTAGCCAGCTAGCTAGCTTGGCGTGGGCATGAGAAGATGGAGATGGTTCATGAGATGTTAATAAAGAGATTTACTTCACTCTCATTTCTCTGGCTTCTAGGGTTAGGAGAGCTTTTTTAATTCACGCGATCGCGTGATAGTTTCAATTTTCATTTCGGAAGCCGCGGCTAAGGCTTTTGTAGGTTCTCATTATCTCTCATGAAATAAACTCATCTCATCTTCTTTTGACGTAACTATTAATTTTACTTGCTCATGCTTGTCGTCTCCGGTTGCTTCTACCGTACCTCAATGATACATCAAGAAGTAGATAATGAAATTTTCAGTGTCTAATATTACATATGACATTGTGCATGCACCTATCAATGTCTCTAGCTAAGAAGAGTCAAATTATCTATCTATAAAGAGAAGAGTAATGCTAGATATATTAAGATTTTTTATATTGTCATGTTTATCGAATGATGTGATAATCGATCATTTGAACGAAAGTCAATTTTAAATGCATGTATGCTAGTTGTTTAAATTATCAATCAAAGATTTAGCACACTTACTAATAAATATATTTTAGTGAGAAGTGTTTAATAAATCCATCTTTATATATAAAGAAAATAGGTTTACTTCAGTGTTTCTTACAAGAAATCATTTGTTGACATAGATGTCTAATCCATGACCACTGGCAAGGAGAGTTTAGTCCGAATACTTTAATCATTGAGAATGATATTATACCATCTTTCTGAATATCATTCTAAAGTTTCAGCGATTATTCGTGCGGTTTTGATGACTGATATCCCCACGGGATCTTGTCTGAAGTGCATCCTGGAAGAGTTATGTATGATTCATGGTTGGGATTGTTTGCTCGAGTAAGTGATGTCATTGAAGATTGAATGGGGATGTTCTACGATGGAATTAGGTTAGTAAAAAGCAGATCAAAACTAAAGAAGACGAGCAGAAAAATCTACAAAGCTTGCTTCGATGGCGGGTTTAATCATGATGCGGTCTAGCTTCCAAAACACCGTAAGGAATGAGAAACAAAAATATATGAGGAACATCGAAAATTGTCGGCGTGAACTTATCTATATTCATATTCAATAACCACTCACATGGACTCGGCGTTACAAAAACCCATGAGTGAAATGTTCAACTTATGAATGTCATTACTAAGAATCAAAACTAGAATAAATTAAGCAAGATGCGTCTTTGGCAGGAAGAAATATATATCGTATTTGTCAAGTAGTTGCTCAATGCATCATTTAACATATGTACTACACATTGGAGGTTCGTTGTTCAATCCAGGGATAACTTTGTGCACGGCTACGTACAAAATGTGGATTCAAAGGGAAATACTTGCTCTGTACTTTAGCATTTCGATGCTGAAGAGACTACTTATCCAAGAAATGTAGCTTCTATAGAGAAATTTCACCCCTTGCAATTAATTCATTTCCTAATATCATTAGAAAAAATTAATTAATTTCCTAATCGATATATTTATTTCTTGACGAAAGTAAGATTATTCGATTTTGATTTACTCTGCTTTCAAACCTCTTAATCCTTAGGCAAAACTCATGGAATTAACTCGACTTGTCCAATGTCGACTAGTTAAATTTTTATTAGTTGACCGGACTATATATGAGAGGTGAATTTAGGTGTGTAATGTTCGCTCAAAATAGCTTCAAATCACTATACTAAGAAATTGCTCTATAGTTTAACGCATACACAAAATCTTTCAAGAAGTACATTCATTTAGTATCTTTATCACCTTAGTATCTCGAATTTTTTTCAACACATGCTATGCATGTGCTTTTCTCGCCCCTTTAGGAGTAAAGGAAAAGCTTCTAATAAGGGTTGTATTTTCTAGAAATCTTTTGTTGTTGACCTCCATTTCCAAACATCTCTAAAAACAATAACAATACTAAAAATATTAATGATAATAAAAAAATAAAAATGATTACTATCTTTTAAAAAAAATGAAAAAAACCAAATGAATATGGCTGCGGTTGTTTCCAGTCCACCAAATGTGCAACTCCCTTCTTTTCTCTGACCACTTCTTTCACTATATTTCATGCAAAACTGCAATTCAACAACAAATTTGGAGAGAAAAGATGCTTGCTCCAACTGATCAGCAGATCTTTAAGCTGATACTGAGTCAAAAAAAGGCCAAACGAAACCCTTGCAAACTAACCCTGATGACAAATTCCACCCCTCCACGTAACTCCACATGCAAACCCTACATTCCCCTATAAATACCCTCATCATCCACCACCTCTCCCACTCACCATAACAACAGAACCACACGTCAGATATCAAGATTTCTCACTCTCTGTCTCTCTCACTCTCCTGTGACCAGCAATGGCGAAGCTTGCAACCCTCGCAGCAATCTTTGCGGCCTTCCTGCTCATGTCCCATGTCGTCGAGGCCCACTGGACCACGATAACCAGCGTCGAGATTGACGAGGAAGGCCCGAGGAGAGGCGGGAGCTGCCAGGAGCAGTTCCAGAGGCAAGATCTCGACCGCTGCGAGCAGCTGTTCGAGGACATTGCCCGCGGTGGCCGAGGGGCCGGCGCGAGGGAGAGAACGGAGTCATCAGAGAGCCTGAGGCCATGCTGCGAGCAGCTCAGGCAGGTGCAGGAGGGGTGCCGGTGCGAGGGGATAAAGCGGATCGTGAGAGAGCAACAGGGCGAGTACAGGGGTGAGGGGAGCCAAGAGGTGGTGAGGTCGGCTCGGCGCTTGCCTTTGACTTGTGGGGTTGGTCCTCAGCCCTGTGAGATCAGAGCCGCTTGGTACTGAGCTGTTTCGGTTTAGGAGATGAAAATTGTTCACGAGACGTCAATAATGTACAGCTCGCTCTAGTTCTCTTCGTAAGAGTGATTAGAGTGTAGGAGAGTCCTAAATTAATGCTGGCAATCATTCAGGGTTTTCATTTCGGTTGGTTCTCGAGTTTTTGTGAGGCTTTTGTAGGTTCTCATGTAATAAAAGATCTCGTCTCTTTCAAATTATTTTGTTAATTAGTCTTCTTCAAAGTTAACGGCTCCGCATGTATAGATGCAGCTCACCCGCTGTCCACTTTATACAAGTTCGACTCAATCGCAGTTGTTAAGAATGGAAAAGTTGCAGAACAAGGCTCGCATAATGAGCTGATATCCTTGGGATGTGGTGGTGCCTACCACTCTCCGATCAAATTACAAAGCGGCAGCTCTCCCTACCACTAAAAGTAGAGCACAGACAGAGGCTGAGCATAAATGTATGTATGTATCTATGCATGTTTGCATATTTGAGGAGGTCCAAAAGAGGTGACTTGATAAGTACGGCTGGCATGTGACATTACAAAAGAAATAACAAACCCTAGGAACCATGAGAAAATACTAGGAACCATCCCAGCAAGTTCCCGACCATGTTCTTTTACTAGTCAAATGGATATCACCTCCCCCGGTCCCTTCCCTAGTTCCTGATCTAGACTAGCGGTAGCTCACCTTGACTGCGGGCACTCACAATATAAAATCACAATGCGATTATAGGATTAAGATGAAAGCACCAGACCTGCTTTTTCGCAGATTATAGAATTTTCACGTAATATTCAGCTTCAGCTTCATTACCACTAATCTACTTCTCTAGAGAGTCTCAAATGGAGCCGTCCAATTTCGTAGTAATTTCTTGTGCAGCCAGAACCCCTTGGTGAGAATGCTACTGCCAGAACTTCTCTGGATAAAAATGAAACCATGCATCAGGAAAGATCCGCCTTTATCTGTCTTAAAAATGATACGACACACTCACCAAAGATGCACTAAAGTTAATATGACCAGATTCTCCTCTCAATGCAGTCTTTCAGGCAAGAATTGTGAGAAGGTAATCAAAAAATTCACTCTGTTTGCAAAGACCAAGGATCTGAATCCCCCAAAGAACTCAATGTAATGAAGGATAAGCACTGCATACCATAAGAACCAAACACCAGAATCATTCAAATGTTCATTCAACGAAATCATCTGAAACCAATGATTTACTCTCACACATTGAATAAATCATTTCTCATGCAAACACTAACCAGCACTGCCCACTATCTAGGAATACCAGAAAAATCAATCTCATTGTCAACCCTCCCTACACAGGAAGAG
This sequence comes from Eucalyptus marginata, assembly GCA_014182565.1. Taxonomy (NCBI): domain Eukaryota; kingdom Viridiplantae; phylum Streptophyta; class Magnoliopsida; order Myrtales; family Myrtaceae; genus Eucalyptus; species Eucalyptus marginata. Next base: position 10,363,253 of record CM024590.1, on the reverse strand, counting down.
TGAGTACAACTCAGCCCTTAGTCAAGCAAAATCAAAACTAAAGCAACAACAGAAATCCCCATCTGCCAAGAGTAACAACCCCCCAAATTCTTACCCACCCCAGACTTTAGCTCGATACCCTTCTTGGTGTTTTTAGCACCCTCATCATTGAGAGTCACATTAGCACCCACCATTAATTTAGACTTCTTGGTCTTCGAAACCACGGTCTTGAACCTCATTGCAGCGGCCAAATCCACCCTAAAGATCAAAGACTCGTTCTTGGCCATAACATCAGTCCAATTCACCCCTAAAGTCTCCACACTTGCATGCTTCGTGCCCTTCTTCCCATACCCCTGGTAAAATCCAGGAATGGTCTTGAGCCACTTGGTCTGATTCGCATCACTGTAGTAAGAAACGGTGAGGTTCACGGGGTCGTACTGAATGCCCCTCGCTCCGTTGCCATTCCTCAGCTTTATGTCCAAGAATATGGTGGTGTTCGTTGGAGTGTCCAAAGATCTGTCGAGTGCTGGAAGGTAGAATCGCTGGATAGAGCAACGGGGCATGGACACGGGTGGTGGGTTCCACAAGCCGACAGCTGTGAGGCCGAAAATGAGGATTAAGAAACCGCAGCCAGCGCACCACCAGGCGGACTTCGACATGGTCACTAGAGGAGCTCACCGGCGGCGAAGAAGGCCAAGAAAAGAAGAGATGCAAGTTGTTTTTTGATCTTGTGTGCTGTTGGTGATGGTTTGCAAATCAAAGAATGATGTCACGAGACTAGGTTGCAAAGGAAGAAGAACCAAGAGCAGTAAATTTAGGGAAGAACCATTGGTAATTTCTATACAATGATATAGTACAAAAGGAATAATAATGTCTGCAAATGATACAAAAATCAAAGTCATATCTTCCAACAAATGAGCTAAGTGAAAGTTCTTCGAACGTGCGGTTGACCATAATGTGGCTTGGTATTGGTCGGAAATTACGTTCTTACCGACCCCAACTTGGATAATAAGATACTAAAAAGTAAGAAAAAGATGGTCGGTCTACCTTTCGATCTGACGCGGACGCGGTTGCCATGACAAAGTCAAAAAGTGGCTCGGGACAACCATAACTTTGGATTAAGAAATGTTACAGGACGCATAATTCCAATTCAGAAAGCTTGTTTCGAGCGGCTAGATACCCCTTTACAATCATTTCGGACCTCAAAATTCATTATTTAACCCCCCCCCTCCTCTTTTTAGGCTTCTATTTTAATTTTCCGAATTCCTTGTTGCTTAAGGTTATCCTTGGATTTTCAATGTCACCTAAGATTATTGAGGTCTATTTTTCTATGTATCAAATAGTATTCTGTCATCTTCTACGGAATACACAAAAGAAATTTTTCTCTGTTATTTTTTGCTTTTGCTAGAATAATTTTTTTCTTTGTTATTATGCTTGTAAGCAATGAATCCGTGTTTACTTATGATTTCCGTATCACAATGATTGTAATCTATCACTTTATTATCGATGACTAAAAAAAGTTGTTGCCAATTTGTCTATACAATACATTATCCAATTTTTCATTATCTTTTCCAAGACTCGCTTAAAGTTTCGCTTGCAACTCATACAAATAATCCCCTTGAACCACTTCTTGGACCCCTATGACTTCAGTCTTCATGGACACCTAGATATGAGAAGCGCCTAATTTCCTAAAAGAAATCAAATTTTAGATCCAATTCCGTATCTACCCATATTTTTTTATATCTCATGAAAAATCACAAACTTTCACTCCAAATCCAAACCCGCCCTAGGTTGACTTTCCATCCAAATGTCACCATTATTGTCCAACGTGTCATCTTCTTTTTCCACATCAGCTAGGGTTGACATTCTTTTTTTCATTCTTCCTCTTCCTTTCAGTTCCACTCGACGGACAACCAGACCACCGTCATGGACATAAAGGAACCCCAGGGCCGCCACACGCCAGTCACTACTGCAACAGCTCGCCTGCGCATCGCCACCACTTCATCGTCACCTCATCGTCGTTCTAAGCCTTGAGGCCGCCGTTAATCATCGAGCACAGCCCGAGCCTCCACCCCTCTATCTGTCGGTCGATAGTCGAATTTGGGATCGGGACATCGGATCCAATGTCACCTAGCCCAGATTCGTACTCGTTGGCCTTGGGCGACCCTGGATCTTGTGTCGACCAAAGCCGGTAACAGCATCGTCACCTAGTTTTAAATCTTCACATCGAGACCTCTTCGTGTATCTCTAGTTGGTCAGTCAATTGAGCAGGACTTGCAAAATTAACTCGACTTGTCCAGTATCGATTGATTAAATTTCTATTATTTTACAAGGCTATATTGAAGAGGGGAATTTAGTCTGACGCGTAAGATGGGCTCAAGAATCACTTTAATTAAAAAAAAAAAAAACTCAGTAATTTCTCATATGTCTAATTTTTCAACGAGGGCAATGCCGGTGCCTCCCCCTCCTCTTTCTTTAAGAATAAGGAAAAAGCTTCTAATGAGTCATACACTCTGGAAATCTTTTGTTGTTGACATGCATTTCCTAGCTAGCATCTCTAAAGAAATGCTTCTCCATTTACGATAGAGTCGATGAAGGTAAACAGCAACGACAACGATGAACAACATTTCTTGAAAATGCCAAATGAATATAGTTGCGGTTGTTTCTAGTCCCACAAAACGTGCAACTCCCTTCTTTTCTCTGACCACTTCGCTCGCCATATTCATTCGAAACTGTAATTCCACTGCGAACTCGGAGCGAAAAGAAGCTTATCCTAACTGATCAGTAGATCTTTAAGCTGATAGTCGGTCAAAGAATGGCCAAACGAAACCTGCAAAACAACCTGATGACAGATTCCTCTCTTCCACGTAACTCCACACGCAAACCCTACGATCCCCTATGAATACCCTCTCATCCACCACCTCTCTCACTCACCATAACAACAAAACCATACATCAGATATCAAGATTTCTCACTCTCTCGTGACTAACAATGGCGAAGCTTGCAACCCTCGCAGCAATCTTTGCGGCCTTCCTGCTCATGTCCCATGTCATCGAGGCCCACTGGACCACGATAACCAGTGTCGAGATCGATGAGGAAGGCCCGAGGAGAGGCGGGAGCTGCCAGGAGCAGCTCCAGAGGCAAGATCTCAACCGCTGCGAGCAGCTGCTGGAGGACGTTGCCCGTGGCGGCCCAGGGGGCATCGCGAGGGAGAGAATGGAGTCGTCGGAGAGCCTGAGGCCATGCTGCGAGCAGCTCAGGCAGGTGCAGGAGGGGTGCCGGTGCGAGGGGATAAGGCAGGTCGTGAGAGGGCAGCAAGGTGAGTTCAGAGGCGAGGGGAGCCTCGAGGTGGCGAGGTCGGCTCGGCGCTTGCCTTCGGCTTGCGGGGTTGCTCCTCAGCACTGTGAGATCAGAGCCGCTTGGTACTGAGCCGTTTCGGCTTGGGAGATGGAAAATGGTTCATGAGATGTTAATAATGTACAGTTCGCTCTAGTTCTCTTGGCAAGAGCGATTAGAGCGTAGGGGAGGGAGTTCTATATTGATCTGCGCAATCATCCAGGGTTTTCATTTGAATCGGTTCTCGAGTATTTGCGAGGCTTTTGTTGGTTCCCATGTAATAAAAGATCTCGTCTCTTTCAAATTATTTAGTCTTGGCTCTGCTCTACTCGTTTATATTTTTTTCCGGGGATAAAGTTATAAATTTCATTTCAGTCCTTAAACTTTTTATTTTGCTAATGTAGTTCTGACCCTCACGCGAAATTTCAGTGTAATCATTTTGGTCAATTGCGGTAGAAATTTAATGACGTAACATTCAGTCACCGACAGTCGTCTTACGTGGTATGCTAACATGGACAACTTTAGTCAAAACAGCATAGTACATGGATTGCCACGTCAACATTTTTCGAGGGCAATTGACCGAAAGAATTACATTGGAATTTCCTTGTAAAGGCTGAGGACTACATTGACAAAAATTAAAAAAAGAATTAGACTGAATTTACATTCATGCAATAGATTTGGGACTAAGTTCATAATATTTCCTTCTTTTTTTCGTTTTAAAACTACCATTTCTCAAAATATATATGATGAAGGATGTGATATTTTATATTCACGAATATAAACTAGTTATGTAGTAATAACTATTTATAATATATTTCACAAATATTATATATTGATATGGCCAATTATATTATAAAAAAATAAATACTTTATTTAAATATAAACTCAATAGGACTATTGATCTGTTTAATTAATTTGTATGTAATAACATATAGAGTTATGTCATTATAGTATATGAAATGTTAATCATGTAAGCCTTATGCTATAATCAACGAAGGGCAAGTACAGCTAGAATACATCTGAGAGAGAACGTTATCCCCAGCTTTAGCAAACAGTGTTTTTAATTTCCAGCGAAGGCTCAATTGTAGAAAAATATCCAAAGGAAAACGCTCGTTCATGGAGTTATATCCGACCGATTATTTTGGAGGTTGACCCTGCTTCTCAGCATTTGTGAAGAAAAGTTCGCCGTCTAAGACTCCAAGATGGTGAAAAGAAAGCAAAAATAGAACTAAACTAACAACCTTTTCTCCTAGCGAAAAAAGCCCAAATCGAAAGAACAAATACCAACAAAATACTTCATTGTTTGGCCTTTTCCCGTCGAAATGCAAACCCTTCTCTCTAATCTCTGACCATTCAAGAAAATATTGGTCACTCGTTGAGTGATCCATGAGATTCATTCAAATTCATTCATCAATTATCGCGTGTGCAGATTCACGCCAACTCATTTCATTTTCTTATTTAAGATGTAAATATTATATGAGATCCACTCTATCCGAAAATATTTGAACAAGACGAAAATATTTAAACAAGACGAAGAAGCTAGTTTCATTTTCTTATTTAAGATGTAAATGTCATGTGAGACTCACTCTATCTGAGATAAAATTTCAAATTCCTTTTTTTCACTTCCATACTCTTACAATTATGTTTCACTTTTATCTTCTCCCTTTGCGCTCTCTCTCTCAAGATGTCAAGATGTAGGAGGAGTTCATGAAATTTTCCAAATAATTATATGTTACAGTGAATTATATTTTTCTGTATGATTAATTTTCTTATTTGAAAAAAGGAATTCTTCAATTGATTATTAATGCTTCCCCATGCGAACACTAAGTTCTAGGCGGCGTCCTGAAGTCCAGAACCGCAATCCGAATGCCCGAGTGTCTTACTCAAGTTCCTCGGCCTTGGGGAGCGTGTCGGAATATATATTTTCATTGAACACTTATCAAGTACGAAGCCTGCGCAGACCCACACTTGAATAACCTCCTTTTAGCTACAAATAAGTGCAAAAGTGTAACTATATAATTCCGCTTGTCAATGAGCTTTTCTATGGACGATCAAATGTCAACGCCCAGTATTAATTGATTTTCCGTCGTTTCTAATAAAAAGACATTTACATTAGAACTTTCAAGGTTGTTCTTTTGGTTTTGTAGAGATAAGTTAGACAGGGGTTATTCTTATAGGTTTTATACATAGAACATCATAGTCCTAGTATAGCTACAGCGATATTATTCCAGAAATCGTTCCTCGAATTGTGGTTAAAATCTCATTAGGTGTTTCAATACACCAACCTGTTGGATAAATTCTCCTCAAAGGTTTTGAAGTTGACAAAACATTTCTCTCGCTCCAGTGCAGAAGACTTGCAGACTCTGCGGCAAAGTCCTGGAAGATCAAAGTCTAACGTCAACAAGACTCAAGTTTCAAAGTCTACTCATGGACGGTTTGGACCGACAAGATAAAAGTTTCTATTCTCGATTCTATATAGTCTTTATCTCAATGGCTGAGGAATATCTTTCGACCGGATTCAGCACTACACGATTTTATATTCGTATCCGAATTGATATAGATTCTCTAAGATTCGCAACTTATTTTGGAAAGTTCAACTTATGGAAACCAAGATTCGATTGTATGGGCGAGCGGGATTGATGGGCTCTCTACACTTACCTTAAAAGCTCGAGATCTCTCCAAATTGATTCTGTCCAACGGGTTGATTGGAAGAACTTCTTTGGAAGGTGCCAACGGTAATGAAGGCATGAAGAAGCGTATAAAGAGAGACGCTCGAGTTGTTGAAGTGGGCTGGATAGAAGAATTCCAAAGTCTGAACCTCTATATTTCGTTTGTGATCTTATTCTTCGAGCAATACATGTAATCAAAAGAGTGATCATAGAGTTGTGAGACCTTGAGGAAGTGTAGTAGAAGTTCTACATTGTGGACTCAAGAGCGTGAGACCGTAACACTCTTTTTGATTCTTAGTGAAATCCAGCCAAAGGAAGGGCTGTCCGTGCGGGAGAGTGGACGTAGGCTTGATATAAGCCGAACCACTATAAATGCGGAGTCTTAATTCTCTCTCCCGATCCTTTTATCTTTCATAACCTTCATTTTTTGTGATTGCTGTTTTTAATTCATTAATCTCATATTCGATTTAATTGTTAAAATCGCTTTAATCACCTATTCACCTCCCTCTAGGTGCTAATTCTAGTTCTAACAATTGGTATCAGAGCTTGTGTACTCGTTTATAAGAAGTGTCTTTACTTTCGAGTAAAAGATCTATGGCTAGTATGTTACCTACGGGGTTGGTCGAAGGTCAAAGCAATACTGCACCTCCATACTTTGATGGAAAAGACTACAAAGCATATGGAAGAACAAGATGAAAGCATTCCTAAGATCGAAAGATCCTTTGGAATGGGAAGTGGTAGACAAAGGAATCATTCCCGCTGCAAAGATCGGGATCGAGAGAGGAAAAGAAGTTGCGATCCCACTCCAATGACTCAAGAAGAAATCACCAAGAGACAGACTCTTGACGCTAAAGCCATTTACCCTTATATTGTGCTTTATCTCCTACCGAGTATAACAGAATATCTTCTTGTGATACAAAGAAAAGAAGTCTGGGATAGGCTGCACATTACCTATGAAGGAACCGATCGAGTGAAAGAGACAAGGATCAACATTCTTTTGGGACAATATGAAGTCTTTAAGATGAGATCGGGAGAATCAATAACCGACATGTTTAGTCGCTTTTACTGAAATTGTGAATGGTCTTGAATATCGGGGACATCCAATCTCGGGACATATGAAGGTCAACAAACTCCTACGAGGACTCTCTAAAGGCGGAATCACATAAAAACCTCAATAAGAGAGACAGAGGATTGCTCCACTCTCTCAGTAGACGAATTGGTTGGGACTCTTCAATCTTATGAAGTAGAGCAAACCAACGAAGAGGAAGATTCAAAAGGTAAGAAATCAATTGCCTTAAAGTCTAATGACTATTCGATGCTACGATTCGAAGAAGATCTAGATGATGAAGAGCTGGCACTTATGATAAAGAGATTCAGAAAGTTGAATAGAAAAGGAAGAAAATTCAACCTGGAAGAAACGAGCTTACAAAGGTTTCAGAACAAATCAACAGAGGAAGATGACTCTAACAAAGAAGTGACTTGCTTTGAATGCAAGAAAAAGGGACACATCGAGACCCAACCGTCCTCTCGTTAAAGAAGAGAAAAGGAAAGACCGAGAAATACGTAAAAGCACTCAAAGCAAAGACTGGAGTGATACCGAATGTGAAGAAAGTGATGACGACTATGCCAATATCTCGTCTAATGGCAAAATCGATTTGACTGCACCCGATTCGATACGAGACTGACAAAGTGAACTCGAGGTTAGTAATCTCGTAATTCCTATCAAAGTTTGAAATACATTGATGAACTTTGTCTTAGTCTAAAAACTTCTCTTAAGAGGATCTCCGAATTGAAAAAGGAAAATTCTACATTGAAGCAACAGGAGAAACTTTGGAAAGAGAAGTTTGAAAAGTTAGAAAACAACTTTACTTGTCTTGAAAGAAAACTCGACTCTGTTTCCAAAGAAAATAATCTTTTGAAAATTGATATTTCTAATATATCAAAAAGATTTTCAAATGGTTCTGAAAAGTTGGATAAGATTCTTTCGATACAAAGACCCTATTTTGATAAGTTAGGTCTTGGTATGACTTCGAAACTATTCCTCTAATTGATTTTCCAAAGGTGAAGGAAAGAATCAAACAAAGACCAACCAGAATTGCTTATAAAAATTATTTTCAGAAAGTCTTTGTAAAACCCGTTGCGTAAATGCCTTAAAATGTTCTAAGTGTCAAAGCTCAGAACATTTTGAGAAAGAATGTCCTTTGGTTTGGAGACTGTTAAAAGGAACCGGGCAAAGACTGTTTATTGCTCTAACTCTTCGGGACCCAAGATGATGTGGGTACCAAAGAAAGCATGAATTCTTTTTAATTGCAGGTCACTATCAAAAAGAAGATTAAATGGTATCTAGATAGTGGCTGCTCAAGACATATGACGGGAGACTCAAGTTGCTTCATAACACTTGACCGAAAGACGGAGGAAAAGTTTCCTTTGGAGGTAACAACAAAGGAAGAATCATTGGTCGTGGAACAGTCAAGATTGGAAGTCTGTCAATCAAGAATGTTTCCTTAGTTGAAGGATTAAATTACAACTTGCTTAGCATAAGTCGGTTGTGTGATACTTGGATTCAAGATTAATTTCCAGGAAAGAAAGTGCTCGGGGAATCGGTAAAGACTCTACTCAATCCTTTACGGGACGAAGACATGGAAATATCTATCTTACGGATGTAAATCATGAAAGATCACGAGTGCTTGATATCGTACAAGATGAAGCTAATCTATGGCACGAAAACTTGGCCATATCAATATGAAGCAAATCAGCAAGATCTCCTCCAAGAAACTTGTTCGAGGATTGCCTATTCTCAATTATTCAAAGTCTGATCTATGCACACCATGCGTACTGGGTAAACAGGTTAGAAACTCTTACAAACCAATAAGTAAAGTTTCTACTAATCGTGTCTGCAGCTTCTGCATATGGACTTATTTGGACCCACTAGAACGCGAAGCATTGGTGGAAAAATGTTCTGCCTAGTAATAGTGGATGATTATTCACGATTTACTTGGGTCTACTTTCTTTCAAGTAAGTCTGAAACTTTCTCTCTCTTTTCAAAGTTTGCTAAGAAGGTGCATAATGAGAAATGCTACACTATCTCAAGTATTCGTCTGAGACCATGGAGGTGAGTTTGAAAATCAAGACTTTACTAAATTACGTGATGATTCGGTCTTGCACAAATTCTCCTCTCCATACACACCGAACGAGAATGGGGTTGTGGAAAGGAAGAATAGGTCTTTACAAGAAATGGCAAGAACTCTTTTAATTGAAAGTAATATTTCTTCAAGGTTTTGGGCTGAAGCAGTTTCAAGCACTTGTTATATTATTAACAGAGTATTTTAAGACCAATTCTTGAGAAAACTCCTTATGAAATTTTTAAAGAAAAGAAACCAATTGTTTCTTATTTTCAAGTATTTGGTTGTAAATGATTTATTCGAAGAATGCAAATGATCGAGTTGGTAAGTTTGAAGAAAAATCGGATGAAGGATTCTTTCTTGGTTACTCATCTGCGAGCAAAGCCTATAGAGTATTCAACAAGAAGACTCGAGGCGTGGAAGAATCAATGAACGTCAAATTTCAAGACTCTCCACAAGTTCAGCCAATACAGACTGGAGAATCGAATGCATTCCCACATCGCTAGATCTATCTCCCATAAAGCGGTCAAAATCCGGATGCGGTACAACAAGTTGTCGATGGAGATTCAACTCAAGAAAATGATCAACAACCCATCGAGACCATCCAAGAATCGGAAACACAAGTCCAGTCATCCCGAAGAACTCATTATTGGGAACATTAATGAGGGAATTCATACAAGATCCAAAAGGCAAGAAGAGTCTAGTGCGGTTGCACTTATTTCGAAATAGAACCCAAAAACATTGAAGAAGCCTTAGCTGATGAAAGCTGGATTGAAGCAATGCAAGAAGAGCTCAGACAATTCAGTATTAACGACGTTTGGGAATTAACTCCTAAACCAAAAGGTAAATCTGTTATTGGAACTAAATGGGTTTTCAGGAACAAAGTTGATGAAAAAGGCAAAGTGACAAGAAACAAAGCAAGACTCGTGGCTAAAGGATACACGCAAGAAGAAGGGATAGACTATGATGAGACTTATGCTCCAAAGTAGCAAGGTTAGAAGCAATCAGATTACTACTTGCTTTTGCATGTTATAAGAATTTCAGGTTATTTCAAATGGACGTCAAAAGCGCATTCTGAATGGATTTATTCAAGAAGAAGTCTATGTGGAACAACCTCCTAGATTTGAAGACTCAAAGAAACCGGACTCGGTGTTGGGCGAAGAAAGCTTTATATGGATTAAAACAAGCTCCTCGAGCTTGGTATGAAAGGTTAAGTAATTTTTAATTCAAAGTGGTTTCTCTAAAGGAAAGGTAGACACTACTCTATTTGTTAAAAAGGAAGGCAAAAGCTTTCTACTCGTTCAGATTTATGTTGATGACATAATATTCGGATCATCTAATGAGACTTTGTGCAAGAAATTTTCTAAGTCTATGCAGGATGAATTTGAGATGAGCATGATGGGTGAACTATCCTTTTTCCTTGGTCTACAAGTGAAACAACTTAAAGAAGGAATCTTCATTCATCAAGAGAAATATGCAAAAGAACTTGTTAAAAAGTTCGGTCCGGAGAATTGCAAAAGACCGACATACCAATGTCAAGTTCTTTGAAGATAGACAAAGACGCGAGGGAAGAAAGTCGACCAAAAATTATACGGGAGTATCATTGGTTCACTTCTTTATCTTACGCATCTAGACGACATATTATTTAGTGTTTGCATATGTGCTAGGTTTCAATCGGATCCTAAGGAATCACATTTAAGTGCTGCTAAACGTATCATTAAATACGTTGCAACTATGCTAAGATTGGTCTATGGTATCCCAAAGAAGGAGACTTTACCCTTCTTGGTTATTCGGACGAGATCTTGCGGGTTGTAAAGTTGAAAGAAAAAGCACCTCGGGAACTTGTCAATTACTTGGCAACAGGGTGGTATCTTAGTTTTCAAGAAAACAAAGTACCGTGGCTCTTTCAACAAGCGAGAATACGTAGCACTTGGAAGTTCTTTGTTCTCAAATACTTTGGATAAAACAACAACTACGAGACTTTGGTATTGAAGACTCTTGCACGAGAGATCGAGATGTGACAATACCAGCGCAATCAATCTTACAAAGAATCCTATCCTACATTCAAGAGCCAAACATATTGAGATTCGACATCATTTTATAAGAGATCATGTTCAGAACAAAGAAGTCTTGATACAATTCATTGACTCGAAGAATCAACCGCGGACATCTTCACAAAGCCACTTGAGAAAAGCTTATTTGAGTCTATTCGCTCAAGACTCAATATTGTATCTCTTGAAGACCTGTTAAAGCTCGGACTCGAGAATCTTAAAGTCGACGGAGTATCGACTCAAAAGGGTATAGACCGAGAATACCAATCGACACGATTTGTAAGTACATTTACTTAATCTTTTATCTCGAAAAGGTAAGTTTGTCTCGTTTATTTATGGATAATCATGTTTATTAAGGCAGTTTATTTTATAAAGGGTGGTTATCGATTTATTAAGGCAGTTATTTTTCAAAAAGGAATTTATTTTGTGACGATTCGATTACCACGATTCGATTTCCTTTTATACTTCTTCTTCTTCTTCGTTTTAAACTTTACCCGAAACCCTAGTTCAAAGCTTTTCACTCTCTGGAATTTTCTCCTCGATTTCTACTTCTCAAGATTTTGTCTTTCTTGCGACACAAGTGAGAAAGTTTCTCCAAGACAAGCGACAATGTCTCACCAAAGAAAATCATCAAGGCTTGCAAGCGGGGACCACGGGGCTCGGAGAGGGGCCTACGCACTTCGATCTCACAAGAAAGCGACTTTCCAACGAACGGTCTCCTCAACGATCTCAACAGCGCTCCTCCTCAACTAGACCTCATGATAGTCGCCCTCAACATGCAGAAGAAGTGCTTGAAAATGTTGAACCAGTAAGATCACTCAAGCCTGCTTTTGTTTATAGGCTTTACTCTGCATTGAAGGAAGGTGGGTCTGCAATGACCTTCATCGATGAATTTCTGAAAGAAAAATGTTATAGAAATGAGACGCACTTTCTCACCGTGATGGAAAGATCGGGCGTTGTTCGCTCGGAACAGCAGCAAAAGTTTTTGCAAACTTTCCCGGTGACCCTAGGTTTGGTAGTTTTAATCAACCGAGAGGGAAAGGATGATGATGAGAAAATGTATTTACATTTTAAACCTTGGATGGTGTGGCTGCAAACCTTCAAGGAAAGAAGGATGAACTGTTTCGATCGATGGACACGGGAAGAAGTATGAGAAACCGCTGAAGCGAGGGGTGATAAATCCACGAACGGTGGACTTTGATTTTCTGGATTTACCGAGCATCAATCTCAGAGAAGTTTGAGAAACTTCAACCGCACAAGTTTTGCACTGAATGTGATGTGGCTCATTCGAATTGACCGCATATTTCTACTCTAATATCGGCTTCCTTGATGCGAATGACTTTTCATTTAGCATGCGAGATAGAGAATATGTTGTTGATACAAACACTCGGCGGACGTAATTGGTGTGGAAAGAGGTGCTTTCCAATCAATTTCGAAACGTGAGTCATGCAACCATGGAGCTTGCAAGAGACCGAATTGCTAAAGGTCGTCTATCCTACCGAGAATGAATGCAACAAATATTCGCTTCACAAGATTGTGATCAAGCTGTCTTAGACCAAAATCAACATCAAAGACAGATGTATCCATCTCCGAGGCAAAGTTGATGTTTGCAATCAAGATTGGCATTAATTTCTCTCGCCACACACTATCATGTTTCACATGTACAATTCGATGGCAAAGGACAAGGGACAACTCCCTTATCTTTGCTCTCATTACACGACTTTTCGGACATCGAACATCCAGTCTCCCCACATTCTCTCCGTGAAGACTATTGGTCGAATGGTCATCGGACCGAGGATGATAACAAAGATGCGTCGAAGGAACTCGGAAGAAGCTGGAGCAGTTCAAAGAAAAAACCCCGTGAAGATCAAACCAGACTCTTCGCGGCAAAAACGAAAGGAAAGGAACATCCTTTGGTCCTATCAAGAAGAGGCGGGCAATCATCTTGGAAGATGAAGATGATGAGGATGATATGCCCATCTCAGCTTTTGTTTCTCGTGATTTCGCTCCCTGTATCATTTGTTCCCAGAACAACGGTTGCGTAAGAAAGCGAGAAAGGAAACCAGGAAGAGGAATCCTTGCAAAAGGAAGAAGAGACGAGAAAGAAGAAGAAGAAAGAAAGAAAGAAGAAGAAGAGAAAGAGAAAGAAAAAGAGGAAGAACGAGAAAGAGGAAGAGGAAGAGAAAGAGAAAGAAGAGAAAGAGGAAGAGAAAGATGAAGAGGAAGAGTCGCCGGGACAGGACTCTCGGCATAAACTAGCGAGACTCACAAGCAAAGACAGATTCTCCGGCGAAAAGGAGGATCGGCACAATCTTGTCACCGAGGAGACTCCTCGAAAGAAGAGTTCTTCTCCCCTCCGAAGGCATGGAAACAAGGGGGAGATATCCAAAGAGAAATCACTCCTCTTCTCCCGACATTTACAAGTGCAAGTGTGAGCAGATCGCCACGATGCGAAGATGTTTATGCTGCTCATCATCCCGAGGGAGAGGCTTCATCTCCAAACATTGATCTTCCTTCGACTTTCACACCGGCTTGACTCCACCATCGGACGAGTTGACGCAAGCACACAGGCCCGACAATTCGGGAGATTTGAAGGTTGCTTGACATCATATTGGAGCTCAAAGGCCAAATCTATGCTATGGGGTGTGACTTTCGGACTATACGAGAATGAGAATCATGCTATGTTCATCTCCTTACATGATCGGTGAAAGATGTTCAAAGTAAGGTTCAAGACACAAAAAGACAAAAGGCACTACTCTCTCTCGAACTTCAAGAAGACTTAAGGAAAGCTGGAAGGAACTGTCAAGTCTATGGAGGACTTTCAACTTGTTCGCGTTCCTCGTGCTCCTTGATTTTCTTACTTTTTAATGCCGACAAAAAGGGGGAGAAGACTTTGCGGGCAGATTTTACAGATTTTCACTCTATTCAAACCCAAACCCAAACCTTAAACTTTCATTTATATTTTTTGGATTTAATGGTTTGTTTGTGATTGATATTTTGACTTTATCTTGAGTTTTTGAATGATTGCTTACTACTGCATTACTTTAAGTTTGTTAAAAGTAGATATAGATAGTAAAGTCTGCACCGACTAATGAGGTTTCGTGGATGCAGATCGTCGTGCAGGGGTAAGTCCGTGTACGGGACATCGCGTACAGGACATCTTATACTATCTTTATTCTAATGATATCTTTGCAAGCTTAAAAGTTGTTTTGCAGGGCAATAGTGTTCAAATCTGCAGGAAAGTTTTGTCACCATCAAAAAGGGGGAGATTGTTGGATAAATTCTCCTCAAAGGTTTTGAAGTTGACAAAACATTTCTCTCAGTCTGGTCTGAAGACTTGCAGACTCTACTGGCAAAGTCTGAAGATCAAAGTCTAACGTCAACAAGACTCAAGTTTCAAAGTCTACTCTCATGGACAGTTTCCAGACCGACAAGATAAAATTTTCTATTCTGATTCTATATAGTCTTTATCTCAATGGCTGAGGAATATCTTTTGACTGGATTCAGCACTACACGATTTTATATTCGTATCCGTGCGGGAGAGTGGACGTAGGCTTGATATAAGCCGAACCACTATAAATCTAGAGTCTTGATTCTCTCTCCCTGATCCTTTTATCTTTCATAACCTTCATTTGCTGTGATTGCTGTTTTTAATTCATTAATCTCATATTCGATTTAATTGTTAAAATCGCTTTAATCACCTATTCACCTCCCTCTAGGTGCTAATTCTAGTTCTAACACAACCATCATTTTTATCACTTCATAAACAACTTTCAGAAGTGGGGTTTTTTGTGCAGCCTGGCATGGCTAATTAACATCACTGATACGACTAGAATGGCGGTTAAGACCTTCTCAAATTGTCTAGTTTGATCCTACATCTACCTTCGAACCATTTCATACGTAAGCACTCTCACGGCGCAATTTTGAATATAGAGTTTGTGTACTTTTTCGTACATGACCTTTTTCTGTCGCCATTGATATAGGTGTTGTTGATCAATTTTTCAGACCATAATATCTAATCAATTGTGAGAAATATATATTGTGTTAAAAAAAAAAAAAAGTGCACAGGCTGTGTATTGTATTAAAGTCTCTCTCTCTCTCTTTCGTTGTCGATGCATGTGAACTGTTTCGCGTGTTAATGAGAGAAACAACAAATAGCTAATTCCCAGATTGTAACTCAAGAAAGATGAGATTTTTATTAGGGATGGAGACGGCCTACGCGGTGCATAACCCGTACATACCCTTTAGAAGACAAACCCCACACGATGATGTGATGGTCTCTAGTCTCTCTCTACTACTCCTACTAAGTGACACCATGCCACCACGGTCAGCTGCTATTAGAAAGGCTCATCTCATCTTAGCTCTAGCTAAAGCTCGACTAGTTCAGTACGAAATGGCTCGGATATCACAGTACTGAGGACCGAACCCGCACATGTTGGGCAAGTTGCTCGCGCACCTCATCATGCCTTGCGACCCCTGGCCTCTGAACTCGCCCATTTGCTGTCTCACCACCTGCCTCAGCCCCTCGCACCGGCAACGGTCGTCCATCTGCCTCAGCTGCTGGCAGCACGGCCTGAAGTGCCTCGACTGCATCATCTCGCTCATGCACTCGCCTTGGCCGCCCTGGCCGCCCTGGCCGCCCGGCCGCCGTACATCATCGCGTCCTCGAAGAGCTGCTCGCAGTGCTCGAGGTCTTGCCTCTGGATCCTCTCATAGCAGCTCTCGCCGCGGCGCCCCTGGTTCTCGGGCCCGTCGATGTTGACCGTGGTTATGGTGGCGCGGTTGGCCGTGACGGCGTGAGACATCACCAAGAGTGCTCCAAGGATTGCTCCTAGGATTGCAAGCTTCGCCATTGTGGACGCAGTTGGCTTCGCAGGAGTTTTAGCTTGTCGATTCTTGATGATTGCTGCCTGCTTTTCGGTGAGTGAGGAAAGGAATGGTGGGCGCTTCTTATAGAGGAGTTTAGGGTCATGCATGTAGAGTACGTGGGTGGAGGCCCTTGGCATGGAGGAAACGGCGCGTTTGCCATGACACGTAATGAAAAGGTGGCTTATGCATTTTGACAGTGAATGTGATTCTTTATGGTCTATTTGCATGGAGAGTACGTGGAAGGTGATATTGTCAGGGTTTAGGGTTTGATTTATTCGTCTTCTTCCGTGGCCTATGCATGGGGGGAATGTCTCATTCGTTTGAGTTAACACGTGATTCAAAAATAGACGCCATCGGTCAGAGACTTTCATGTGACCATTGAGATTCTTATCAGTTACAGTCTTAGGAGCGTGATTTCTCACAAACCCTTCGTAGTCTCTCCATTTCCGTAATCTTTGAATTTGGATTGGGCATGATTCGTAATGATCTCATCTACTTACATAAAACTTTAAAGTAAAAGGTTTAGATGTGAGAATCAATTTGGAGGATAAATTTATTAATCGACAAAATTTCCAAAGTTGTATGTACTTTTTCGGTAGAAATAAAAAAAAAAAAAAAAAAAAAAAAAAAAAACTATTTTTTTTTTTTTCTTTCTTTCATTTTGACAACCCTCGCCGGCCACTAGGTGAGGGTGGGAAAAGTGTCAAAAAATTTATAAACCTTTTGTAGTTACGCCAATTTAGTCCTAAACGTTTTATTGGTGCCAATTTAGTCATAAATATTTTGATTTTGTGTCATTTAGTCATTTCGATTAATTTTGGCCGGATTTTGCTTACTAGACACTAGTCGACTAATGTGGCAAGGCCGGTGCTGACCTGGACAACTTTTAATAATATTTTAATATTTTTTTGAATTTTATTTTATTCTTTTTATTCTTTTATTTTTCCTTTTTTTCTTTTTTCCATCTCCTCTTCCGTCCTCTAGTTGATCATTGAACCTTGGCGACTGATAGTTGTCCACCTCGCCAGCCTCTAATGAGCCTCACGGCCATTAGTGAGGCTCGAGCCCTCGCCAAAGGCTGTGAGGGCTACTCGAGCTTGGCAGCAAGGCTCACCCTAGTCAGTCTTGTGAGGGTCTAGCCTCACCCAACCTTTGGCAAGGCCGCCCTCGCGGCCATGGGCAAAGCCCAACCTCACGGCCCGACGAGGTCGAGGCTTGCCAGTGGCTGTGAGGCTTGCTAGAGGCTGGTGAGGTGCCGTTGCCTCTGGCCGGTTGCCAAGGTCTGGCAATCGCTTGGAGGAAGGAGGAGAAAGGAAAAAAAGAATAAAAAATAAATAATCTGAACAATATCAAAATATTATTAAACATTGTCCATATCAGTGCTGATCATGTCACGTCAATTGACTGGCATCTTGTCCGCAAAATATGGCTAAAATTAGTCGAAAATGACTCAATTGGCACTAAGTGAAAATGTTTAAGACTAAATTGGCACAAATAAAAGGTTTGCTAACCCTTGCTTGGGATAAGTGTTAAAAAAGTCCTCTAGCCACTAGCAAGGTCACAAACCTTGCTTACAGTTGGTGGGGCTGTGAAGTAGCCCTTACTAAAATAAAGAAAAGAAGAAACCGAGAGACCAAAAAATTGAAGAAACCCTTACTATTAGAGACCCTTAATAAAATAAAGAAAAGAAAAGGAAAAGAAAAAAAAGAAAAGAAAAGAAAAGAAAGAAAAAAATATAAAGAAAAGAACGAAAGGTTGGGAAAGAGGTTGGCAAAGGGTCGGTTTCAAAATCAATCTCATTTGATATCTTTAAAAGAAGAAACCGAGAGACCAAAAAATTGAAGGTTCAAGAGCATTTCAAACATCTTATGAGGGATTTCTCAGTATATTAATTTTGATTTGAAATAGAAGATGGTGCTAATTACAAAATAGGCGAAGGGCGAAGGTGGCCGATTTTCGGCCAATAAGTCTGGCAGCACCCACTGAGTATGAAATTTCATGCGAAATCTCTTACATGGAAATGTAGATTTTCTAAACGTGAGAAGATGATGCTGGTTTCTCTATTATTATAATCCTAAGTGTGCACACTCTAAGTCTTGTACGAGCTTTTTCTTCATCGGCTAGAAATTTCGTACAAGAAAAAATTATGAGAAACCAACTTATTTGCATATAAGATGGTGTTGATTAATTTTAAGATGACAATCAATCTTTCAAATTCTGTACATATCTCTTTTTGGGTTTTTGATTTAATTGAGAATAATACTTTATGCTCTAACTAAATATACAAAAGATTGTACACTATATGATGGGAGTGTGTTGGTAGGTTAGCAACCAAAATGGGGTGGGATTAAGAGAATGTATTGTGATAGTAGGCATTGCCCTGTCTTTAATTGAGAACTAAAAATCGTCTAGAAGGGTACTAGAGAGAGGTATTGTCATTTGCCCAAGCATCTTGGACGAGACAACTCTCTTTGTGATAGGAATACAGGAAGACTAGACAGCTCTCTCAAATTTAAGTTCCCGAAAAAAAAAAATAAGCCTTCTCTCTTTTGATTGCCTGAAAAGAACGATCGGTCCTCACTCTCTCTCTTTATTTGTGATAGGAAATGGAGGTTAAATACCTATATACTCTCTTAGGAAAAGGGTTAAAAGACATCCACATCAAGGAACTGAGGCTGCACTGTGGCCGTGGACCAAAATGCCTTTGCACATGGCCTTTTGATCCATTGCAAGTTTATCGAACCATTTGTTAAGATTTTGTAAGGTAATTAAATTCTTTGCAATTATAAGATTCTCTTTAATCCTAAAAATATAACTTGTAAGCAAAAGTGTAATTTCAAATTATTAGAAATTTGAAAAATGATATTCACGGTAAAAGTTTGTGATGTGGGCTTTAATAGAAGCAAATATCGAGTAAATAGGATCTTAGATGAAAAACTTGTACTTAATTAAAGTTTGAAACTTTTTGAAGATGTGGTTTAAAAAAATAATTTCTAAATGTGAATTTTCAATGAGTGGCCATGAAACTTTCATCATTAGGCCCCTTAAAGGATTTGAGCACACAAGTATAGAACTCAACTATTTGAAGGTTCATAAAATACCCTTAAAATTTCGGTTTTAGCCTATACAGATGACATTAATGATTAAGAGTAGTTGCATGCACATTGTGGGATTTGAAAAAGTGACGGTTCCTGAAATGAGAATCTCCTAATATTCCCAATAATCGGATCAATTTTGCAAGACATTTTTGTCGCATGATTTCACCCAGTGGTCTACTACTAATAGATGCCTTGCTTGCATCCATTTTATTAAGAAACTGGAAGTGATCAAATAAAATCAAACCACCAAAAGCATTACACACACCGTGACCAAAAATGAAATATGTTCATCTTGCACAAGCATACTTAGGTATCTCTTGACCATTCTCGGCGGTTGTCTCCCATATTTTAGTTATTGTACAAGTTATTGTACAATTGTACTTCACACTTCTCTCCCTTTTGTTGATTTGTGAGCTACATTTACATGTTTGATTGTCACCGCTCTTAATTTAACTTTTGGGTGTTTATTTTCAACTACTTAGTTCGTATAAAATAATATTTAATTTTATAAATGTTCAAGTTTGTAATTGCCTTTTGTGCGATTTGCTTTTCATCAAGTGAGAGTGGTGAGTTGAGTCATATTCAAGTCTAATGAGTGAGTTAGCTTATTCAATGCAATACACTATTACACTCGCGTCTTTTGTTGTTGGACTTCATTCTATATTATATTATGGTTTTCATTATTTATCATAAAAAATGGGACTTAGAGGACCTAATTGTTTGAAAAAAAAACCGATGAAATGATATAAATCATGAATATAATTTAAAAAACTTAACTGAAAGTCATATTCATGCCATAAGGACAATCGAGATTTTTATGTCTAAAAAAGCATGAGGTCTCAAACTTGATTCCTAAATCAAAACCGTTATTTGAGTCAATGTCATAAAAAGAGTAATTTCTCAAGAATTTTCTAGTCTGGATGTCGATAATTTGTCTTTTGACTAAATCCAAAAAGGTAGAATTAATCTTTGTGCCTGAAAATTACCAAGATGCCACCTGGCCAAGTAAAAAGGATATAGATCACATCGCTCACCGAAAAAAGACGAGCGCGGCAGCAACAAAAACGGCACGCGTTTTTTACTCATGTTTAATGATGCGTTGACAAGTGTCAGCTGAGTTGGAATTAAAAGAATAACATTTTTTTTTCTCTCTCTTTTCTTTCTCTCTCCGGATCTGACCGTCTTCCACGGCCGTCGGCACCGCCTCCAACCGTCTCCGCGGCCGGCTCTTCCAACCTCGCCGTCCACGGCCGCCGGCACCGAACACGCCGCCGTCGCCCGCGCCCGCTCCATGATTCGTTCACCGGCTCGCCCCTAGTTCTCGACGTCTTCGATTTCTTTCGCCATCCTCTCCCGATCCAGCGGAGCTAATCGCCGCCCCAGAAGAAGGGCTCCGAAACATGCCCACTGGTTGCGGCATCAGAGCTCTCTGGATCCTCAACAGCTACGACGCCGTCGTCTTCTCCAGGTCGCTCTCTCGTCGGTCTGTGTGTACTTTCATTCGAGCTGTCGGCGGGGGTTAACGGTTTTCCGTTGCCGATGCCGTGGAGAGGCTGCTCGCTTTGATTATGCATGCGCGTTTCGATGCTGGTGATCTCTCGATTTGATGATGCTGTTTATAGCGAGAGTGGCTTGTGGATTCGGTTTACAAAGCGATTGATGGGACAGACACGCCTCCTGTTGATTGCTTGCTGTGTGAATGTGAAAAGTTGGTTTGGTGTGGTTTGCGTTGTGGCTTGCTCGGTAGCTCTCGCGTTGTACTTAGAGAAGGACTTGGATTACTTGCGAAAGCCCGATAAGTTTTAAATTTTCGTGCTTCGTAGAATTGATCGAGTTAGGGAATTACAACGATGATAAAACCATCTATCGCAAAGGCTTGAACTGTAGAGTGCTTGGCCTACTGCTGTGGATTGTTTGCTGATGGGAGTTTTGAATTTCTTCTTTTGACTGGATGTGATCACAGGAGGTTTCCGGTGGTGGAGAAGCAGTGGCGGGTGGCTTGCAAAAGCGAGAATGAGCGCAATGGTGGTAGTGTTGACAGTGCGGCATTGCCGTATTTGCCGTCCGATTCAGAGTTGGCTTCTTCATTTGCAGAGAGAAAGAAGAGGTCTGCCAAGATGTTAATACAATGAGTTGAGAGCTCCTTGTTTTCACTTGATGAGCTCACTTGGATGTTTGCTTATATATCTACGCAAACTGAACACTTCTATAATTTTCCTATGTCAAAACTGCATCTGCATCTGCATGTTGTTCACTTATGTATGTCTAATGTAGATAGCCTCCAGGAACAATCATTTGTGCAACCAAGAATTAATGCTTGGCATTTGTTCCCTTAAGTTGCAATAACATTGAATCATAATTTGCGTAGTAAGGAATGTGAGTGTTTGGTGGATGCTAAGTCACTCTTGTTCAAATGCCATGAGTTTCATTATTGAGTATATGAGGAAGTGGTTGCATTCTTGAGAAAAAATGCTTTGTGAGAATGGACAAAATAAGTGAGCTTTTGTTGTTCCAAGTTAAGAGTTAATTTGGTCGTGATCTAGTATCTGCATCACTCTGTAAAATTATGCACTGGTATTACATACCCAGTCTAAATAATGATAACGGGATTAGATGGTTATTAGTCTTGCATGGCAATTGAGAATACATATTTCTGTCTGCCTGTTTATACTGTCTTGTGACTTCAATAAGTTTCTAAATAATTTGACATCATCCATCTATGTTTAGAGAAGGATCTGTTCGTGGATTTGGCATACGTGTGTCTCAGTCTGCTGAAGGTTCAGATTCTTGGGTAGATGATCCAGTGACGCGTCATGTCATTAGCATTTACGTGAACAAAGAAGAGGGGCAGAATTATCTGTTGTGGCCTTTGATCCTGCATATGAAGAGTCAGTTCTGCATCCTTGTACTGCCTCTGGTTGAGCTTGGACATTTAGATTCATATAAGGAATTGTGCAAAAGATCTGATTGTGGCAGTGCTGTTGGAGGAGTGGATGGAAGTTTATCTTCGCTCCTGCTTGATCTTCCATCAGTTACAGGGTAAGGTAAGTTACTCATTTTGTTAGTTAGGAGACATTAGAAATCTCTCTCTCTCTCTCTCTCTCTCTCTCACACACACACGGTTTTATGGCATCAAACCATCATATACTCTCTTTTGTGCACTAGATAGTAAATAACCTATTCTTCTTGCTAGTATTTCTATCTAGCCTAGCTAGATCATTCTATAAGTTGAAGGAAACAATTAAAGAATACTTTTTTTCAATGTTGAATTATATCATGAAAACTGGTTCCGTTTGGGATTGTTTTTCTTATATCATGCTCCGTTTGGGTTATGCCTAAGTTTTGTTACCTTCCTTAACCAAAAGGCAAAATTTTATATCACGTTGAACATTCAGTATCATATGCTATCCATTTGTTCTTTGTGAGGTTCTCTTTTCCAGTCCAGACAGATATAATTCAGATTAACAGGCATAGTTGTGTGTTAGGCTTGTAGCAATGGAGTAATTGTCTCCAGATTGTGGCAGTTTGTAATTTATATCATCTAGAATCATTTATGTGCCTGTTCTTTCAGTCTGGTTACCCTTGAATTACTGAGTTCTATTTGAAGCATCAAATGATGGTGACCCAGCATTATCCATTCTCTCTCATTTAACAATTGTTTTATTTTCTCTCATCGGCACTAATTGTTTCCTCGTAATCTGTTTTGCAGGGCATTCATGGTAGCACATGCCATTGGCGAGATAATTTCTGGGGATATGGCTGAACCTGAAGTGATTGTGAATGCCTCCCCATCCGTGGGAGGGTTATTGGATTCCTTAACTGGCAGCATAGGTATATCATCAAGAGCAAAGCCTGTGGCAGCTCCAGTTGCATCTTCAGCTCCCTCCAATA
This sequence comes from Eucalyptus marginata, assembly GCA_014182565.1. Taxonomy (NCBI): domain Eukaryota; kingdom Viridiplantae; phylum Streptophyta; class Magnoliopsida; order Myrtales; family Myrtaceae; genus Eucalyptus; species Eucalyptus marginata. Next base: position 10,340,238 of record CM024590.1, on the reverse strand, counting down.
GTTCCGTTGGTGCTGTCTCATCAGATGCTATGAAAATTGGTTCAAGGCCATTGGATAAGGATGCACTAAGGACTTTTATTAGTAGCTCGATGCCCTTTGGTCAGTGATGTTTACTCCGCTTATGACAGCTGGTTTTGTCGCCTCTCTCTTCTGAACTGTGCTTCTCCTCTTTCTAGGATTGGCTAATTTTTCTATTCTTCAAATATAGGTACCCCTTTGGATCTCAATGCTTCCAATATTTTCACTATCAAGCTTAATGGTTTTTCTTCAGCAGATCTGCCTCCTGCAGATGTCAAACAGCCTGCATGGAAGCCATATCTTTACAAGGGGAAGCAGAAAATACTTTTTACTATTCATGAAACTGTTGCTGCCGCCTTGTATGATCGTGATGAAATTCCAGATAGCATTTCAGTTTCCGGTCAGGTTAATTGTCGAGCAGAATTAGAAGGACTGCCTGATGTATCTCTTCCTTTGATAGGACTGAATAGCAATCGCATCGAGTCTTTATCATTCCATCCATCTGCTCAAGTTCCAGAACAGGGTGCAGATAAGCAGTCGGTGATGTTTTCACCACCATTGGGTAATTTTGTTCTGATGCGCTATCAAGCATCCTGTGGGCTTGGACCTCCCATAAAGGGATTCTATCAATTGTCAATGGTTTCTGAAGATGAAGGTGCATTTTTGTTCAAACTAAGCTTGATGGAAGGTTACAAGGCTCCTTTGACCATGGAGTTCTGCACTCTGACAATGCCTTTTCCTAGGAGAAGGATTCTTGCTGTGGATGGAACTCCTTCAGTTGGAACTATTTCAACTACAGAACACTCTGTCGAGTGGAAAATTTTAGTAAGTGGACGAGGTCTTGTTGGAAAAAGCATTGAAGCTACCTTCCCAGGGACAGTTAAGTTTGCACCATGGCAAACTCAAAGGTTCCCTTACACAAAATCATTTTTTGGAAGCATGGCAGAGGAAGATAGTGATGTTGACACAGAACCCACCAATAATATGGTCAATGTAGAGGAATATCTGATGGAGAAAATGACCAAGGATCTCCCTCCAGTCGATTTAGAGGAACCATTTTGCTGGCAGGCATACAATTATGCTAAAGTATGAACTTTTGGGTTGACTTGGAAGTTAGTTTATTCAGTTAATTTTCTTGTGATGCATGCATTTATGGCTTCACGTATGTGGTTCTGTGTGCATAAAAAAAAGCCATCCTTTCTTACGAAGAATTACCCTATTCATTCTTTCCAGACTAGGTATTCATGGAATGGTATTCTGAGCTTAGCATTGTTTGTCTACTTGAAACTTTGTCGGTGCACTCTTGACGGGCCTCGACTGTTTGACTAAATAATCACTTGTTCATAGTGTGAAAAGAAAAGAACACTCATTTATCAGTGAACCTCTTATATAACCAATCCCATGCATCTTTTGTAGGTGGATATGTGAGGTGGGGAATTAGTCATAGAGGAGCCTTGTTAGAGATGTCATAGAGTCAGTCAGCACACGACAAAATAGCTTGCCATCAGCAATTTGGTTGCAAGAATGGCAAATGTTCTAGAGAGAATTATTAGAGATGTTTTGTTAGGTTTATTGTTGATTCACTACGAGTGCTTGGTTTTGCATCCCCGTTTCAACTAGTGCTTCACATATTTATCTCTCACAGCTGCTGTGGGAAATTCTGTTATGGGCTATTGTTTGCATGATTGCAGGTGTCTTTCAGAATTGCTGGGGCATCATTGTCTGGGATATCCATTGATCCTAAATCCGTAAGTTTCTTTTCTACAACTTGCTAAACTCCTTTGGGCTTACAGTAGAAAAGTGACTTTGTTATGCTCCTGCTGCAAAATGTTTGGTGTATGTATAAATTTATAATTTCAGAGAGAGGTGCAGAAATGTATTGTTTGCTTTTTGAAATACCTCTTCAAAATATATAATTTCATTCTTTTGTCATCGTCAGGTACTAAATAGTTGAATTTTCACTTTGAGAGATGTGCATGGCTTGGTCTGTCTGTCTTTTACTTGTTCTTGTTCTCGTTCTCCGAGGCACTGTGAGATTGGAATGGGCTGTCCTGAACGAATCTAAATTATATTGTACAATAGGCAGCTATTTTGGCTGTTCAATTTGGAAAGCCGACTATATCTACCCATTTGTAGTTTTCAATTACCTGAGAAGACTGGCACTTGAGTTTTACTGCTGTTTGCAGATATGGGATTTCTAAATATCTCGTTTTATTCTCTTTTAGAATCATATGGAACTTTGCAGGATGAACTGCTCAAAAATCTTCTCTTATATTTTAGTCAAATAGTATGTCATCCTTTTCAGTATTGTGAGGCATAAGAAACAGCCACTAAGTTTTCACTTTGTTGTCATGTCTTCCATAAATGCAGGTGAGCATCTATCCTTCTGTTAAAGCACCAGTGGAGTTTTCAATTCAGGTAGCAGACTCTTCTTACCAAAAACTTGAAATTAGTTTTTTATTGCCTATTTGCTTGAGAGGGGCAGTGTAATGAAAAGAAAAATAATACTCATATTCGTCAAACATGTGATTCAGGCCAGAACTATCAGTATTAAAGCAAAATGAACATTATAGGCTGTTTATGGATTTTATCGTCACTATATCTTGATTAAAATGTGTCATTGTTACTGTGATGGGGAGGATTCCGCAAGTGGATCAATGCCCCTGTTAGACTTCAGTGAATCATGTGCGAGCAGTATTTTCATGATGCTTGATGTTAAACTCTTGAGGGTTCAAACTTACAGCAATGGACAGTATGTTGTTTGTCATTGGATATGTAATGCATGGGTACTCAGTACTAGTCAGACAGTGGGTATGTTGATATGGTTTACCAAAAACCTGTAAATATAAGTGGTTGGAGAAGGCAATTTTCAAAGAAATATGTGCTCTTTTGTCTGCCAAAGTGGTGTATTCCCTTTGTGACATAACTAAAATGGCATGAAAGAAAGACAATTTGCCACTCATTTGCTTTCCTGGTGAACATGGCAACACTGACCTTTCGTGGAAAGTGGTCAGATATGAAAGTTTGCCTTCTACATCTTTTCAGTCCTCAAAACTTCTTCAAACAGCAATCAATTTTTAAAAGCCATGTTTCTCATATATTTCAATTTCTTTTGGAGTAATCTTGTGTGCTTGCTTATAACAGGTGACTGCTGGGGATTATATTTTGTGGAACACATTGGGCAGATGTCCCTCTATAGCAATGCCAAAATAGACGGAAGTCATGTAAAAACTGTGGATTGCTTACTGCCTTTGACGGTTGTTGTGTGAGAACTCAGAAAGAACTTCAACATTGGATCTAAAGGAGTTATTTCATTCATGCTGAACCAACTTATCTGGTAACTGAATGGAACACAAACAGACTAACCTTGTCTATGATAATAATAACATTGATCCTTGTCCAATATGCAGTTTCATCTCTGAACCTTCAGTTAATTGGAGTCATGGAGCATGTCTAATATGTAGTGCTGTCCATGAACTTCAAATTGGTTCAGCTAGATCCTTAAAATTTTGTGGAATTTACAAATATCATTCTGAACTTTCAATAAAGTGCACAAAATTGTCCGTCGGTAGTAGAGATTGCAGTGTTGCTTTCATTGTTCTTTTTTTGGCCTTTTCACGAAAGTATGGGAACCCTGATATCATTGTTCAAGAGGATTGAGTTAACGAGAGCTTCTATTTAAGTCAAGCTTTTGGTTTTTTCATGTTGTCAAAGACTTGAGTGAAGATAAAGTTTTTAATATAAAATGTTTAATCCACATGTATAACTTTCCAATGTCACATGCAGTGAAAATAATTCTTCATTTATTGCATCCTTTGCAACCCAAGATATTGGTAGTTTATCTTTCATGACGCTGCTTTACCTTTTAAGATGTTGCAATTAGACAACGGTGCGAATTGTTTATTCACTAGTGTACTGAGATTTATTAACATATATTCATAATTTCTCAAATGTAAAAACTATTTAAGATGAAACGCAAGCTGTATTCACCAGTGTATTCAAGATTCATAAATTTTCTGATGTTGCTTCTTAATGAACCAAAGTTGGGGAAAATTATTCAAAAAGTCATATTTTATTGCGCATCGATCAAATTCCTAAACTTTTTGACGATTTGCTAATTTAATTTTAAATCTTTCAATTGTGCTAATTTAGTCTTAGACTTTTTGAAAACTTTTTGAAAACTTGCACTTTGTCCTAAATCTATTATCATAATTCTTCTTTTGTCCGTTGCTACTTTTCTATTTTATATGTTCGACGTTTTAATTATTGCTGAAATTATGCACTTCTTTGTGAAACATGCATTTTGGTCTGAAATTTTTTTAATGGATACGTTTTTATTTTTTTCCCTGGAAGCATAGATTATTAGATAAGAAAAAGAATGAAAGTCGAATACAATCGCTCTAAAGTATAGGATTGATGAAAAAGTTTTCACTTTGTGAATCATTATGTTAATGTCGTCTTGTTTTGGGAAAATAGACATGAAGACATCGAAAATCTAATGTCATTAATGAATCAAAGTCCAATTTGTAGATTCATATGTTTATTGGCTTGCCTCCATATCCGGAAACCTGGAGTCTAGATTTTTTTTTTTGGTCAAATAAAGTCTAGATCATAACTCCTCCTTTTTGCACTTCCCATGCATGCATGAGGTGTTTCGCGTACGTGGAATCGAGGTCATTCATCATTGACATACATCATATGTTAATTAATAACCAAAGAAAGCTAAGATCAGATTTTATTCGGGATAAAAGATAGTACATAGCCGTCCATACGCTCTCGACATACAACGTAATTAACAACAAAAGACGAGAGTAAGAAAACCACACGATGATGTGGTGGTTTCTAGTCTCTATCCTTCTACCTAAAGTCACGGTGTCTCGCTAACTCTTAAGAAGCCAAAAGACGAGTCACCTCCTTATTGAAAAACGCCATTCACATTCTGCATCTGATCTTAGCCTTAGCTCGAGCCTTCATTGCTTCAAATATTACATGTCCCTGATCTGGCAGTCCTGAGGACCGAACCCGCAGATGTTAGGCAGGTTCCTCGCGCACCTCGACAACTGACCTTGCGATCCCTGACCTCGCCCTCCCTGACCTCCGAACCCGCCTGTCTGCTCTCTGATGATCTCCCTTAGTCCCTCGCACCGGCATTGGTCGTCCAGCTGCCTCAGCTGCTGGCAGCATGGCCTGAAGTGCCTCGACTGCCTCAGCTGCTGGCTTGAGCATTGGCCTTGGCCGCCCCCCTGGCCGCCCCAGCGCCCGCTTCCCTGGCCATATCGGTCGCCACCGTATCGGTCACCACCGTACTGACCGCGGCCGTACTGGTCGCCGCCGTATTGGTCACCACCGTACTGGCCGCCGCCGAACCTCATCACATCCTCAAAGAGCTGCTCGCAGTGGTTGAGGTCTTGCCTCTGGACCTCCTCGTAGCAGCTCCCACCGCGGCCACCGCCGCCGCGCCTCTGGTTCTCGGCCTCGTCAATGTCGACTGTGGTGATGGTGGCGCGGCTGGCCGAGACGGCGTGGGACACCGCCAGGAGGACTCCGAGGATCGCTGCTAGGGTCGCAAGCTTCGCCATTGCGGGTTATTCACGAGAGAGTGAGATTGCTTCTTGGGTATGATTGTTCTGTGTTCTGGTGAAAGATAGGGGGAGATGGTGGGTGGTTTATATAGAGGAGCTTTAGGGTGTGCATGTGGAGTACGTGGATGATGAGATGGTCAGTCATGGTGTAGGGATTTTGTCATTTTGGGGGTGGTGGCAGTGTGCGTGGAGGAACCGGTAGAGTTTTGCTAACACGTAATGCAAGATGTAGCTGTAGGCATGCACAGTGATTCAGCCAGCCTTTCGTTTGATCGAGTGAAGAGATGATCATGTGATTGCCACTTGCACATCTCGACGGCGGCTGTGATCTTTCGTAGTACTTTCTCATTTTGGAGGTGGTGGCCTTGTGCATGGAGGAACCGGTGGGTTTGTACTAACACGTCATGCAAAATGTAGCTGTAGGCATGCGCAGTGATTCAGCCAGCCTTTTGTTTGATCGATTGAAGAGATGATCATGTGATTGCCACTCACGCATCTCGACTGCTGCTGCGATCTTTCTGTCTGTTCGCAGTCTCAACCTCCACGTTGATGTGGTCATGCAAGTGCTGCCGAAGAACTTCACAACGCAATCCGTGATCTCTCTCTCTCTCTCTCTCTCTCTAACGATACCATGCAAGTAATTCTTGAGTACATCGGAGATTAATCGATTAAGTCTTTGATGTTCTCTCTCTACTGGTTATAACATCTTCGGTTTCGTTTGTTAAAACCCGTCAAGAGACGTTGAGAATCCATTTTCGATGGGATTAATCAAACATCTATTTAGTATTGATATTCGAAACCTAACAGATGGTTCGGCGGCTGTGTTAATGCCATTTGCGATTTTAAGATGCATGGATCGAAGTTACACAAAATTATTTTCATTAATGTGATTCTCGTACAACCAATCCTCTGAATTTTGTATTTGCATATCGCGATTCCAATTACAAACGAATTGTGTGAATGACCACCTTGGTGGCCTCATGGAAAAATTTTCTTTGAATAATATTTCATCTTGATCGTAGCTTCTTCTGCGGCTACTCTCTCTTCACTGGAAACATCTGCAGAAGTCTGCACTTTACACGACCAAGCTCTCATGTTCTCTTGTGTCCAATCAATGTATAGATTTACGTCATTTGTGGACAAAGGCGAGGAAAACTGTATTAAGAGTCACTATGGCTTCTTAGCCTGCAGAAACATGGAACACAAATGAGCAAAGCTAAGATGAAATGCAGCTAAACAATAAATCTCAGGATATGGGTGAGAGGACAAAAACATCGCAGCGATCAAGCTCGTCGAGCAAGCAAGTCCCATTAAGACTGATCAGTCATTCGTTCATGGAACAGCAGACTGCATGATTCTTATGAGTTGCTAAAATCAAATCGATGCTAATTTTGGTCAGAAATTTAATATGTCTCGAATGTAACCATAAAAATAGTACACCGCGGATGAGGCAAAAAGAAGTCTGGATCCTCTTCCCAGCTTGATTACATCCTTTCAACTTCACATTTCAAACTAAAGCAAGTATTAAAGAAGAGAGAGTAGACAAGATGGTACCTTTCTTAAATACTTCTTGTGTATTTTCATAGCTCCGCTGCACGCCTTCTTGGCATCTATGTTACCCGTAACATCATTTAGTATCTGAAAAGGGTCAAAAAGAAGTTGAATATCAATTCAACCAAAGTCGAAAGAAAAGCATTCAGTTTATAAAGCAATATTTGGACACGACTATGAAGGCCTCTCTAGGAAAAGGCAAAAACAGAGAAAAGCAAGAAAATCATATCGCCAGGCTAGTGCTTGCAGTCTTGCATTAACAGATCAATTAGATAATAGTATTCTTTGAAATTTCAGAAGTGAAAAAACTATGAGCATTGAAGGATGATTCTTGCAGTAAACATAGTCTTTTTTTTTTTCCCCTACTTAGTGAACATAAAGTTTCAAATACGCCATCACAGTCGCATAATACTCCCTTCTTTACCCTACTTTGCAAAGCATTATCCCACTTTCTCCAAGAAGCACATAAGCAACATTCAATTTTCCTCATCTTAATGGAAAATAGAAGCAAAATTTGAAACTTCTCAGACTACCTTAACAACATCATCTAGGCCCCGAGCTTCTTGCAATAGTTTTGAGCTCTTATCTTTTAAGACACTGGCAACCAAGAACAAAGATATAGGCAGAGGCGCTTCGGAACTCTTCGCTCCATTTCTCATGTTTTCCCTCTCAAACTTCCCACACTGTCGTATTGACTTGACCTTTCCTTTAGATCCTTCAGCCTTTTCATTAGCTGCTTCAGGATCTTCATACAGAGAGAACAAGTCTGGGTCATATTCCAGGGCCCACATCATCTGTCATATGCAATTTTTACTTAGTCTCAGGAAATCCTAAGCAATTGGTGGACATTTTTGCATCAGAAACCTGTAAGGATACTTAAGCATACCTCCCAAAGATATAGAGAGTCACAAAACGAGAACTCCCGACGGAACAAAACCATAAGCATGCGGAATGCGAAAAGATAGTCACCTCCACCAAGTGTTTCTGTGCTCAAACATGGAAAGGTAATCTTTGAGTATCATATAAAGAAAGAATCCGAGTATAATATGAGTAAAAAACAAATAATATATCCACGGACTTCTGAACAACAGAGTTACAAACTACCCATTTCCAAATGGTTGAGCTAGCATAATTAATTATCAGGCACTAAACTGACTACTTTTTATTATTTTCTGTAGAAGACGTGAATAATAAACACAGAATGCAGCAGCTGACAGAATAACAGGCAGAGATATAGTGGCTGACATGTATAATTTGATTTTTTGCTTGCAGAAGCACTTCAAGTCACGATTTCAATTATTACAAAGAAGAAAGAATAAATAGAAGTAATACCTAAATGTTGATGAAGTTTCGGATCAATAATCTGGGTTATTGCAGCTAAATTATGTAGCTGTGCTTCCACTCCAACAGATCTTTCAGTGCATCTGAAATTTCCTCGCTTCAAAACCAGCAAATGTAATTTTTGAGTAAAAAAAAAGAAGATATGGAGAAGAAACAAAAATTTGGCCATCCATCTCGATAGAATAGAATATTTAAATGAAATATCAATGCCTCCTCAAGAAGCAATGCATACTGCATAGGAAACAAGACATCACAAGCTACAGCAGATGGTTGAACATTTACATCCTTGAGAAATGACACTTAAAAATAAAAGCAGAAAGCAGAAAGCAGCTTGATTGTAATGATATCAATGGCTTGTGATGAGTAATTTTTCCCACTGTGACCCTGCAGTGAGAGGAAGCCTTTGTCTTTATTGATTTAGGTTCAGGTGATTCAAGGAGCCGGATACCCACCAGCATTAATGATGCTGCATCAATTTTTTTAACACAGCCTCATTCAAATACTAAAACAATCTTCAATGATGGCACAGATTCATTGAAAGTTTTGGAAAAGCTAACCATTAAAAGCTTTCATGATTCTCTCTCTCTCTCTCCCCCCCCTCCTCTCACAATTTATAATCACTTCGAATTCAATGCCCATAAATACAACTAAAAGCAAAAGGAGATGGTCACTTTTCATTAAAGAAAGTAAGTCCAGCATAAGGATTTTAGGACAAATTAAAAGCTGATATTTTATTAGCTTGGATTCATTCTTAAAAAGGGATGACAAAAAATGCAAGCAGCACAAAAGGTCCATTGCAAATCATCTTTCACAGAATGCTTCCTAGGACAAAGGAAAGATAATTTCATACTGAAAGAAACCACAATCTTCACAAACAGAGCATTTGGGAACCATTTCAGCTCTTCACAAGCAATCCAGTTGTATCACACATCAATCAGAAAAGCCATTAGCAAATAACATACCAGTCTGCGCATCAAGCGTTCAAAGCACCAAAATGCATCAGCTTCATCATTAAGAAGAATTATCATAGGGGAACAGAGATCGCTCATTCCTGTCCAGAATTTTCATCAAATTCAAAATTTCAGTGTACTATAATACTAACAGGAATTTCAAACTATGTATTGTATGGTGGAATGAACTATACATCAATCCTTCGAGAGAACATACCGAACAAACCAAAAACATCCAAAACAACAGCTTTGTAAAAGTAATCAGCCATTGATGTTTGATAGCTGAATCACACATATTTCAAGATTTGATGGCTAAGAAGTGTTTTTTCATGTCAATTGTGGAAGTGCCTATCCAATAGATTTCTGCACCTTTCCCAGGCTAAGACCCTGAAGATACGTCTTTGCATGGTGGAATGCACTAATTAAGAAGTCAAGATAAACTTCTTTCATCCATTCCATCCATATATCTTGGCAAAAATAAAATTGTTCCATCCATATTCTTCAATTTAAACATGTGAAGTTGTGATTCTTTAAGTCGCAACAGCTACGATCAAAACCTATGACTGCTAATTGATATTCCTCTCAATTAATGCAGAGAAACTCTGGTATGACACAACACCCTAACAAAAAAAGTTTAAATTCTTTAAAGTACAAGGAAAATGCCCTTCAAGAACCATACCATACTTAAAAATTGGTTTTTCTTGCAGAAGCAAAAAGTGATTTTAAAGTACTATTTAGCACTGAAGCCTAATCAACTTGCGCAGCTCTGTGTTTTCCAATAAGGAAGTATAAAGTAAAATTCACCACCTTGACAGTAGCCAACATCTTTATCTATCCATGCATAAACAGCCAAAATATCCCAGAGTTTTGACAAGTTCTCTTGCTTTTCATAAAACACCAATGTCCTGTCTGTGCGAATGACGTCGAGACCTAGCATCACATTAAGCAGAATATGTCAAAACTGCTGAAAATGACAAAAGAACTCGTAAGCATATGTACAATTCATGAAACTCCAAATCTAAAAAAATGAGCTAAGACATGCACGCACATGCAAGGAAAAAACAACTAGAAGGACTTCACGCTTGAAAACATGCTCGGGGAGTCCAAATCTAGATACTAAATAATTGGGGTATCTCTCTGCTGTTTCAGAAAGCATGATCATGCACTTATTTCTTGCCATAAACCATTTAAGAGGGATGACAGATATAAGCATCCTGGACCACCAAATAGAACAAGATGAGAAGCCCTGTTCTGAGAAGTAGTGTTCCAGCGTTGATATGTCTATACAGCTTGCTGAAGAAGCAAATTAATGAAAGCAAACCAAAGCATCTGTTTAGATATCAAAGTTACTGCCCACCTATTTGATGTAGAGTGAGCTTCCATTGGATCTCTTTTTTGTCCACAGTAGCACGATTTGTTGGTTCTTTAACTCTTTCCAGAACCTCACAAGAGCTTGAAGTGGAACAAGCCTTAGTGTTGCAATTGGTTAGTTTGCCATTTACAGCATCAACCTCACTTTTAGTAGGTAATCCAGAATCCTTTTCTGGATTTATTTGTGAAAGCACAATAGGATCTTGAACTGGCTGACCATCTTCAGTTATTATAGGTGCAGTGACAAACCGACCACTCCCAACAACAGGGAACATTTGCCTACATTCTTCCTTCCACCGAGCATATTGATACCTGAAAGGCACAAAAGCTATGTTCCAAATTATATAGGAAATACCAGTTAGATGTTCTAAGTGAGCCAAAGGGGAAGAATTTTGACAATAGACCAAAGTGATAGCAAATAACGTTTGGCTGAACATAAGCACAAGGCAACTTTCTATAGAACGTCTGGTGAGCAAAAATATTAGATAACAGACAAGCAAATAGTGTCAAAGCTTGGTATTCAGGGAAAACTATGACCAGGACATTCGGATTGTTTCATTTTAGTCATCAAGAATGAACAGTAGTTTTGATTAGGAATATTTGTCTAGCATAGTATTTCATCATTTTTCCGGTATAGTATTTCATCTATTGTGGTTTCAACATCCCACCCAATAAGTGCAAGTGGCCTTTTCTGAGATTTTCCTACCCATCCATGGAACAGAAGATCAACATGGTGGAATAGATTCCAGACTCAAATCTATATTCTAATATATTACTACTAGTAACTTTAGATTTTTATCAATCTCTCCATCAAATTTAGGTACTCCTCAATCTGTCTGCCTGCTATAAAGTGGCAACTGAAACTGAGTTTAAGCAAAGTGGAGAAAGAAGGAGAGGACTTATGTGCAATAACTGATCCAATCAACAGAACAAACAGAGATCCATGAATTGATTCCATGATAGCTAGATTGAATTTTCAGTTAGAAAAGGCATATATATTGACCCAATCTGGGTTCCTTGTGTTTCTGTTACTATTCTTTCTATTGAGGGAACATTTATCTAAGTGTTGACTGAATTGATCATCAATTTGTCTACTGAATATTATGTGTTGCAGCTTAAAGAAAAGCAAATAAAGCTGTGCCTATGACTTGTGCAATGTATTTATCAGTACTTCTAGTACTAAAGGCCCATGGATTACAGAGTATCCAATTCTTTGAAAAATAGCCAGTGTGCCAAATGCATCCTAGAGAGTAAGCACGAGAGAACATCATACACATAAAAGAGGATACAACTATGTATTTAAATTGTCTAGAAATAATTTAAGCTCAACACAACTAATAAATATCTGCTAAAAATGCAATAGAAGGTACAAAATCGAATCTTATGCAGCAAAAGTCCTCAAGAATATAACTTTCTAAAAAATATCAACAGTCACCATACAATCTATATTGTTCTAAAAGTAAGATAGCCCTGCAAATATTCACAGGCTTCAATATTCATTATTACAAAAATTAAGGTAGGTTCCCCTCAAACAATTTAAATGACCCAGAAGATGCTTCCCACTTAGTTTTCAGAAACTTGAATAGTCTAACAATACCTCTCACTCTATAGTCTATCATTCTATTCTATTACGTCAATACGTAGATTTCACACTGCATGGAGTTAAGATACAAAATTACCAATTAATTGTTTACATTGCAAACTTAACTTAGATGAAAAGAAATTACCTGCGACGTTGCCTTATCTGCTCTCTTTCATCAAATGTGCTCTTGGGATCATAACAGCCAAGTAAAAATTCCCAGACTTCTCCTCTAATGGATGGATGAACACCCTAGGTAGGCACAAGGACGAGAAAAAGGAATAAAGAGATAAAGAACTTGATTTTCAACTTACCACAGAGAAACAATTACAGTAATCTACATAATGGCCCGAAGTATAACAGAAGAGAGAAAAATGAGAAACCAAAATGAATAAATAGAACGTTGAATGTTCCATAGAGCTCATATTAAATACCGATAGTGGCCACATGAAGTATGTTATACATCACTAACACCTTTACAAATAATAGCATTAATCAGAAAAAGAGCATGCACAAATCTCATGATTTAGGCCACTGATACAGTGAGTGAATGTGGTTCTAGCATAAATCTACATCACTTGTACAGCACAAAGCAACTTCAAATGATGGTTGCACATGTTAATGATTATCTGGATATAATCATGTGCAATGAAGAAACTACGAGGTTAAACTACTTGTAGGAATATAATGTCAAAAATGCAACCGATTGGGACACGACCGCTATCAAAAACACTCAGATCTTCACATTGATAATACTAAAGCCAGTAATATCCAACTGATGCTTCACAAACTATGAAAAATACACAAAGTAATGCAGAAGTTCGTAAAATGTGCTTACCCCACGTTGTATTCGCCTTAGAATTTTGCTTATATCCAGGTAACCTTCTGGGGCGAACGTAGCATGCCATTTCCTAGCACTTAAAGTTTTCCCAGCCTGAAGAATTAAGGAACAAAGACCATCAGTCATTGCCTTGCCTGGCTGTTGCTTGTTGAATCAAACATTCACTTTCCAAAAGGCAAAAAAATTTGACGAGCAATTACACAAGTTCAGATTTAAGAACCATTCCAAAACCTTGGAAAAGGATCAGAAAGTAAGTCGTGCGAGCATTAGAACTTTTCAAGAGATTTTCATTTTGAAAAGTACGAAACAATTGAGGGGAAAATGACCTGTTTATGGAGAAGTTTACTCGGAAAGTTTTACTAGAATTGGAAAAAGAGAGGAAAGGCCAAAAAACCATCCTGCACACGCAAAATAAAGTATGTGCAGCCACATTTCTCCAGAAATGCCCATCTATGATGGCAAGGGCGTCCGTGCCACGCTCACGCCCCCCTCAATTTCTTTAATACCCAATAATTTCCATAATGGATTAAGACTAATGTTGCTAATAATGATGAGAATTTCTGGTGGCCATGTTCAGCTCAATTATCTCAACGCCATAATTCTATCGATTGTTACCTCATCTCACAGGAACCTCTAGCGTTATGCTTGGAACTATTAACCAAAACCACTGGAATGTATTACCTTAACCTCCAAAACCAGATATGGGCAATCAACCTCCTAGATTACGTACTCAATGTCCCGCGTCATTTCTTATCCAAACTAAAAAGCCACACTTTCAAGTACTCTATATCAGAATCAACTGAAATAGGATCGACCCCATTAAGCATTTTTATCCTAAACCAATCAGGACGCCTTTTTTCTTTACAAGAAGCTACTTGGATCAAAACTAGACCAAACACATCACGCACAAATTTCATACGTTCCCAGGCTAATCGCGAATAGCGATTCGACTAAATTGGCGAGCATCAAAGGAGAAACGCACCTTGATCCTGAAACGGGACTTGGGAACATCCGTGCACTCGGGACGAACCTCGTAGAACGAATCGGCAGGAGCTCCAGGATCCCTCCACATTCTTGAAACGCCAAATTGGGCTCTCCCTCTCTCCCCCTCTCTCCCTTTATTTGCTAATATCACAAGAACCCAGATCAAGAAAATCCTCCAAAGCACTCTCCAACCGAACCCCTTTGAACGAATCAATCAATCAATCAAAGCTGGAAAATTCAACCCGCCAGAGGGACGACGGATCGAAGGGGGACCCAGAGAAGATGCGGTCACAAGACCAAGTTTTGGGAACGACTTCCAGATGGGAAGAGAAATTAATGGATAAAATAAATTGGCAAAAGGACAGTCAACGAAAGCTCCCTCCCTCTTTATTTTAGGACCGCTGCTCGTCCTGTTCCGGGTGCTTTTTCATTAAAATTTTCGGATAAGCTGGTGGGGGATTGGTCGAATTGAGTAGGTTGTCGTGCTGTCGTGGAAGGTCGTGGTGGTTGGTACTCCGCCGTGTCCGACGTGCGAGGTCACGTTACGCAATGGTTGAATTATTCTCTCTTTTTTCAATGGGGCGAAAGTTCGTTTGATGTTGTTGATGTTGTCGTTTTATCATTCGGAGAATCCTTTTTGCCCACTTCTTTTGGTGGGTCTATGGTGTTTCGTCAATTGAAGCTAACAAAATGTTGCGTGTGAATTTAGCGCAATTACCGACCAAAAAAAAAAAAAAATTAGCGCAATTCAATTCAATTGAGTCAAGCAGAGGGAGCCGAAAAGTCTTTTTTTTTTCTCTCTTCTTCCTCTTTTCCGATGTTTTCTCAACTTTTGACCATAAGAAAAGGTTTGAGTTAGTCTCGCCCTCCCCTTTCTCTTTTGTTGATTCTATTTGCAGTTTAATATTCTTTTCTTACCTTTTTTCTCTTTTCACATAGAGATTCAATGCTCCTTTGCTCTATTCATGTAGAGATTCTCTACCTCCAATCTTAATGATGATCACAGGAGTTTTGATATCTCGATTACAAAGATTTGTTCATCCACATGTTAGATTTGTGTTTATTTATTTTTGTAGAATGATGGTATAAAGTAAGTCGAATCTAGGTACGCACCACCAATTAGTAACGTCGTAATTATTGAAGAATGAATTTTCGACATGTACTTATTATTAATAAAAACACGAGATCCAATGATCGATCGTTCATATGAAACGAGTTTGGGCTTAACTTTGCAATTACTTCATCAATCCTCTTTTTCAGTATTTAAACTCTGTTTTAATTTATTTTGTCATGAAGACTATCTTTTAAGTAATGAATATAATTTTCTTTCGAAAAAAAAAAAGAGAAAAGAATTTAGCACTAATGTGTCTTGCCATTTGAAATAGATTTCAATTCACCGACAAAAAAAAAAAAAAATAGATTTCAATTCATGGAAGTCGAAACTCTTGAAATTTTTTAACTAAGATGATAGAAAGTTACTAATCATTAAATTGGAATATGAGTTACTTTCATAATTGATTAAGTTACTAACTAACGCGGACAATTTACTTCTTAGGGTAGGTTATTAACTATATTTGGAAGTGCACTGTTGTGTCCAGAGGGAGAGAGAATTAAAAAGGGAAAATATCAAAAAAGGAAAAGAGCAAGAAAAAATAAAATCAGACCATTTAAATGTTTTTATTTTGATATGCGAGCCTCAAATCAATTTCCCTTTCTTTTCTTTTATATTATACCTAATTGCTAAAAGCACATTTAAATAAAAAAAATGATATAAATAATCCCTCAATTTTTATTTAATGTATAATGTTGTGCTTGAATTTTTAATTCTTTTCAATATGATCATTGAACATTGATCTAGCAATTAGAATCAAGCAATTAGAATCGCCTAACATATTGGATCAAAATTCAAGGATGGCACTATATAAATAAAAAATTATGAATTATATTGTACATTAAAATTAAAATTTGACTATTTGTACTGCTAGTTCTTAAATAAATAATTGCCAAGGCATCCATGCGGCACGCCTACTCATTATCATCCGAGGACGATGGTGCAACATAGGATTTGGGATTGATCGATAAAGAAGGGGTTCTCCACTTTGACCCGAAACCAAGAATCCAGTGAAGTGTCGGAGGAGGGGAAAATGGCGACCCGTGCGCTGATCGGAGCTCGCAGCAGAGCCACCTTTCGATTGCCTGCATCCCGATTCCTCTCCATCGGTCCCATTTCGAGATTTGTATGTTCGTCTGATCTAATTTTGTGACCTTCTTATTGAATCAATCAATCTATATGCTTGTCGTCGGCTGTTGTTTCGTTGGAATTTGGTGTAAATCTTGATCAAGAAACGGAGATGGTCTTTGTGAGTTTATAGGTAAATGGGTCAGAGTGGGGTGCTTTGCAAGTGTTTGATGAATTACCCAGTTCGTGGGGGGACTCAAGAATCAATCAGTCTATATGCTTGTCGTTGCTCTTGTTTCGTTGGAATTTGGTGTAATCTTGATCAAGAAACGGAGATGATCTTTGTGAGTTTAAATGGGTCAGAAAGGGGTGCTTTGCAGGTGTTTGATGAATGACCCAGTTCGTGGGGGGACTCAAGAATCAGTCTATATGTTTGTTGTTGCTCTTGTTTCCTTAGTATTTGGTGTGATCTTGATAAAGAAACGGATATGATTTTTGTGAGTTTACTGGTAGATGGGTCAGAATGGGGTGCTTTGCAGGTGTTTGATGAATGGCCCAGTTCGTGGGGGGACTCAAGAATCAATCAGTCTATATGCCTGTCGTTGCTCTTGTTTTGTTAGAATTTGGTGTAATCTTGATCAAGAAACGGAAATGGTCTTTTTGAGTTTGTAGGCAAATGGGTCAAAAGAGGGTGCTTTGCAAGTGTTTGATGAATGACCCAATTCGTGGGGAACTCAAGAATCAATAAGTCTATATGCTTGTCGTTGCTCTTGTTTCATTGGAATTTGGTGTAATGTTGATCAAAAACGGAGATGGTCTTTGTGAGTTTGTAGGTAAATGGGTCAGAATAGGGTGCTTTGCAGATGTTTGATGAATGACCCAGTTCTCCAATTTGCGAATAGACATGCAATTTTAGACCTTTTTTATGCTGGAGTTGAACTATTGCTGTTGCCGAATCGTAATGCATGGATGACTGAAGATGATTGCTGTAGTTAAGCTCTTAAAAGTTGTCTCTCTTTTTCCCCCCTGCAAGCAACTTGCCAAACGTTGAAAGCATTTATCAATTTTCCGTTGGATCTTTTCTTATGGAAATCAGGTGAGCACGTTGGTTATAGCTGAACACGAAGGCGGTTCTATCAAGGCACCATCGCTGAGTGCAGTCGAGGCGGCAAAGTCTCTGGACAAGGACAATTCGATTTCGATGCTGTTGGCTGGCTCAGGTCCTTCCCTACAAGAAGCAGCTGCCCATGCTGCCTCATGTCATCCTTCGGTTTCTAAGGTGGTAACTACTTTTCTTTTTTTCTAGTTTCTCTCTTCATTGATTGTGCATACAAAAAAGAGATAAAATGTCTGTCTTTCATGAATCTTGCTTCTCTGAATTTTACTCAGACTGAATTTGGATAAATCTATCATTATCTTTGGCACTATCCGTTGTTGGATAAGAGGCATCAAAATGCTATTCTGCAGTCATAGCCCATTTAATCATCTTTACCATGTTCTCCATGGCGAAGAAGCTAAGAAAAATTAACTGCCTATACTGATATAACAGTAGTTTAACTCTGCATCTGTGCTTCTTGTGCTACAGGACTATCTAAAGATATCAACTAATTATCTGATGATTGCATGGTGATTTCTGCTCTGTAGGTACTTGTTGCTGATTCAGATAGATTTATGCATCCTCTTGCAGAACCTTGGGCAAGACTGATCCAGCTAGTACAGCAGAGGGAGAATTTCTCACATATAGTTGCTATTTCTGGTTCATTTGGGAAGAATATACTCCCTCGAGCTGCTGCACTCTTAGATGTGTCTCCAGTGACTGATGTTATAGAAATTTCAGAATCAACAAAGTTTGTTAGGTAATATGGAGTTCCTGATATATTGGAAAAAGCTTCATCTTTTCGTGTTTAATTCTGGACGTTTATTTATTCCATCCTAAGAAAGCCCATTGATGGACTTAATTGTGTCAGGCTCCTTACATGCTAAAGATATTGCTGCAATCAAATTGGTCGATGATCATAAGTTCATAAAAGCATAATTTGCATCAATTGCTTGTAGAACTATAGTGACAGTGACACGTCATTCCCTGTATCACATTTTTTGTTCTTTTGAGATCCGATACAATGATAAAGATGCTGGTTTACTGCCGGTGTTTTGAAGCTCTAATGCTGTCTTATTTCTACACGGCAGGCCCATTTATGCTGGAAATGCACTGTGCACAGTTCGATATACTGGTGCTCACCCTTGTATGTTGACCATCAGATCCACATCATTTCAGGCACAACCTGATTCCACAGATTCAAAGGCTCACAAGGCTCCTATTTCTCAGGTGGATCTCTCAACCTTTGAGGAAGGTCTGTTTGCCTTTTCTACTGCATAGGCATAAGCTCTCTTAATTGATAGGATCTATTTAATCTTGACCAATACAGTTATATCCCTAAAAAATGAACAGAAATCTTCAGTACTCTTTATATTTCTGCATCGCACTCGGTTGTTCACTGTATACAGCAGTGCCTTTTTTAACTTGAAGCATGCATATCATGGGAGATATAAAGACATATGATATTTAATAAACAGAGAAGAAGTGCTTACTTTGTACTCTTTTTAGCAGATACAATTGGTAAATCTCAATATGTGAAACTGACATCCCAAGAGAGTGAACGCCCTGATCTTGGTAATGCACGGATTGTGGTCACCGGTGGTCGAGGACTGAAAAGTGCTGAAAACTTCAAAATGTTAGAGAAGCTAGCAGAAAAGCTTGGTGCAGCAGGTTGGTCCAAAATTTATGTTTTTCTTTTTAAGACTAATGTTTTTTCATCACTGCATTGCAACTTCTTCCATCCCACTATCCTCTCAAAAGTAAAAGCTGAAAACTTTCCTTTTTTCATCTATAGAAATTAGAGTTATTTTATGCCCTCAGAATAATTTGCAATATGGCATGTCCCATAATGGTTTCCAGCCATGCCTTTGAAGTGATATGTTCATGGTGTGGGACATGATACTGCTCACCACTTTTTTTTGTGAATAACTTGAGTTTGTATCGTTATGAAAAGGGATTGGTTACATTGATGCATTTTTGCCTTTTTAGTGGGTGCCACACGTGCTGCTGTTGATGCGGGGTTTGTTCCAAATGACCTCCAGGTAACATCTCTAGTCATCCTTGCTAGCTTGGTTTGGGATTTGAGCTTTTTATCACTGCATGGCATCCATGAAAATCCATTTGATCTCTACCTGACTGTTGTTTTAGCTTGTCTCCGAGACTAGGATCCGATTTTAAATCTTGATACTGTATAACGCAGCCAACCATCTTGTCTAAGTACAAATCTTAAAAGAAATAGGTGAAAGTCATGTATCAATTTTTAAGTGCTACACAGTGCAATGACAATGTTGCAGGTTATTAGTTTTCTCTGCTCACTTTGCTGTTCACCGCATGAAAATCATGCTTAATCTAAAAGTATTTTTTTTTTTGGAAATAAATTCTAAAAATACTTCACGCGTCACCATTTAGTGTCACATTTTGCTTATCACATGGAAAAGTAAATTTCAGGTTGGTCATTTTCAGCGTACCGCTAAATGGTGCAGCTGTAGCCTGTAGCAGGTTGGGCAAGGGTTACATTATCTGGGGTATGGCCTTACATTATGACTGACTTTGCTCTCAGGTTGGTCAAACTGGAAAAATTGTTGCCCCAGAATTATACCTGGCTTTTGGAGTTTCTGGAGCCATCCAACACCTTGCTGGCATGAGAGATTCCAAGGTCATAGTCGCTGTAAATAAAGATGCAGATGCTCCTATTTTTCAGGTGAAATCTCTCTCTCTCTCTCTCTCTCTCTGGGGCACCTAATTGACACAGAATTCAAGGATGCTTGCCGTGGATTTACCCTGAATGCAAATAGTTATAAATCCTCTTGATTGAAGGATAGATATCATTTCTACCACCGATATTTTAGAGGAACTCCTTTTCAGCATGACATTTTTATTCAACAGAACTCTTGTGAACAGCTAACACTGAAAAAGTAAATTTGCCCATTATGCTAGTAAAACTCATTTATCCTTTCTTGACTTCCTGAAGAAGCGACTTCTTTTCAAACATCCCATGCTTAACTGGAATGATGAACCGCAGGTAGCTGATTATGGGCTTGTTGGCGATCTTTTCGAGGTTATACCGGAGTTGCTGGAGAAGCTTCCTGAGAAGAATTAGACCATTGTAATAGAGTAATAATGAAAAAATGGGATGTCATGTAAAGTTTTAATTTCAAAAAGTTCATTGGAGTAAAGTGAAGTCCTGTCTCCCTGCAAATTATTCAGCTTCTCTGTTTTTCATTGCAGTACAGTTGAAATGTTTTCAAAATGTTCTTAATGTTTTAGCATAAGACGATGGTTGAGCAAAATTTGAAAAATGTCATTGTGGGAAACATCTGTTCCTTGACCCTCGCTCGTCGGTGTATGACACAGTCCAAAATGAGTACACCGAAGCTCATATGCGTTTTTGGAGCTCAATTGTGTTTTAAAGTAACTGCATTCCGGTCATCAAATATGCTACTTCAATCCATTGCTCAAATATCATCATCCACATGCTAGCAATCACCACCGACGCCATTGCCATCAACTCTAACACTGTGTTTTGACTGCTAGCACCATCATCGATCGAATCCGGCACTCTTCCTTCCAGCAACCACCTGAGTTAGGTGTGCCAGTCGGTCAAACTGAACCCTAGTCAATTCCATTGGAAGAGAAACATACTGTGCACCCCCAAATTGGAATGTGGTTTCCAAAATTGTTACCAACATATGAAAAGAACTATCTTGATATTCTTTTTTGGATACATTCAATCTATCCAGAAAGCCAGACAATCCAAGTGATCTAATTTGCCTTATGCATTACTTTGGAGGAGCTGGTGATGCGACAACACATCTTTATCAATCATAGGGATGGATTTAGAGAAACGTCCCTTGACACTGAATAGGAACCAAGATACTTCCTTTCAAAACAAATTATTCTTGAGCGCCATATGTTTGGAATATTACGGTGGCTAGCTGTCCCTAAGAACTAGTTTATATAGGTTGTGGTGGTTGTGCCAGTAGATAACATCCTCTCTATCCACTATGGCACGCTATCGTTCGGAATCAGAACGTTTCTTGTGTGTTGCAATGATTCTGCCTTGTGCGGGATAGATGAATACATATGGCGACGACAACGGGTTTGTTGCATTTCATGCAGAATATATGCAGCTGGCATTTAGGTTCGCACAACACCCTTCCTTCTAACTTCCATAATTATTGAGTTCGGTGACTCATTACTAAATAATTTTATCAAATGGGCTCCTCGTATATTTAAATTATATTACGAAGTACATCAGAATATGGGGCAGCGGTTCAGCTCCCTTATCAGCTTTGCATGTAAGTTGAGTTCTTTTCGTGCTCTTAGATATAATCAAACTTGTAGACCGAGTACAATAACCCGACGAATGATCATGCAATAGTCGCACGCATGCTTAACGGCCTCCTCGCACTTTTATGCTTTTGAAGTGTGTTGCCATTATTTGACTTTTTGCCTCTTGCTAGCATTCATGGTGTTAATAAGGGACTTCAGATTAATTCATAATGTTGGAGCAGGTTTTTTTGTCAAGGTAACAAAACATGGTAATATCTCCTTATCCAATATTTGCAGCTTATCATCATTTCGGTATCATTGTTAAAACATCTAATTAATCAATGTAGAAGAGTACTTCACATTCAAGAAAACCCCTGTGGAGTCATATATTTGGTTTGCGGATGTGAGTAGGCACAATAAGTCCTTGCTTACAAAGGCCTACCATGCGCGAGGGTTCCTCGCCCGAACGATGGCGGACTGAGAGGGGCCGGTGGTGGTGGTCGCCCTGTGATTATTACATGTGCACTAAAATTTATCTTTCCTTTTTAGTAAGGAAAATGTCAACATAGTTTCTCATCCCAGCCCTCTCTTAACTCTAAATCCTGCATCCTCCTAGCTCTATACACATATTCTCTCATAAACCTCTAAAATAATCGTTCTCATTTGCTGTATGTAGATCGGTCCAGTTTAGCTTTTATTCCAGAGGAATCAGAATTTACAATGCTTAGGTATTGTGGAACGCATTGGAAGAGTCCTACAAACATCTATGCTGCTAAGTTCTAACTGCAGCACAACAAATTAGGTTGAATTTGCTAAGAATAATGAGGAACGCAAGGGTGATGAAGTCAAAACCCACAAGGTCCCAAGGGACGAGAAGTATTCAAAAGATTCGTTCGAGAAAGGCAACCTAGTGGGAAAAAAATTGTCAAGAAGATCATTATTCGGCTAAGCAACCCCTTGGGTGGTTAAGTGACAATGACAGAATTTGGTATATACCCCTCAATCAACTGAAACAATGACTTTATAGTACCACCAGCACTTTCGGCAGGAATAGAAAACCTAAGATGTGATTCGAGATGAGATTGTTTGCTATATAAAGCAACGAACTCCTTCAAAGATCTGGCAAATTATAGCGAGGATTAATGATCGCCAGCAAGACTTCACAGCAAATCCTTGATAATATCAACCTACTTTTCTGAAGTAAAGTGAATGAGGTGAACCATTTGGAAGGATTTGCATTGCTTTTTTAGGTATACGGTACTGCCGGCTGATTTACATTAATTAATTCCCTTTTGCTTGCTTTGACATATAGAGTGCAAAACCAAATGGTGCCACTGTATGGACAAGATATTGCATCAAATCGGTCCATCTTGGCGCACGCATGCATAATGACGCCAAAAAGAAGGATATGTTCAATGCATCTTGAGAGGAATAAGAGGCTAATGACCAGTATAACTCAGCATAATTCATATACATGACAGGCTATTGAGCCACATAGCAATATATCATTTACAGCTATTTATGAATTTGTGATAGTATCATCAATCTTGGTACTTCACCATCATGGACAACGGAACCAAGCAAAGACCTCTTTTCTTCAGCTCTAAGAAATTACCGCCACCTCTTCCAACGAAGTCTAAATCAATACTAATCTTATCTCTTTGGCCTGAAGTAGTTGCATCACCCTGTCACATGGAAAAATTAGACCCTCACGTGTTACGTGAGTTGAAGTGATTAAATCATTTACGCCATCAAGAAACTATGAAAGCATAACAATGGAAAAAGCGGTGTGACTAACCTTAGATAACTTATCTTCTTCCTGTCCTGGGTAGGAATCCATTGTCTTTTGCAGGCCACGAACCTAGAAAATTGATTCATAAAACCCATACACCAGTGAAAAGGTATCCCTTCCATCATGACCATGTGACCAAAGTTCAACGGGCGACAAAAATGGAATTTGGTTCATAAGGATCATCTACCTTAGGACTATTGACAGGAGAACTAGCCGTATCCTCTAGAGCATCATCAATCGGTCCTTTTCTCCTTTTCTTAAAGCTCAATCTCTTACAGCTTCCAGCCTGATCGATCTCGACAGACTTCTTCACAGCCGATGTAGCAGCGTCGGAGACTACCGAAGAACTATCATCATGACCTGTAGAGGAGTCGTTCTTTTCCTGGCCATTCATCAAGAAATCCACGAAGTATGGTGTCCAACTACTTTCTTGACCAGAGTTGCTGCTCCATCTCTCATTGCACGAAAAGTTTTCGCTCTGATAGTTCTTGGAGTCACCCATTTCTGAAGAAGGAAGGAAGGAGCAGAGCAGAAGGAAAGTCGAAAAGCTGAAGCTCCATGAATCTAGTCGGCATGAGTTTTAAGTAGACAAACAAAGCACCTATAAATTAAAGAAAATTTATAAAAAAATTGAGAATTTGACGTAAGCTTAGAAATATTGGAGCGGACCCCATTGGAGGGTTGGGTAAGCAGAGAGAGAGAGAGAGAGAGAGAGAGAGAGAGAGAGGTTTTGACCTAATCAGTTGTCTGATTACACAGAATATACGTACACATCAAGAAGATTTTCTAGGCTTTGTAGGGGGAATAACATTCTCGCTGAACTTTATCAGATTATTATTTAGTTTTCTTGGGCGGGCGGAGGACTTGTTCTTGGTCTCAAGTCTGTCCGCATCATCCCCAGCTAAATAAGACTTTTCGGTATTTAATGCTTCAACGTCACCATAAGCCGCTTAGTTTATTTCCACGAAACAGTTCTGAAACCAAATTTGGCGTCATGATACAACAGGTATTTGTGAGAGTGAATTTTTTCTCTGATCATTGAGTTTCTTCCGATGTAACTCAAAGCATTATGAACGGCCACAAGATGTGACCCTCGGATCATAAAGCAGGACCAGTTTCAATGTTTTCAAAATATAGATAAACCTAATAATTGAGGATGCAGCAAATCTTAATCTTTTTTTTATCCTTTAAAACATTTCAACATATACTAAGGCAGCCGCCGTGTCTATATGCATCAGCAGATGAAATAATTAATGTAATGAAGCTGTTGGGACATTCTAATCAGAAAAAGATAGAGCTAACGACGTTGACCCTTTCTTGCCTTTGTTGTTCAATTGGCTTAAAGAAACTAATGAATTTCTTATTTCAAGGTTTCCAAGTGAAGACTGCAAAAACATTTTACAAAAATAAGAGCAACTTGTATGACATTTGAACTAACTTTACACGTCATCAGATGCCATATTATTAATTGTAAGTCCACTTGGATTATAGAAACACCGAGTTGATGTAGAACCAGTGAAATTATTCTACTAGATGGGGAAAGGCATGATTGTTGTTTGAGTAGTTGATTTTTAAAGCATAAATATGGAAGATACTGTCAAATATCTTATTAGAAAAACAATGTGGGAGAAGGGGGACTTTGAGAATTATATTTTCTTATTTCAACTATGTCTCTGCTTACCTCATTTCCAAACAGCAAAACTGGAGAAATAATCAAGCATGAGTATCTGGCCTTTGCTCAAATCAATCTCAACAACAATATAACTCATTTGCAGCTTAAAAACCAAATATGCAGGATATACAAGAAATATATGAACATAGATAGAGAAGTTTGTTTTGATGTTTAATCAAGATTGTTACGAAGTTCATGGAAAAAAAGGAGGAGGAAAAAGTCTTCCATGTGAAGCACAAAGTATCCAACATTGTCCCTGTTGAGGGAGTTCAGTGAATAGGACAATCAGTGAGGGGTCATGTCCATCCAGTCGTCCCTCCATCAGTTCTCTTTTGCCTTCTTCTACAGAGACATTTTTCTCCATTTGAACTGTCATCTTTTGTAGTTTTGTAACTTAGTCTACCACGTTTCTTAGCTACATCCTCTGAGCCTTTTAATTGCCTAAGCCTCCATCCCCAAACTCCTATTTTGGACTAAAATGCAAAACACGGAATCATTCTAAATCTAAGAATTCATTATGACCTCATATTGCTTTATGCATTATTCAGATTGAGAGTTGGTATAGATACTTTGTTATATGCCAATTATCAACTAACTTAACGCCAGGCTTAATATTAATTCCACATATTGCATCAAGTTATTCCATTTAAGATTCAGACAAACAGCATGTTCTGCATTAACTTATAGACATTTTTATATGGTGTTTTTGAAAGATGAAGAAGGTTGTTTAACAATCATGATTTAAGCATGTGATCATCGTTTTGGGTTTGGAAAAATGTTGTCTTCTCAGATCAATAATGATGGGAAGAAAAAACATGTATTTTTATTGAGTAACCCCCCTAAAGGTGAGGCAAGAGTCTTCTGTTTTTTGAGGGATTACATGACAAGGATGGAAATTGAATGATTATGTGAGTAAAATAGTTGTCAGAGCATAGTGAGTCCGATCTAACGGTGATTCATAGAAAGATTGTTCCAAAACATCTAGGTGACATATATTCTGCATCATGCATTCCAAATGAGAGCATTGGTCTTGGTTAGAGAAATGCTTCTTTCAAGAATCAGCAACCATCATCTCATTGTCCAAACAAGAACCCCACTTTGGGAGCCTGTGGGTGTCCCACATCGCTCGAGTGTGCACAAATAGTGCTGATTCCATGCTGGTTTCACGGAAGGAGAGGCCATCTTAACCTTCCTTTTCTCGTACTCAGTTTCACAAAAAAATGAAACAAGAATAGTAAAACTGACAATGAGAGCACATGAATGGAATGGTCACATGAACACTAACCCACGTGTGCCCTACAGATCTCTTTCACATGCCAGAACATGGGAAGCTTTGCACTGGCAGACAAATGACTCATCACAAAAAGGCTTTAATTTCTAACCCTTACTGTCAAAGGAGAGAGTATTGAAGGCGCCATTCAGCTCAACTAATCCGGCTTATTTCATTCTATATTTTATGATCGTGGAAGAGAGGATACTAAATCCAAGATGCCATTACAAGTAGTTCTTGACATGATTGGTGCCTTTTTTAAGTCAATCCGTTGTCAAAGATCGTCTCTTATCCATCCCAGAAATGACCGATGGAGTTGAAGATGTAACTTCAAATTTCCAGAAGGGGGGCAACTAGGTTAAGGGCGTGTTTGGTAACGATTCATTAGGAAATAAATTCGATCGAAATAATTATTTTTATTTTGTTTAGAACAATTTCTAAACATTTTAAGCGTTTGGTATGTCTAAAATTTCGATTTTAGAATAGAATTGTGTTTGATACCGTGCTCATTAAGTGTTCCAAATCAATTTCTTTTAATTTTTAAATAATTTTTTTTACTTTTCCTTTTTGTACTTTTTTTTTTTTCATTTTTCTCCTATTCTTCTTCTTCTTCTTGTGGCCGGTCCCGGTGACCGGCTGCCCGGCCAAACGAGGGCCGGCGACCTCACCGGGTATTGCCGAGGGCCCTCGTCGGCCATCGGCGAGGCGGGCTTGCTGGTGGCTAGGCTTGTCTCTAGTGAGCCTTTGGCAAGCTTGCCGGACTAGTTGCCGACGACCGGCGATGGCGATGGCGGCGACGGACGGTGGCGGATGGCGGCGGACACAACCAATCGTGGGATGGCGGTCGATGAAGAAGAAGAAAAAGAAAGAAGAAGAAGAAGAAGAGTTGGTTTTGATTCTTAAATTTGTTCCTGGAACAATAATCAACTTTTTTTTTTTATTCTTGATTTTGTTCAAAATCTAATTCCGAGAACAAAAAAAAATTTTTCCCAAGAACAAAAATTTTGTTCCCAAACGCGATTTTGTTCGAAACAAAAAAATCAGAATCGATCTATTTGGATGGTTACCAAACAAGGGCCTAAGTCTCGGTTATGCTTGGATAGCTTTCAAGCAAAGTCAAAGAAAAGTTTTGGTGCACAGAAAGAGTGCCGAAATGTTTTAATGAAGCCATCTAGCCCAAAACAGGACTAACATTATTGCGTAGGTCCAATTCACAGGTACCCTAGATGGCTATCCAAAACGATTACCGACGAGACCTTTCATACATCAAAAAGCAAAAGTCAGTCCGCCTGTTTCAGAGGATTAAATAGTGTAGTGCATAACTTTGCTTTCATGCCAATCAATCTTTGACATCTTAATTTTCATCAGTTGTGAATACAAACAAGTTGATATTTAAGGCGGCGCAAAGTGATCTTGCTGCTACTTAAGCATAAGCCGATGAAGATGTTAAGATCTCTCTAATATGCCGATAATAAAAAGACTACTCAATGGGTAGGTTTCTCACATGCAATACATGGCCAAAGTTCCAGAGGAAAGAAAGGCTTGCATTGAGCTGGGCATAAATTCTTGCTTACAATCTGCCGTTCTCTTGGTCCTTTAACTAAGAAATAAGTATTCAAGAGAGTCATGCTTTGTATTATCAATGGAAAGCATTGCAATAGGCTGTTAATACTCATTAGCCCTATCTTGGGTTTTTTTCTGCATATTAATAGCAGTACTGAGGATTGCATTTGGAAGCACGGTTTCAAATCGGGCATTCCCACTCGTATTTTTTTTTCTTGTGAAGGAAGGTTCAACCTTATGTCTGATTAGCACGGTGAAGCAACTGAATGTACGTTTAAGTTACACCCATGATAGGTTTTTTCTACAAGATACAAGACGTACATGTCGAATCTGCTGAAGGCCAAGTCCTTGGATCATCGAAAATGTGCCTTGAGATGCTACTTATTTTACATTTCTTGTCTGGCCATGACTGAAACAGACCTCATGAAAGTCACTAATCATCAACAGTTTCTAGGGCACAATTTTCAGGGGCAAATCGGATCACGCCTAGATTAAGGTCATATACAACCCTCATATCCTGCTCTGCTGAAATGCCCCAACTATAGTCTTCTGATAAGACGCTAATGCCACAGAAGAATCCCCCACTTTCATAGATTATATACATGTATGCTGGCTCGACAACATAATCGGCCCCCCAAAAGTGGAATGTCATCGAGGCATAAGCACGGAACTTGGGGTTGTACTCATAGCAAAACCTCAATTCTTAAGACTTGTTGTAGACCCTCTTGACACCAAAGGAGGCAAAATGTTCGTCGAATTCATGCAGGATAGGATCATAAGCGTCTTCTTGGAAAACCATGGCACCGCTGTCTATGACGCATCCACCGCTTCCGTTGCTCTTCAGGTCAAATTTTCCAGGAGGAAACCCGAGTCTCCGGTCTCCCACGCTGATATCCATCAAATCCACATAATAATTCCAGGATATATTCAGCTGAGATAGAGGGGTCGATTTAATGTCGCTCTGCGGCAGCAACTTCGTGTCCTCCCCAAACCTGAGAACACTAGTTGCTGTCATTTCACGGTAAGTGTAAACCAAGCAATAAGAGAAAACCTTCCCCATTTGATCAGCAAGTTGAGACGCTAGAGACTCCGGGGATCAGCTCAAGCCCATGATTTCCGAAATATTATGGTTCTCGAATGTGAAGCCTCTGTTATCTGACGAGCACCCGAATATGATTCCTGGGAGGATAAAAACACGCCCTATGCCATAAGGAAACGTGAACATCTCTGTGGAGATTACACCCTTGGTGCTGGCCCCATTACCATACATATACCAATAAATGCATTGGCCCCGTCTGCACTGGAAGCGTGAACAGCAAAGCCAGAGATCACAGGGGAGTTTCTGGAAGGAACTGGACGAGTTTGGGGTGAAGATGGGGATTGTTTGGCGGAAGCAATATTTGCAAGGCTGGCACTGGGTCCACATGAGGCCGCTTCCAGTGTCCATCAGCATGACTTTGAGTGGTGGCCGGGGTTCCAAGCTGAAGCTCCACGGCATAATAGTGGCTGTCCTCATGCACTCCGAGGTGGATGTTATTCAGGTCCTCAGAGGATCTTTTGCTCAAGAGCGCATATAATTAGTGAGCTCTAGAATCGGAGATTTCGACAGCCATGTTGAGTTTTTCTTCCCAGGTGAGGTTGCCTGGGTACAGAAGCGACTTTGGAGAGAACCTAGGAATGAACTTGAGGCTGAACCCCAAGCATTTCGAATGAGCATAACAGAGTAAGTTTTGGAAGATGAGGAAATAAAAGAGGAGATAGAGCAGTGAGAAGACCTTGGCCATTGTTTCAGGAGTGACGATGAACTTGCTGTGGCATATCGGCCACTCAACCGAAGACATTTATAGGCAAGGCATTTTCGAACAACAACTCAGATGTCACGGCATCATCGAGTTAGAACTCACACCTTCAGTCAAAAACCAGGACTTTGGAGGCATTCTGAGAAACAGGTTGTCTGGTTGTTCGAGCACTCTTAAGAGCATGATATGTGGGAGTATCATCTAGTCGGAAAACATTTTTGCCAAGAATAGAACTGCATTAACCACACCACCATAATAACTCTGGCTATAAGACCGTTCAAAAGACAATTTCGGTTTCAGGAGAGCATTTCTGCATGACCATGACTAGATATTTGTCTGCACTAGTTGCATTAATATGGTGGCATATTACTTAAAAGAAGGTCATTCCATGTCTTCAAGTCTCTGATTGGTGTAATAAAGCATTGAGTTTGACCAAGGCATAACAGCAAAATGTCCTCTCGCAAGGAAGAGCTTAAAAACTTCCAAGACATGCATCAGTGGGTAGTAAAACACCTACTTTCTTCGCAGATGCCATCACATGCGAAGCCTAGCACTTGCAGACAAATGACTCGGCACAAGAAGCTTTGATTTCTCAACCCCTCAACGGTTGGAGCTCATTTTGTTCTTTGAAGAAATGATTTTCATCTGAAATGGTAATAAACCACATTCTTTTGGAGTTGTAAAAGAAAGAATATCTCCAGAGAGAAGACTCTAGCATAGCATCACAATTCATTGCAGTGATATGCCACCTGATAACACTGCAAGAAGCATCACAGGAGTTCCTAACTTCCTAGCTGCTGCTTTATGAATAAAAAAGAAATGGCACAAACTCATACTTCAAGTATAATATTGTGCCAAAATAAGGGCAACAAAGTTAAGTCTGAGCAACATCTGGATACTCGTTAAATATATGGGAACTTTTCTTTTCTGCCAAGCACTCCACAAGTGAACTTTTGGTGCACATGAAAGGGTGCAGAAGTCTCCTGTTTTGTTCGAAAGCCTGAAGATGCAGGACAAGGTTCTCTCATCCATCTTATCAATCTGCATCTCCATTTAATGAGTCATTTGACATTTCTAGGATTTAGAGTATATACTATTGTTTACTTTTCTTGCTTGGAGTTATTTTATTGGGAGCAAATAGGGTTTGGCTATAAATATAGGTTAGGACAAGAATTTTGTGAGTATGGTGATTTGATTATTGAATGTTGCCTATTTGGTGGGTCTTTCTATCTATTCCCTCTCTCTCTTTAATTTATTTCCTTCTATTTTTAGTTATTTGATGCTCCGTTTGTTTCCCACAAATAAATGATTTAGAAAACTTTTTTTTTAAATTAACCGCTTGTATTATTTGAAATAATTAGTCGATGAAAAATATTTAATTACCGGTAAAATTTTATATTTAAACATTTTTGTGAATTATGGAATTTTTTTCGTTTGTTCATTTTTGTAAACAACACAAACATTTCAGATTATTCATTATCCGTGAAATAAACCATTTCTAAATCTACCTTGATACACACTTCTGTGCATCATAAAGGTATAGGAGCCCCGTTTGGCGAGTGTCCTAACAGTAGGAGACAATTTTGGATACAAAATCAATGTTGACGCTAATTGAAAAGGGCAACCTGCTAATTTACTCCAGCAGCATGCGAAACCTGGCGTATTTAATTATTCAAATATTTCATAAATATTGCAAGATTGGATCAAAATTGCATTGCCCTAGACTAAAAGTTGATGCCAAATGCTCCTAACATCTACTATTAATATGTTCACCTCGTAGCTTAGGCCAAATGATTACCTTTCTCGGATGAGAGAAGTGGGAAATTGTTCAAAATGAGAACGAGTCACTTCGACCGAATGTTGAGTTTATAGAGATTGACAACGCATCACACTTGGAATTACAAGAAAGAACATCCTTCATCGGCCGGATAAAGTTTACATCTAGAATAGATTGTGGAACCACAATCCTCTAATTAACGCTGCCTTGAGATCATATTTTACCACAAGACAAGTGATAACTTAAGCCTGAATTACCAAGAGAAAATAATAAATAAGAGTCCTGGATTGATTCTAATTTGATGTCGATATCTTGGAATGAAAATGAGATGCCATGCTACTGAGTTGACGGATGATTTTCTGGTTTTGATCATACAATAAATTAATGAAGAAGCTCATGCGCACAATATAAGATACCTTATCTTGGTAATATACAAAGTTTAGTATTTGCGTCTATATCAAGCCGGTGCTGACCAATCGGATGACGTGATGGATCCTTTGGAGACCATATGATACATATTTATTTTTTTTTGTAGGATAATATACGTTTTTTTTCATAATACCTTGAATAATAAGACAAAAATTGATTATCAAATCCTAACGGAGTTCGGTATATCCCATCGAAGGTGCTGAGGAGGCGCGCTTCACTAAGTTCAAACTGAGTTTTCTTTTTTTTTCTTTTGTCTTTTTTTTTTGTCTTTTTTCTTTTTTTCTGTTCGAAAGTTCGAGTAGACAACCAGAGAAAGTGAGTTTTCTGTTTGGAGCCAAGCAATATAAATTATGCCGGATTACATTAGTAATTAAGTCAATTAGTCCAAGATGACATGACTAATTAGGGGTTAGGTGGTAACCACCCCTCGTTTGGTAGCTCCAAGTCAAACATGTGTCAAGTTTCCTCGTGAGTTGTATGAGATCTCATTGTTCTTGTCTGAATGAATGGTGGCTAAATGGGGTCCAATGTAAGAACGAAAAGTCTTTCGAATTAAGTTGAAACTTCATTACACTAGCACTTTGGAACATGTTGCACATGGGTTGGTCATGTTGCAATCTTGACATCTCTATGCATTGAGTCTCATGGTTTATTCTCTGTTATGCTAATTGATGCTTTCGTGATTTTATATTTAAAGTTCATGAGATTCTCGGTGGTGAGACCCCTAGAGATGTGGTGTGATTTCAAGAGCAAGAAAGTAGATAGATAAATTGTAAGAGATGATAGATTTGCATCATTATATAATAGCAATTACAATTAATGATAATATCTATTATCTAAGTTTCAAATTAAAAAAGAAAAGAAAAGAAAAGAAATCCACAACGCCGAGAAGACCACGTCATTGAGACGCAAATGCCTCACCTTTCCTCGTAAAACTAATACATGCAATTGTCAACTTATTTGCAATACATCTCTAAATTTAAATTCAAATCCTTTAAAAAGTCACAAAAAATAGACTAAGAAAATAGCGAAATTTTAAATATAAACATTTAACAAAATTCAAGAAGACAAGCAATCACTTCGTAATTGAATTGGCTTTTATGTTATTCTTTTGCTTTTTTGTTTCATTTTTTTAATGGTAGTATTTGGTCAGGTAAAAAATACGAAATTAATAGAATGAAGTATGTAAAAGAGAATAAAAGAAATATTAAAAAAGGCATGAAAAAAAAAAATCATCCAAGAGGTCACATCATTCACCTTAATCTGTATAGAATTAGAATGCTATAAACATGGACATGCAAAGTGACTCGGAATATTTTCATAAATTTCTAAAATGTAAACTTGTGTTATTTTCTTAAATAAGTTGAAACCTCAAATGACATTTATTCGATTCCCGATGAATTTGTTATTAATGCAGCGGTTCTAATATTACCAGAGAAAGATTTTCGACATTAATGGGTGGAAAATTGACAAAGCTTCTCTAGCGTCCGTGGAATGCGAATCAAGAGATTCCACATTATTACTAGGTTTCTCTTTTCAAAGCAGCATATGTGATTATTCTATTTATTCTCCACTGCGATTTTCAATTTCCATAAGCGCTGAAAAATCCACTGGTCAAACTTGCAACAATTGTTGGACTAAAAAGGAGGAAACTTCTCACAATACAGGAGAATATAGAATCCAGAGGTAACGAAGACTGTCACGACAATCGAGTCTTGTTTTTTTTTTTTTTTTTTTTTTTTTTTGTGTCATACTTTTGCGATATTAATTAATCATAAGCAACAAAGAATTTTTTCTTTAATATATTGATTGGGCATAGCAAGAGAAAAATAATTTTTAAAAAATAACATTTCATTATAAGAATGTTTACATTGCACATGAGACATTTGTTAACAAAAACTTTAGTCTAATTGAATTGCTTAACTAATGTGGCGATTTCCATTTCATACACACAGCACTTCGCTACTACCCTATCTAACCCTAAGTGCCGACATGTTCAAGGATATACTCATCACATGTGTCGGCAATTCAATGTAATAATGGACTTTTTTTTATGAACAATTAAGCTTAAAAGAAGCATGAACAAAATATATTCTTTTAATATAAATTACCAACAAAGTTCTTTTTTAAGGAAGAACCAACATATATATTTGTCAACCGAATTGACATATATGCAATTCAAATCTCATTAGAAAAAAAAAATATATTTATATATATATATATATATCTTTTATTCGTTCTTTTCTTTTCTGAAGATAATTCAAGCAATTTATCGGCATATGCAAAAATAGGGAGATGGCGAGGAATTTCGCATTGGATGGTAATGACAGCCGAGGACCAATTTTCACTCCAGGGAAAACGGAGGAAAGTTCTCGGGGAGAGCCACGCGGCACGGCCTCGTTGGCGAGCTGGACGCTATTGACGAGAGGTACAACGTAGGGCAGCGAAAGTCCCGTTCTTTTTTGCTTTTTTCTTTTTTTTGGGGGTCTTGTCAGCGAAAACCAACTTGCGCTTTTCCGTTCAAAGGGGCTGCCTTTTCTAATTCGGGGAGAGAAAAGGTGGTGGTGCGGTTTCACATGACCAGTTCCAATGTCACATGAATGGTTTTTCGGTATGCATCGAGATTTCAAGCGACGAAAATTTAGACAAAAACCTTGCAAATTGCGACCACAGCTGTGAGTCTCTCTCTCTCTACTTTCTCTCTCTACTTTCTCTTTCTCTTTCTCTCTCTATTTAATTGCACCAACCGTCGTCACCAAACGCTGCAGAATAACCCCCCCTTCCTTCTCTCTCTCTCTTTTTCTCCAAGGCGTGATCTTTCCCATCATTCGTTGAAGAAACCACCGAATTTTCTACTCTTTTATGTTAGATTTTCTTTCTGATTCCTTGCTCCTTCGGCTCGGCAGGGGGCGAAGATCTCCTCCCCCGAGTCGTCTTCGAGCTCTGTGTCAGTCGGCGATCCCCTCCCGATTATAAAAACCCAGTCTTGAGGCCGAGAGCGTGGTGTTTCTTGATCCTCAAGAGACGAGAAGTCCGAAGTGTCCCATCTCTTCCTTTGGTTTTGTCTGGTCGTTTGAGGGCAACCCAGAAGCGCAAGTTTTCATCTTGGCTTGAAAGATGATCTGTTCGGCGAGACAGTCCTTAAGCCCTGTTCATGGGTCCGAGGTTTTGCTCAGCCAAAAGCGCGTCTTTCCCTCGAGCAGATCCTCCCTCCTGCCGCCCCTGCGGACCCAGAAGTCGTCCCGCGCCGTCGTCTCGCTCTCTAGGCCCCTTCACATAGTAGCGTCCGTCGAGTCCTTCGGACCGTCGCCGAGGAGGGAAGGGAAGGACTTGATAAAATGCGAGGCCTACGAGGCGGACCAGTCGAAGCCGATCGAGGCGGGGGCCGGATCGGAGGCCGCGAAGAAGGCCAAGATCGGGATTTACTTCGCGACGTGGTGGGCTCTGAATGTGGTGTTCAATATCTACAACAAGAAGGTGCTGAATGCTTACCCCTACCCTTGGTTGACCTCCACGCTCTCCCTTGCATGTGGGTCTCTCATGATGTTGGTCTCCTGGGTCACGAGGATCGCCGAGGCTCCAAAGACTGATTTCGAGTTCTGGAAGACTTTGTTTCCTGTAAGTTTCTAGTTTTTGTTTTTTGTTTTTTGTTTGGTTGAAGGGAACGAGAAGATATGGAGTACAAGCAAGAAAATTGAATTTGGGTGTCAACAATTGAGCTTTTTTCGATTGAGATGCGTTTTTTTTGTCGCTGAGAATGTGGTGAATTTCACTATGCATGTTTTTGGTTGATCGCGGAATTGAGAAGAATAAAATGAAATTGGAATAAGAGGAGGAAGAAAATGATGTTTTGGGAGTCAATTTTGTTTTTTTTCGGAGGTGAAATTTGTAGGATCAGCACGAGCGGACAGGGAGTGAAGATAGTTTGTCGCCTGGTGCGAAAAGCAAACATGCCGTTTGGTATTTAGATCGCTGTGCTTTTCATTGAACCAAATTAAATTGATTTGTTGTTTTCTGGTATGTGATTTTACTCGACGAGCTTGTTTCAGTTGTAATTTAGGATGCTGATTTTCTATGCATATTCTAGGTTGCTCTGGCACATACAATTGGGCATGTCGCTGCAACTGTGAGCATGTCGAAGGTTGCAGTGTCGTTCACCCACATCATCAAGAGTGGCGAGCCTGCGTTTAGTGTGTTGGTCTCAAGGTTCCTCTTGGGCGAAACATTTCCAGTGCCTGTTTATTTGTCCCTCCTGCCAATTATTGGTGGTTGCGCCCTTGCTGCCGTGACTGAGCTCAACTTTAACATGATCGGTAACCTTAGTTTCTCTTATTGTAGATTTCATCACATGTCAGTGTTGATGTGATACATTGTCCTTTTAAGTTGGCTTTCTTTGGAAGCTACAATTGCCATGAGGCTTTTAAACGCTTAAAACTTGCAGAGTATGCTCAACTTGAGCGCTCAATTGGGCATGTGTGGTGCAATTTGTGTAGCATAAACTCTGAACTGCAAAGTTGCTTTGAAGTTTCGGAGAATCTGCACTAGAGCCAGCTGAATATGATTTCTTTACCATTAATTTACATGCAAAATTAGCTAGTTATTTTTACAATGCTTTTGTTTTGAAGGAAAAATCAAAGCTATCTTGCTTTCTCTGGTCCTGACATTAGCTTGTTAGTTTGGTGAATGTGATTAAGATGTGGGGATTTATTATGGATCAATATGGTTAGTAGAGGATCATGGTTCATCAGAAGCATGAACATTTTTGTTGGTCTCTGATTTCAGGTTTCATGGGGGCTATGATATCAAATTTAGCCTTTGTCTTCCGAAACATATTTTCAAAGAAAGGCATGAAGGGCAAGTCTGTTAGTGGAATGAATTACTATGCATGCCTGTCGATTATGTCTCTCATAATTCTCACTCCGTTCGCCATTGCTGTGGAGGGACCACAGATGTGGGCAGCAGGTTGGCAGAAAGCCCTCTCAGACATTGGACCCCATTTCGTCTGGTAAACACTTGATTCTACCAACTCTCTTGTCTTGTATTATTTGCTTTTAATTGGGCTTTTACCTAATTAAAGTAGCCAGAGTTGTGTAATTGTTCTTAATCAATGAAGAAATTCTAGGAAGTGATGCTTTTCACCAATTTGGGACCTTCCTATAACTCATGATGTTTAATACATGAGCATTTCTCTGTTATGGTTTTGGTCTGTTAAGTGGACTCTGGTTGTAAAAATCTGTTGTTAGGAAAGTGTTTGCTGTATTTCTGGTTATGCTGATGAATTCCATCATTGTTGTGAAGCGAGCATCATTTTTCATATTTTAATCAAAGTCCCATGAATCATACATGGATGCTTCTGATATTTTGTGAAAGTCCTATGTCTGATGTATGCAGAGCTTGTTTTTGTGTTCGCTTTTGCGGATATGCAAATACAAGATTTTAGGGTAGCATACTTTTAATTGGTTGGACTGAATGATATGGATGTTTTTAGCTTCAAATTGTCGTCCACTAAGAAAATGTTTTGTGGCTGGTATTTCTCCATTATAGGTGGGTGGTGGCACAAAGTGTGTTCTATCATCTCTACAACCAGGTTTCATACATGTCCTTGGACGAGATCTCGCCCTTGACGTTTAGCATCGGTAACACCATGAAACGTATATCTGTGATCGTCTCCTCCATCATCATCTTCCGCACCCCTGTTCAGCCCGTCAACGCTCTTGGGGCTGCTATCGCCATCTTCGGAACCTTCCTGTATTCACAGGTAATTGCCCCTGGCTTCTAGTTGATGTGCAAGATATTTTTATACTTGAACCGATGGGCTACGTTTTCTGAATGACCCTCCCAAGTTTTGGCATTTTACAAGTCCAATCCTCTAGAGAGATTTTGTCCGTTTGCATTTCCGTGGCATACTTGTTTTTGTGTAAATAAGTATAAACGTAATCAAAGCCGAGAAAGAAGTCCCTCTCTGTTTTTTGTTAGTCTTATCTTGACTGCAATCCACTAAAGCTAGAATTTTGCTGCTGAACTAAACCATTCCAATTACTTACACATCAAGATGAGGCGGGCCAATGTAATTGAGCATGCTCTCTTGTTTATGCTGGAAGAAATACGAATCTGAAACTTGATGGGCATACAATTAACTTTAGGGATGAGTGGGTAGGTAAAGCAGAAAGCTGTTCACTCTTTTGCCCATATTAGGTGGGTGTAGCTACTCTGATTTGATGGGACCGATGGTTGAGTGTAATTTCGTTGATCTCATGCTTGAGTTGGTGTAAGTTTGACCCATGGATCAAATGGTCACCCCCACGCGTGGTAGTTAAATGCTGCAGCAGCCCACCTGTGAATTTCAACTTGTTTATTGTGAATGATGGGAAATCAAATGATGCTTTGGAATATTCCTTGGTAGCTGCTGTCTGCTCTTTACATGTTATGGCCGTCTTTGACTCGGGAATTTCTTAATCAGTTTGCCTGTTGATCTCTGTGATTAATATATATTACTTTCGGCTAATGCAGTCGAAGCAGTAAAGCTGGCATCGAGCGCCAGACTCGGGTTCGACGAGATCGATGATGGGTCTCCCTTGAAGTTTTAGGTGTAGCCGGTTTTCGGGAGCCACTGGATTTGGGCGTCAAGAAGCTGGATGGGCCAGTGATGTTTTATGTATAGTACAATAAGAAGAACCAACAAAACAACATAAAAACAACCGTGAGAGTTTTAATATTATACGAGGGGGATTCATGAGGGACTTTGTTGTTTTCTTCGCTTTTTTGGTATTTTATATTTAATCTTCTTCTTTTTTCTTTTATTAAAATGCTTTGTGGGAGAGATTTCCAAGAATAACAGGCGACTTTGTAAGGGGGTGGAAGAACGGGGACCCTTTTTTAACAATGAGCAATTGCGTCGCCTTTGCGCATTCCTTTATATCTTAAATAATTCGCATGTTGCCGACAGCATATGCTTAGGAAGCTGACAGACGTATATCTGGTGAAGTTGGGGGCCAAGTTGGGAGAATATGGGGCATGCGATAGCCATGCGGCCACCTTTGACGAAAACGACCCTTTGTTCCTTCACAAGTCAACTCTCTCTCTCTTTCTCTCTCAATGTTTTTTTAATTCTGTTTTCGAAAATAATTTCTGAGTTTTTAAAAGCGTTTGTAATTGTTTAAAATTTCTATTCTCGAATAGAAGTATGTTTAGTATAATTCTTAAATTTTTTTTTTTTTATTTTAATTTTTTAATATTTTGATCATATTTTTCCTTTTCCTTCTCTCTTCTTCCTCTCCTTTGTGGTCGGTGCTCTCGATGAGATTCAGTGAGCTCATTGGAGCCTCGTCAGGTCACGAGATCTGATGAGCTTGCTGGAGGCTCACTATTGGAGCCTCGTCAGGTCACGAGATCTGATGAGCTTGCTGGAGGCTCACTAGGTTAGTAGCAAGGCTCGACCTTTGCCCAAGCGGTCACCTAGACAAGGCAAGGGTGGCCTCACCCTATCTTGATGAGGCTGAGCCTCGCACCACTAGCGAGGTCGAGCCTCACTGGTGGTTGGATGAGGCTGAGCTCGCCAAGCCATGATGAGGCTCGAACCAGTGATGCATCGACGAGGTCGTTGGCCCTCTTCTGGCCAATCGCTAGCCATGATCAAGGTTGGTGATCGGCGAAAAGGAAGAAGAAAAAGAAACGAAAAAAGAAGAAGATGAAAGAGGAGAAAAGAAGTATTATTAGACTTAATTTTTTAAATTATCGTTAAGAATAAGAAGTAACTTTTTTTTATTTTTTTATTTGATTACAAATCTATTTCCGAGAATAAAAAATTTATCAAACGAATTTCTATTCTTTTTTTATTTTAGGGAATAAAAGAATATAATTAGTTATTCTCGATAATATTATTAAATAGAGTCTAAAAGTTTAAAAGTGAGACGAGAATTATAATATAACATATAAAGGAAAAAAAAAAAGGTGGGCTCAGACTCCTAGCAGGGAAAACTACAGTCTTGAGACCAATGTGACTTTTTTTTATGCCAGAAGAAATCTCAATTTCACGGATTCACAAAGTAAGTCAAATTCGGATCTTGGGGCTTAAAATCGACCCGCCAAGAGTGAATATGTGATCCGAGAAGGTCTGAGTTTTCGCAGTTGATATGTAAACCAGGAGTAGTCTCCACCTAACAAAGATTCAGGGAGGGAAGGAAGCTTTTATGGGCAAGTAGGGAAAAGATGGTCCATTGCCTTCCTTACGGGGTTGGGGAGGATGCCATTGAGGCGTAACAAAAATTCAGGATTTTCGACGTATTTTTCTTTTGGTATCGGTGTTCAAGTTATAGTTCGAGAATTTTTGTGGTACAATAAAAAATTTAAGATATTAGTATTGCGGTCAGCGTAATTAAGAGTCTTTTATTGTATTAATACTATTATAAATTTTCCATCCACTCCCTTTCCCTAAAAATTATAGATATTTCAAAGTGTCCAATCCAAAATTTTCATTTCTTCCATTTTCCCTCTATTTTCTGAACATGGCCTTGGCGCTTTGTTCAAGTGTGCCGTCTTGGCAGAGAGCAAAAAACTTCTCCGCTGACTGCTCCCCCACCGAGGGAACAATTTGAGTTTCCATGGGCCGGATGTTGGGTCAATCCATCATGGACGGACGGGCTAGATAGGGGCCATATACTCTACCCGAATTTCAATAAGATGTTCTATTTTGCTTGGGAGGCAATCTGGGTGCAAACATCTACTCGACATAAATTTCATGGTGTTCATTTATTTCAATGGCCTTCAATTGAACACTCTCGTCAAAGTAATTAAATTTTTCTCAAGCATATAAAATGGAATTCAATAGACGAATTTTATCAACGGAACCATCAAAATCATTTTACTTTCTATGTGAAGATGCACATCTGGGTTGATTAAATGAATACTTTACAAAATTACTGTTTTGTTTTTGAAAACGAAAAAGTTATATTTTCATGTGTCTCTTCTACATTTGTCATGTTATGATTTTGAACAATCTTGTGGTTTAAGTCCTACTTAGCAATGAAAGTGACCGGTGGGCTCTTCGAGGTCGGCACAATGCTGCCAGTGACCCGGCTCTTTGACGCCCGGATCAGCAGTGGTGCTTACTAGGTTCTCGGCACGGCGGATATCAGGATCTTGCCCAGGTGTCTCAACACTCCCCGGGTGGGGATCTTGCGATCCACCCTCATTAGTATTGGTGTCTCCTACATGGACTTCATCGACACCGTCTTGTCGGAAAACTTCTTGTATAACCTCGGGATACAGATCGGTTTTTGCGGCATTTGTGTAATTGGCGAAGGAAGCAGTCGTACCGGGTCTTGCTAGGCATGCTCGGCCTGGTGGTCGTGTGCTTGATACCGTCGGCGTTCTCCGTGGTCGTAATGGATATGGCAACCAAGGTTGTGTACCTGATGAGTGGACTAGCGATACGATACCGGGTGGCATTGGGTGGTTCTTCTTGATGAAGTTCCGCAAGTCTAGGAAGATTTTCAAGGTCAGCATCAGCAATGTTGAAGACTTGGAGTCACAGTAGACTGAACACGGTCCAAGGTTTTCTTTTATTTTGGTTCAGGAAGTTGGGCATGCGATTTTGCGTGGTAAGTGATGGGCACACATTGTACTGGGAGAGAGTCTTAAAAAGTCACAAACATTTTGCTTGTCTTAAAAAAAGTCCAAACCTTTTTTTTTGGTCTTGGGTCGGTCCTACCCAAACCTTTTTATGTGGCTGCCGATTCAGTCCTAAACCTTTTTGGTCTTGTTGATCCTAAACCTTTTTTATGTGGTGGGTTAGGTCCCCTTTTTATGTTGTCTTGGTCGGTCGCTCCCGGCCAATTTTGGCCATTTTTGGCCGGGATTGCACGACCTGGCTGCCGACGCTGACGTGGGATCGGCCGACGCGTGGACAACTTTTAATAATATTTTAATATTTTTATATTTTTATATTTTTTTATTTTTTATATTTTTTATATTTTTACTTTTTTTTGTCTTTTTCCTCCGGCCGGTCACCGAGGTCCGGCGACCGGCCAGAGCCGAAGGCCGGCGAGGGCGAGGCCGACCTCGCCGGCCACCTCGCGGGCAAGGCCGACCTCGCCGGCCATGGGCGAGGGCCTCGCTCGCCCATGGCCGGCGAGGGCAAGCCTCGCCCATGGCCGGATCTGGCGAGGTCGAGCCTCGCCGGCCATGGGCGAGGCTCGCCTCGTCAGATCCGGCGAGGGGAGCCTCGCCCATGGCCGGCGAGGCTCGACCTCGCCAGATCCGGCCATGGGCGAGGCTTGCCCTCGCCGGATCTGGCGAGGTCGAGCCTCGCCGGCCATGGGCGAGGCTCGCCTCGTCAGATCCGGCGAGGGGGAGCCTCGCCCATGGCCGGCGAGGCTCGACCTCGCCAGATCCGGCCATGGGCGAGGCTTGCCCTCGCCGGATCCGGCGAGGCGAGCCTCGCACATGGCCGGCGAGGCTCGACCTCGCCAGATCCGGCGAGGGCAAGCCTCGCCCATGGCCGGATCTGGCGAGGTCGAGCCTCGCCGGCCATGGGCGAGGCTCCCCCTCGCCGGATCTGACGAGGCGAGCCTCGCCCATGGCCGGCGAGGCTCGACCTCGCCAGATCCGGCCATGGGCGAGGCTTGCCCTCGCCGGCCATGGGCGAGCGAGGCCCTCGCCCATGGCCGGCGAGGTCGGCCTTGCCCGCGAGGTGGCCGGCGAGGTCGGCCTCGCCCTCGCCGGCCTTCGGCTCTGGCCGGTCGCCGGACCTCGGTGACCGGCCGGAGGAAAAAAAGAAAAAAAAGTAAAAATAAAAATATAAAAATATAAAAAATATAAAAAATATAAAAAATATAAAAATAAAAATAAAAAATATTAAAATATTAAAATATTATTAAAAGTTGCAGACCACAAATTGTACTGAACGGAGTCATTTCATCTTTTTGATCTACTCGCTGGTCTCAACTTGTATCATTTTCTTGACTAAAAATGGAGGAAGAAGAATAATATCAATACGTGGGCATTTTTGTAATTTCATGTGAATGAAACCAATAAAGAGATGGAAAAAGCATAATCCTTAAAAATCTTTAAAAATATTCAAATAAATAGAGCTGTCATTATAAACCCATATTTTTAATCCAAATTTGTTGAAGTGGGTTATCTATGAGTCGCTTCAAATTTGAAATGCATGTCTTAATAAGTTCTTAAGGAAAAAACCCCAAAACAAATGGGTTTTTATGGGCATGTTATAAACCCACTTAATAAATAAGTTTCAAATTTGACCTATCATCCTTTTTCTTTTTCGCTAGCCTCTTCTCTCTCCCCATCTTCAATTCCAATATTCTACTGATGGTCACTCATGAGATTCTCCCTCCTCATTGATTCTAATCGATCGGCATCGTTGCCACCCCCGCCTATCTTTGGCTCATCGCTAC
This sequence comes from Eucalyptus marginata, assembly GCA_014182565.1. Classification (NCBI taxonomy): domain Eukaryota; kingdom Viridiplantae; phylum Streptophyta; class Magnoliopsida; order Myrtales; family Myrtaceae; genus Eucalyptus; species Eucalyptus marginata. The sequence continues at coordinate 10,296,758 of CM024590.1, read as the reverse complement.
GCATCTCCGATGCCTCTTAGTGGAGCCAAACTCATATGTTCACTAGCGTTGCTGACCTATCTGGTTTCGTGCACCTCCGAACATTAATCCATCGCTTGTGAACTATGATACTAAAGGGAAGAGACTTTAGAAGTGCTTGGAGAAATTAGTTTGGAATTGTTGCATTTGCTAAATTTGGAGATAAAAAAATTCAATGCTACTTACTCCGTACGCTTCTTCTATTGATGGTGTTATTCGAACTATTAGATTTACTTTTAAATATTATATTGAGGAATGTCGAAATCTTCGAAGCAAAGTTATTATCCATTTGATCTTGTTTGGAAATTGATGTGTGGAGGGATATGAGTTAGATGCTTAGCCTAATTGTGACTATGATGATGTCTTGGTGTTATTTGTACTCTAGTTTATAAGGGTACGGTTTAGCTTTAAGAAAACATCTTCAAATGAACTAAAACTATGTCCTAGTGTTCAATTTCTCCACGGCATTAAGCATTGGGAAAATGAAATGAGAAATAGTATTTACTATGATATATTTATAAAGAAAATGATTAGTTTAATGAGGTATAGGAAATAATTCATCATTTCCACTCCGTCATTTCGTAATCAATTCATTTTCATATTCATATGAATATCTTCTTGAATAATTATTGATGTTTGGCGTGAAATGGGAACCTCCCTTGAACTTTATTCAATTGAGACCACTTTCTTTGATGGAGGATGTTTGAATTATCGGCATAGTCATAATCTTTGCAATTCAATTCATTTGCTGAGGTTTTGAGAGCTTATTCATGTGCTGAAGTCAAGGATGCGACATTGGCGGCAGGATGCTCCGTGTATGACAACTCAAAAGTACGAAGTTTCTACATTCTTCAATTGAATGGACATTTTCCCTTCATCCGAGTAAGAAATACCACCCCCAGTCCATAATCCAACCCTCGATCTATCCACAGAAATATTCTTGTCCATCAACACAGTGCTCATCTACATCTTCATGTTGTTCGTGAGCCATGTAAATTCCTAGCCCATGATTCAATCCGAGCATCCAAAGGTCTCTCATTATCTTCATGAGTCGCTTATGGAGTTGCCCAATTTTCAAAAATAATAATTAAAGGAGAAAAATTACGAAGAATTGGAGCTGGGATCAGATGGGGATATGGATAGCTAAAATTGTCATCAATATGAGTTGAATAGGTTAATACATGTTTGATCATTTTTTATCGGACCTGCCCATTGGAAGGGCTATAAAGAGAACTAATTATTAATTAAAAATTATGCTAATTTGGTGATAGGTCTAAATGGGAAACTTAGGCTTTGATCAAAAAAAAAAAAAAAAAAAAAAAAAGGGATTCTTAGGTGGCCATCCTATTTTCCTTAGATTTTTCCTTTTTGGGCCAATGGTATTCTGTCGGATCGACCCATCAGGAAACCATGCGCCCCGCTTCAACCGGATAATCTCTTCACCGAACGGGAGACGGTGCAACCAGAAAAGCCCTAAACCCCAAATCGGGGCCTTGCAATCGCCAGTGCGCTGATCGAGAGGGCTCGCACTCACCGCCTTTACCGTCTTCGCTCTCGATCGGCTTCTCGCCCAACAAGAAGCTGGCGGCTCTTCGGTAATCAACCCCTTGCTCTATCTCTATCGCAGTTCTTTCTTGTGTAGAAGGTGCCGTCGATGGGAAGTTAAAGCTGTCGTCTTTAGGTCGTGCAATGCTTGCGCGTCTCCAATGCCGATGCCCTCTAGTGGGTTCTCTTTGTTTGGTGTTTTGAGCAAGAAAACAATGTAAAGCTCATTTCTTTTTGTTCATAGTTTCCGGATGCAGTTTGGTGACATTGGAAGTTTATGAGTGTCGTTCTCGTGTCTCGTTTGTCCGTGCTTTGTGTTTGTGAGATGGGTTTTAACGGGTTCGTGTTTTTGTGCAGTTGAGTTGATCAGGGGTGCTTGGGAGTAAAGATGGCACGCAATGTGTCGGGTCATGCGGGGTCGCCCGAGAGGGGTCGAAGGTCTCCTCGGAGGAGTCCTTCTCGGAGAAGTGCTTCGCGGAGGGAGAAGTCGCCCGCCCGGCACAGGAGTTCGCATAGGAGCCGGTCTCCAGTGGACGACAAGCGCTCAAGTCGTCCTCGATCGCCTCCGCGCAGGAATTCTCCGCCCCCACCTTCACGGTCCCCTTCTCCACGGACGAAGCGGCTGCGGAGATCTCAGAGTGATCGGGAATCCGAGAAATTGACCAGGCGAGAGCATGATAGGAGCCGTGGTGAGAGAAATGACAAGGGCGGGCACCGTGAAAGGAGCTCTGATAGGGATGTTGGGGGTGATAGAAGAGAGAAAAGGTCAGAAAGAGATGACACCAATGGCAAGTCTTCTAGATCAAGACATGCACGGTCTGCTTCTCCACCAGAACATCACAATAGGAGCAGGCATCGATCGCTCTCACCTCGGCCAGCTGCAGATGCCAGAGCACATGACGAGGTGTCTGGTGATATCCATATCCTATGAATTTTTTCCTGTGGATGCAATGGTTTTTATGTGCTTTCTGTTATTTTCCTAAGATTATCCAATCCCCTGATCTCTGAAAGAGTAGAGAATGAATTTTTAAGATTAACTGCATTCCACAAAAAAAAGAACCTTAAATATATGTACCTTCTGGTAAAGCATTTTTAAGGTCGTTAGTTTGCGTTTTTAGTGCTCTCATTTTTACCCTCTTTGCTCTATGCCTAAAGAAGGATTTTGCCTCTGATAAGCTTCTGACCTTGGGGTGGTTACAAGGAAATCTAATAACATAGAATGCCTAGCAAGCTTTATCATGGAATGATCATAGCTTTATTTATCCTAAATTTCTGGAAGGTAACACCATCATTTCAGACTGCAGGTGGACAGTCACCATCTAATCAGTGTTTTGCAGAGAAATGTGTTGTGAGAATTCGTAATTGCACTCAACTTATGACCTATTGTCTTATTAGCTACCCTACATTTTCTGTTTACCTTATATTTCTTATGTCCTTATGTCATGTTTGAGTAGAATACTCTAGAAAGATTCTATGAGTGGGGCAGTAGCACATTGCTTTTGAGACTCATTTTTGTTATTGTCACCATGCAAAGAAGGATAATTGTAGTGGCCTTTCCTCAGAAAGTGAATCCATTTACAATTGCCTCTATCCTCTGATTGCAGTTCTTTTTGTTCTTTCAGGTGTCAAATGCAAGAAGATCTGAACAGCAGTAAGCTCTGTCGAACATTCTGATTTTCAGCTTTTTGCTAGTGATGACTTAGTATAAGATTTCGCTTGACTAATGTTTAATTCTTATTGATCCACTAGACACATATGATAGATTAACGCATCATCCTTATTATGGAAGCAGCTGTTTGATGTGTGTGCTTCTGTGCACACTTCTATTTATTCTATAGTTTTTTCCTCTAGGTATACATTGAAAGATGAGGCATGTGCGGAAGAGATAAGTGGATTACTGAAAAGATAATTTTTGTGCTTATCAGTTGGTAACATCACATGTCTTTGTTAAGTCACTATGTCACCCTTCAGTTTCAGAAACATTAAGTAAAGATCATGAACTATTTTTAAGTATGTCTTCCCCTTGAAAAATTTGTGATGGTTTGCTTTTTTGCAGAGTAATTTAGATGGATTAATTTTGGTCATACCCATTAGATGCACTATGAGGATTATGACCAGCAGTGCTACTGTTGATTACTTTCTAAGATTAATCATGCTAATACATGTAAATGCTAAGTCCATAATTCTGGCAGAACATGGTACTATTGCTTGTAGTTTAGACTTATAAAGTGGTATATTCATAACATTAAGCTGCGAAGTGGAAACTAATTATTTGCAGTTTTCATGGGAGCTTTTAGATGCAGTAAAATAAGCACACAGCAGCAAAATCTTTATTGATTGAGAAATCTGATGGATTTTTTTCTTGGTTAACATTTTGCTTTTTGTATGTTTTTATGTACTTGAAGATTCATTCATGCATCAAGATTTTATCTTAGACGTCAAAATTGTTCTTTTAACTCATGATGTTTTTGCTGTTAATGCTGGTAGCATGTCTTAATATTGCAGGGATGATGAAATTGACGCAGTGGCAAAGATGGAGGCTGCTGAGAAGGCTTTGGAAGAAAAGCAGAAGGTGATTTTACTTATTTTCCAGGTCTTCTAGCATGATTTATTTTATAAATAACTTTTGAATCTTGAGGATTATAACAAGTATCAGTATGACGTGGACAATTCTACTTCTGTTCTTGTAATCTGAAGTCTACTGCCATTTGTTCTTTAAATTTACTTGATTTGGCGCTCTGGTATACATGTATAAGATTTGAGTCTGATATTGTTATTTGCAGGAAAAACCTTCATTTGAGCTATCTGGAAAGCTTGCTGCTGAAACGAACAAAGTGAGAGGTGAGATTCATGTCCAGGTTTATTTCACCTCATGGTTTATTCTCTCCATTTCTTGGTTTTGATGGGCCTTTTTAATTTTCAAATGCACGGATGGGAGATAACTCTGTTAAAATCTGTTATCCCCTGATACATCATATGTGTTGTGGCACATTTGCTTTTCCCTTTATATTAATTCACGTAACATTTTTTGCTTTTCTGAAGCTGCATAAAGACAAGATGAGTGCTCAGAAGGTCCTTTTGGTTGCATGTGTCTAAATGATTGTGTTCCTTATGCATTGTATACGTACTCTTGTCATAATTAGTGAGAATGTGTATTGACAATCTGTCAATGTGGAGTTTGCTGCAATTGACATTCATAGTGCAAGCTTCATGGAAAAATTTCAGATGCTTTGCAGAGTGCCACTACTTTTTACATTCTTCCAATTTTGAAGGTTGGTTTATGTGATCTTTGCAGGCGTGACACTACTTTTTAATGAACCGCCTGAGGCTCGTAAACCTGATATGAGATGGAGACTTTATGTTTTCAAGGGTGGGGAAGTGCTTAATGGTAATCTGCTAGACATTCTTATAGTATTGCCTTTATTCTTGCTGTCTGTATTTTATCTTATACATTGGTGGAACTTGCTTTATTTATTTATTTATTTATTTATTTATATGTTGACTTGTTAGTACACTGATGGTTTGTATGCTTATTTGGCCATCTGATGTTCTCTTGGTTGGCAATTGGCTTTAATCTCTTTATGAAGTAAAAGCCAAATCTTCTTTGCTACTAAAAGAGCTGTTTCGCATCTCTCTGACATTAATAGTTGTATTGGAAATGTGATATCACGAATCATCTCATCCTTATCGTGGCATTCCTCCTTTAGTTATTTCTTCTGATTCTTGGTTGAAAAATGCAGCCTGTAATTCTTTGCATTAGTTTTCCTATCCTTTATTCAGTAACCTGATTTCTTTGAAGCCCTTTAACCCCAATGAAACACACACACTAATTAAAAAGAACCACAAAATGAAATGCAGAGTCATATGTGTCTTAATGCTGTATGAAAGGTGTTCCCCCTTCTATATTCTTCTGTTATTAGCCATTTTGTAATACATTGCACGTTTGACACAACATTTTGTTTTCCCTTACAATAGAGCAATTTTCCCTTCTCTTCTTCACAGATCTTTTGTGGGTCACTTGCAAGTGATGTTACTCGTGTCTGTTAATTTTAATGCTACTTGTGAACAACTGGCCTATTGCCAGATTGAGGTCGATGACCAATCACAACATTGTGAAGGTTAACAGGGATATTTAGGTGGTTCTTTTGTCACGCATGTGCAAATAATTTATCAATTTGGAATAAACTGAACTTCCAATGATAGCTGAAAGTATTGGTCTTACCATTGTTTGCTTATGTGACGTACTGTAACAGAGCCCCTTTATATTCACCGTCAAAGCTGCTACCTTTTTGGAAGAGAGAGGAGGGTCGCAGATATTCCCACAGACCATCCATCTTGCAGCAAGCAACATGCTGTCATTCAATTTAGGTATACTCAAGATAATATTTATACTATAAGGATTTTATGTGTCAAATATATTGATGTCATTGTCAAGTTTGGAGTACAGAATAATGCTTATTCCATTTTTTCTCAGGCAAGTAGAGAAGGAGCAACCTGATGGCACATTATCAAAGAAAACAAGGTCAGACTAGCCTATTATCATTCAAAATTGCTCGTAGTAATGTGAGATTTTATCATTTGAATCATTGAACTGGTATGCTTCTTTCTCTGCATATTGCAGGCCTTATTTGATGGATCTTGGAAGCACAAATAAGACTTTTCTAAATGTGAGCAACTACACAGCTATTTATACCATTTTAATTGTTGTTTGGATTATTTGTGGCCTTTTAGGTCATTTGTTTTCTTTTCTAGTTATGTTCTTACGATGAAGCTTCTGCATTTGCAGGAGAATCCCATTGAACCTCAGCGATATTATGAATTATTTGAAAAGGACACAATTAAGTTTGGTAACAGCAGGTTAGTCATCAATCAGTGCCTGACTTTTGTGTGGCTTGTATTGTGTGAATTATTTTGTGAAGTTTGCTTCTGTTGTCCAAGTAGATGAAACATATGGTGCGATGAAGAAGAATGCCTTGTTTGTGATATCTATAACTTCTGCTATGTCCTATGGATAAAAAATCCTCTTGTTTTATGCGGCTTGTATTGTGACTTATGAGCAATTTACTGTTCTTGATCCTTCAACCGAATTTCAGAAGCAACTGTTGTAAACTTACTACATCATTTTCTTCTGTTTTCAAATTCGAATTCTTGCACTGCTGTATTGCTCCAAATGCTATTTGAGATTGTCGATGCTTATAGTTCAATTGCTTCTCGTCTTATTTTGCAGCCGGGAATATGTATTGTTGCACGAAAACTCTGCAAGTTGATGACTATGGTTTTCTTCGAATATATTCTAGTAGGTTCCCGCTTGTGAACAAACCCCGAGATGATCTTCTTAATGATGGAAGTGCTTGTTGTAAAGAATCAATTTATCAGGGCCATAGGAAAACTTATCCTTACTTATTGGTTCTTAGCACAAGCACTCTTTACCTGGCCTGTATTTTTCCGGATGGAGATTTGCGGAGGATTTTCTTTCTGGGGTGACATGATATGTATTATTACAAAAACGGGATTGTCAACTCCACTCTCCCTCCTCATTCGACTTTGCCCAGAATCATTTTGAGCTTTTAGTTGGGAGTTGTGATGGATTCACGTGAGTGGCAACTTTATAACGGCTGCTTGGCAGCTCCGGCTTGAAGAAATAGATGGTCTCTGAGCCTTGGAGGATTTAGTTGAGGTGTGACGAACGGATTGTGATTTCTTGATGGTTTGCTCATACTTTGTAATCTTAAGCTATTGAGGCTCCTCTTGCCAGTAGTATTTTTATTATTTGAGGAAACTGATTGACACTTGAAATGTAGTCCAGGTTATTTAGTATTTCATGGCTTATTCTCAATATTTTTCTGGTGTTTATGTTGATGATTTCTAGTCTCAAGTATCATGTGATATCGACCACGGATTAATTATTCCTTCTATCATCTCACTGTAATCCTTTGGAGTCCTATGGAGGTGATGCTTCCAAGACGATGAACAGTGTTCAACATAAAATGGGAAATTTGCAGAGTCCATTTCTAATTATTTTTCCTTATATATATCGTCTTTCTTATCTTCAAAGAATATTTAAAACATGTTAAAAATTAAGGTTCAAAGGAAAATGAGTTATTAATCTCAAAGAGAGATAGATCGATTTTAATTATAAAACTATATTCTGGAGACCGAGATGACTTGTTTATCCGGTTGCAAAAGAGATTAGGGGTTGTGAGGTATGACCTTGAATAAAATGCATATTAGGACAAAATTAAATATCAAAGAGGAAAAAAAAAGAAAAAGAAGAAGCTGAAATAACCTAAATGAAGAGTGATCGATTATATTTATTTTATTTTATTTTATTTTAATAATATTTTTCTTCCTTAAAAAGGGCTAGGTTTTGTTTTATTTTATTTTAATAATGTTTTTCTTCTTTAAAAAGGACTGGGAAGAAATTGAGACATATCTAGAGAGAGAAAAGTTATGGATTATATTACTCGTGAATGAGATGAATAGGAGGAGATTCCTATTTATACAAATATAAGGCAAACCGTATCCGTAGATCTCTCCTCGATCTAACGGTGGAGATTGCATCTCTCCAACTACTAACTACCTGCATTTATTACATGTGAATACATGCGAATACAATTATCGTATCGTCCGCCCCCAGAAGTATTCTAGAAAACTGAGAAAACCCTAAGGACTCGGGATACAAGCTGATGGTCGCTTGATCCACGGATGTGTCACGGCCGTCCCTTAGGAACCTCTTGGATCGGCTTTCTTTGGGCCGTGACACATATCTCATCCACAATAACTTAATAAATTACCAATTGAAAAATACATGATTTAATAATTATTTTTATTAGGTATTTTTTTTTTTTATTGTTTTGTCAATGTCGAATCTTCACAATCTTTGTAGATAATATTTACAACTCAAACTAAACATTATTGACTTGAGAGACTCATGGTAATCCCCAGAAAGGGGATTTGTACTGGTCCATGTTCCTATCATTTTATCCATTAAAAAAATCAAATAATTACCTTTATGAGATATGTGTTATTTCTTTTGATGTAGTAAGTATATCTTGTTTGATCCAAATTAATCAAGATTTTAATGCGAAGTTGTGCCAATTATGTAAGGTCTAAACAAAAGAAAAAGAAAAAAAAAGATGGAAATTAAAGGTTGGCTCATTTTTTAATTTGTCGTGCGAAAGAGAGATCATGAAGATGAATTTATGTGAAGCATAAGAAAGGGAACCTAATTAGAAATTTTGTCAATGCTATATAGAGTTTGTTCTTTAGCAGGTGTTTGTCTCGTATTAGATCATTCTCCACTAGTTTTTGGTAATTGATATAATAATATTTGTATTGTAGCAAGAGGGTTATTTTCGGCCATTGCTCAAAAGTTAGTCCCTGTTGCCAAAATTTTGTGAATTTAACGTTAGATTGGGAGGTCTCTATCATGGTAGCACGCCTCAATTTTCAACGAACACGTAGTTTCAATTTTATTTGAAAAAAAAAAAAAATACTGTCAAATAGCCATTCATATTTTCTTGTTTAGTTACTTTTGTCTCCTTACCATTGCACTGAAGAGGCATGTTCAAAATAATGCGATGGTGATATTTATGGGTAATTAGCTCCATATTGGGCGGGTCACTCAGCAGGAACTGAAAATCGCCCACTAATTCATGGGTCCACTCGGAAACCGGAGCAAAGGAAGTGGCAGCAATGCTTTATCTAACTACTTTTGGGTATAGAGATCCATCCTAATTTGTGAGGAAAGGGGCTCTTGGAGAAAGAGAAGTAGGGGAGGAGACCCGGCAAGAAAGTCCCTGGCAAAAGCAAAAATGAAAGTGCTATTGTGGAACATCATCAAAAATGAAAGTGCTTTCTTTTGACACCTTAGGGTACTTCAGCCCCTCCCTCGCCCTCTCTCCGTCGAGACATCCCTAGCTCGAATACAACCCGGTAATGATTTTTCCCGCATCATCTAGGGCTGAGCAATTCTTTATATATCCCAAACGTGGTGCCGTCCCAATCAAGTGCTCTGTTGTTCTGAGTTTGGGAATTCCTGTTTATTACGAATTATCTGGAATAGTGACAACACCTCCATTTGTCTCTTCCTTCAATGACAACTTGCTCCAACACTAAATCCATCCCGCGAATCTACAATACAATCAAAACAGCATAAACTAAATCCTAAGCCTAAACCCATCAACCCAACTTCCAACTTGGGCCGAATGCCTTCAAAAATAGCCCGGCTAGTGATCGAACTCCTCCCTTTGACACCTTAGGGTACTCGAGCCCCTCCCTCACCCTCCGTCCGTGGAGACGTCTCTAGCCCGAATACAACCCGGTAATAGTTTTTTCCCGCATCATCTAGGGCTGAGCAATTCTTTATATATCCCGAACGTGGTGCCGTCCCAGTGAAGTGCTCTATTATTCTAAGTTTGGGAATTCCTGTTTCTTGCTAATTGTCTGGAACAGTGACGACACCTCTATTTGTCTCTTCCTTCAACGACGACTTGCTCCAACACTAAATTCATCTCACGAATCTACAATACAATCAAAATAGCATAAACTAAATCCTAAGCCTAAACCCATCAACCCAACTTCTAACTTAGGCCGACTACCTTAAAAAATAGCTTGGCCTGTGACCGAACTCCTCCCTTTGACACCTTAGGATACTCTAGCCCCTCCCTCCTTCCGTCGAGACGTCCCTAGCCCGAATACAGCCCATAAATGGTTTTTTTCCCGCATCATCTAAGGCTGAACAATTCTTTATATATCCCAAATGTGGTGCCGTCCCAGTCAAGTGCTCTATTATTCTGAGTTTGGAATTCTTGTTTCTTGCAAATTGTCTGGAACAGTGACGACACCTCCATTTGTCTCTTCCTTCAACGACGACTTTCTCAACGCTAAATCCATCCCGCGAATCTATAATATAATCAAAACAACATAAACTAAATCCTAAGCGTATACCCATCAACCCAACTTCCAACTTGGGCCAAATGCCTTAAAAAATAGTCGGCCCGTGACCGAACTCCTCCCTTTGACACCTTAGGGTACTTTAGCCCCTCCCTTGACCTCCCTCTCCCTCCCTCTCCCTCCCTCTGTCGAGACGTCCCTCGCCCTGCCTTCCCTCCACCCCGCACCCTCCCTCCTCCCTCTATTGATGTGATACCCTAGCAAACAAAACTCGATCCCTCTCTTTCTTGCTCGACCACCTATATCACCCATGGCCGGTCATTTCTACCTCTCGGACCAAAAAGAGCAAAGTTTTCGGCTTACCTTTTCTCTTCTCCAGCAAGTCTCTTCCATGACCATGTTCTTCTTGTTTGGAAAATACCGCTTCGAATAGGGTAGAACAATGAAGACGGATCTTTAGAGTACACAAGTCAGACTTTGAGGCGTGATATCACTTTCTTTAAGGATTTATTTCCCCACAAAGTTGCTAATGGTCACCGGTAAATATCCTCCAGGATACAACAAAATCTCAAAATGAGAATACTAGATAGCAATTCTAATATTTCTTCAGGATCTTTCTAGGAAACAATTGAAAAGATGGGTATCGTTTTCAAAAAGAAGACTTGAAAAGATGAAAAATGATCACTCATTTTTTTTTTTTTTTTTTTAATCCGGCAAGTATATATAAAACAGTCTTAAAAAACAAAGACAACTCTTCGTGAAAATTTGCGAAATGAACAAACACATTCTTTCGAAAATTGCTCAAGTGAATAAAGGTGTCCATTCGTACAAAGTTAAAAGCGAACAAATGCAACCCTTCGGGAAATGTTGCAAACCGAACAGGTATCTTATTCAAAGGTTGTCTTGAAAAGACACAAACAAAAATTCGGAATAAAAATAATAATAATTATTTAATAAATAAAATTTCGAAATTATTATTTATTAATTAATTAATTTCCGAAAATTCTCAATAAACAAAACAACCTTTGAATTGATTAAAGTTAATAAGATAACCATACGAGATAAAAATAAAAATAAAATAACCAAGGGATTAGTGCTAAGTGCTAAGTGTGCCAAAAAATTGCGCAATTATTCGCGCACCCGCACGTGGGTATAGTGAGGTCTAGCTCACACTCAATCATTCATTTTGATATACAAAGGAAACCTCACACTTATGTATTGCCCAATTTCCTCCCATTTTTCCTATGTGGGAAAGAGAGAAATGCACCTAGTTTGTTTGTAAAACAAACTTCCAACACTTCTTCCTCCGGTAAGTCTCCCTTTTCCGTGCTCCACGACTTTCTACCTCCAAACTTGCTCCACACGGTTTTTCTTTTCTTTCTTAACTTGAAAATGGTATGATTTAGCTGTCAACAATGATGAATTTATGTGTTCTTGCTGTCATTTTGTGTTCTCAGAAACCTTGATGATGTACGTTCACAATCACGATCACATGTTGATCTTGCACAGATCAAGATCAAAGAACGATTCAATCAGTGAGAACTCGGAAGCTGCTTTGATTTGCCTTGACTTCGTCTAGATTTCGTGAACTCTGTATTGCTTTGAGTGGTATAGCCAACAAATATGATTTGAGCTCTTAGGAGAGGCTCTGATACCATGTGAAGAAAAATGGAATGAACATAAGAAGAACAATGATGAATCGAGAGTGTTTGTGATCTACAATATTCTTTATTCAATGAACAGTTCAAGGAAGATGTACATCTGAGAGCTTCTCATAGAGCTTCTTCTCTCTTTTTCTATTTTTACTTACATGATCTAAAGCAAAAAGAAGAAGACAATGAAGAACAGAATTAACAGAAAGAAAAAGTTGTTGCTTATTCTGTTAGTCTTGTAAAACAGAATAACTGTTCTTCAGTAATAAAGCTTCATTTATATTTAAACGTGCGGAGCCTTGAGTTGCGCTTCTGATGGAAGTCAGGGTTGAGCTTCTGACTTCATTGCCTCTGTTCTTCTTAGTTGTATTAACGACTCCATGTGCACTTGTTGCTGTCGACTTCTCATTCACTCCTTTTCTTGTAGCAGCAGCAACATTTACTGAATTTGCTTGTGTAGGCTTTACTTCTTCGAGCTTTGTTTCCTCATCCTCATTCACTTCCATGAGCTCTGTTTTCTTATACTTCTGATCTTTAACAGTATGCACTCTTTCAGACAATTTCCTAAAATAAAAAACTGTTCTCATCAGGTATTGATTACGAATTTAAGTTTGCACGAGTGATTATACTCTTGTTGAAGGCATAACTGAGAAAAAATAAGACGAGAAAGAACAGAGGTCATGTGTTCCTCAATGCAGCGGCTGTAATATGGGGGTGAGCGAGATCAAACCAAAAAAAAAATCGCAAAGTTAAATCTTTTGGGAGAGAAACTAGATAGAACACTGGGCATATTACACTGGATTGCGAGTGGATTAAATCTACCCAAAGAAAATTTAAGAATTTTTCATCAAAAGAATTTCGTAAAAATAATTTGCATTAATTAATAAAGCAAGACCAAACAAAAAAAAAAAAAAAAATTACAAAGTTTAATCTTTTGGAAAAGAAACTAGAATCCCAATGGTTTTGGCATATCAGTTTAGTTTCATGATGAAGTATTACACTAACATGAGGAAGCGAGCGAGCGAGTGAGGGAACTTGAGTTTAGTTTTTGTGGATACGGTTTAGCTTTAAGCAAACATCTTCAAATGAACTAAAGCTATGTCCTAGTGTTCAATTTCTCCACGGCATCAAACATTGGGAAAATGAAATGAGAAATGGTATTTACTATGACATATCTATAAAGAAAGTGACTAGTTTACTGAGGTATAGGAAATAATTCATCATTTCCGCTCCGTTGTTTCACAATCAATTCATTTTTATATTCATATGAATATCTTCTCGAATAATTATTGATGTCTGACGTGGAAGGGGAATCGACCTTGAACTTTATTCAATTGAGATCACTTTCTTTGATAGAGGGTGTTTGAATTATCGGCATAGTCATAATCTTTGCAATTTAATTCATTTGCTAAGGTTTTGAGAGCTCATTCATGTGCTGAAGTCAAGGATGCAACATTGGCGACAGGATGCTCCGTGTATAACAACTCAAAAGTACGAACTACTTTTTTAAGTATGTTTTCCCCTTGAAAAAATTGTGATGGTTTGCTTTTTTGCAGAGTAGACAAAGCCCTTTTAGATGGATTAATTTTGATCATACCCATTAGATGCACTATGAGGATTATGACCAGCAGTGTGGCTGTTGATTACTTTCTAAGATTGATTATGCTAATACATGTAAATGCTAAGTCCATAATTCTGGCAGAATATGGTATTATTGCTTGTAGTTTAGACTTATATAGTGGTATATTCATCACATTAAGCTGCGAAGTGGAAACTCCTTATTTGCAGTTTTCATGGGACCTTTTAGATGCACTAAAATAAGCACGCGGCAGCGAAATCTTTATTGATTGAGAAATCTGATAGATTTTTTTCTCGGTTTACATATTGCTTTTGTATGTGTATATGTACTTGAAGATTCATTCATGCATCAAGATTTTATCCTTGGACGTCAAAATTGTTCTTTTAACTCATGATGCTTTTGCTGTTAATGTTGGTAGCATGTCTTTGTATTGCAGGGATGATGAAATTGACTCAGTGGCAAAGATAAAGGCTGCTGAGAAGGCCTTGAAAGAAAAGCAGAAGGTGATTTTACTTATTTTCCAGGTCTTCTAGCATGATTTATTTCATAAATAACTTTTGAATCTCGAGGATTATAACAAGTATCAGTATGACGTGGACAATTCTACTTCTGTTCTTGTAATCTGAAGTCTATTGCCATTTGTTCTTTAAATTTACTTGATTTGGCACTCTGGTATACATGTATAAGATTTGAGTCTGATATTTTTATTTGCAGGAAAAACCTTCATTTGAGCTATCTGGAAAGCCTGCTACTGAAACTTACAAAGTGAGCGGTGAGATTCATGTCCAGGTTTATTTCACCTCATGGTTATTCTCTCCCTTTCTTGGTTTTGATGGACCTTTTTAACTTTCAAATGCACGGATGGGAGATAACTCTGTTAAAATATGTTATCCCCTGATACATCATATGCGTTGTGGCACATTTGCTTTTCCCTTTATATTAATTCGCGTAACATTTTTTGCTTTTCTGAAGCTGCATAAAGACAAGATGAGTGCTCAGAAGGTCCTTTAGGTTGCATGTGTCTAAATGATCGTGTTCCTTATGCATTGTATACGTACTCTTGTTGTAATTAGTGAGAATGTGCATTGACAATCTGTGAACGTGGACATTCATTAAAATGCTTGATTAGCACCATTTCCAAATTTCATGTTTCAAAATTAAAAAATTTAAGAATAGCCTGAAAGTACTGAAATCTTCTTTTAACTATGCCATAGTGCCCGATTCAAACAATGCATTGTCTCATGTTAATTGCTAAGCTGGAAAATGATTTACTTCAAATTAAACCCTTTATTCAAAATTGAGTTTTGGGAAAAAACAACTCAACATTCCACAGATTTTCCATCAGAGACTGGTCATCCTTTAATTGAATTCAAACACAATTCATTCGTCTCTAAAACCACCAAAAGAAGAAGAAGGATCATCTCAACTTCAGATCTCAATCTCACCAAATACAATCCAGAGAGAGAGAGAGAGAGAGAGAGACTCATTGTGGCTGGTAGGTGCAGAAGCAGAAGCGAGGGATTGAGCCTGGCGGTGGGCAACCCATTGGCGATAACGAGGACTGCAATGGCGGCCATCACTCTGTGGGAGAGCCTATACACCTCCATTCCGCTTGTAAAACGAAAAACAAAGAAACGCAAAATGTTGGGCGAGAATGGAGATCTCACCTCGGTCTCTCTCTGCGACGCCTCTCGCAAAATAGGCACCCACGCGAGCGCGGCGCAGAGAGAGAAACGGAGGAGGGAAAGATTTCGCGAGGGTTCTTTCTGTAACATGAGAGAGAAGTCAAAAGGGACGCAGAGAGAACGAGACGAAGAGGGAGATGAGCAGCGGCGAAGCCGGAAGTAGGCTCTGGGGCGGTGGCGAATCAAATCCGTGCAGTGGCAGAGGGAGAGTAAAGCGCATCTCAGACCGCCTCTTCTGCAAAATTAGTCCCGCTTGCCCAATTCCATGAATTGGTGCTGGTTGGCATCTCTCATTTTCCAACCATCGTGTAGTTTCAATTCGTGCGTTAGTTTTGTCTCAGCGAAGAGGCGTGTTTGGAAAGACATGGTTATTCGTGCGTTAGTTTTGTCTCAGCGAGGAGGCATGTTTGGAAAGACATGGTTCTAGCTTCGTGCCTTTTCGCTCCTTACATATATGCATGTCCCAGACAGCAAACGAACAAGTGCATAAAATTTTATGCTGCTTGAAGGAAAAAAATCGCCAATCGTCATGGACATGTTCTCCGAATTGACGGACGCTCTAATAATCACTATCATTTCCTTCTTGCCCTTTGAAGAAGCGGCAAGAACGAGTGTACTATCCCGGCGGTGGCGTGGCCTATGGCGTTCGACGGCAAATATAGAGTTTGACGAGCGGTTTTTTGTTAGAGACAATGTACCTGTTGAAACTCAGCGGGTACAAAGACTCGAATTCATCAACTTCATTCGGTGCTGGCCACATGAAGACACCGCCGAACTCGTCCTGCGAAGGTTCAGGCTCCGTATGTCAAAGCCTCGCGAGTTCGAACGTGACGTGCAAATGTGCATATCATGTGCCATTTCCCGTGATGTTGGAGCGCTTGAACTGGACTTCTCCGATCCGATGTGGGACGAGAACGATATGGAGAATCACGAACCGGAGTTCCATCTTCCCATGCAAATTGGCATGCCAGCTCTTGAGTCGTTGACACTGTTCGCATGCAGTTTCAACCCAGCCTGTTTGATAAATCTCAGATCGCTTAAGCATGTTTCGTTTGGTTGGATCGCAGTGAGAATGTCTACTCTGAATGACCTGTTGAGGAACTCTACGTGCTTGGAGAGTTTGAGGTTGAAAAAATGTTGGAACCTGGAGCATCTGAGCATTTTTGAGAGGGATTGGGCGCTGAAGACATTGGTGATTGATAATTGCAATTTCCATCGAGAGTGTTTTGCGGTTGAGGCACCGAACTTGAGGTCTTTCAAGTATTCAGGGTCTGTAGGGAATTTTGAGTTGCTTTTTACTAGGCATTTGGAAGAGGCTGAACTTGACTTTGGATCCGAGTCGGAGTTCGATGAATCCGGAGGTGATCTTCTCCAGACACTTCTATCATCCTTGGACTGCGCTAGGGTTTTGAAAGTTTGTAGTTACATGCTTCAGGTATGCGTTCCTTCTGTTTCTTTTATTTCTGGGTTTACTTTAAAAATGAACACTCCATCTGCTTCATGGGATTAATATTTCTTTCGAACCTTTGGTGACATAATCTGCAAGGATTGACGTGGTTGTTTTATCTTTTTTCGCCATACAATGTGTTCCCGAAAGCAAGACATGGTGGAACTTCTCTTTAGCAAAAAATCACGTCAGTTTTATAATCATATTTACGTGCCTTCCTAATTGAATTTTGAATATTGTCCTCTTTTAACAGTTTTCATTGTTTAATTTCGTATCTGTCACGACAAATTTTGATTTTTGCAAGACATCAAATGTTCGCGTAATTATGATCATGTTCATCAGGTTGTTCCAACTGGAGAAGAACCCTTGAGAATGCAATCACCTCTTAATGTGCGGCATCTTATTTTGAACACTGCATTGCACCGAGATGAGTATTGGGGGATTGCTTTCTTCCTCAAGAGTTGTCCTTTTCTAGAAACTCTAACTCTCCAAATGAGCCTTCAAAGAATTTTCCCAGTAAGTTCACACATTCCCCTCGCATATTTCATTTAAAGAAAACAAGCTGAGTTATGTGTGTTGGCGCATTAAATATTCATGTGTATGGGTTAATGTTATGTAGAAGTGATCCATGATCCTTTTTCTCTCTTAATATACTATCATGATTCGGCAACACATGGTTGTAAGTAACCTTCAAACTCTCATAACATGGGCATAGGGGAAATAATATGTTCCTTATTTAGTAATTGCATCTTCAATACTGATATATCTATACAAATATATGACATTTTATCAACTTTTTAGGATTATCAACCGCCATTCCAGTTTGATCCGAGTAGATTCTGGTCTGGCAATATAGAAAGGCTCTATAGGTGCGTCCTTCGAACATTGAAGGTGGTGGAGGTGAAGGGTTTCCAAGGGACGGTCAATGAAACTCGTTTGCTAAGGTATTTGCTGTATAATGGGCGTGCCATGCAAGAACTCAAACTGTATCTCTCCAATGAAACCGATGGTCATGGTGGTGATCGTTCGGTATACTTTCAGAGGGCTGTATTTGTGATGGGCTTTCCTAAAGCGTCCCGAATGCTCATGTAATGATCATTTAGGATGGATTAAGTTGTATGTGGTGATTGATCAATAAGACGAATGGACTACTATGTTTCCATGAGGTTGTTGCATTCTATTTATTTGATTTTGATTTTGATTTTTTTGTTTTGTTTTTATCCTTGAAGACATTCAAGAATAATAGATTATGACGTACGTACATATGTATGTATATATATATATACATGGAGATACATATTATATTTGAATGCATCACATTTGAACGATATTTAGTGTAAGTGCATAGAACTCTATTAAAAAGTGAATTCCCAATGTTGGTTTTTCCTTGCAAAATTTTCACTAACTAAATTTGTTAATCTTATAAATATATATATACACACACGACACACATACTTATATGCATTGATTACTAGTATTATATTGTTGGAAATTGCCCTTTAACTATCTTTTGGCATGCACGTTAGATCTATATCTCTAATGTTTTTATCATGAGTGGGAAAAATTTCTCATACATTGAATGCCATGCACAAGTGCCTAAGAATTTGCGTGATGATATATTTTGTTTTTGTGATTCTTGGAGATATATATTTTTTCTAGATTTGTGAATAATGAGACATGAAACTTGTGAAAAATGACGGAGCAATAAGAAGAGGCTTTTGCTTTTATATAGACAAAGATAATAACGAAATTCACCAACTTTCTTGGTGCCGACATGTAGTGCCTCCTTTGGACGATACGTGTTCTTATCATCACATAATATTTTAACACGTTTTCATTTTCATTTTCATTTAGACACGTTTGCAATTTCAAATTATATTCTATTTTTACACCACTTCTCTTTTTTTCTTTTTCTTTTTTAATAATGGACACACATTTCTCTAAGTATTTATTATATCTCACCACCGACACAAAATTTAATATAGTTGGAAAAATGCTAATACGCTTGCCTTTGTTTTATCTCTTAAATCTAAAATGAATTATTGGAAATAGAGGACATATTTGTTTGCGGAAAAGCTCCAAAATAATGGAAAATGTTTTTAGAAATCATATTTCAAGGAAATTATTAACTTTCCTTTATTTTGTGATATGTGATCGAAAATATTTTTTAGTGTTTGAATTTCATTTAGAAAATAATTTAGAACTTCTCAAGAAAACACGCCTCAACCGTTGAACACCTCAAAGGTTTTTTTTTTTTTTTTTTGGGTCAAAAAACACCTCAAAGGTTGAGATGTGCTTTATATTTTCCCCCTGTTTTTTTTTTTTTTCGTTCCCTCTTCTTCTCCATCCGACCCAGGCCATAGATCGGCTACTCGCCACCGCCACCACGACACGCCCGACCTTCGCCACCATGAGCCCTTGCCATCCTGTCTCCATTCACCTTTGACGCTAGCCGCTCGTCCGCTGAAGTTATCGCCTCCATTCTCTCTCCTCCCTCCCCATCCTTTGCCGATTTCTCCGCTCCGTCCTCCACCATCTACGACGGTCCCTATTGGCGGCGGCTGGGGCCCCTCCGGCTCCACGAACTTTGATGACGAGGAACCTCTTCCCGATGAACTCGGCATCCACCTGGACAGATTGGCAAGAAGACCAAATTGATCCTCAACCCTTTCGGCCTAAACCCGGTCGTTCACAGGGACTCCGATCTGTCTAGCCAGATCATCTTGTACCTCCCATCCGCCACGGTCGTCTCATTCATCTTGGTGCTCTTCCTCCCATTGCCAACATAGACCAGCAGAGACAAAGAGAAAGGCATGTTTGGAAAGACATCGTTCAAGCTTTGTGCCTTTTCGCTCCTTGCATATGTGCTTGTCCCAGAAAGAAAACGAACGAGTGCATAAAACATTATGCTACTTGAAGAAAAAATAATCGCCAATCGTCATGGACATGTGTTTCGAATTGACGGACGCTCTAATATTCACTATCATTTCCTTCTTGCCCTTTAAGAAACTGCAAGAACAAGTGTACTATCTTGGCGGTGGCGTGGCCTATGGAGTTCAATGGCAAACATTGAGTTTGACGTGCGGTTTTTTGTTTGAGACAATGGACCTATTGAAACTCATCAGGTTCAAAGACTCGATTTCATCAACTTCATTCAATGCTTGCTAAATGAATACACCAACAAACTTGTCCTGAGAAGGTTCAAGATCTGTCTATTGAAGCCTCGCCAGTTTGAACCCGATGTGCAAATGTGCATTTCATTTGCCATTTCCTGTAATGTTGGAGCGCTTGAACTGGACTTCTCAATCCGACATAGGATGAGAATGATATGGGGAATCACAAACCGGAGTACAGTGCACCGAGATGAATTCTGGGGGATTGCTTTCTTCCTCAAGAGTTGTCCTTTTCTCAAAACCCTAAACCTTATCCTCGCATATTTCATCCAAAGAAAACAAGCCTTATATGAGTCATTCATGTTGGCACATTGGATATTGCATTGGATTTCTTTCCATAGGTATTAATTAATGTTATGTAGGAGTGATTTATGATTTTTCTTCTCTCTTCTAATGAACATCATGATTCGACAAAATATGATTGTAAATAACTTTCAAACTTGTAACATGAATATGGGAAAAATAATACGTTCCTTATTTATTAACCGTTTTTCCATTACATTTGAAAGTTATTTAGTATAAGCGCATAGAACTATGTTAGAAGTGTCTAAAATGCAAGAGCCATTTCGTTGAATTCCCCCAACGTTGTATTTGAGAGGAGAGTGAGAGTGCGCGTCATTCTCTGTCGAGAGGAGAGCAGAAGTTTGAAATGGAGGAAAGAGAAGCGTGCAAAATAATGATTAATGAAGAGAGAGAGAGAGAGGGGATGCAGTGCGGCGGGCCATACGAAGCAATCGGGGAGCGACGTGCACGTGGCAGAAGGGACTCGCGAGACCATAGCCGTCCGTTTTTTCATCTTTACCACAGATGGTGGAAATGGACGGCGTGGATGGCGATTCCACCGGAAGGAAAATTAGAGTGTCACACCAAATCAAAAACCCCTCCAGGCCCGCAACAAAAAATAAAGGATAAGCAAATGACAGTGTGGAGCAAGGGTGACGGTGAGCGCGTGTGGAGTGATATATAAATCGGATAAAATTATTTCATAAAAAAAAAAAAAGATAAAAATATATAGAACTTTTAATATTTATAATAAGATAGTTATTTTCCACTAATGACAATATTCTCAAATTAACAAAATTAAAATTATATTTTAATATAAATAATATTTGAATTTTAATATAATAAATTTAAAATAACAAAAAATAACAATTTAGTTAATTTAATTTAATCTTATTTTTTATAAATTCGAATTTAATTCTATTTTATAAAATATTTTATTTTAGGTATCTTAATATATTTACTATTTAATAAAATTTCATTAGAGAATGATTGAAGGAGAATAAGGAAATAAAAAAAAAGAAATTAATTTAAAAAAGAGGAAAATGAAATAAAAAAAGTAAATAAAACAAAGCAAGGTAAGAGTGTTGCTGGAGATTTTTACCATTAATTTTTGGTTCATTTATATTAATTATCATGTAAGTCAAAGATTAGTAATTTACAGTCTCAATCAATTAGTTGAGAGACTTCCCGATTAGTACCATAATGGTCAACTCATTTCCGTTAAAAAATTCGAGTATACCCATACTTTTAGCAACAGTAGACAACTTTTACATTTGTCCTAGACAATTTGATTTCCAAGGAGACATAAAGGTCAGAGCCTCCAGTGCCTAATATGTTGTCCATCATCGACAGAGGAAATTAAACTTTGAAGCCATTCTCATTCATATAACATCACTGGCTAGATGCACAAGCAAATCAGCCTCCCGGCCAACTCGAAGAGTCAAAGAAATCCGCAGAACCGAGGAAAAAAAAGAGACTCGACATTGGTAACAGCCGACCGCAACAAACGCACAAGGCTCATCAATCAAACAAGCACGCAACACCAGATGAAGCAAACTCACTTCCTAGCATGCAACACTGGAAAAATTCCACAAAACACGATCATTTCATCACACCCGTAAGCACCACATTGGAGGAAATTGGGCTATGAGCCATCTATCTTCACTTTCTTTAAACACCAATAGCTACAGGCATGACCCAATCAGCTTCAAATCAGCACAAGCAAAGAACAAATCACTAAACAATGGATATGGTATAACAAGCATAATCAAGATGAATTAGGAGGTGATAGGGTCAATCGAATTGCATGGACTCCGAATCCCAGTTGATTGATTTATTTGAATGAAGTTATTGACATTATTGTTAAAGTGATTGCATGATTGAAATCAACATTGATATGTTAGCCAAGCATCTACAACGTTTCATGGCATTCCAAGGCGATGTTTGTTTAGTTAGAATAATTTGTAATAACCTCATATTTTAACTAGTTTAGACCATAATTGTGCTCTCTTAATTGCAAGTTATCAACCAAAATGGGGGTGGATAAGGGAAAATCGTTGGAAGCAATTGTGGTCGATTGGGATCAAGGAAAATGGTAATATTGTGTGAAAGAATACTGACTAAACAAAGATACCATGATAATAGTTATTGAGCACTTGACTGGTTATGAGAGAAAAACTAAAAAAATGAAACTTTGCCTAAAGATCAATTAGCAAATATACAATTTTACCGGACAGAGTTTAAGGTATTTAGTTCACAAACACAACCTTCATAGCTTCTAAGGCTTCATGGGATCCCTTGATTCTATTTTAGCAAGGCATGCATCAACTCCACAACCATCCCTTGCATCGCATCTGCATTTTCAATTGCTTATGACAAAAACAGCTCTTGATCTTATATTTGAGAGTTCATGAGTTGCTCCACAATCACATCCCTTATCGCAACCACAGCTTCTAACATATGGGAGTGACAACATTGCATTAATTTTCTCCATAATCACTGCCTCCATCACAATCATAACTTCCATCAATTCTAGAACATGGAGCAAGAGAAGCAGAGTTGCTCTTCCATAGTTGTTGCCAAGTAACAATTACTAGATGGATCAACTACTTTATCATAATCCATCATCTAGCAAAGATACTAGTGTTTATTGGACTATTTATGAATTTCGGATACCATTTTCGAATTTTGAATTTCATTCCCCCATCTTTGGCCATTTTTGAGTTAGTGAAGATTAGGATTTTCTAGTATTTTGAAAGAGCTTTGCTATAAATTTACTTGAAATGGAATTTGATGCAGGAAATTGTAGCGCGAACAAATTCAACACGCGAGCTACATAGAGTAGACAATGATTAGTGTCCACCGGTTCTTGATGATAAACTCGAACTAATTGACTCTCACTCTCCTTCCTTGTTTTTGGTCGCTCCCTTTGTTCTCACTCTCTTTTCTATTTTTTAAGGTCACTCCTCTCATGTAGGGGCGTAACAAATAGAAAAGGGATGATCACACGATAGTGTGGAGAAAGTGTAGAGAGGGAGTGGGTGGTTTTTTTTTTTTTTTTTTGGGTCAGTAGGAAGTGGGTGGGTGAGCAAGGAAAATAGAGCCCTGCCAAAAAAGATTATGATTTACTAATACTTCAAAAGACTTTTACATTGACTGAAGATTCGCTTAAAAGGAGTTTAATTGAGGAAATTATATCGCGAACAAAGTTGAAATTGTCGGTTCTCACTCTCCACTAATGCTTCCTTTAATCTGTGTTGTCCTACTCCATCTACCGACCGCGATAGAGACTATGAAAGCTATTAAAATACTTAAATAATAAATCACGCATTTATATAGTAGTTTTAACTATTAAAATAGTTGGTAATGTCTTCACAAATTCTCACATGCCTAGAAATTATTAACCTACAATGAGAGAACAATTAAATATTATCATATTTTTATTTATCCTCGTCATATTATTTCACGAGGAGTATTTACCCGCTCTCTTTTTTTGTTTTTGGTTGTTTGCGCGCATGAAGATACATTGGTTTTAAATTTACAATTGACCGAGACTAATTTTGAAATCTGGGAGAAGCAATCAAAATCTTGAATCCAACAGGGACTACCCGACCCGGGCCCATTTCAAAAGAGTAACGTTCACGAGAGGGAATAAAAGAGCCAGATCTCCCCTCTTCTCCTCATCCGAATTCAAACAAAGCCAAAAAAAAAAAAAAAAAAAAAGAATACACAGAAGCAGATCTGACATCGTCGTCTCCCTCCTCCATCTGAGAGAGAGAGAGAGAGAGAGAGTTCTCCTCTCGCTTTCTTCCCCACTCAGATTCTCTCCAACCCTCCCTTCCTTCCTTCCTTCCTTCTTCAACCCTTCTTCTTCACTCTCTCTCCACCTCCCTTCCCGTCTCTCTCTCTCTCTCTCTCCATCTGCATTGCCCTCTCTCCCCCCCGGCCAACCCCCGCGGCGGCGCGGCCAACCGATGCCTCCTCCTCCCCTCCCCTGACGGTTTTCCCCGATCGATCCGGACCGGCATTTGTGGCCGAACCGCCGCCCCGGCCGAAATGAGCTCGCTCAAGCCCTCCCGCGCCCCGCGGTCCCACGCCCAGCCCTCGCCGGCGCCGCTCGCGTCCCGATCCTCATCCGCCGCGGCGGCGGCGGCCGGTGCGGCCTCGACCGGCGCCGGCGCGCCCTCGTCGGTGTCGTCGCACCTCGCGATGGTGGAGCTCAAGCAGCGGATCCTCACCTCGCTGTCCAAGCTCGCCGACCGCGACACCCACCAGATCGCCGTCTCCGATCTCGAGGCCACCATTCAGTCCGTCTCCCACGACGCCATCCCGATGCTCCTCAACTGCCTGTTCGACTCCTGCAATGACTCCAAGCTCTCCGTCAAGAAGGAGTCCATTCGCCTGGTCACCGTGCTGGCGTCGAGCCACCCGGATTATACGTTCAGCCACTTGACCAAAGTCATGGCCCAGCTGAGTCGGCGGCTCAAGGACAGCGATTCCGGCGTCAGGTGCTGTAGGACTAGTTTTTTCCGTCGAGATCTAGATCGGCTCAGCTTTGCATTTTGTTGTTAAATCTCGCATTGCCTGGGATTTGATGTAAGCGGCTTGAATTTATCCCGTGATTACTTAGATTCTGAACAATGGGGGAAGTAAAATTTGTGAACTCCCAATACCGGCAGGGGGAGGGGGAAGCTAATAAATTTAGCTTAAACCTTTCTTATGCAGAAGATTCAGATTACTATTTCCAGGAGGAATTTTGTCAAACAAATTATGGCTGGGGAGGGGCAGCTCCCGCCACCCTCTCCTACTTTGAACGCTATTATTGAGTTTTGGTGTTCATAGACAAGAGCCTATGCGTGTAAAGTCCATTTGTGTCACGAGCCTATGCGTGAATTGTGAAATGGATAGAGTGTCGTCTTCACCTTGTGGTGCTGCATCTCTGCTTTAATTTTCATTATCCTCCTCCTAAACATGCTCCGTGTTATCAGAGATGCATGTAAGGATGCAGTTGGTGCCTTGTCAGCACAATACTTGAGGAATGACGGCGTGGTTGGTCTATTCGTGAAGCCATTGTTCGAGGCAATGGGGGAACAGAGCAAAGGAGTACAATCTGGTGCGGCATTGTGTCTGGCAAAGGTGGTGGAGTGTGCAGTTGATCCACCTGTGCCTGCGTTTCAGAAGTTGTGTGCCCGGATCTGCAAGCTTCTTAATAACCCTAATTTCTTGGCAAAGGCTGCACTCTTGCCTGTCGTGTCGAATTTGTCACAGGTTTGTACAATGTTGTTGTGGTGATCAAAGAACTGTAAACCATGGGAGTTGGCTTCTTGAGTTAATTTCAATAGAAATTGCAGTCTGCACTTCTAGGTACATATTCACCACGTGGCACTTTTTGCCTGTTGTTTTCTTCAATGCTGTTGGTTTTTTATGGGATTTATATTTAATAAAAAAACTTGAACTTAAGTTTTTAGAAGGTTTGGATTTGTGAGTTCTTACCAATGGAAGTAGTCTATAGATGTCTGCTCGTAATTTCTTAAGTTGACTGATTACCCGGTGGTGTATAATTTCAATGTCTTGGATCAAGAAATGGAGGTGAAAGAGTTGTGGAACTTGGCTGCTTGAAAAGGGATCCATTTGTCAGTGTGTGGAAACTTCGATACAGTCCTTTTTGGGTGTGATTTTGACTATCCAATTTATCCTTCTGCATGTGATCTACTGGTGGTGAGAACATTTACCAATCAGAAATGTTGAATTTAACTCTAAAAGTTACACTACAAAATCATAACTTGAATCTAACTCTAATTGGATTTGCATACGTTGGGTTATAGTAGCAAAATTCTCCATAATACTTGATGACAGTGCTATCCATTACCCATTTGCAATGTTCATCAACAGAAGGAAATGTTATGAAAAAATATTTCTGTCTGAATTGGTGGCTATATTATGGAATTTAGGTATATGAAACCGAAAGCTCTAAAATGAGTTTTTTGTTTAGTTCTTGTTGAATGCAAATGATTGTAGTATGCATGCAGAATGTTCTTTATGTTTCATCAGGTAAACACAAGGTATTCAACACATGCACTCAAGGAGCCAGTTATTTATCAGTCTTTCCCTTTTTTTCTTTTTTTCTTTATTTCTTTTTTCTCTTACTCTTTTAATTGGATAAACCTTTTTATGTTGCTTTGATGAGTTGACTTCAGTCTTCTTCTAAGTTGGAATTGTTGAAGGAAGTAGGATATTAGATCATCTATAAGGGTGTCCTCCTTAGATTTTTCCATAGAAGTAGAATGCAAGATTCTCATATCTAAGAGATTCATGCAGGTTGGGGCTATTGCTCCACAGAGCATGGAGTCTTTGCTTCAAGGTATTCATGAATGCCTTGGCAGTGCAGATTGGGCAACACGAAAAGCTGCAGCTGAGGCTTTGAGTGCCTTGGCATTGCATTCAAGTGACTTGATTACGGATGGAGCTGCTAATACAATATCTGCACTTGAGGGTTGCCGCTTTGACAAGGTAGGTTTATGGACTCAATTTTTGCCTAAACCTGAAGACCTTTAGTGCTCTAGTACTTCCTGTGAAAGGTAGCTCATAGATCACTTGTTTAGAAGTCTAATTTCATTTGTGCTTACATGAGTATTTTTTTCAATGGGCATTATGGGTAAGCAGGAAATGTTGTTGTACGGATATGTAGTGGAAATTGTTTCATTTGGACTTTAGAAAGAAGTTTATTAAGATAATGTACATCCATGATGAGTGTTGTTCTTTCCTTGATTTCTAATTTCATCCAGTTAGATGGTCTCCAAGCTGTTTCTCCAGTCTACAAGTATTAGCAGTTTATCTTGTCATCACAAGTGGTGCTTCCTTTTACTTTCTATAAGTTAAACCAGCCATGGTTAACATTTAAAGTGCTGGAGGAGAGCAGTGATCTGAAGTATCATGTCAAGGAAGAATCCCTCTGGTTATAAATTTTGGGCCTCAAATTTCTCCACTTATGTCTATTCAGACTTGCTAAGCTACTGAGTACTGATAAAAATAAACTGCTAGAAATTTTGTGGCTGCCTTCTCAAATAATGTACGACAATTAACTAACCCTGCATTTAATGCTTACTGTCTCATGAAAGATATGGT
The DNA here is from genome assembly GCA_014182565.1 of Eucalyptus marginata. NCBI lineage: Eukaryota > Viridiplantae > Streptophyta > Magnoliopsida > Myrtales > Myrtaceae > Eucalyptus > Eucalyptus marginata. The sequence continues at coordinate 10,269,357 of CM024590.1, read as the reverse complement.
TATCTTAGTTGTCTTAAGTTCAAAACCATAATTCTTTCAGGTTGACGCCTCATTAAAGATAGCATTTTTGATGCTACAATAAGATTATTTTAGAGATGGAAGTACAATTTGGGTAATCTGGAACAATTTTTATTGATTAAGAAAGGTATCACTAGATTCCTTAGCTTTCTAGTCAGAGCTGGGTGTTCTAGAGTGGTATTTGACACAATTTGAGTATCGAGCAATGTTGTTCGAACTTGATTACTTGAAGCCTCTTGCCTTCAGATTAGTCATTTGTTCCTGCAAGTTTGGCTACTGCATGATACATTGAACAGGGCTCAATTGTCAAGAGGTTCCAACTTCCAGCTTGTGTAGATAGTTCACTGATACTTCAGATGATATTTTGATCATTGTAGAAGAGATTGTGAACTTAGTTGCCATTTCTAATAATGAATATATTATACTTCTACAGATAAAGCCCGCTAGAGATAGCATGATGGAGGCTTTGCAGTTGTGGAAGAAGAATTTTGGCAAAGGAGATGGGGGGTCTGATGACCAAAAGTCTGCTTCTCATGGTACAGAATCTTGGAGGGCTACTTCCATGCATTACTTGTTTAATTCTGGTTTTTAATTAGTGAATGATCTGATTTGCTCTTTATTTTTCAGAGAGTGAGAATCCTGAATCAATCGAGATGTTAGATAAAAATGACCGGAAAAATATGAACCCTTGTGAGAAAAAAGAGCCATCTCTGAAGGATTCTTCTAATAGTACTTCTCCGACAGCGGACTCTAAGGCCAAAGGTTCTAGCATACAAGACAAAGCAGTTGTCATATTGAAGAAGAAGGCACCTGCTATAACTGATAAAGATCTTAATCCAGAATTTTTTCAGAAACTGGAGACACAAGGTTCTACTGATTTACCAGTAGAGGTAGTTGTACCCCGCAGATATCTTAATTCATCAAATGGTAATAAGGAGGATGGACCTGGGGCAAATGGCATAGATGCAAAAGGAAGGATGAATCGCTCAGGTAACAATCAGTTGGAGGGATCTTCTAACGAGAGATATCGTAATTTTGACAGAGGAATGGCCAGCATGTATTCAAAGCAAAGAGATGATGAATTTGCATGTGATGGATGGCCTGATGACAGGATAAATCAACAAGATTCCAGAATGAGAGCCTTAGATGATGACAAGATTGAAATGAGTCAGAGGGAGTCATATTCAGACCGACCAGCTTTTGCCAGACCTGATGGTCAGTCTGAAGGATCCATGGTCAGTAATAAAGGAAACTGGATAGGCATCCAAAGGCAGTTGCTGCAGTTGGAGAGGCAACAAGCTCATCTCATGAGCATGCTGCAGGCATGTCTGCTACCAAACTTAGAAAAGTATATCTTGTGCTGATCCTTTTACTGATGTCTCATATTTCTGCATTGCAGGACTTTATGGGTGGATCTCATGATAGCATGGTGACTCTAGAGAACAGAGTCAGAGGTCTTGAAAGGGTTGTGGAGGACATGGCGCGAGATTTGTCAATATCATCAGGTAGGAGAGGTACCACATTTTCGTCGGGATTTGAGGGAGCATCCGGTCGGCCTTTAGGGAAACTTAATGGCTTCACTGACTACCCAAGCACAAAATTCGGACGGGGTGGTGATGGTCGGATTTCTCTGGGAGAAAGATACGCTCAATCTGAAGGAACTAATTCAAGCATCAGGGGAAGAAATCCACTGTGGAGATCTGATGTACCAGACACTTGGGAATTTCCTCCATTGAGTAGTTCTAAAAGCGGCCAAAACGGCTTAAGAAGAACTCTTGGTGGTGGATCCTCTGACAGTAGAATGTGTAAACCAGACCTTGAAGGTGAAAATGTAGGCAGCAGGAGAGCTTGGGATAAAGGTGCTGGACCAGTTAGGCATGGCGAAGGGCCTTCTGCCAGGAGTGTCTGGCAAGCTTCAAAAGACGAAGCTACACTGGAAGCAATTCGAGTAGCTGGGGAGGACGGCGGAATTTCTCGCACGGCGAGAGTAGCTATCCCTGAGCTTACCGCCGAAGCTATTGGAGATGAAAATGTTAGGCAAGAGCGTGACCCCGTCTGGGCTGCTTGGACTAATGCAATGGATGCCCTTCAAGTTGGTGATACTGATTCAGCATATGCAGAGGTTTTGTCCACTGGGGATGATTTCTTACTTGTAAAGCTGATGGATAGATCAGGACCTGTTATTGATCAACTCTCCATTGAAGTAGCAAGTGAGGTACTTCATGCCATTGCACAGTTTCTTCCAGATCAGAACTTGTTCGACATTTGTTTATTATGGATACAACAGGTAATTCCTGCTACTCTCGGGATGTTATCATCTTCTTTTCTGTAATTTCAACTTTCCAATTACCTCTTTTGGTAAGATATCTTCGTATCTGATAAGAACTTGGATTTGCTTCAAAATTGTTATGTGACAGCTGCACTCTGGTTTGGCAACTCGTGCTGTTTCTTATATCCTATGTTCTTTCTTGCTTGTCCATAATTTTGTCATTATTTTCCACTCGTTGCCTTGTCATATCAACTGGGACTTTAATTTGTGTGCTCAGGTGTTGGAGATGGTGTTGGAGAATGGACCTAACTGTGTGGATATTCCTATGGAAGTCAAGAAAGAGCTATTGTTGAACTTACAGGAGACATCCTCAACTTTGGACCCCTCTGACGAGTGGGAAGGAGCCACACCTGAGCAGCTTCTATTGCAGCTGGCATCTGCGTGGGAAATTGATCTGGGACACCATGGTAAATAGCCATTGATGTTGCAAACTAAGGTATTGAATTTTGTTTCTTGATGCTTAGGTCATTGTTACATAGATAATTGAACATATACGGCTTGGAAATTATCAGGAATGTATTCAATTACATCCTTGTGATGGGAATGTAATCCTGCAGTTCTCCAACACAGTTTCAACAGATGCTGATGATGCGTTTTTTAACTCTTTGAAAGTGAGTCATATGCCATAACCATGGGGATCACAAATGGCAACTTCTAAAATCCAAGTAGTTTATGATTTTTTCTCGTTCTCCCTTTGAATATGGTTTGAGAATGTCATTTATTAAGGACCCAGATCTCATTTCCATAAGTTCCAATTTCAATCAAATTTTTATTTATTTTAAAAACTAGTGGCATCATCCAACGCTTAATGGTGGACTTTTTTTTTTTTTTTGTTCCTCCATTCTATTAGAGAGTCGAAAAAGAAATGTCGAAAATCTTCCAGAACTAGTCTACACAAGCATTTTTCCCGGACTTTTAAGCAAGAGCTGTACTCCGGGCATTGTGCAGTTCCTGTCTTGTGGAAACTCTTTTTTATTTTTTTTGGTCGAAATAGAAAAACAACTTCATTTCCCCATCATGAACAAGGACCAAATGAGTTAGAAAATAGGTTGACCTCCAAATCCTTCCATAGACCTCAGCATTAGCAATGCCGCACCAGTTCTTTTTTCACGTGCGGGCTAGTTCAGCCTCATGTCATAGATCAGGCACTGAACAGGGTGGCCTCGTTCACACAGAATTCCAACCATCGATAAAATTTCAAATAGCATGATTTTAGCAAAGAGTGCATCTTGAGGCATGAAACTCAATACTGATTCTCAACGAGGGAGAAAATTTACTGGAATAGCAGTAAGTCTGACATGACCGGCTCCAGATAGCAAATAGGTCACTGATTACAGCAAAATACAAGCCCCAGAAAGGGAGGGAAACATAATTAACCGCAAGGCTTGACTTCTGAACGATTGGGCCTATCGCCTGCCTTCATTCCCATAATTAAGCAATGGATTGCGCCCGCATGAGAGAGAGAGAGAGAGAGAGAGAGTTATTCACAACTACAGACACTCTTGTGGGCATTCCATTCACGTTGATCTTCACCTTAGTCATAAGAATCAACTCCTAGCTCTTTCTGCTTTTCCACGATCAAAACATGGCTCATTCAATATAAGCTGCGACAAGAAGACTCGCTGGTCACTGATTAAACACCTCGAGTGGCTTGGCATGTCCGAGGCACGCACCAGGAAGGAGAAGATTGAGCCAGGAGCAATTCCATCTCAAGGTGTGAAAAGAAGGAATAAACCTTTTCAATCAGTTTCAATACCACCACCTACTTGGCAGCATACCAATTTTTTGCACATTTGGCATCAACAGCCAAGTCAACCTTAAGGATATTCACGCCCTCAAAGAATGGTTTGGACATGCACTCGACAACTATGGCCTTTGCGACCTCAGCTGATTCTGTTGGTCCTTCAAGAATCACCTCATCATGGACCTGAAGAGAGGAGGGGGAAAAAATGAAAAAGCTGCAGGGGTAGGGAGTACTTAAGCTTCAAGATGACTTTTACTGGAAATATTGATAACTTATCAAGAAAAATCTTTTTTAACGTTAATCAATAACCATGGCAACAGCACACGTACAGTAACCGATGATAACAGCATTATTCTTCCTTAGATGAAGCTTAATATGCCCCACCAGATGATAAAAATGATTATAGAGAATCTCAACACCCCAGTGAAGGGTTGGTCCAGTAACCTGATCAGCAGCAATGTACAGCATAATCACCATAAAATGTTGATTCAGGAAAAAAATAGCATTGAGTGTCAACATACCATCACAAGGATTTATATGGTCAGAGAAAAATTTAATGAACAATTGGAAAATCCAAAAGAGAACGGAAACTGAAACAAGGCAACAAAGAAGCAGCCAAAGAAGAAGATGCCATAACTTGTCACTTGGAACTCCATCACAGAGCACTGAAGAAAGAACACTTGAAGAGAACAGAACAGATTATTAATAGAAAAGCATAGGAAGTTAAAGAGGGGATGAAACCAAGAGGTAGACCTGCAAAAGCAGCGTCCATCCAAGATCTTCTAACTGTTTATTGTTTGTTATTCGTAACATGGCGCACATGGCAACATCAGCAGCACTACCCTGTGAAATTCACCTTCGATAATTAGTTTGTGTGCGTGGGTGTGGGTGTGTGTGTGAGAGAGAGAGATAGAGAAAGAGATCACAAAGAAGAGCGCAAAAAACAAGAGTAGAACCTGCACTGGTGTATTGATTGCAGCCCGTTCAATGTGGTTTTTATGAGCACGAGAGGCGTGAGCAAGTGATGGGAACTGGCGGGCCCGACCAAGCAAAGTGTGTACGCGTCCAGTTTTTCTAGCTTCTTCTTTACGCTTTTCTTGCCAATGGAGCACCTCCCTTCTTTCCTTGTACCAGAGATCAACTGTTTCCTTAGCTTCATCTACAGAGACCTGAAAGAAAGGAAATGATCTCATGATATAGAGGCAAGTTCAGCTAAAATCAAAGTTACACATTGGGAAAATTATTATTCATGTCAGTAATACCTTCCAATCCCGTGCAAGTCCCACAGGAGTTTTTCCATATGCAATGGAAAAGTTGAGCATTTTAGCTTTTCTTCTTTCAGAACCAAAAGCATCCTGAAATAGAGATTGCAACAACAAGATAATGATAGAATTAGCAAACCCCTAAAGGAGTAGCCTATCACACCTCACTCAAATATATAGCACCAAAATGATGAAAAGAAGACCAACTTCTCCACATAATAAAAGGGACTTGTCCTTTGCCAGCTATTTATTATATAACTAAGCTATTGATATCGTGTGGGTAAAAGGCTCCCACTTTGTAATAAAACAAAAAAGTTCATTTCATGCTTGACCCAAACTTTGTTTACTCTCTCTTCTGGACTGTAAAAAAACAGATCATTTGTCATGGGCACTAAATTGTGACAGCCCACTAACAGTAATCCCCACGAAGCATTTATCACGGTGACCATAATTAACAGCCATCCCCCATGGTTCCATGGTAATTTTAAAGGAAGATATTTTAAAGGTCAGTCTGAGTATGGTCTATAATCTTGTTGGGTTGCATAGTATGAGTACACTAACACGTGAAATTGAAAAAGAAGCAAAGCAATTAATTCATTCGCATATTGTCCACACATGCATCTATCTTCTACTGTGTCCCCCCTTTTTTTTCTTTTTCATTTGATTAATGTCAGCTATAGTAGCACCAAGCTTTACCCCTTCAGAAGAGCAGAAATAATAGAAAGGAGTCATAAAGTCTTCTTCCATTTCTTCTGCAAAGAAGAGCTTCCTCCTCACATGGATGCACATAGGTAGAGTCGCACAATGTCTCATTCTTTCTGCCCCATTATCTTAATGCCTGATCTTTATATGCTGTCCAATGTTATGAGCAAAACAAATTGGAAGAACAATTTGTAGTCCAAAGAACTTTGATGCAAAGAGTACACAAGCTCCACTGGAGCAAAGTCAATCTCATGTTTGCAGAAGGATGCATTAAAAATTAACGTCAAAAGTTAAACCCAATTTCAATGAAGTGCTGCTCAACGGCCTTCACATAATTACTGCTGCGGAGTTTCATTGCTCTATGCCCTCTAAAATCCAATGTTAAAGGAGCCTAAGTTCTCCCCTTAGCATTTGGAAGACATAGTCTAGACAAGTCCTTGTGATTATTTCTGAAAAGTCACCACAATATCATGCAGGTAAACAAAGAAAATGCAGCAATTATGGACATGGAGGACTGCACATCCATTAAAGACCAGAATCAGGACAGCTGGAGCTTCAGACCTGATGTTTGAACACTTCTAGTGAGTATTGTGCTATAATCCTACATCTAGACCCTGGAGTAACTTTAACCTCATCCCTGGTGGCAGAGTTTGGAAAATCTAGAAACCTGACTAGCAACATAACAGCCAAACTTTGAAGGGGCAAATAATATTGACAAATCCATCAACCTAAGCAATTACATATGATTAAGCTTAAAAAATATTACCAACAGGAAGAAAATTTTGTTTACCTTTAGGAGCGGAACTGGGGGTTTATCTTCACCAGGTTGGGGATGCCACTCAAGAATTACTTCCTTCTTTTCAACTGCTTCACGAATATGTTGGTACATATTCAGTGCAGTTCTTGAGTGGAAATCACCGCCAGCTCTGAATGCATCCAACATGCTCTTACAATCAGCAAGGTGTGCAAGAATTCTAAGTTCCAGCTGCAATTAAACTGAAGACTTAAAGTCGGCACAAAAATCCCATAAATGAGAACTCCCAGTTGTGAAAGTCCACTGAGTATGCAATCACTAAAACAATACCTGTCCATAGTCAGCAACAATAAGTGAGTGCCCAGGTTTAGCAACGAAAGCCTGACGGATCTTGTACCTATCCTTCTCCAAAGCTGGTTGATTCTGCCTTACATAAAGGAGAAAAGCAAGTCTTGTGAGCAACAACAGACCTTAATATACTAATTTATTATGCTATCAAATCTTTTCATACATGGTGGGATGCAAAAGATAGTCTAATTTTATTCTTCTTATGATATATGACATTCTTCATCAAACAAGACTTAGCACTTAATTAGTATTTTGATTGTAAATACCACACTTGGAAACATTCAACCAGACAACATGTAAAGGATTTTACACTCGGAAAAACATCTAACTAGACAATCTCTAAAGGGTTTAGCATCCTGCATAAATGAGCAAACCGAAACCATTAATGAGATTCAAGGAAACCTTATTTCTACATTTTCCTGGTCAACCAGCAACCGAGTACAAAGCAGCCTCACTCCAAAAACGGTCAAGCAATGTATAAACAGTCTCAGAGACAAGCTATCGAATTGAAAAAGCAACAGAAAACAAAACCTGCAAATTAGGCCTCCTAGCTGATAAACGCCCGGTTTCTGTATTGATATTCAATGAACAATGTACACGTCCATCCTTTCCCGAGACATTACTTCCCTGAAATGGATACACATACATATGAATAAGCAATTATCAAGGGGAAGGATGTAGAATTATCAGGGTACATCCAAGTAGTAGACGCTGTCAGGAAGTGTTCTCAGAAACTTATTTTCTGGAGCAAAAGACAAAAATTCACTTGTTTGCTTGTTTGTACAGAAAGAATTGAGAATTGATCGCATGCCATAACTACAGCCCTAGAAGAAATTTTCCCAATATTGTCAGAGCAACTGGGTCGGAGGAATTCTAAAGTGTTAAAAAAATGAAATAACGAAGACTTAATTACTCCAGAAAACAGTTTGCAAGACAAGCCCACACTTTGGTGCTTATGTATAAAAATAAAATTTCCCAACGAAAGCACATGTCTCGTATAACAGAGAGATGCCTGTCATCCTCTACATCTGACCCAATCAATTACAACAACAATTGCAAAAAACAACCTTTAAGTTTCCTACTTGTATCAAATTGCTGAACAATGATAATGAAGGGAGATTCCAAGTGTGTAATACTTTTCACAAGCAAAGATTCCCTTATATGATAGTTAGCATTTTAACTTGTGGTATTCAGGAATTTCGTTTCCTAAAGTAGAAGAGACAATTAAAGTACAAACAAGATATATTATCACATTGGTGCATTCAACATGGCTTGCTGCAGTCTACAGAACGATTAAAGAGAGCATTTCAGAAATCTAAAGGACATCTCCTGAAGGAGAAATGCCGAGCACTAAGATAAATATATAAAACTGGTTGGACAAATAAAAAGGCAAACTACACATGAGCATTTGAACAATTAACTCATATTCAACACACAATAAAATCAGCCAGAGCATTTAGTATACCAATTCTGTCGACAAGTTTTGGTATATCTAAAATATTTCTTCCTAAAGTCAGCTCCAAAGAAAGCCCCATATGACCCTCATGATTCTATGGATGACCATTATTAACTCTACAGAAAGGATGGGCCGATTTTACTCTTAACATAGGGTTTTTTCCCCTTACCTGGCAATTCTAACTCAATTGGTGTCAAGTTAATTTGTTTGATTAAATTCAACGAATCAGTTCTATGAAATTTGTCATTGAGAGATAACATACATTACAATGGACGATGGACCATATTTTGATTTCATATACAGTGGTAGTTAATGGATGCATAAGAGGTCATTTCTTCACAAAATATTCAGAGAAAAAAAGGGACGAGTACCTCGACAACTGCCAAACAGACGAGTTCAGATTTCAAGTAGGTTTCGAGTTCAAAAAATTGGGAATTGGGGTTCCACAAGGTAGGTTCCAATTTAACCCTAACAACCCACCACATCCTGTTATTTCATCAAGTGCACTGCTGGAGACATAGACTCAATTTGCCTAGATGGAATAGGCATAAAACATGCCAAAGAACACATTGTGGCGTTTCAGTGAGATCTATTAATTTTGTACTAGGTTAAATTGGTCATTCATACTCATAATCATTAGAATGCCGGTCAGTCATACACATTGTGGTGTGTCACTGCTGGAGACATAGACTCAATTTGCCTAGATGAAGTAGGCATAAAACATGCCAAAGAACACACTGGCGCGTGTCAGTGAGATCTACTAATTTTGTACTACATTAAACTGGTCATTCATACTCATAATCATTAGAATGTGGCCGCCAGTTAACTAATTAAAAGAAAGGAAGATTTGCAAGAATGGGAATACCTGCAAGGGGAGAATAAAATTGGATATGAGAGAGTCAATAGAGCACATTTCACATAGAGCAGCAATGGCATGGCATGCTTCCCTTCCTTCATCTTCATTATGAAAGGCGCTAAAAGCTGTTCCATAAGCTGAAGTATCTATGTTCCTACTAGCAGTTGATACCTGAACTCTAGCAGCTTCACTAGTTTCCGATTCAGAGATATCTTCCACATCATCCCCTGACTCCAGGTTAGAAATGTCATCTGTGAAGTCATCATCTGCAGAAACTTTCCCAGACAAATTCTTTAAAGCAACCCCGCTCATTGAGGGCCAACCACTCGGTGTGTAGATCTCAGCTGGCAGTTGAACACCAATGCTGTGCAGAGTTATATTTCGATATTTTAAGGGAGTTTTCTTGCCTTCCTCAATGAATCCATCAACATTTGGAACTTTGAAAACTTTCTCCACATCTAGAAACTGGTTGGGGTTCTTCCTGCAACAGGAAATCAATGAATCCTTTATTTGCACAGAGTGACCAGTAAAACTCATGTACAGAAGTCTACAAAATCATCCATCCAAGACAAAGAATATCGGAAGTTTTTTTCAATTTATAGAATAACAAATTTACTCAAAGAAAAAGCAATTGCGCATAAAAAGATAAGCAATCATCAAGGACAACAGAGGAACAGAAAATAAAATATCAAAGTGCATATGGATCCAATGACACTGATTATCTGACAAATTGCATTCAAAGTGTTTGTGAGAAGAGCAGTGAACACTGTAGAGATGTTGGGAAAAACAAACTGTCCCATAAGTAGATGCCTAACTATCAGAAACTTCGGACTTACATAGAAAAATTTTAAAAAGTTATCTAAAGATGTCTAGATTTAGCATTCTTATCAGACAATGTGCAATACTGTCAAGTAGACATTCAGTAGACTTGGTAAGTAATGAAAATTTGCACTTCTTTTGTTGAATGTCATTGTTCATCTCACACTCCAAAAGTTTTGTCCAAAGAACACATTTACTATGGCAATTAAGGAAACTCAACTATGGCCACCCGCATAAGATCAGTTCACAACTTATACCTCAATGATGGGCCTCATATCCAAAGGTGGAGCTAGGGTGGAAACTTAGCAGGGGCAATGTCTAAAATGTTTATTAGCTTTAAAATCACTACGGGATGAATTGACACATAGTTTAAATTACATAAAAAAGCTTGGTGGGGCAGGGGCAACCCCCTTGCTCTGTGGCTACTCCAATCACTGCCAACAAGAATGGACAAACCTATTAAAAGACAGACTTAGGGACAAAATAACATCTTATCAAGAACTCAGTATCTACAAGAGACTAAACACTGAACTTTCCAGCGAACGTTAATTGCTCTCACAAGAGAACGAGCAAAAGTCTCACCTATTAACAGTTCCCCCAAAGAGTAGTTGCCTCAGTTGAGCATCACTTCCTACATTCATATACTTGGCGTCTTCACAATACTTGGATGCCCATTTGCGAAACCTATCAGCAGCAACTTCTTGCTCTGATTTGGCTACCTTTTCTATCTTAGCTAGATATGTTCGATCAACCAACATTCCCTCAGCCTCCATTTTGACTAAAATCTCACCAAATGGTCGCCAATATTCATTGTAGAAGTCGAGCATTGATTTTTGAGGACATGGTTTACCATCAAATCTCCATGACATTCTTTGTAATTTTCTTCTCAAGCTCTCAAAAAGTCTAAGCGTACTCATTGCATCCAATGCAGAGTAGCATATCCACAGTTCCCGCTCTTCCCTCTGTAATTCTTCTACAGGGGGTATGGTGGTCATTTTACCTTCAGATCCATCTTTCTTCACCTTGTTCCTGCCGAATATGGTTTTCATTGATACTTTGCCGATTAAATCTTTCTCATTACCCAGCTCTGCATCAGATATGACCCTTCGGTCGCCTGTTAGTGCTTCAAGAGAATACCCACCCTCTGTCCTCCTTGATGAATTCCAAAGGCGCGCCATATGCATTGTATCAGCATGAAATCCAGAAACCTTAATTCCATAATTCTCAATAATATGGTTATCAAAGCTGTAGTTGTGCCATACCTGCAGAAGGAATTCTTAGACGATCATTTCAGAAATAATACACCCAAAATGCCAATGATAAAACAAATGGAACTGATGAATTATACATAAAGGAGAGTTTTAAATAAATCGTAATAGTCATCTGCTCAAAATAATTACGGTGCAAGATAAGTAGGGGAAAGAGAGAAAGAGAGAGAATAAATTGCGTATATGTCCAAGTATATTTTGCACATATTGGCTTACCTTTTTAATGTCTGGGTCTTTGAAAAACGCTTCAAACTCAAGCAAAAGTTCCTTCCCACCATCAAGAACATCAACCCAGATACAGGATTTGCCATTGCCAAAATCTGCCTGAGGTCCAGAGTATATACTGAAGCATGTTATCTCTCCATGATCAACTGGTGTTGCCTGCTTGACATCAATCTCAGCTACCTGCATAAACATCAAAGAAATCTTACAAATGATTCCGATGAACAAAACTTACAAAGCAGTTCAGCATGCACAGATTCACTTGCAACTAATAAGTGCTATGGTTCATAAACAGGAAAAAGAACAAGAGCTTCCCCATGCTGAGCTAAGTAGGAGGCATGGGAAACAATAACAAAAGAAGACATAAACATGAATAAATACACCAACCTCTGTGTCACAAGCATGTACTAGATGCTTGTACTGATTTGTTAGCTTCCGCACAACTTCTTTCGCAATAGACTTGTTATTAACAATCAGAACTTTCCCATATATGCTTCTGAGCTTTGCCTTTCTCTCTTCATTCACATCAGTTGTATCAACAGATTTAACTTCCTTTATTTTGGAATATGTTGCATCCACTGTAGCTGCATCAAGGCATTTCTCTCCATTTATTTCAGAAACCTCAAGATTCTTCTCACCAAAATTTTCCCTTAACTTAGGTAATGGGGAAAATTGATGGGAAGTCTTCAAAGTTCCTGAAGGAATGGTTTGAGGGATATCGAATTGCAGATCACGACTGAATGACTCAGGCAGTACGAGATCCTGCGCCTCCTCATGGGTATCCACTCCCTCAGTGATAACTTCAGAAAATGGGACAGCAGTTGCAGCATGTGCGTTAAGAATGTTATGAGCATTCATTGTGGCCCTACTTTTACTATCTTCATAGCAATGGCGATCGAGGAAATTGTAGTTGCTACCATCCCCATCAAGTGGCATTCGTATGGTTTCTGGCCCCCCATGTGAGTTGTCATGACACATATGTCCCTTATATCCATAACCATGCTTTGAATTACGTAGACTTTCAGTAGCTACCTTCCACCCACTATTCAAAGAACTTGCATTCTTATAATCAATAGATTGACTCATTGGATTAGTTACCATCCTAGCTGAAGTACTAGAATTATATTTGTAGCGTTTGCTTTCACCAGTTACAGAGCCATCAAGTAAGCTGCTTCTAGAAGTAGTGTCTCCAGCATTTTGTATTTGGCAAAACTCCCCCCTGCCAAGAATAACAACATCAATCTCTGAACAAGAAGTACGGACAGAAAAGAAAAAAGTTAAGACCAAATGGTTTGTCAATTGGGTGGCTTGAGCACATTGACTTGCAGGCAACTTAGATTACAGAGCCCCTATTCACCAACGCAAATATATTAATGCATAACTGCCTGTACTGCCAAATTGTACAAACGCCAGCAATATTTTATGTATTTATGATCTATGTTGCTGATATGCATGTGTTGTTTTCTTGACCAGAAAAATCCCTAAGTTCTGTCATCCAGATTTTCCTTCTCTTATTACGGTCCCTTCAAAATTTTCTTATTTTCTTTTTTGGCTTGACTAGCAAAACAACTAGGTTATTTATAGCTATCAGAAGGAACCAACTTAATTGCCAATCCACCCGGATGACTGCTCCAAAGCATGTCCTCGGAAAGTTCTCCTGCCTGCCTAAAATACTTTGAACACTCTAGCATTTCACTCATGATTGCACTGGCCAACTTGTAGTGTGGGCATGAAAAAGAGAATGCAGATATGCAATTTCCTCCCACATACGTCTACTTCACCCCAAGAACCTCAAATCCAACAACACACCAAGAACCGCATTGTCCTAATATCCTAAAATTTCCAGGCAAAACATCGCCACATAACTACAACGCGCACAAACACACACACACACACACACACACACACACACGGGTGAACTAGCAACAATCTCTGCCAAAGCTGCAACCCGCGAAAGAACAACAACCGCAACTATGAGATGACAACCCAGCAAACACCTAAGCGCCAGTGCCAAACACGCATACACCCAAAGGCGCGGACTTTACGCACAGAGACACGATATACCGGCCTTCCAGCAGTCCAATCAACTGCAACTACAGCGAAAACAAACACCCAAACGGAACTTCCCACAACAGAGGACACATCGAAAGAAAAGCAGAGACCTTGGAACCGTCTCGGCTCTGACGCAGAGCGACCGAGCGGCGGGCGACCCCCGGAGGAAGAACCGGGGGCGGGACCGCAGCAGGAAGAGAGAGGAGGGGCAGTACGGCCCCAGGGGGGCGTTCTGCGCGGTGGAGAACCCCATGGCCATCGCCTCCGCGACTCTGCCGAGCTTCCCAGCGCAAGGAGCCGTCTTGGCGGTCTTTGGGAAAATTTTACAAAAGAGGCTGTCGATAGGATGGAACGGGGGCGGCGGGGGCGTCTTCTTCGAGAGGGGCTTTCCGGTCAAGGGGCTAGGGCAAGTGGGTCTGCGGCTGGAGCAGGGGCGCCGAGTGCGGCCATGGAGCTGGAGCAGAGATGACAGAAGACAGCAGAGAGAGAGGGCTAAACCCTTCTTCTTCTTTTGTGGTTTTTGGGGGAGTGTGTGTTAGAGAGGGAGACGACCGAAACGTCGATGTTTTAACGGACGACAATAATATTCTGGTTGGGAAAATTTGTGTCTGCCGTTTTAGGCAATTTCCATAATTAGGGCCGGAACAGGCGTCAATTTACAGTCTAGCCACTTTGAGCTGTCTGCTCTCCAGCATCTGGACGCACTCATTAAGAAAAAAATTACCGAAAACTACGACAAAAACGCTGAGTTCTAAGCATGCACTGGAGGAATACTCGACCTTGTTGAATCCAAAAAAATCACTCATTTCGAGCAAGTTTCTTGCTTGAATTGATTCCAATGTAAGCGATTTATTTGGATAAATTTATGAAAAAGGTTCCAAAACTTTTAATGATATTACAATCAAATTATAAAATTTATGTTAAGCGTGTAATCAAGTACTTCATCAATCATGATTAACAAAAGTTTTATGAATCAACGACATGTATGTAACAGCTATGTTTTAGGACATTTAGGCCAAAAGATAGAGGAAAGGCATGCTTTCCACATCTCAATTCATAATCTAAGAGATATTGAGATCTTGGATTGCCTTAGGAGAACATGGATGTCGATATCCTCGTAATCTAAGAGATATTGAGATCTCAGATTGCTTTAGGAGAACATAGATGTCGATATCCGTCCTTTGTACCAACAAAGACGGACGTTTTCTACCGTCGCGGGAGTGAGATTTGAATCGGAGTTACGCCATTGCCAATCGCAGCGCCGTGCTTGTGGGGGCAGTGTCGGTAGAGTGGCGGGACGAGAGGCAGGGCGTGCTTGGCGGGAAAGCATTTTCACAGGGGAAAAAGGAGGGGAGTGGAAGGAAGCTACTCTGCACAGCTTTTATCAGAGCCAGGTTTCGATCCTGGGACCTGTGGGTTATGGGCCCACCACGCTTCCGCTGCGCCACTCTGATTTTGTTGTTTCCTTCCTTCATTTTAGACAACTTGTACCGTACAAATTTCCTTTAGCTGCTCCCGCTCGTTATTAAACGACCGTGCGTCTGCGCGTTTGGCATCGCGGCTCGCCCAAAAAGCTTAATTCCGGGAATCTCGAAATTGGTAAAATCCATTATGATGTACTCTAGGAAGTTATCGTTCTGCGGATGATCATCGAGGATTAATTTTTGGGAGTCCAGAGCGAGTGGCCGGCAAGGATCATCTCCTTTTGACTCTCCTCAGAGAGAATTTAGAATCGGGAGCGAATGTTGTAGATGTTCGGGAATAAGGTTGTCTTCGTTCGTTTTCCTTTTGATTCCCTTTCGGCCCCATGCTGTTGATGGATGCCATCAGCACTTCGAGCAAGGCCTTCTTGTGGCCATTCAGTTTCATCTTTCGATGTCAATCGTCCCCTTTTACATCATGTATCTTGTCTTAGACCTGTCAAAATGGATCTTAAATCCAATAAATGAGTTATATATAAGTCACTTCAATTTTGTAGAGACTTTTTCAAATGGGTTTAAAATTTTGAAGGTTAAAATAAATGGATCTTGCCTAAGCTAAAACAACAGTGATTTTCCAGCATCCCCATTGTGAAAATTGACAAAGATAAGTATCACATCCACTTTAGTCTCCACGGTAGCGTTGCTTTCTCCAGCATTTTCCTCAAAACTTGGAGATCCTGAGGTTCTAATTTCTTAGTACAAACACTGTATGCCTAATTTGAGGTGTTCATAACACTGAGATGCATTACAAAGTTACGAAATGATCCTTTTTGCTACGACACGCAACAAGGACTTTGTTGCCCGTTTGCTCACCTTCAAATTCTTATCTTTAGTTTGTGGCTATAACTCAAGACAGAATTATCCAGTTTTTACATTTCACACGACGCTGAAGATCAAACATTTGAAATTCCTGGTAATATGGTCATTCAAATTCGTGTCATAAATTGCATCCAATGTACAATAATTATAAAAAAATATAATCAAATGTATATTACTTGGCACATTTGGCGGATTGTCACCAACCTTCTCCTATGAGATAGGATTGCTATATGCATAATCGACGATTACTGCGACCAGGACTCGAAAACGTCCACGAGTGCCAAAAACCAACGTGAAGAAAGAAGCACATCAAGCTTCAACTCGATACAACTCCTCCTCAACATCCTCCGTCCACTCAGAACTCGGCTCGCTCCAGGACCGCGGCCTCAGCCCAAACTTGAAGAACAGCACCATCTCCAGCGCCTCGAACACCTTCCAGTAGTCCAGGAACTCGTTCCAGACCCCGCTCACGATGCAGTAGTTGTTGTTGTACGGCGCCCGGTGATGGGCCCCGTGTTGCGACCGTGACACGAGCAGCCCCAGATCCTGCAGCGCCACCACCGGCGGTGGGAGCTTGCTCTTCGTGCTGTGGGCCCACGAGTGGAACTGCTGGCTGAACATGATGCAGCCCGAGCAGACGGCCACGAAACCGAGCATCGTCGGGTCGTTGCAAATGAAGTCGATGGGGCCCACCACGAACGCCACCGCGCGAGCCAGCGCATGGAGGTTGTTGGCCGCCTCGCGCCTAGTGATGGTCCAGGGCCACTTGTGGTGCCCCTGGAAGGCTTCTATCTGGGCGCCGAAGACCGGGGTCGAGGCGTCGCCGTAGTTGTCGATGCCCCAGTGGTAGACTCCCGACCCGAGGTCCGCCAAGACGTACCCGACCGCTCCCGCCAAGACAGGCTCGGCCCACACGTGAGACTCACACGACGCGACCATGGATTTGGCCAGAGCAACGAGCACGGTGGTGCACCCGCAGGCGAGCCACGCGCGGTGGCCCCATGTGGATTTCAACGACGGGTCATTGAGTACCGGGCGGTCCGGCGATATCAGCGGACCCGGAGCTGTCGGCAGCCGCGGTTCGACGGCGAGCTCGGCCAGGTCAGGCCGGGGCTTGGTTGTGGTGGCCGCCAAGCAGTACACACGGCCCCTGGGGACATGAACTCGTTCCCGGATCACCGAGGAGTGGAATAACTTGTGATGAAATGCGACAGACATGGAGGCTGCCGTGCGAGAAAGAAACCATCATAACAGAGGGGGCGAGAGGCGACGTATATAAGTCGGAACAGCGGCCACGGAACGATTCAGAGAAGCGAAACGACTTGTGGAGAGGAATGGGGAGGATGAATGGAGTGGCTGGGATCGTGTTTGCGTGGCCCTTTCAGGGACTCAAGAGACTCTCCCGTGCAAATTTGTGTCGCACATTCTTTCTACGTACGCCCCACGCAGGCATGCGCAACAGCGAATAATAGACAATAAAAGAAGAAACGAGAGTTCGAGTTTTGCTGTCTAAATGACGTCCGCTGTCCAGCGACTTCTGGCTTTTTGCGTGGGGCGCTCGTATGTAAGCCACTCATTGTTCGACGCTTTTGAGGTGGTCCATGGACCGTGCACCTGTCGATTAGGGAAAAGGAAAAGAACTTGGGAAAAGCATAGTTTTTGGCCACCACCAGTTGCTTAATGAATTTTACATCTCGCTTTCCATGTTAATCAATTTCTATTCAACCGTTGATCCATTGGGGAGCTCCAAAAGCATAGTCGGAAGAAAATGGAAGTGACAAAGAAAAATCTCTCCCTCTCTCTCTCTAAAAGGAGTTTCGTGCAAGATGGAGCTTCTGGTTGGTAGCCGGGAGACGAGGTAAAGATTGACACGCGGTAATGATTATAAAAAGTTGGGAAGAGGGTGGGATGGGATATTCCTGAGGAATTTGAGGACAGAGCAGGGAATATCCTGGTCCCGAAGCATCTTCCACAGGATTATATCCTCCGGTGGAGACTCTAATCACTGGTCCTTACACTAGTGCCGCTCATTTCACTCCTCAATATGTATAGCATAAAATGGGAAAACACAACCAGAAAAACAGTAAATTATACTTGTTTTAATATTTTCATCGTTCAAACTCTTTTTTATACCGTCAAAACACTCAAACTTATATATAAAATAAAAATACTCGCAGACCACCAAAGCCACCACCAAAAATCCTACACTTTGCATGAAAATCAATACCTAAACTTATACCTTCCATCCACCACTAGAAAATTCCCAACTTTTTACATTTCCTATTCTTTGTGTAGCCAGTACAATTTAGGAGTTCTTGCAACTTGAAATTATTCGAGATATTAGGGTCACTGTATGCATAGTTTATTATTTTTCATGGTATTAATTTTATAATATAAAAATACAGAATCTATTCAGCTTCAATGAGGCTTTAGTCCGATTATATCGCTTCATTTACTCGGCTGATCACATTACTTGGTAATTACTAAGGGGGACTTCACTGTGAGGCTGACTCTCCGTCTCTCTCCCTCCCCCGTTTCCATGGCTTCTCGTTCGCCATTTCTGCTGCTTCTCCTCTTCCTCTTCGCGCTCTTCTCTCTGCTCAACCCGCGCTCTCGAGCCGCGAATCTACCGTTCCACCCGGAGGACGTACTCCCCCTGCTGCCGAGGCAGCTGTCCTGGCCCGTCCTCAACGCCCTTCGCCGTCCCCTGGACCTGTTGCCCGCCTTCGTCGGCGCGGCCTCTCCCTCCAACGGCTCTCTGGCGTGGAAAGGAGCTTGCTTCTACGAGAACACCGCTTGGTTGGAGTTCCACAACGAGACCGGGAGCGAGTTCGGGGGAGGCACGCTTCACATCAAGGTCCGTCCTTTAGTTTCATTGCGTCGCTTTGGCTTGGTCTCTATTTGTTTTTTAGTGCCGTTCTGGAAATATTTTTTTTTTCTTGGTGGTTTGATCTTGTGGTCACTGATCCCGAGAGGTTTTCTGTTGGACTATTATGTCGGGTTTGGTACGGTGGAATGGAATGGAATCGGGAAATGATGGGGAAAGCAATGGAATGGAATAATGATTCCAAGTCTTGGTTTTTGTTCAGTGATTGTGGAGGACGGAATGGAAATCCTTGTGTTTGAGTGCGATTCTGGAAGATTTTGGGAGGTTTGAGCTTGTGGCGGTTTGGTAATGTGGAGAGATGGTCACTGTTCACGAGCTTTTGAGATTTTCTGGTCTACTTTCGTTGCTTAACTCAATTCGCTGCTGTTCTGTTTTGTGATAATTAGGGGAGACGTGAGGTTGAAGCGTTTTGTTGATGGGGTCTAATGGCCATCGTTTGCCAACTTTTGGCAGTTTCTGATTGATTCTTGGGTGCTTAGTTTGGGCTTGAGGTTGATTTTTTCTAATGGATTCAAAGTACCGAACTGGATTAAGTTTCTATCTACTTATGGTCCATTTCTTATCAACTGAAGAGCCTTGCTTCAATATGTTTCTAGTGGATTTTGGTCACTTGCTGCGGTTTCTTTTCTTCACCTTTCATCTGCTTGTTTGTACTCATTAAGCGCCATGAATTGGTGGTACCATGGTTGGTCCTTTCAGTTTTTTGTGTCTAGGTTTTAAGTGGTGGAAGAAGGACTTAGTGATTTGGTTGCTCATACAAGTTAGGTTGTTTCGTTTGATGTAAAATCAATTTATCTATGGAGGCAATTCCAGTCTAGGTGGGTACTGCCTCATGTTGATAGTTCTTGTTTTTGCATCTGGTTCTGCTAAAAATGGAAACTAACGACTAGCTGTAGGTGTCCGGCTTGTAACCATGAGTTTGGATTGCTCATCCAGGTCAGCAAAGCCCATAGCTGGACATGTTTGGATATTTATGTCTTTGCAACCCCATACCGCGTGACATGGGACTACTATTTTTTATCTCGTGAGCACACATTCGAGTTCAAAGAGTGGGAAGGAAAAGCTGAGTTTGAATATGTAAGCTGCAATTATCTTTTTTCTCTTCTGCTCTTGCATGTGCATATTGGTGAGTTGTTACACTTGGATTTTCCATTATTTCAATTACAGGTGAAAAGCAGAGGAGTGTCAATCTTTCTGATGCAAGCCGGGATGCTAGGGACCCTTCAAGCACTGTGGGATGTGTTTCCCTTGTTTTCAAATACCGGGTGGGGGGAGAAATCTAACATTGGTTTTCTCAAGAAGCATATGGGAGCTTCATTTGAGCAACGTCCCCAGCCTTGGGTTACAAACATCAGCATTGATGATATCCACTCTGGAGACTTCCTTGCAATTTCCAAAATTCGTGGGAGGTGGGGTGGTTTTGAGACACTAGAGAAATGGGTCAGTGGCGCATATGCTGGTCACACAGCTGTGTGCTTAAGGGATTCTGAAGGAAAGCTCTGGGTTGGTGAATCCGGACATGATAATGAACAGGTAATTTGGAAACAGATATGGGTTGGTTATGCATGTAAGTGTATTTCTTTTTCAGTTTGAAGGGCTAATTTTTATATTGACTAGTGGAGAAAAGGCCTTTTGAGGAAAAGGATTACTCTGCGATTGTTTTTAAGCATTTTATCTATTCCTCTTTGTTCTTTTTTTTTCATACATTGACGGATTGCTTTCGATGTTCGACATTTCACCCAAGCTTTCTGCCTGCTGCTGTCTCTGCAATTGTAATTGTGAAGTAAAGTTTTAAACCAATTGCATAGACACAGTATTAATATGGCTGTAAGTATGCCAGTCTTTCACAATAGCTGTCCCCATTGTTCCTATATTGGGATATCCAACAGACAAACGTTCAGACATCTCAAACACTCCCACCAGTTGTTTGAGTTATTATTTCTCCACCTCCTCCTTAATTCCTGTGCTTATCTGTCATTCATTATTAAAGACACTCATACAACACTGCTTTAATGACTTCTGATTATCAAAGGGTGGTCTTGTACATATTGAGAAGGACAAGTAGGCTCCCTGTGGTGTTTCTGTAACATTTTGTGAACTGTTAGGTTTTTGGGGCATTGTATTCCTGTGTGATTACTTTATAAATGTAACTTTTGTTGAATCATGGACTTCTTCTCTCACAAATATGGTTCCCATTGAGACTGTTCCATTTTGCATATTAAGTGTGCTTTAGTCACGCCCCTATGTCCTTAAATCTGCTCGCTCATCTTATGTTCTCTAATAAGACAGGTCTTTCCTTTTTTGTGCTCCCATAGAAACTTTTGATTGTAAGAGAGGATGAGTAAGTAAATGATGACATGCTGCTTCAGGTTCATGTTGAGCTGGAGCAGATCCTATTTAGGCTCCTACTAGAAGCTCTATTGTAGCATCATCATATTTATAACATAGCAAATACAGTGTGTCTGAACTTTTTCTACTGAACTTCAAGACCATCTTTACACATGACACGACATCTTACTGATGATGATTATGGTTAGAATTTGATGAAATGATGTCCTTTACTTGAGGCAGACCTTGATTAACAAATTTAAGGTCACATTTGGGTTATTGCTACATGCTCTGTTCCTTTGTGTTGGTAAAGGATTCAGGTGCTGCAGAAGTCCAACATAGTGTAGGACATAATGCAATTATTGTTTTGTTCTTATCATTTCAGGGAGAAGATGTCATTGCTGTGCTACCATGGGATGAAT
The DNA here is from genome assembly GCA_014182565.1 of Eucalyptus marginata. NCBI lineage: Eukaryota > Viridiplantae > Streptophyta > Magnoliopsida > Myrtales > Myrtaceae > Eucalyptus > Eucalyptus marginata. The sequence continues at coordinate 10,247,590 of CM024590.1, read as the reverse complement.
GGTGGGAGTTTGAGCTTAACAAAGATGACTCAAATCCCCACATTGCATTGCTTCCACTGCATCCTGATATGCGAGCCAAATTTAATGAGACTGCTGCATGGGAGTATGCAAAGAGTATGAATGGGAAACCATATGGTTATCACAACATGCTTTTTAGCTGGATAGACACTATCGATGCAAATTATCCACCACCATTGGATGCTCATGTGGTACAGAGATTGTACATGTGCATATGTGTTTATAAAATTTTTTTGTGGGTGCATTCAGTTTGTCTTAAGACAATTTTTCTAACACTAAGGCCTTGTGTTACTTCCAAGGTATATCTGTAGATGCCTTGAGATTCTTAAGAGGCTAGATACAAAATAGTTTCTGCTTCTTAAGCTGACTGCTGAACAGCAATTTACCCGTACTTTGATAGGCTTGAAATATAATGATGCCATGTGTCAGATCCTAACAACAAGGTCTACTTGGAATCAGACAATCACACCATGATTTTGAATGAATTCAACTGAGCAAAACAAAAGGCTAAAACCTGAACAGTGATCTCGCCAAATAGCAGATTAGCATGTGACTCTATTAAATGCTAACATTATGGAATAGAATCTGACACTTGGTTTGACAAATTTTCATTTTTTTATGGCCTTCTATATGATACTAAGGCAGCAAAATAGTAGACTTTGTTCGTCTTTTCTTAAGAGTTGCTATCAGCCCGACTGACGATGCGTGTAATATGCTTGCCATGTGGGGTGCTTTATTTGCATGATGGGAGTATGGTTCACTTGTTTTATAGAAAGCATTGTATTATTGTAGGTTGCTTCTATTATGACGGTATGGAACCAAATGCAACCAGCCTATGCTGCGAACATGTGGAATGAAGCACTCAACAAGCGACTAGGAACAGAGGTACCATCCCATTCAATTGGCAATTGTCCGTATGATTTTATGCATTTTGTTTTGCACACTGAGGTGTAACTAGAATCTAATGTCTCTGGAATGACATTTAGTTAACACATATTATATGGTTGTAATTACACTTTACTTAATGGCCACCTTATGATTGGGTTGCATACAGGGCTTGGATCTTCCTGATCTATTAGTGGAAACTGAAATGAGGGGCTCATCTTTTGCTGAACTGCTGACAATTCCAGAGCAAGACGATTGGGTATACAGCGATGGGAAGTCTGCCTCATGTGTAGCATTTGTTCTTGAAATGTACAAAGCAGCAGGACTCTTTGATCCAATTTCTAGCTCCATTCAAGTTACAGAGTTCACTGTAAGTGCAATCTGATTGACCCTAGTTGGGTTATCTTTCTGACACTAATTGCTTGAACTTACTATCTAGAGATGGATGTTGCTTTCTTCAAAGATTGAGAGAACTATAATCTAGTTTGCCCTTCTATGCAGATAAAAGATGCTTACTCACTAAAGTTCTTCGAGAATAATTCAAGCCGCTTGCCGAAGTGGTGCAATGATGGGGACAACGTTGAGCTTCCATTTTGTCAAATACGAGGTAGGTATCGAATGGAGCTGCCAGGATACAATACAATGGACCTATACCCTCATATGAATGAGAGGTGTCCATCTCTGCCCCCAAAATATTCCAGGCCATCCGATTGCTAGAAAACATTTCCTATTACTTTGTATATTGGTAGGTGATTCCATCAGATTGTAGCTTATGACTGCATATTTTTGTAGAATGTGTAGTAAATAAAGACCCGTAGGTTGCACAGATTCAGAAATTTACTTCTTCAAATTCCATTTATTTGATATGAGCCCACATAACATGTATAAAATTTTTGCATAATGTTATACTAACACTTCATATAAATCAATTGTTGCATTATTGTTTAGTCTTTCATTATGGTCTATTTTTATGAGTGTTCTTGCAATATGAGTATTTACAGTAGGACTATCTAAAATTTGATGTTTACTTTCTATCATATGAAGGATAGAGATGCTCTTTTGTTTAAGGGTTTTCTTATCTTCCTTCTCTAAATGTTTATGCATTTTATGTGTAAAATGAAATGATATGGTATTTAAAATGTTTAATACACATTAAAAAATGAGTACTTATTTTTAATTTGTATTACCTGGTAAATGTTGTTAATAGAATAGCAATTTTTCTATCATTTTTTTTTCAATTTATTCAAATACATGTTTACTTGTTTTGTGGTGAAATCATGTATGTTAATATGCACATTGGCTTAAACTAATCGAAAAAAAAAAAAAAGATATGGCACTACATGGTTTGAATGATGTTATTTGGTAATTGCTAAAAGAATAACCAATAAATGAAAAAAAATTAAGCAAAAAGATTTCAGTGATGCATATTGTTCGGGTAGATTAGTTGATAAAATAAGTAACGTATTTATTATTAAGTATAAGAACACCATAAGGGCCAAACACAATATTTTAACTTAATCCCTAGATAGTGAAGTTTGAGATGTTAACCACTCTTGTCGTGGCAATAACCATACCACCAATTCGAGACTAGTCGGTGACAAAGGAGCAGCTTGAGGGACATTTCACCTAATAGTCGTCCTCTTGCTCCCTTCTTCAGCCTCCTTGTTGAGTAACACCCGCGGTAGATCTCTGCTAATGTTTTATTGGATTCTTTCTTGCAGTGATCATAATGTAAATTATCGTCATCTAGTCTCTTCATGTATGTCCATATATCATCTTTATCTCACGTCATATGGTTATCAATTTACAAGTAAAGATTGCGTGCTCCATCAAATATTATATAATTTTTTTGTAAATCTTCTTTGGGGATAATGTATAGCCTTACTCTCAAGCAAATAACAGCATCCACCATTGCTAAATCCGTTCATCAATAAGGAAGCTAATCCGCATCTTATGAGTTAGGATATCCATATTTCAATATAAAACAGAATAAGAACAATTATTTTATGTTTGATGTCGAAGCATTTGTCAGAAGCACTGCACTCATTGCAACAAAAGTTTTAAGTGAATTATATTTTAATAAGGATAAACTTCACAAATGTGAAAAAAATAAGAGAGAGAGAGAAGAGAGAGAGTCAAAGCTATATTAAGTGGTCCCCATACAATGGATCAAGTGTCAACCCTGCATCAAATTATTTAGTCATCATATGATTAATTTCTTATGAATAATTTGGTAAATAAATGGAGAGTCACATTCATAAGTATCAATGAAGTAATATTCTTTTAAAGAGATTTTACCACAAATTATGTGTAAATAAACTATATATACGAAAAGCCACTAAGTAAAGATGGAATAACTAAATGACATTTTAATTATTGGGGTGATTTCATTTGAAAAAACCAATGAATGTCTAGGATTAGCGTAGGACCAACCAAAAAAAAAAAGATGGAATGACTAATTATGACTCATGAAAGACACAATAATGTCTACACAAGTTAAATTTAATAAAATGATGTTCTCATTTATAAGATTTCAAAAAAAGCTCTTCACAATTTTTGTATGCATAAACAAGTAATCGAATTTGTATCCTCCTCAGCATAACTCATGACATAAATATGATTGACAACGTGAAAAAGAACTAGAATTTTGTGAAATTTCTCTTTCCGACAAAACAAATTTATATGGTAATAATATCTATCAATAAATAAATAAAACATAGTGCCTTTAATATACCTGGAAAATCTACAACAAACAAAAGCTAAATATATAAGATTATTAATTATGGTAAATAGATATATAGAAAAATTTAAAAAAAAGAGGAAAGTAGATAAGTTGGGATAACCAATAATTGAATGATAGAGGATAACTTTTATCTTTTTGGTAAAAATTGGGTGGATTTAGTTATAGGGGCGGTGGTCGGCGACCGGCTATCAAGAAGGAGGGAAGAAAAAGAAAAAAAATAATAATATATTAAAAAATAAGAATATATATATATATATATATAATAAAATCATTAAAAAATTAAAAGCAACAAAAAAATTTAAGAATCTTACCAAATACGCAGGAAAGAAAAGCATCTTTTCTTTATCATTTCTTATCCGTGTGTGGAAATATAAATTTTGGACAATTATCAAGCATGTTTTTTTCTTAGAAATTGTTCTCGAAAATAGAATTAAAAAAATCATTTTTGATAAAAAATTATTTTCGGGAATAGAATCATTATCAAACATGCCCTAAGTACACAGCCCTAAGTACGCAGGAAGGAAAAGTCTCCATCTTTTCTTTATCATTTCTTTATGTTTTTAAATGCGTGTGTGAGAGAGAGACTTGGAATTGGTCAAAGTCTCGAATCCTGATCAAACATTACTGTTGAATGGTCCATGTATGCTTATTTTACGGCACTGTACTTTATAGGCAAGTCAATTTTCTGCCTACTCATCCTCGTCTTCTTTCAATTTGTTCTTCCCCGGTTTCAAGCGGAGGACTTCTAGAAACCAACCAAATTTCTACAATATGCTACGTTTCGATCCTCAACCACCGTATCAACTGTTCATGTATATTCTCAGTAAAAAGAAAATTAAAGCACATGCATATGTTTACCATAAGAGAATTCATATAAGGTTATCGTGTCTTATAGCTATGTCCACCCATATACAATCAGGTCATTCAACCCGATATAACTTGTTTCGCATATAATTCCTTCAAATATACTTGTCTAGAGTGCACATGTATTTGATCCGGCTGTCAATTTTTGCATGAATATTATGATAATCAAAAAACGTGATCATATATATCAATAAAAAAAACACATAACTTGAGAAAGAAATCCCAAATGAGGACGTTTTGACTATGGATCCCCTTCTAATTGAACGAATTTGATCAATTAGAAGAGAATTTGATCTAGGTGTGAACTTTCCAAACAAATCTTAATTGTGCATCGTTTTGTTTTCTACTATGCTTTGGCAAATAATGTTCCCTACGAATGAGAACGTACAGCTGAAAGATGGAAACAAGTAAGTTGAAGCAGAGGGGCATCTCCCTCTGCAGCTCGGAGTACTTGAAGATGATAGATACATGAAGCGGAAGAGATTCCCCTTCAAATTCCATCGATTTCGGGAGCATAGAATCGTCCACGATCAACGGAAACAGATTCATTTCAGTACAATGATAATGGCTTGCTGTGCATCACTGTCCAGGGAAAGTCCTGTCCTTGCACCGGGATGATTAAGAAGAGATGACTGGGGAAAAGAGAACCCAATGCATTTGAAAATGGAAATTTAGAAAGTTGCATCCTGTGCCTCTGAACTTGCATTTTTTTCCCATTTTGCCATCACAATGTGACAGACACGTGAATGTAAACGGGGTGACCTTTTGCCCTCATTCAAAATGAGCATTAAGCTATATACCTAATAGATAAAGTTACGACCACTAACCCTGAATTGTATTTTAATTTATTTAAAGAGATCATGGGAATCTTTCAAAGAGTGAACTGAAAAGTAGTAACTATGACTGAATATAAAGGTTTGGGGAAAAATTTCTTTGATGCGATTATTAATTAGAATGAACAGCAAGATTTCTGAACTATTTAAATATATGATTGGTTTTTTGACTTGGCTAATTAGGACTATCGATCATATTCTCCCCCAATTGAACGTGCAACATTTTAGCGAAAGTTGAAAATCAGTAAATTTTGACAAGGGAAAAATACTAGAATGTACACTAACAGAGTTTAAAAAACACAAAGATCACTTCATATGCTCTCTCAATTTCTGCATTGTCAATTCGCTAAAGACCTATTTGCCTGAACTTAAACACGTACTTGTTATTTGGCATGTGCATAAAATTATTTAGGAGCAATGTATAATATGCTAAATTCGTGTTTTCCCAATTACGAGTCCAGTTTCATATGTAGTTTGGATCTTTAGATCAAAAAGAAAAAAAATAATCGCAATAATGATTTAAAGACTATAATAACTCAGTAACTTTTAAGATAAATTACTGTTACAAGTTCAAAGGTTTCAGTCGCATCTTCATAAAAATTAACAATCAAATCCACTGATAATTTAACCAATTATAAAATCCATTTGTAACCTCACATTCTCGTGATCTATGTAGCACCGAAACGGACACGCGACACGCGATACGACACGACACGACACGCCAACATGTCATTTCTTAAAAATAGAGAATTTCGATACGTTCCGACGGGTTATATATTAAATATATATTTATATATAAATACATAAATAAATAATAATAAAAATAGCCTAGAATTAATTTACACAAAAAATATTAAATAATATCATTCATTATTTTAATTTGTTACAATAATACATAAAACTTAGAGGAAAAAAATATTATTTAAAGAAAAATGTTGAAATGATATTTTTAAATTTATTTATTTATCATATATAGCATTTTTTTATTACTTCTTTCATAGTAAAAGACTTTTTAAAAAACTAAAACAATTCTAAAAAAACAAAACTGAAAAAAAAAATGATCCCGTGCATGTATATGTATAGCATTTTTATTACTTCTTTTATTACTTCTTTTGTGTATATTTATATTTTGATCCCACAAGTATTAGAAATTTTTAAAATTGACCCCGTGCGTGTCGGAATCACATGTCGGAATTCTGGACTCGCGTGTCGGAGAGAGTTGATCACGTGTCGGATTTTTCGACACTCGTTGACCGCGTGTTGGAGCGAGTCGGGACATGTCGGAGCGTGTCAGACACGTGTCGGAGTGTCGGACACGACACGAAGGCTTCTGAAGAGTGTCCGTGCTACATAGCTCGTGATTGCACTACCCTTTTTAATAAGAGTGCAATTTTTGTGATCCAATCTATTACACAACACAACTCTGAATTTCCCTAGATGAATTTAAATGGGAATTCTTACGAGAGTTTTGGATGCGGCCCGCAGTTTGAAGTCCTTTCCGTTCCCTTCTCCTGGTTGGCCAAAAGGAGGCCACTTTCAACACGACATTTTATGACCGAATCTTGAAAACTAATGAGTTCTTGCCTGAGTTTTTGTTTATCTTTTTCTTGACACGTTGGTGCAGCTCCTGTTTAAACAAGAACAGTTAGTTAATTGATGACTGAGTTTAGCGAACTTGATGGTCGATGATGGTGCTCAATAATGCTACACTTTGGAAAACTAAACACCAATTAGTAGTCTTCATCAAGGGTTTGGGCAGAGGACACCAAGAAAAAAAAAACCAAAAAGCAGCGAAGGAAGAACGAGTTGTACGAAAGAAAAGGAGGACAGATAAGGGACAAAAGAGAAAAGGCGCCTTATGGTTAGGATGTTGGTTGAAAAATGAGGAAAAGAACAAAAGAAAATGAAATCGAAGAGAGAATCCAATGCAACCGAGAGGTATCACTCGGCCTGAGCGGCGCCTCCGACTTTGCAAAATTTCGAGGAGTTTCTTTTTCTGTTACACTTTATGTCATTCATATCATATATTTCTCATATGCATAAGGAGAGATGAATACTTTAATTGTAGAAAAAATAATAAAAAAAAAAGGAAGTATGTTTACTCTGCATTTCATGCAGAAATTGCTATTTTCACATAAGTGAAAGTCCAACCTAAAAATTTGAACAAGTAAGGGAAGGTAAATTATATAAATATAAGGTCCATTAAAATCTCGTAAACGAATAGCTTGAGATGTTTTCAATAGATTTCATCGGCTATTTGCATTTTATAGACACGGGATGCAAAATTATTCTAAAAATGTTCCACAAAATGACAAACAACCCTAAGGGGAAAATACGGCAAACTTGTGGCATCACTTGGGAGCAAAACCATCAGGGGAAAGACTTTGCCCTGCTGCCCTGACGAGCATAATTGCAACAATCGACGTGAATTCTCCTCTCGGAAGCTGCAAATCTTGGATCATCATGATCATTTACATTTGCAAGCAGACCACAATGGCTTTTCTTGATTCACTGGAATTTGGTGGCAATGATGAGGGCCATTTTGTTTGGAGAAATCTCATGTATTTATTGAGATCAACGACGTTGTTGAAGGGAAGAATCAAGAGCCTCCAATGCTCATAATTTATATACTTCTCCCTTCACTACCGCAATCCTAAGACATTGCAGGTTTGCCAAACTTGCCACTGTTCCTCCCGCCAAACCGACAAGGAATTCTGATGCACTATAGCTTCTGTTTTCTTTTTCTTTTTTCTTTTCTGGGTTTTCTTGCTTATGTTTCGTGATCTGTTGCTTATTTGGAGCCAAATCAATACCATTCAATTTTGATGAATATTTGTACGAATTGAATGTACTTCGTACAAAATGTTTCTGGTAAGAATGCACTCTGCAGTAAAAGGTTTAGATTAAGCAACTCTGTCAAATTGCCTAAATCGGTATGCTGCCAGTCAGACCATGCAAGAGAAGCATGCGCCTTATTTTGTCAATATACAAGTATTTCATCACATCTATGGACCGTGTGATCCTTTTGGTTTAGTAAATATGGAACTTTACAGGACAACCATCCCTTTTGCGACAACGTACAACACTTGAAATAAGTCAGTCATTTGCAACTTCAAATTTGCAGGAAAGCATACTCAAGTAGCATAGCAGCAGAAGGCCTCTCCGCAGGCTGTCTTCGAAAGCAGCACTGTAGGAAATCCTTTCCCTCGACAGATAACGTCTCAGGTATTGCTGGAGAACTTCGCATCACCTTAAATATAGCTTGAGCCTGCATTAATGATTCAACCTTAAACAGAAACTCATGACACAGATCACACACCAAATGGTAATGCGCACGGCCCGAACTTCCAACAGAAAATGACAACACAGATTTGCTTGGAAGCGTATTACCTGGAAGGACAGAGAGAAAATGAAAAAAAAAAAAACAGTGCAGCGTACTTACCCACTCATAGTCCAAGAAGGTTTCCCAGTAATCATTTTGGTAATAGTACATCCCAAACTCCACATGTCGGCAGTATGATCGAGATCCATGCTGTAATTATTCACCATCAAGGATTGTATGAGTTGCAAGATATATTATTCCATCATTCCGCCACGGCTAAAAAAGAATGCCGCATTAACGTTAACAAAAGCAGAGTACCTCTAGAGCCATCTAGTTTAGACTTCCCTTCAAAGAGCAGCAAGCTGCTTGTCTGGTTAGCTAAGAAATGGTACGGCATTAGTAAAGCTGAATACTACTTGGTGTGTTCATGGAACACTGGATGAAATAGCAACATCTTTATAGACATAGATACATCAGATCGATAACTGAATCAACCACTTTCAACTTATGTTAGCTCATTACTGAGAAAAAGGACCATGAAGCAATCAACAACATGGCCTCAGCAAATGCTTGAGAACTCAAAAAGAGAGCAACAACACCTTGGCTACTGTCCAGAATGCCATTCTATGGATCAATACACTTTTATTTACCCCATGTTAGGAAGGAGGCCCTTACTTACTCTGACTAATTTCTATCCTTATTTTGGAATGCAGAGGAGCAGCAAAAACAACACCACAACCTTTTGCCAAAGGTATTGCGTTCTATTCACTACTGCTCTTAGGAACTTTTTAGAAACCAATAGAAAGGGAAAGAACTCTCATTAGGTTTCGGCATCTATTTACAGCAAGAAATCTTTTCCCGTTTATGCAACATGGTAACTTTACCCGAAACAATGGGAAAAAAAGTGAAGAAAATTACTTAATAACATTTCATCCATCTATGATAGATTTATGCACATATGAAATGCCACAAACCAATAACGAGAAGTACGCAGTCACCCTGGGTCCCTGACTTCACATTCGAATGCACCACAGATCAGCAAGGAATTTCTACATGCATTGAGTAGTCTTGCAATGAAGAGGAAAAAACTCACATGTTTAGCAATCCCAAAGTCAGCAAGTTTGAATATCCCAAATGCATCCACAAATAAATTAGCTCCCTTTAAATCCCTGCACAAGCCAAATAGTTTTAACAGGTCTGTAGGCACAAAGAAGAAGGTCCAATCATCCTAATCCAATATGCAAGTCATCTCATGATGCTTGATCAATGGTTTAGAATTACCCATGTATGGAGTTGTTAACATGCAAGGAAGCCAATCCAGCCACAATATAGCGGGTAAAGTGTGGACAACCGATTTTGTTAGGGTCCCAAGATGCTCCTGGATATACTTGTCTATTGAATCGTGATGTGCATATTCTAGATATATGTAAAGCCAATCCTCAACCTGAGTATGTATGAATATGTTGAGATTTTGGTGAGTCAAATAATGAACGCCCATTGAGCTGGGACACATAGATGCTGTGGAAATTTGACTCACAAATTCCCTGACATAATACTGCAGATGTTCGGATGTCTACGCTGGCTAAGAACCTGAATTTCCTGTAGTAACAAAGCAATCAATTACCTGGAAATGATGAAAGAAAGTTTCCTCCCAGCATATTTAGATCAGATGAGAGGATAGATTGGATCCCAGAGCATAACAAAAACATTACCTGCTTTAACTGCTTGATGCACTCAGCTAAATTTGGATCATTAGGTGATAGCTCAAACTCCTTCCATGCACATAGAGATTTGGTTTTTCTGTCACTTAATATGTCAAAGTTTAGTTGACTGGATATCTAAAAAAATGGAACATGTCCAAGATTCCCAGAGCTAACTTACTGGTTGCTTGCAATGTAAACACTTTCAAGAGTGCCATGTCCTATAAGCCGGCCTTTTTTCCATTGACTTGCTAGTGGTTGCTGCTCTGATTTTTAGTAACTTGAGCTGAAGCTGTAGGGTTCTCCATCTATCCACAACTTCGAGGCATTTAAAGAGGGGTGATAGCTGTGCAATTCTTTCTTCTTCGTCTTTTTACATTTCTAACTCAAAGTATGACAAAGGGTGAAAAGAAAAAATCCCGGCCTACGTTTCCAGATATGATACAACTACTAAGCAGATCAAGTATTCTATACCCGATAGCTTAATGTCGAAAGAAGTTTAATAGGGGTCATGTTGCTCTGATCCAACAGAGCAAAGCAGCGTATTTGACACAATATTTTCAATTGACAAGTTAAAGCAATATCATATTTGAAATCCTTTCTCAACAAAAACAGATTAAAGGTAGTGCTGCACAAAATTCTCTCTTTTCTTATAAGGCTAATATCCCAAGAAGATCAATCCATAATAATAAATTGTCCTTTCAGTTATAAGACAAGATAGGAAACAGACTTTGCTATTCCCTTGGCTTCCCAAATCTTCAGATCCGTTGCTTTTTGACTAACCTGAATGTTTATAAGACAACATGACTGCTATATAAGACAACATGACTGCTGTTCCTTCTTCTCTGAATGTTTATTTTATGCATTTTATGTGTAAAATGGAATGATATGGTAATGGAAATGTTTAATGCACATTAAAAAAAATTACTTAGTTTTAATTTGTATTACCTAGCAAATGCTACTAATATAAGAGCCATTTTTCTATCAATTTTTTTTTTTCAATTTATTCAAAAAAAAAGTTCATTTGTTTTGTGGTGAAATCATGTATGTTGATACACACATTTTAGGCATAAACTAATCAAGAAAAATAGATATGGAAATACACAGTTTAAATGATATTATTCGGTAATTGCTAAAAGAATAACTAATAAGTGAAAAAAAATCAAACAAAAAGTTTTCAATAATGAATTTATATTCCATAGCTTGTGCTTATTAAAATGAACATAATGGAACATAATGCTGGATGTCATTAGATAATTAGATTAGAATTTACTAAATCAGGTTAGATTAAACGATTGAATCATTTTATAGAGTTAAGTTTTTTTTTTTTTTTTTTTTTTTTTTTTTTTTTTTTTTTTTTTTTAAATTATGAGTTAAAATCTCCATATTTCAGTACAACACAGAATGAGAATAAATATTGTTGAAGCATTTGTCAGAAGCATTGTACTTATTGCAACAATTACTCGAGACTTTTAAGTTATTTTTAAGTTAATTCTATTTAAATAAGATGAATTATTTTTCAGAATATAAAAAGAAATAAAAGAGTAAAAAATAAGTTAGCGATAATAATCTTATAGATAAAAGATACATTCAGAATTTAAAAGATATTCCGCTCATTAGTTAGCGGCAAAAAAATGGGTACACCATATTTCTGGAATATAAGTGGTCTTCACCCAAACCAACTGCTTTCAAGGCTCTAATCTGACAAGGTTAAAATAATGAGAGGGTTGCACAACAAAGCATCATCTCTTCACTAGTCCTCTGAGATAACTTATTTCCAGTAGTCAATAAATCATGCAACCACGTTCAAAATACACAAAGCATGGCCACGCGAAAAAAAGTCAATTCATACGGTAACTTGAGTTGAGTTTGCAGGAAAGCATGCTCGAGCAGCAGGGCTTTCTTCAAGAGCAGCATCACCGAAGATCCTTTCCCTTGGTGTCCAATTCTGCAAGAAGGCCACTATTAGAACTGGATGACTATAGATAGAAAAGCTACATCTTTACAAGTACTTTTAAGAAGTGAAGCAATTGTATATCAATTAACTCATAACCTATAGCATTTGGAGGAATCTCGCACTCATGCGGTAAAGGTCTATTAACGTGTTCCCCTTTTTGGAGATAAGGTTGAAGAATAGCCTGAGCATTGGGATCATCCCACTTCAGTGTCTTCCACTTTTCCTCATCATCCACCCAAATATGCGGAAGGTCCTCGATATCAATATCACGTAATCGCAGTTGCAAAGGAATCTCCTTCAGTTCTGGGCATTTGTACACTTTCAAATTATCCATGGAACCGCAGCTTATTGGGACTTCGCATATGCTCTTCAGCTGGGGTAGCCTGTATAGGTCCAATTGCTTCAGATTTGGGAGAGAAATTGAAGACTGGAAGGACGAAAGGGTGTTGTTTGCAGGAGTCATTATGCTTCCTTCTTGGCCTTGTCCCGCTCCGCTTATCATCTCCACCATTCCTTCGCACCTAAAAACGGAAATCTCTTGAAGATTTCGGAGATGGAGCAGCCACTCATGCGGAAACAGCTTTCTCATGTTGCTGCAATTAAATGCACTAAGATATTCAAGATAAATCTTTTCGGCTGGCAAGTGTGGGGGAGGACCTCCGATCATCTCCTCCATGTTGCTACAAACATCTACGTCGATTCTTCTCAGATTAGGGAAGTGGGGCATCCACTCAGATTCCACCACTCTCTTCATTTTATCACATCTACGAACATAAATCCATTCTAGATTGGGGAAGGTTGGGAGCGGATGTGGTGGTGGTGATGTAGCTGCTGCTATTATCCCAACCATTTCCTCACATTCGGCTATAATAATCTCTTGTAGATGCGGAAAGTTGGATTTAGACCCATGCCTAAAGAGATACTTCAGTTTCGGACATTCCTCTATTTCCAAAACCCTTAGGCTTGGGAAGGGGAGAGGGGAGAGATACTTCAGTTTTGGACATCCCGCTATTTTCAAAACCCTAAGGCTTGGGAAGAGGAGAGGGGTACGGGTAGGGGTAGGGGTTGTGGCAGGGGAGTCACGGATGTCGATTACTTCTTCGTCTCGTCCTCCACAGAGCACCCCTAAGTTTTCCCAGTTATATATTTCTAGCTCCTCTAGGTAATCAAGCGGACCGATGTCAGACAAATTTGTTATACCGTTGCATGCTGTCCCCAGCAATTCCTGCACATCTCGGGGAATCAAAATGAAAATGCCGGTGCATTCTCCTTCCACGCTCACAATAGCATGACTCCACATCCTAATTTCAACCCTCCTTGTCTCATTCCTACATTGAGCAGCATTACTTTCTTCCTCCTCAAGAAAATTCTCAGACATATCCCATTTTTGATACATACGGAGATAATAATATTGAGGGTTAACCTGTTCAATAACCCTCACACACTTGTTGAAATCATCCGCATCTTCAAAAAAGCATTCAAGTTTCTCCAGTGCCCTCAATTTTGTAATGTCTTCTCCATCTAGATTCCCAACTTGAAGATGCTGCAAGTTTAGCAAACCCCCCAGTACTCCTTTCGGTAATCTACCCCTCAATAAAAAACTTAGGGCAAGGTATCTCAAGTTCATCAACATTTCCAGGCCCTCAAGTGCTTCAAGACTCGAACAGCCACTAACGTCCAACTTTCTTAAAGATGTCAGCTTCCCTAAATAAGGAATACGATGCAATTTCCAGGACCAAGAAAGCAATAGTGCTCTCAAATTTACCAAGTCGGAGATTGAATTTGGAAGTTCTCTTAGATCACATCCACTCAAGTTTAGAACCTTTAGCCCCCATAAATTTTTGAAGAAATAATCAGGGATGACCGCATCACGCGACAAGCTATAATCCAATAGAAGAGTTGATAGTTTAGGACAATTTGGTGACAAGTTCAACGGAAATTCACTAATCTTATTTTTCATTAGAGACACTTTTTCCAAAGCATCCGTCCAATATTCCTCAAGTGGAATCCTCTTCAACCCCTTTCCTGCTTTTACAATTGAAGTGACGCTCATGATGTGCAATGCCATGTCTCTAAGCAAATCGTGCATCTTCATGTAGCTCCCATGATCTTCCAATAGGCAAACATTTCCTAGTGTCTTTAGTATGCTGAGGCCTCTATCATATTGTTCCTTCCTAGTATTCAATCCACCAATCAGTCCTTGGTCAATAAAGAATTCTATCAACTCAAACTCATCAATCAATTCATCTTCTGGATAAAGTGCACAAGATAAGAAACACTGTTGGATATTGGGATTACCAAGGCGATCGTAACTGACATTCAAATTCATTAACAACTTCTTCTCCATATCCGTTTGCCCCATACTTGATTCTTTCAATTTCGTCAAATAATCTCTCCATTGAAACACATCGGTCACTCCTCGCATGCTTCTTGCCATCGTGATTACTCCAATCGGCAAGCCTGCGCATTCTTTAACAATGGACTTCATAATTGCTTCAATTTCCAAATTAAGTGGCATTTCAGGTCCAAGCTCCTCCAAAAACAACCTCTCGGCTTCTTTTTGAGATAGAGGCTCAATTTTTATCTTTTCTTGACATTGCATCTGGCGGCACACATCAAAGGATCGAGTGGTTAAGATTAACTTAAATCCATATGCTCTAACAGGGATTCCCACCTCTTCAAGATCAAGATGTTCCCACACATCATCAAGAATCAATATGCAATTCTTCTTTCTTTCTAAATGCTCCGACAACATCGCTGCTCGTTTCTCCTCATCCTCAACCTCCGTAACGTCAAATTTTAGCGCTTTCCCGATATCAATCTGCAACTTAGAAATGCTGAAATCTTTGGACACGGTGACAAAAACCACACCATCAAAGTTTGCATCTTCTAGAAGTCTATTATGTACTCGCTTCATGATAGTTGTCTTCCCCACACCACCCATTCCATAAATACCCAATTTGCATGCACGATTCTTCTTCAGATGGCCCCAAATAAACTCGATGTTCCTATGAATCGCTTCACCTATTAGCTTTCGTTCCAAAAATTTGACTCCTTTGTCATCTCTCTCCTCTATGAGTAATGTTTGTGGAAGCGCTTGTTCTATGAGCTCTTCCACTTCTCTCGTCAATGTCACCACCTGTTCCTTCGGAGGCAAAGTTTCCCCATTGGCTTGGCCAATTATTTGGAAATTATTTCTTGCTCTTTCTGTTTTTTCCAGCCATTTCTCAACTGTTTTCCTCGGCTTCTTCCGAACTGAGGAAGAAGACTCTATCTCCATCTGCTCCTTTACGTCAGTTTCTTTGTCGTCGAGTTCTTCCACTTTTCTTTTGAGCTTTCTTATCTCTTCATCATTGGCATTGATGCTCCATGCGGTCATGATTGGATAACCCTGTTCAAATCTAATGTATAAAAACATATGTTAGATTTCGATAAATTAATCTGGGATATTTAAGAATCTAACAGAACAAGAGGAACAATTTAGATTAATCCAGGCAGACCTTGTGATGATGATGGGGCTATTGCATTTGTTGCTGCTTCTAGAACTCGCAAATTATCATGAGAGTCACTTGAATGCGGTGAGGCAATTGATGGATCTATGTCCATTGGAGTTGGCGAGAGGAACAAACGGGTATCATTTCCATCTTCCTCATCACACCTAGGGTAAAGCTGATCGGGATGCTCAACAGCGTTGGTCGGACTTGTATTGCTGAATAAAGGAACGCCTTCCACTGCACACGGTTGACTCCAATCCAGTAAACGATTTGTATGGTCCACATCAAGGGATAAATCATTTTGTAATGATGATCCCACTGTTGGATTATGCTGTTCATTCGTTTGTATTTCCTCGAGAGCGTTTACAATTACATCACGAGATTCAACAAGATTCTCCGGCGGAGAGTCACGAAGATCAGGTTGCCGGGTGGTATCTAGATTATCCAGGGGAATGGTTGCATTCTGCCGTGTATCCCTCATCTCATGATTAATAGATTGACGCAGAACACTTTGATGTTGAGGGGACACCAAAGCTGGTTGCACTAAAATATTCAAGCGTGAGATCAGTCAACACTGGGACTTTCAAATCAAGTCATGGGTACAGATAAAACAAACATCTAGAACTTGATCACAGAGAGAGATTTCTACAACGAAAATCAGCATGCTCGTAAGTTAAATATTTAAATGAAATAAACTGTGCTGTAAAAATATAGTGATATCGGACATATAGAAAATGCAATGATACCTCTGTAATTTAGAATTGATGCGATGTGGAAATAGATAAGTCTGAGTCATTTTAGATAGAGTTAATTATATAAAAAATGTAATAGATTTTTTTTCTTCACGCCTAGATGAATGTAAAGAAACTTCACGTGGACATACCATGGCTACTTTGCACCAATAATGGCAATGCTGAACTCTGACGAAGCTGACGCTCCGCTTGTGATTGTTGGTCAGACTTTGACCCAATGACACCCTGTTGGGTGAAGTTTGCCATGTTGGTCACCCTCCGTGGTGTTGGTAATAACGGTCTCAAGAATTCGAGGCTTTCTGGTGAAAATGAAGGCGACAGTTGAGTCGGCATGTGACGTGATTGTGGCTCCATGGAGGATTGCCCGTGGGCTTCTCTGCTCTGCTCTTCAGCCACCTCATCGGGTAAGGATGACGATGCGCTCAGATGCTGTTGTCCGTTGCCTTGAACTGATTGATCAAAAAGCTGTGGTGGATGATTTGACTCAAGAGAAAGTAAAGCTAACTCACCCATTGAAAGCTGCTGGCGTAACAAGTCATCTGATTCAGCGTCACAGCTCTGCTGTGATTGATTGGATTGCTGTAAGATATCTAGATCACGTCCTGTCTGCCAATGACTAGATGGTTGCTGCGATACACACGTTTGGATGGTTGCTGCCAATGTCACCACTTCAGTTAAAAAGCACAACATGTTTTGCTCTGAAGAATATAATAAATGTTTTTTCCTCACGCCCAGATGAATGTATAGAAACTTTACATGAACATACCATGGCTATTTTGCACCAGTGACGGCATTGTTAAACTCCGATGTGACTGACGCTCTCCTTGTTGGTCAGAGGTGAGGTTTGCCATGTCGGTCTCCTCTCGTGTTGTGAACGAGTGTTCTGTGTATTCGAAGACTTGTGTTGGCGAAAAAATGGCTGGAGGCAGCATGCCCTGCGACTGTGGTTCCGTGGAAAATTGATGGCTGGTTCCTCTGCTCTCTTCTTCACCCACCTCAGCTTGAGCGGGCATGTCATGTGATTGTGGTTCCGTGGAGGATTGACCGTTGGCTCCTCTGCTCTCTTCTTCAGCCACCTCATCGAGTAACGACCGCATTAGAGTTATTATGTGGTCCGGCACTTCTGTGCAAATGGAAATCCGTTCAGTTGGGACTCCAAGCAAGTGACCTTTCACTCCTGCAAGGTCTCCAAGGAATTCTTCCTTACAATGATGGCAATGCCATTTGTTTTCCCCTAGTCTATCGACGAATTTCCAGGCTATATCATCTTTGTTATCAGCCTGCAAGCAAATAGAGCGCACCCCTATCATATATTATCCCCATGTTTTAAATATCTTTATAGCACGCATAGCATCATTCTCAGGCACAGAATATAGCTACCACAAGTGCTAAAGCCACCTGATTCTGTAACAATTCCATTAGCGTGCTTATGTGCTCCGGCACTTTTGTGCAAGAGACAATCCCTTCTTTCGGTTGTTTACGAAAGTGACTTTTCACTCTCGTGACTGATCCAGAGTATTCATTTTTGCAGTAAGGACAACGCCATTTCTTGCCCTGTCTAATCACGAATTTCCAGGCTATATCTTCAACTCGCGGCATCTTGCCGTCTTTATTATCAACCTGCGGGCAAAGAGAGTGCACTTGATCATATAACGTAGTGATCATTTGTATATTTTCTCAGCACGCATAGCATTATTCTCAAGCAAATAATAGCATCCACAAGTACTAAAGCAGGAGAGCCAAACTGCAAATTAATATTCAACGACCCAAGAATAATCTGCTGTTTTTGACACAAGAAGCACCGGATCAACTCAAAGACAACTTGGAAATTGCGGACAACCTTCTCTAGAAAATAATTAATTCTAGAATTACAAGGAGATGTGGGGAATCAAAATATCGTTGGATTTTGACCGAATCGTTGCCGGCAAAGCAAAATACAAAATATATTAACTTCAAAAACAAAAATCCCAAGTTCGTAATGAATAGAGCTAAAAAAACCTTGTCTAGTGTTCGAAAATGGAGATTTGTGGCGTAGCACGACCCTTTCGACGGGCTGCAATCAACCGTTGTTGCTCTTCCCCTCTTTCTCTTCTCGCCCCTTCTCTCTCTATTTCTTGGTCTCTCTTCGAGAAGTTTATTGCATCTCGCAGTTACGTCCACCCACCTACATTCAGGTCATTTAACCCTTCATTTCACACAGAATCCATCAGATCTACTTGTCTAGTGAGCATATATTTGATCCAGGTAAATAAGGATGTTCAGTTGGAGAGTTAATTTGATCCTTACAAATGGAAAATGGCAAAGATGAGGACGAAGCAACATACCAATTAGGACAGAAAAAGCAGAATCAGATGCATGTAGGTGGCAAAGATGCACATCAAGAAGTAGAGCTAAGAAGCTGTTCTTGAGAATCTGAAGCACCAGTCAGCATCCAGGGATCGAGCAAAGACTCTTCCTCTCGTTGAAGGCAGAAACCCAATTCCTAGAGAAACAAGGGCACTCGCCTGCTGTTGGAAATGAAAATGAACAGGTTTTGGCGAAGAATTGAGAGGAACTCTGCCACAGAAGAACGCACGCAGGAAACGTCCATCGTTCGGGGTTTTTTCCCGTCCGTCGTATCGGCGAGATGGACAGTGGAATAGACAACTCGGGTGCTACGTGGAGGCCTCCTGGAGTAAAGGCACATTAGATAGGTGTCAGTCGCATGCTTTTACTCTTCTTCTTTTTTCGTTTTCATTCTACACTATAACCTATTACTATAATAAATAAAAATGATTTTTTCTCTCTTTAATGATTTGATTGCTTTTATTCCACCCTCGCATGACTTTGACTTATTTTTATTTATTTTTATTCTCTAGATACTACGAAATAATAATACTTTCAATATTTTATTAAATAGTTGGCATTCCTAATTAACCCCCATGAGCAAAAATTTTGAACATCCGTATATATTATCTGTTTGGTCTTATTATTTCAATATATTAAACTATATATAGAAAAACTGTTAGCCAAAAAACCTAGTAATTTAATGAATTATTGTTGGAAGCATAGTCATGTTAAAACCTTAATACACATTTACTGTGAATAAGTGACATATGTGTTTGGAGTTATTTTTGCGAGTGAATTATTCCACGTGGCAACTCTTAATCGGGAATGTGCAAACTATTTTCTAGATTGACAATGGACATAATAATATTTTAATTTAATATAATGCATGGGGTTGAGAAGTGGCCTATTATATTGCTGCCTTATTGCTTCACTATTTATATCTTTTTTTTTCTTTTTAATTTCTAAACAATAATCTATTACCAAAATAATGAGCAATTTGTCTATTTATATGGATGTCACTCCACCTCGTATAACTTTCACTTTTTTTAGAGATTTCAAGTGGCCTCTTTAGGAAGCCACAATAAGACCTCATCCCCCTCTCTCTTTTTGTTTTTTATTTTTTTTATTCGATAGTGTTGGGTAATTGTCTCTGATGTCGTTGTCATCAAAAGGAGTGGACAATGTTACTCAAGAAAACGCGTTCGCCTTTGAGCCAATTTCAGTGTCGACCACAGGGAAACTTATGCGAATGTGCACCCAAGAAACTTTTGAGCCCACTTATCTTTCTTTGTCTTGCCCGAAATGGTACTAAGTATGTAAATATATTAAAAAACTAGTGCACCAAATGACATGGAAAATTATTATGGAACATTACACTATGGTTTACTTAATTGCCGAATTCTCTAGACTTTTCAAGGAAAATGAAAAATTAAAAACAAAATTTTCCTAAGAAGGCTACCACACTATTTTCCTTATCATTCTCTGTCCATCTTAATATATATAAATGTCCAGTTCTCTTATGTATAACGTTGCTCTTTTTTGCCTCTAGAAATCAGTTGCATTGTATTAATTAGGAAAATCTTCATGAGTACTGCTGCTTATTTACTTTGCATAAATTTTAACTCAAATTTAGAATTTTACCTATACTAATTAATTCACAGGACCAATTTTGTATGCGGTCTAGATCTTTAGACCAAAAAGAAAAAAATATTCAACTAAGGGATGATTTAAAGAGAAATAATTACTTACTAATTTGTAAGATTAATTATTGTTGATACATAAATTTCCGTTTAAAGGTATCATTTACATTTTCATGAAATTTAACAATCGAATTCACCTATAATTTGACCCCTAATAAAAATACATCCATAATCCCACAATCTCTCTCTCCATTGCATTCCTGATTGTGAATTCTTATGAACCAACCTTACACGATCTAACCCTAAATTTTCCACAGTGAATTTAAATGATAATTCTTAGGAAAGTTTTGGACGCAGCCCGCTCTCCGAATAAAAGTCCTCTCCGCTCCCTCCTTCTGGCCGACCGAAATGGTCGACTCGAGGCCACTTTCCACACGGAATTCCCGCGGGTGTGAATAGAGGAAATTAGCAGCGTGAAAACCCACAAAGGAACAGAAACAGGGAAACGGGGGGCCAGAAATCGTGGAATTCTGGATCAAAAAGGTGGTTCAGAAGTGGACACGACGTAGAAAAACCAGCACCCCATCATAATGGACCATATCTTCGGCAAAGATCTAGTGAAAAAAGTAGGGACATAAAAAGCAGGAAAAAACGCGGCTGAAAGGAGGCTTTAGTCAAGCATTCACATGGTCACGGCTCGATCATTGCGGATAGAGCTAGTGGGTGAGAAGAAAACAGAACGAGATACTACTAGAAACACGTTACATTTTAGTTAGTAGTTAAAAATTATTAAAATTTCTGTTTTCTACGATGTCGATAATATGATTATTCTATGGTCTAATGAGCATTTCGATTTTGTTTGATTTTATTTATATTCTATTTAGTTAGATTATATTTTGATTTTTATATGGATGATATAAATTACATAATAAAATTTTAGCGATACTATACAAAAATGTAATCTAAATGGATTAGTAAAAAAATTAGAGAAAAGTCTCATTCGATGAATTCAAAAACGAGATGGAGAATTCTATTATTGATTTTATATTAAGATATCCACTATTTAATTCATATTAGAGCGGTTTGAGAAAGAAAACATGAACAAAAACAAATAAAAAAAATCGAATAAGGATAGGCCTCATAAATGCATCATTACTACCCAAGTCATTGCCGGTATGCTGTTGCTCCTTTGCCGTTTGCATATCTAAATAATATTTCTATGATACATCAAGACATCGCATTGCAGGCGCTCGAAATTGCCACATTCCTATCATAATCGCCGTATAAAATAACTATTAAACTTAAATCTTTGAGATGATTCTGTCGTATTACTGAATTCGTTCACTCGGGTTCACTTGTTGAGAGTGCGTCCATCCTCAAAGTAATGATATTAAAATTTCTTTTCAAAAATTTTTATGATCAAGTGTTAGAAATCAATGAGCTCTCGCCTGAGTTTTTATTTTTCTTTTTCTTGCCATGTTGGTGCAGCTCGTGCTCAAACAAGAATAGTCAGTCCATTGATGACTGAGTTTAGCGAACTTGATGGGTCGATGATGGGGCCGGATAATGCTAGACTTTGGAATACTAAACACCAATTAATCTTCATTAAGGGTTTGGGCGGGGAACCCAAAAAAGAAAGCAAGACAAGAAGAGAGAGTCGGGCGAAAGAAAGTGGGGAGAGCTAGGGGACAAAAGAGAGAAGGCGCGTTATGGTGAGGATGTGGTTGGAAAACTGAGGAGGAAAAAACAAACAAAAAAACGAAAATGAAGAGAGGCTCCGGAGCAGCCTTAGGAGTTCAAAAAAAGAAGAAGAAGAGGAAGAATACGCGACATCAAAATATTGCGAGATGCGCCGTTTCTGTGTTTGCTTAAAGCCATGCTCGTTCCACGCCAAGCCGTCGTCGTTTCTGCACGTTGCTCTTATTACTTTTCCCACCTTTTGTTTCGTGTACATTAACGTCTCTTTCGCTGGGACCACCCGCAGTGCTCAATTTGAGCAGCACTTCCGACTTTGCAAAATTTTTGAGGAATTTCTTTTTCTTTTACATTTTATATCATGTCATATATTTTCAATATGCATTCGGATAGATGAATCACTTTATTCGTAGAAAAAATAATAATAAAAAGAAACCATGTTTATTCTGCATTTTTAATGGCCATACTGCATATGGCTATATTGTGACTTTTGCATTCTAGCCCATTAGATAGTATGACAAGCTAACATATGTTCTTAGGGCAATGAGAGCGCACGACATCATATAGGGTGAAAATCCATTTTGTCTTCTAAGGCTTTGTAGCATTAGTCCCATGCAAATAATAACATCCATGGGTACTAAACCCATTCGACAATTAGAAAGCCAATTTGTAGATTGATATTCAAGAAAGACTCAATTAATTCAAAGACAACTTGGAAATTGCGAAATACCTTCTTAAGAAAATAATTGATTCTAGAGAATGAAATCGTGCTATATGTGGGCCTCTTTTCTCCAATGAGGATCTACCGCTTTTTATTTATCACCCGCTATGCATTATGTGTGTGGGAACAATTGGTATTTAAAAAATTAATTTAAATCATTTTTTGGTAAAATATATGAATTATTAAATCATGCAAATAATTTATTGATAAAAATACACAATAAGAATTTTGTGTATAAATATTTACGAAAAGAGATAGAAAGAAATTAAATCTTAATTGATGTTGATAGTTAACCGACCAGATAAATTTAATCCCCTTATTTCACCAGGAGTGGAAGCACTAGTAGAGAAATACACTAGATCTAAATAGAGGAAGTTAATAAAGGGAAATTAAATTATACTATTGGAAAAAAAGAGGAAATTGATCGAGTTATCTAAGTAGGAGACCATGCCTTGGAAGGAGAATCTCAAAAGGAGTTTGACGATATTACTCACGAAGATGCGTTCGCCTTTGAGACAATTTCGGCCCCTAGAATTATACTATTTATATCGACATTTTGTATGCCAAATAACGTGAAAATATCAAATGTGGTTGGCTTAATAAGATCAATCATAATCTATCAAATTATTTAGTTTAATAATATAATCATGCAATAATTAAGTCATCAGCACATGAGAAAGTCTGACCCAAAAACTTGAACAAGTATGTGAAGAAACAAATGGAATTGCCTAAGTGAAAAAAGACTTTGGAAGGATAGAAGTCTTTCAAGGGCCTCATCGTTGACTTGTTGCCGCTAACTCTGAACTTTTTGATCTTAGCCGATGCTTACTGTGGTCTAAACGCATGATATTGGTCATTTGTCATCGGAGAAAGTGAGTTACGGAGTCGACACTGTGGAGTGCGAAATTGTCGAATTAAGCAATTCGACAAATTGTTTAACTTAATCATCCCGGGGACGGCGACCATGGCTGTGGCCGTCCCATGAGAACAACCTCCGCCGCTCGATTGTTGCCATATATTTGGCCAGAAATCGATGGATATCCAGCAAATAAGCCCTAAAAGCCCTACAAAGCCCACAACATTGCACTGCCAGGCCCTTGCGTATCGCTAGAGGGCGGGCGAGACCATTATCGATTGGCCATCGGCACCGCACACTACTTTTCCGATCTGAACCAAAGAGGTCACCGTGCTGAAATTTATATATACTCCTTAGTAATTCGAAACTATCGCTCGAACGTTTGGCCAAAATAAATTAAAATTGCCCTGTGCTCTGGCCCTTCTCGTTTCTTTCAAATTTCCGAAATCGTCTCACAATTTCCCAAAAAACTTCTTCATCCTGGAAAGATGCAGGTCCATTTCGCAACCTGAATCCCATCTGTAAACCCGTTCCTGAACCCTAAGTCGAGTCGGTTTCTATACGCGTCCCTGACCATCCTCCTCAAGCTGCATCCTTTCCCCAACCAGATCACCAACGTCCACCCCTATTCCATGAAAATGGCGAAAACGACTCACGTGCCTCTGCGCTTGGATCCAATCTCTGGGTCTCGATCACTCCGTGAGCGTCACCGTTCTCCACCATTGTCTGGAATGGAAGCACCCTCTCAATTCCACTCGAATCTCGAGGCTACGCCTCAAGAACGTCGCTGTCGCCGGCATTTCCGACGTTGATGTTGGCGCCGAGTTTTCCCATTTCGCTGGTCCAGCGACAATCCGAAAAAGGGAGCGCTCTGGAGTGAAGGCAAAATATGGACGTTCAGCTCCTTCAATGACAAAAGGGGATTCGAACCAAAAAAGAGAAAAATGATAAGAGGGCAAGGAGGAGATTTGTGCATGCATTGCATTAATGAAGTGGAGAAAAAAGTCCAAGACTTGCGTGCGCATTAATTAATAAAAGAACACTGCATTTCGTGCGTGACTTTGAGCAATAAGGTGTGGATTTGGCTCAAACTCAAGACACAATTTAGCAACAAGGAAGATTGCACGGTTATTGCGAAATCAAGCTAAATGTCGAGTTCGTACCGACAGCATATAAATAAAAGGATACTCTTGATGTTAACTAAGTCCTGAGAGGGCGGTGTAGTGAAAGTTGTTGAGGCAATATAAGGGGGTGAGGGATAGGCAATATAAGCCAATTTGAAGCTATCAATGGCCGTAGTTTGACGATAAGCTATAAGGGGGTGGGTAGGCAATATATCTTCCCATAGGGTTAGGTCCTCCATGGAGACTTCTAATTGTCCTTCTTTACACTTAAAACTTCTATTTGAAGTGGAAATACCTTTCTCTTGTCTCTAAAAATCCTAACTTTTATTCGCCTATAAATCAATACTAATTTGAGACATTAATGTCACGATGGATATAATTTAAGATTTTTGCCAATATTAATACATAATATAAGAATACAGAATATTTTCAGCCCCGATTATGCTTTAATGTTTCATTTAACTGGTTAAGCACCCTAAATTACCAAGCGTCCAAGGATAAAAACGAGTGGCTCCTCTTACCCCTACACCTTTTATAGTGTAGTGTGAGACACTAAAAGAAGTGGACCGTCGCTGGAGAGGTGACTCTCTCTCTCTCTCTCGCAATTTCCATGGCTTCTCGTCAGCCAATTTCTGCTGCTTCTCTACCTCTTCATGTTCTTCTCTCTGCTCAACCCGCGCTCTCGAGCCGCGAAACCACCGTTCCACCCCGGAGAACATACTCCCTCTGTTGCCGAAGCAGCTGTCCTGGCCCATCCTCAACGCCCTTCGCCGTCCCCTGCACCTGTTGCCCGCCTTCGTCGGCGCCGTTTTTTCCTCCGACCGCTTGGTTGGAGTTCCACAACAACACCGGGAGCAAGTTCGGCGGAGGCACGCCTCACATCAAGGTCCGTTCTTTAGTTTTATCGCGTCGCTTTTGCTTGGTCTCTGTTTGGATTTGAGTGCCATTCTGGAAGATGAGGTTTTCTTGTTGACTATTACGTCGGGTTTGGTACGGTGGAATGGAATGGAATCGGGAAATGATGGGGAAAGGAATGGACTGGAGTGATGATTCCAAGTCTTCTTTTTTGTTTGGTGAATAGTGAGGAACGGAATGGAATGGAAATACTTGTGTTTGAGTGCGATTCTGGAAGATTTTGGGATGTTTGAGCTTGTGGCGGCTTGGTAATGTGGAGAGACAGTCACTGTTCACGAGCTTTTAAGGTTCTCTGGTCGAATGTTAGTGCTTAATTCAATTCACTGCAGTTCGATTGTGTGATAATTCTGGGAGATGTGAGGTTGTAGGGGTTTGTTTGATGGGGTCTAATGGCCATCGTTTGCCAACTTTTCGCAGTTTCCGATTAACTCATGGTACTTAGTTTGAGCTTTCTATCTTGCTTAGTTTGAGCCATTTTTCTATCAATTCAATCAAAAAAAAAAAAAATTCTTTGTTTTGTGGTGAAATCATGTATGTTGATATGCACATTTTAGGGGCAAACTAATCGAGAAAAATAGATATAGCACTGCATGGATTGAATGATAATTATTCGGTAATTGCTAATAAATTTAAACCTCTTTGTACGACTGATAAGTGAAAAAAATCAAACAAAAAATTTTCAATAATGGATTTGTCTTCCTTTAGTCTCTTAGTCAAATTAACAAATCATATAAAATAATATTAGCATATTGGTCTAAGTAGATTAATTGATTGCAAAACGTTCCCACACATCATCGGGGATTATGGTAGACTTCCCTCTTTTGGCTAAACAATCTGACAAAATTGCTGCTCGTTTTTTCACATCCTTTTATTGTAGCATGCCTAAACATAGTGCCTGCCAAATGTCATCCCGCAACTTTTTGGTGTTGAAATCTTGCGACATAGTTATCCACAACACAAAGCCATAATTTGCCTTTTCAAGAAGTCTATTATGTATGTGCTCCATAGTAGTCGTTTTACTAACACCTCCCATTCCATAAATGCCTAATCGGGATACTTGATTCCCTGCTAGGTACTCTAAAATCTTTGTAGTATTTCTCTAAAATGTCTCTCCCCCCATCTTTCCTTCTAAAAATTTACTGAATTTGGTTTATCTCGCCTCAAATAGTCCTTTGCCTTGTCTCCTAAAGTCTTCTGCTTCTCGCATAAGTATATCCACATGTTGATGTCATGGCAAACAATCCTCTCTTGCTTCTTTTGTACAAGGGAAATCATTTCTAAGCTTCTCCACAATTGCCAACCAATTCGCAACTTCCATTCTCGGCTTCTTTAGGGATAGTGATTCAGCAAATTCTAACTCATGCTTTACGCCAGCTTCTCTGCTATAGAGTAGTTCTAGTTTTCTTTTCAAAGCTCTATTCTCTTCAAAGTTGCCGCCTGTGTTTGGACGACTAGTCATTTGCGCACCCTCGTTTACATCTAATTTTGCAATTTAAAAATTCCATCTGTTAGTCTCGTGATAGTATTCTTGCTGCCCCATAATAATTTAACATGATGATGCATAAGGATTAACTTTTGTAAATAAACATAGACCTGGTAATGACGTTGGGCCTATCAGGCCTGTTCCACGAGGTGTAATCTGAGGAGGTGGTGGAACATTTGGAGCTTGTGATGATGATAGGATACATGGATCCTTGTCCATTGGAGCTTGTGGGTGACGTGTGATTAAATGGTTATTCCATGATGATGGTGGCATGGTTGGATTCTGATGCGCTGTCTTGAGATTAATGGATTGATGTGCATCACTTTGATGTTGAGGGGGCACCGAAGCTGTCACAATAAAATATTCGAGTGTACGTTCAATCAACAATTGGACTATCAAATCAACCCACGGGCACAGGCAAAACAACATCAAGAATTTTGTCACACAAAATATCTACACTGAAAATCAACACCCGTTATGTTAAATATTTTGATGAAAGAAACAATCCAGGAAAAAGGAAGTGATATTGGACATATGGAATATGCAATCATACCACTGTAATTGAGAAAAGATGCGAAATGGAAAGAGATATATTTGACTTATTCTAGAGAGAGTTAATAATACAAAGAAGGATTACTTTTAAAATGAAAGCATCAATGCTCACATGAGTAAGATAATCTGCGAATGCCTTCATTCGGAACGACAGCATCTATATAAATACACTGGTTTCAATTCCACATTCTTCATCGCAGCGTGGAAGTGGTTCATTAGAATGCAGGATGGTATTGTCTAGACTTGCTACACTAGATATACGTGGCCGATTGCAATCCTACAAGAGATTTGAAGTACCTATATCAAGTTATTGATCGTACTGGGATGATGATGCGCCTGTTGAAGTTTGCTGGTCATTCATTTGCATCTTCTTAGGATAAGGAAATGAAATGGGACACGGTGGCTGATATGGCGAATCAAGAAGATATGATATATCTTCTGCTGAAAACCTCGGTGAATGTGATATGCTTTCCCCAATGCGTTGCTCATCAAATTTACGAAACGGTTGATTGGAACATTGGGGAATGCCTGCTGTAGTGGGTCCAGTCGACTCATGCAACACATTTGATGCACTGTTATTAAGGAACGGATCACTTTGTAGGGAAGATGACGCTCTCGGATGTTGTTGTCTATTGCCCATATCAAGGTTAACCGATTGATCAAAAAGCTGGGATAGATTATTTGAATCAGGATAAAGTGAAGCCAACCCATCCATTGAAGACTGCTGGAGTGACACGGCGATTTCATCTCCATGTTCAGCATCGAAGCTCCGATGTGACTGATTACATTGCCAAGAGATATCTACTTCATGCAAAGGCACTTCACCGGGAGGCAGAACCAGATGATGCTGAGGGGGTATTGCAGCAGCATCGCTTCCTGTCTGCCAGTGGTAAGATGGTTGCTGCGCTACACCCGGATGTTGGTTCAAGCTCAGGACATCATCCAAATTCGGCTAGTAGTTACGGGGGAAGAGAGTTTGGCTTATACGGCATAGATCTGACACGCTTTTACCTTTAATCGCTTTCCAGGCTTCTACTCTCACATGGTCATCAATTCACTCACGTCCTTTAATACCATAGCCCGGAACTCCAGCGATTGCGACAAAATATACACCTCCGTTTGTTGTTCTCCACGACCGCCACGTACCTCCGAAAGGGATCTGCCTCTCTAGGCATTCTTATTATGACCTACATACCCATGGAAATAATATAACAGAAAAATGGAGACACCTTTGAGCAAACCATAGAAGAGTGAATTCATACAAGTAGATTAAGAAAAATCCAGATAACGATGCCGAATCTTGTTCCCACTAGCCAGATGGAAACCCACTGCACCTCATGATTCATGAAACGAAAGTTGGGGCATAACAGATAGTAAACGGAAAGCAAGCACGGCGCAATTTTTAACATGAATAAGGTTGGCATGTCGATGAGGAAAGTTCCATATTCTAAATACAATGGTTGTTGATTTGCAAAATACCCAATTCATTTGCGTTAACCCTACTCTTGTGAGAAGTATAAAAATTGGGTGATCGATTTCTCCTTGACTTTTTGGTGTGGCAAGTGATTTTTTAATGGGCATTAATAATATCATAACTTTATATTACATCCGCTTTATTGTCAAAATTTCTCAAACGATCATTTGAAGGTAAATAGTCCAACATTTCTGGCTGGAGATGTCAACACTCAAGATCCAGATTAAAACACGTCATTTGGCAACATAAATTTGCGCCAAATTGAGAAGTTATGTTTAATTTGCTCCGCAACCCAAACCCTAAACCCAAGATTCTTGCCCGTCTCGTGTATGACCCTACGATAGCTAAGGCATTTGTGAAGCTGAACTTGAGCCTCATCAGAAGGTTCGACTTCGAGACTGGCTGTGGAGGGACGACAGGCGGGCGATTGAGGACCTCTGGAGAGAGAAGAGGAGAGAATTTAGATGGTAATGGCGGTGGCGGCCGAAGGAAGAGAGCGGCCACGGCGTAGTGTCAGAGGTGAAGCATAATTTTTCATTTGTGATTGAAAATAGGAGCGAGGGTTAGGATAACAACCTACTTTAGTCCCAAATCCTCAAATTAAGGACAAGATGTGCTTAAACTACATTTAATGCACGATTACATTGATTAGTACAAACCAAGGACAAAAACGAAGTTTACGTAGGAACTGTAAGGATGCTATTTTGGCTATAGTGGCACAATAAACCAAGGACAATCATCTTCAAAATGTATCTAACAGGTTTTGACATTGAAACAGTCATGTTATCGATATAATTCCTCCTCACGAAATCGAGAATCACTTCTTCTCTTTTCTCTCTCTCTCTTTTTTTTTTTTTTTTTGTCATTAACAATGCAAAGGTGTTTTAGATAAGTGTCCCATTGCCATTACCAACTCTCAACTCATAAACAAACATGTTGTCAAAATGCGCCGGGCGTACTTGAGCCTAAAGTGTATTGAAATAGGGGAAAATTCTAAATAGAGGCTTGAAGTGCCATCATTTTTTCAAAAAATAATCTGAAGTGGATATCGTTTTAAATAAAGACCTAAAGTGCCATCAATTTTTCAAATAAATGCCTAGAATGAACCTTATTTCAAATAAGGGCTTGAAGTGATCATATTAATCTCAAAGAATGGCCTCAACTCACTATTTGATAAGAGCAATTTTGTCTTTTGAATTTTTTTTTCTTTTTTTCTGTTTTTCCATAGAAAAACTAAAAAATTAAAAAAATTAAAAAAAAAAAAAAAGAGAGAGAAGAGAGACGGGAGGAGCCCCTCCCACCTCTTTTTATTTTAGTTTAAATTTTTTAATTTTTAAACTAATTTTCATACAAAAAAACTAATTTAATCTAAATTTAAATTGTGTTTTAACGAAAATGTCCTTGATCAATTGGCATTTTTGCTAGCGGTGAGCCTAAGGGCCACTTCAAATCTTTCTTTGAAATTGGTATGGTCCACTTTAGGCGCTTTATTTAAAACAAATATGACCACTTACCACTTCAAAAGATTCATTTGAAATAATGTCAATTTCGGGTTGCTCTTATTTAAAAAAATGAGTGCACTTTCAGCTTTTATTTAAAATTTTCCCTTGAAATAGTAGAGTTTGACCCCTTGCTTTTAATTTTTTTTTTTTTTTTTATCAAAACCATTTTTACATCATCAAAACATTCAAACTCATAAATACTTTCCATCTCGCTAAGAATCCTAAAATTTTATTTATCATGAAACCAATACCCATCTGCAATAAGCATATATTAAGATTTTCATTGATACAAAAAAAAAAAGATATTAATGTCATAATGGGCATGATTTAGGATTTTTGTTAGTTTTAATTTTTAATGTAAAGATACAGAATTTTTTCAGCTTCAATTATACTTTAATCGGGTTTTATGGTTTCATTCCTCTACAGTATCGTATCACGTTTTGACAGTTTGATACACGGTCGGAGTGGGACTGACAGTGTGAGGCTGACTCTCTCTCTCTCTCTCCATGGCTTCTCACCCGCCATTTCTGCTTCTTCTCTTCGTCTTCACGCTCTCGAGCCGCGAAGCTACCGTTCCACCCGGAGGACAACCTCCCCCTGCTGCTGAGGCAGCTCTCCTGGCCCATCCTCAACGCCCTTCGCCGTCCCCTGGACCTGTTGCCCTCCTTCGTTGGCGCCGCTTCTCCCCCCAACGGCTCTCTGGCGTGGAGAAAGCTTGCTGCTACCAGAACACCGCTTGGTTGGAGTTCCACAACGAGACCGGCTGCGAGTTCGGGGGAGGCACGCTTCACATCAAGGTCCGTTCTTTAGTTTCATCGCGTTGCTTTGGCTTGGTCTCTGTTTGGTTTTGAGTTGCGGTTCTGGAGCAAATTTTTTTATTTTGGGAGGGTTTGAGCTTGTGGTCACTATCACTAGAGGTTTTCTGTTGGACTATTGCTTCGGGTTTGGTACGTTGGAATGGAATGGAATCAGGAAGTGATGGGGAAAGGAACGGACTGGAATGATGAATCCAAGTCTTGGTTTTATTTGGTGAATTGTGGGAAACGGAACGGACTGGAATGATGATTCCAAGTCTTGGTTTTTGTTTGGTGAATTGTGGGAAACGGAACGGAATGGAAATCCTTGTGTTTTGAGGGTGATTCTGGAAGATTTTGGGAGGTTTCATCTTGTGGCGGTTTGGTTATGTGGAGAGACGGTCACTGTTCACGAGCTATTGAGGTTTTCTGGTCGATTGTTAGTGCTTAATTCAATTTGCCTCAGTTTGATTGTGTGATAATTCTGAGAGATGTGAGGTTGTAGCAGTTTGTTGACGGGGTCTAATGGCCATCGTTTGCCAGCTTTTGGTAGTTTCCGATCAATTCTTGGTAACTTAGGTACTTAGTTTGAGTTTTCTATCTTGGTTAATTTGAGGTCGATTTTTCCTAATGGATTCAAAGTAGTGAACTGGATGGAGTTTCTATCTACTTACTGTATTTTTCTTACCAACTGAGGTGTGCAGTCATACCATTATGTATAGAGTTGTGAAATAAAATTTATTATTTAAAGGATGTTAGAAAAATATCCATCAATGGTTGGGCTTTGCACTTGATGCCAACTGTTCCTTTTTTCTCATACTGCTTATTTATGTTGGAATCTGAGTCGTGGAAATTTTCAGTTGTTACTTAAATATGTTTCTAGTGGACTTCGTCACTTGCTGCGGTTTCTTTTCTTTTCCTTTCATCTGCTTTGTTTGTACTTGATTAAGCTCCACGAAATGGCGGTACTGTGGTTGGTCACTTGAGTTTTTTATGTCAAGGTTTTAAGTGGTTGAAGAAGGATTTAGTAATTTGGTTGCTCATACAAGTGTGGTTGTTTCGTTTGATGTAAAATCAAATTATCTTGGGAGG
The DNA here is from genome assembly GCA_014182565.1 of Eucalyptus marginata. Classification (NCBI taxonomy): domain Eukaryota; kingdom Viridiplantae; phylum Streptophyta; class Magnoliopsida; order Myrtales; family Myrtaceae; genus Eucalyptus; species Eucalyptus marginata. The sequence continues at coordinate 10,214,846 of CM024590.1, read as the reverse complement.
CAATTCCAGTTTAGGTGGGTACTGCCTCATGTCGATAGTTCTTGTTTTTGCATCTGGTTCTGCTGAATATGGAAACTAACAAGTAGTTGTAGGTATCCGGCTTGTGACCATGAGTTTGGATTGCTCATCCAGGTCAGCCAAGCCCATACCTGGACATGTATGGACATTCATGTTTTTGCAACCCCATACCGTGTGACATGGGACTACTATTTTTTATCTTATGAGCACACATTTGAGTTCAAAGAGTGGGAAGGAAAAGCTGAGTTTGAATATGTAAGCTACAATTATCTTTTTTCTCTTCTGCTCTTGCATGTGCACATTGGTGAGTTGTTACACTTGGTTTTCCATTATTTCGATTGCAGGTGAAAAGTAGAGGAGTTGACATCTTTTTGATGCAAGCCGGGATGCTAGGGACCCTTCAAGCACTGTGGGACGTGTTCCCCTTGTTTTCAAATACCGGGTGGGGGGAGAAATCTAACATTGGTTTTCTCAAGAAGCATATGGGAGCTTCATTTGAGCAATGTCCCCAGCCATGGGTTACAAACATCAGCATTGATGATATCCACTCTGGAGATTTCCTTACAATTTCAAAATTTTGTGGGAGGTGGGGTGGTTTTGAGACTCTAGAGAAATGGGTCAGTGGGGCATATGCTGGTCACACGGCTGTGTGCTTAAAGGATTCTGAAGGAAAGCTTTAGGTTGGTGAACTGGACATGATAATGAACAGGTAGTTTGGCAACAGCGATGGGTTGGTCTTTCCATTTGAAGGGCTAATTTTTATATTGACTAGTGGAGAAAAAGCCTTTCGAGGAAAAGAATTACTTTGCGATTGTTTTTAAGCTATTTATCTATTCCTTTTTGTTCTTTGTTTTCATACATCAAGGGATTGCTTTTGCTGTATATATTTTCAAATTTTACATTTCATCCAATCTTTCTGCCTGCTGCTGTCTCTGCAATTGTAATTGTGAAGTATCGCATAGACATGATATTAACTTGGCTGTCAGTTGATGCCAGTCTTTCACTAGAATTGTCCACATTGTTCCTATATCGGGATAACCAACGGACAAACATTCAACCATCTCAAGCACCCCCACCAGTTGTTTGAGTTATTATTTCTGCACCTCCTCCTTAATTCCCTGTGCTCATCTGCCATTCATTTTTAAGACACCCATATGACACTTCTTATGTGTTCTCTGATTATAAAAGGGTTGTCTCGTACAAATTGAGAAGGACAACTAGGCTCCCTGCGGCGTTTTTGTAACATGTCGTAGGGTGAACCCTTAGGTTTTAGGGCATGGGATTCCAGTGCGATTACTGTGTAAATGTAACTTTTGTCGAATCATGGACTTCTTCTCTTACAAATGCAATTCCATTGAAATCGTTCAATTTTGCATATTAACTGTGCTTTAGTCACACCCCTATGTCCTTAAATCTCCTTGTTCATCTTATCTTCTCTAAATAAGACAGGTCTTTCCTTTCTGTGCTCCCGTAGAAACTTTTGATTGTAAGAGAGGATGAGTAAAGTAAACAATGGCATGCTGCTTCAGGTTCATGATTAACTGGTCCAGATCCTATTTAGGCTCCTACTAGAAGCTCTATTGTGGCATCATCATATTTGTAACATAGTGAATACAGTGTGTCTGAGCTGTTTCTATTAAACTTCAAGACCATCTTTACACATGGCGTGGCAACTTACTGGTGATGATTATGGTTAGAATTTGATGAAATGACGTCCTTTACTTGAGGCCTACCTTGATTAACAAATTTAAATTCACATTTGGGCTATTGCTACTTGCTCTGTTCATTTGTGTTCGTAAAGGGGTTAGGTGCTTCAGAAGTCCAACATAGTAATGGCGATAATGCAATTTTATGTTTTTTCTTATCATTGCAGGGAGAAGATGTCATTGCTGTGCTACCATGGGGTGAATTGTGGGAGTTTGAGCTTAACAAAGATGACTCAAATCCCTACATTTTATTGCTTCTGCTGCATCCTGATTTGCGAGCCAAATTTAACGAGACTGCAGCATGGGAATATGCGCAGAGTATGAATGGGAAACCATATGGTTATCACAACATGCTTTTTAGCTGGATAGACACTACCGATGCAAATCCACCGCCATTGGACGCTCATGTGGTACAGAGATTGTACATGTGCATATGTGTTTATGTATATTTTGTGGGTGCATTCAGTTGGTTTTAGACAATTTTTTTTAACACTAAGGCCTTGTGTTGCTTCCACAGTATATCTGTGGATGACTTGAGATTCTTAGATGCTGGATATGAAATAGTTTCTGCTTCTCAACATGACTGCTAAACAGCAATTTACCCTTACTTTGATAGACCCTGAAATATAATGATGCCATGTGTCAGATCCTAACAACACGTTCTAGTTGGAATTAGACCATCATGCCATGATTTCGAATGAATTCAACTGAGCAAAACAAAAGGGCAAAAACTGAAAAGTGATCTCGCCAAATAGCAGATTAGCATATGACTCTATTGAGTGCTAACATTATGGAAAAGAATCTGACTTGGTTTGACAAATAATCATTTTTTATGGCCTCCTGTATGATACTAAGGCAACAAAATAGTAGACTTTGTTCATTTTTTTCTTGAGAGTTGCTATCAGCTTGACTGATGGTGCATGTAATATGCTCACCCTGTGGGTTGCTTTATTCGCGTGATGGGAGTGTGGTTCACTCGTTTTATAGGAAGCATTGTATTATTGTAGGTTGCTTCTGTTATGACAGTATGGAACCAAATGCAGCCAGCCTATGCTGCGAACATGTGGAATGAAGCACTCAACAAGCGACTGGGAACAGAGGTACCATCCCATTCAATTTGCAATTGTCCGTGTGACGTTATGCATCTTGTTTTGCACACTGAGGTGCAACTGGAATATAATGTCTCTTGAATGACGTTCAGTTAACAACTATTATGCATCTTGTTTTGCACACTGAGGTGCAACTGGAATATAATGTCTCTTGAATGACGTTCAGTTAACAAATATTATATGGTTGTAATTACACTTTACTTTATGGCTACCTTATAATTGTGTTGCATGCAGGGCTTGGATCTTCCTGATCTATTTGTCGAAACTGAAATGAGGGGGTCATCTTTTGCTAACTGCTGACAATTCCAGAGCAAGATGATTGGGTATACAGTGACGGGAAGTCCGCCTCATATGTAGCTTTTGTTCTTGAAATGTACAAAGCAGCATGACTCTTTGATCCAATTTCTAGCTCCATTCAAGTTACAGAGTTCACTGTAAGTGCGATCTGGTGGACCCTAGTTGGGTTATCTTTCTGATCCTAATTGCTTGACCTCACTATCTAGAGATGGATGTCGCTTTCTTCAAAGATTGAGAGAACTATAATCTAGTTTGCCCTTCGAAGCGTGACCTTTGTCATGAGGAATCCGGTTGGGCATTTTGAGAATGGCATTGTTTTTTATGCAGATAAAAGATGCTTACTCACTAAGGTTCTTCAAGAATAATTCAAGCCGCTTACCTAAGTGGTGCAATGATGGGGATGACATTAAGCTTCCATTCTGTCAAATACGAGGTAGGTATCGAATGGAGTTGCCAGGATACAATACAATGGACCCGTATCCTCATATGAATGAGATGTGTCCGTCACTAACTCCAAAATATTCCAGGCCATCCGATTGCTAGAAAACATTTCCTATGATGTGCGTAGAACTTTGTATATTGGTAGGTGATTCCATTATATTGTAGCTTATGACTACATATTTTTGTAGAATGCGTAGTAAACAAAGACCGGGGTTGCCCAAATTCAGAAATTCACTTCTTCAAATTCCATTTATTGATATGAACCCATATTACATGTATAAAATTTGTATATAATGTTATACCGGCACTTTATATAAATCAATCATTATATTATGTTCAGTCTTTCATTGTGTTCTATTTATATGAATGTTCTTGCTATATAAGTATTTACGGTTGGAATATCTAAATTTGATGTTTACTTTCTATCTTACGACGAAAAGAGATGCTCTTTGTTTGAGGTTTCTCTTATCTTCCTTCTTCTCTGAATGTTTAATGCACATTAAAAAAAATTACTTGGTTTTAATTTGTATTACCTAGCAAATGCTACTAATATAAGAGCCATTTTTCTATCAATTTTTTTTTTCAATTTATTAAAAAAAAAAAGTTCATTTGTTTTGTGGTGAAATCATGTATGTTGATACACACATTTTAGGCATAAACTAATCAAGAAAAATAGATATGGAAATACACAGTTTAAATGATATTATTCGGTAATTGCTAAAAGAATAACTAATAAGTGAAAAAAATCAAACAAAAAGTTTTCAATAATGAATTTATATTGTTATTGTCTCTTTTTCTATGTTATAGCCAAATTAACAAATTATATAAACTAATATTAGCATAGTGTAGATAAAGAGAATCTAAATAAAATCATAATTAGATACTACGTAAGTGAATTGAAGTCCAAACAAAGAGTGCAAAACACAATAGGATTTTAGCCATTGTTAAAGAATTTTCTTGTTGAGAAAATAAAACCAATAAAACAAAAACTGAAAGAATTCAAGTTAAGCAAATCGTAAATCTAGACTCAAACTCACGATCATCTTACTTAACCTCATATAGCGATACATCTATCTATATGAACTTTAAAATGTAAATTTTTATTCATATGATGATATGTTGTCATGTCATTTGAAGATTCAACTTATAATATTCCATAGGTTGTGCTTATTAAAATCAACATAATGGAACATAATGCTGGATGTCATTAGATAATTAGATTAGAATTTACTAAATCAGGTTAGATTAAACGATTGAATCATTTTATAGAGTTAAGTTTTTTTAAAAAAAAATTATGAGTTAAAATCTCCATATTTCAGTACAACACAGAATGAGAATAAATATTGTTGAAGCATTTGTCAGAAGCATTGTACTTATTGCAACAATTACTCGAGACTTTTAAGTTATTTTAAAGTTAATTCTATTTAAATAAGATGAATTATTTTTCAGAATATAAAAAGAAATAAAAGAGTAAAAAATAAGTTAGCGATAATAATCTTATAGATAAAAGATACATTCAGAATTTAAAAGATATTCCGCTCATAAGTTAGCGGCAAAAAAATGGGTACACCATATTTCTGGAATATAAGTGGTCTTCACCCAAACCAACTGCTTTCAAGGCTCTAATCTGACAAGGAAAAAATAATGAGAGGGTTGCACAACAAAGCATCATCTCTTCACTAGTCCTCTGAGATAACTTATTTCCAGTAGTCAATAAATCATGCAACCACGTTCAAAATACACAAAGCATGGCCACGCGAAAAAAAGTCAATTCATACGGTAACTTGAGTTGAGTTTGCAGGAAAGCATGCTCGAGTAGCAGGGCTTTCTTCAAGAGCAGCATCACCGAAGATCCTTTCCCTTGGTGTCCAATTCTGCAAGAAGGCCACTATTAGAACTGGATGACTATAGATAGAAAAGCTACATCTTTGCAAGTACTTTTAAGAAGTGAAGCAATTGTATATCAATTAACTCATAACCTATAGCATCTGGAGGAATCTCGCACTCAAACGGTAAAGGTCTATTAACGTGTTCCCCTTTTTGGAGATAAGGTTGAAGAATAGCCTGAGCATTGGGATCATCCCACTTCAGTGTCTTCCACTTTTCCTCATCATCCACCCAAATATGCGGAAGGTCCTCGATATCAATATCACGTAATCGCAGTTGCAAAGGAATCTCCTTCAGTTCTGGGCATTTGTACACTTTCAAATTATCCATGGAACCGCAGCTTATTGGGACTTCGCATATGCTCTTCAGCTGGGGTAGCTCGTATAGGTCCAATTGCTTCAGATTTGGGAGAGAAATTGAAGACTGGAAGGACGAAAGGGTGTTGTTTGCAGGAGTCATTATGCTTCCTTCTTGGCCTTGTCCCGCTCCGCTTATCATCTCCACCATTCCTTCGCAGCCAGAAACGTAAATCTTTTGAAGATTTTGGAGATGGAGCAGCCACTCATGCGAAAACAGCTTTCTCATGTTGCTGCAATTAAATGCACTAAGATATTCAAGAGAAATCTTTTCGGCTGGCATGTGTGGGGGAGGACCTCCGATCATCTCCTCCATGTTGCTACAAACGCAGTTGATTCTTCTCAACTTAGGGAAGTGGGGCATCCACTCAGATTCCACCACTCTCTTCATTTTATTACGTCCATAAACATAAATCCATTCTAGATTGGGGAAGGCTGGGAACAGATGTGGTGGTGGTGACGTAGGTGCTGCTATTATCCCAACCATTTCCTCACATTCTTCTATAGAAATCTCTCGTAGATGGGGAAAGTTGGATTCAGACCCATGCCTAGAGAGATACTTCAGTTTCGGACATCCCCTTATTTTCAAAACCCTAAGGCTTGGGAAGAGGAGAGGGGTAGGGGTAGGGGTAGGGGTTGTGGCAGGGGAGTCACGGATGTCGATTACTTCTTCGTCTCGTCCTCCACAGAGCACCCCTAAGTTTTCCCACTCATATATTTTTAGCTCCTCTAGGTAATCAAGTGGACCGATGTCAGACAAATTTGTTATACCGTTGCATTCCTCCCCCAACAATGCCTGCACATCTCGGGAATCAAAATGAAAATGCCGGTGCATTCTCCTTCCACGCTCACAATAGCATGACTCCACATCAGAATTTCAACCTTCCTCGTCTCATTCCTCCATTGAGCGGCACTACTTTCTTCTTCCTCAAGAAAACGCTCATAAGAATCCCATTTTTGATACATACGGAGATAATAATATTGAGGGTTAACCTGTTCAATAACCCTCACACACTTGTTGAAATCATCCGCATCTTCAAAAAAGCATTCAAGTTTCTCGAGTGCCCTCAATTTTGTAATGTCTTCTCCATCTAGAATCCCAACTTGAAGATGCTGCAAGTTTAGCAAACCCCCCAGTACTCCTTTCGGTAATCTACCGTTGAATAAAAAACTTAGGGCAAGGTATCTCAAGTTCATCAACATTTCCAGGCCCTCAAGTGCTTCAAGACTTGAACAGCCACTAACGTCCAACTTTCTTAAAGATGTCAGCTTCCCTAAATAAGGAATACGACGCAATTCACGGGACCAAGAAAGCACTAGTGCTCTCAAATTTACCAAGTCGGAGATTGAATTTGGAAGTTCTCTTAGATCACATCCACTCAAGTTTAGAACCTTTAGCCCCCATAATTTTTTGAAGAAAGAATCGGGGATGCTTGCATCATGTGACAAGCCATCAACCAATAGAAGAGTTGATAGTTTAGGACAATTTGGTGACAAGTTCAACGGAAATTCACTAATGTTATTTTCCATTAGAGACACTTTTTCCAAAGCATCCGTCCAATATTCCTCAGGTGGAATCCTCTTCAACCCCTTTCCTGCTTTTACAATTGAAGTGACACTCATGATGTGCAATGCCATGTCTCTAAGCAAATCGTGCATCTTCACTTTGCCCCCATGATCTTCCAATAGGCAAACATTTCCTAGTTTGTTCAAAATAGTGAGGCCTCTATTATATTGTTCCCTCCTCGTATTCAATCCACCAACCAATCCTTGGTCAATAAAGAATTCTACCAACTCGAACTTATCAATCAATTCATCTTCTGGATAAAGTGCACAAGATAAGAAGCATTGTTGCACATCAGGATTACCAAGGCAATCATAACTGAATTTTAGATTCATTAAGACCTTCTTCTCCATATCTGTTTGCCCCTTACTTGATTCTTCCAATTTAACCAGGGAATCCCTCCATTCAAACACATCAGTCACTCCTCGCATGCTTCTTGCCATCGTGATGACTCCAATTGGCAATCCTGCACATTCTTCAACAATGGACTTCACAATTGCTTCAGTTTCTGAATTAAGTGGAACTTCGGATCCAAGCTCCTCCCAAAATAAACTCTCAGCTTCTTTTTGAGATAGAGGTTTGATTTTTATTTTCTCTTGACATTGCATTTGGCAGCACACATAATAGGATCGAGTGGTTAAGACCAACTTAAATCCATTTGCTCTAATAGGGATTCCCACCTCTTCAAGATCGAGACGTTCCCACACATCATCAAGAATCAATACACAATTTTTCTTTCTTTCTAATTGCTCCGACAACATAGCTGCTCGTTTCTTCTCATCCTCATCCTCCATAACGCCTAATTTTAGATCCTTCCAAATATCACGCTGCAACTTATTAATACTGAAATCCTGGGACACAGTGATAAAAACCACACTATCGAAGGTTGCATCTTTGAGAAGTCTATTATGTATGTGCATCACAATAGTTGTCTTCCCAACACCACCCATTCCATATATACCCAATTTACATGTATGGTTCTCCTTCAGACGGTGCCAAATCAACTCAATGTTCTTCTCAATCGCTTCACCAGTAAGCTTTCGTTCCAAAAATTTGACTCCTTTGGCATCTCTCTCCTCAATGAGTAGCGTTTGTGGAAGCGTTTGTTGTATGAGTTCTTCCACTTCTCTCGTCAATGTCTCCACCTCTTCCTTTGGTGGCAAAGTTTCCGCATGGGCTTGCTCCTTTATGACAGCTTCTTTGTCGTTGAGTTCTTCCACTTTTCTTTTCAGGCTTCTTATCTCTTCATCGTTGGCATAGATGCTCCGTACTTCCATGATTGGAGAACCCCTGCTCATATCTAATTAATAAAAACATATGTTAGATTTCGATAAGATAATCTGGGGATATTTAAGGATACAACGGAATGATAGTATCTATGTAGATTAATCAAGACACACCTTGTGATGATGATGGGTCTGTTGTATTTGTTGCCACCTCTAGAACTTGCAAACCATCGATTGTATGCTGTGATAAAATTGAGCGATCTATGTCCATTGGAGTTTGCAATTGAGAGTGCTGATTGCGATCCTGCAAGCAATGTGAATTACCTGCAGCAGGTAATTGATTATATTGGGATGACGATTCCCCCACTGGAGCCTGCTGGTCATCCATTTGCATTTGAGATTGAATGGAACATTGTGGCTGATGTGGCCAATCAAGAAGATACGGTACTCCTTCCCCTAAAGCCATCGCTGAACATGATGTGATTTCACCTGTGTGTTGTTCATCAAAATTAGGGTATGGTTAATTGGAACATGGGAGAATGCCTATTAATAGTTAGCTTACTGGATCAAGTGGGTCCGGTGGACACTTGCAACACATTCGATGCACTGTTATCATGTTAAACACCCAATTAAGGAAATATTGTAATTCCCAATGCACCGTCTCTCTTGTATTATGTATAATCAATGCATTGAGGATAAAAAAAAGTTTCTTATCAAGTATACTTAACAAGTGTAACGGGCACTTAGTTAACAAGACTCATTTATATAGATCAATAATTTTATACCTTCTGATGCCCTTGGGCTTATCATATTTATGATGTCCCATGGAGTCTGTGGAACTGACTCGACAATAAGAGGTCCATGGAAAGGTAGTGATGTAATAGGTGGCACTAGATCGATGCCTTGTCCGCACTGGCCGTCGCTTTGAAGTGGTTGACTAAAATGCTGGGGAGTGCTGATTGTGGTCATGTTACTGAATTGAAGATCCGATGCAATGGGACCAAGCAAATTGGAGCCCTGTAACTCATTTGAAATGTTATCAGGGAGCTGATAGTCTAGTGATGGCAATGGCGCACCTGGATTCTGTTGTGCATTTGATGTCCCAATGTTAGAAGACTCGATAAAAGAAGTCAACAGTACATTAGGGAAGGATGAATTTGGCAGGGGAGGTGCACTTTGGTGACTCGTTGCCCCATCGAATGGGGGGTTTGCGATGTCGGCCACCCTCATCTCCTGCCCCATCTCTTTCATCAGTTCATGACTTGGCGTCAAAGGAGGCATATCTGACGATGGATTGAGATACACAACAGCATTAGTCGGATTCATATACCTGGCTTCAGTAACATTTTGAAATTTAGGGCGCAGGGAAGCTGATTGCTCTGACATGCCTTGAAATGGATGTTTAGACATTAAAAGACTAAAGCAAACCTAAAACCATATTTAAGATTAGATCAAAAAATATTACTTTACTAAACTGCTCATTTTCTGAGGTAATTTGGAAATGCATACCTTGTGGAAATTGTAAAGTGGTTCCTCCCTCCACATTTGGCTGATTAGTTGCGCTGGTCGGAGCTGCTCTAGCATTTACTGGTATCCTCTCCTCAGGTACACCTCGGTCGCTAGAGTCCATCACTTTTTTAGCCATCAGTGCCTCCCTGGCTTCTGCTCTTACATCAACGTCGACTCTCTCACACCCCTTAATACCAAAGCGTCCAATTCCAGCCAAGTGAGCCTTGATCCTTGTAGCACCTCCGCCATGCTCCTGTCCACAGAAGTTACACCTCCACTTGCCATTATTTTCGTTCGGCAACGTCGCGTACTTCCAAAACGGATCCTTTTCTTTAGGCATCCCCGCTATCAATATCCTATAAGAAGTAATCCAGTTAAATAAGGATGCTCAGTCGGAGATTCTTTATTCGATTCTTACAAAACAGAGACAATGCCAAGCAAAAGCATAGAACAGTTTAAAACAAACAGGATCAATTAAAATATATATATGCATATAGAAAAATAAAGGATTCTTAAATTATGTTAAAAGTTAGCTGACCAGGTATATTTGAAGTCGTTGCAAAATCCTAGAATCCTCCTAACAGAACCAAACCGCCTGAGTTATGCTCGCCCAAAGTACAGAGATCTCTCTCCTTATTTTGCTGGGAACAAAAGCACAAATAGAGAGATACACTAGATCTACACAGAGTAAATTAATAGAGGAAAATTAAATCATACTTATCGAAAAAAAAAAAGAGGAAAATTTTTGGGTTATCTAAGAAGGAGAACATACCCTGCAAGGAGAATCACAAGCAGCCCTTACACGTTAAGCATCGATCCAGAGGAGCGTCAAGAGTAGTGTAGGGTAATTGTTTCCCATGTCGTTGTCATCAAAAGAAGTGGACGGCCCTGCTCAAGAAAACGCGTTCGCCTTTGAGCCAATTTCAGCTTTCGGCAGTGAGGAAACTCACGCGAAAGTGCTCCCAAAATACTGTTGGTTTTTTTTTTTTTTTTGGGGGGGCGCGTTGTGGGTCGGGGGAGGTTGGGGCACGCGGGGCCGAATTTAAAAATCAGTGTACCAAATGAGGTGGAAAAGTATTGTTGAGCATTAAAATATGATTCACTTTTTTGCCAAACTCTCAAGAATAAAAATCAAAACTTACCTAAGAAGGCCACCACACTATTTTCCTCTTCATATTCCATCCATCTTTTTATACATACATACATACATACATACATACATACACACACATGCACACACATATACATATATAATATCCAATTTTCTTATGTCTAGCATTTGCTCTTTTATCTCTCTAGAAATTATTTGCATTACATTAATTAGGAAAACTTCAGAAGTAGTGCTGCTTATTTACATAGCATAAATCTCGAATCAAACTTGGAATTTTACATACACTAATTAATTTACTAGATCAATTTCGTATATAGTTTGGATCTTTAGACAAAAAGAAAAAAATTTCAACGAATGGATGATTTAAAGAGAAATAACAACTTACTAACTTTTGAGGAAAATTATTGTTGACACAGATTTTCGCCTAAAGGTCCTATCTGTATTCTCATGAAATTCAGCAATCAAATTCACTGATAATTTGACCCCTTACTAAAAAAAAAAAAACATTTGTAATCCTGCCTTCTCGATCTCTATTGCATGCTTTCACATTTAAACTTGCAGACCCTTTCTAATAAAATTGCGAACTTTTGTGAACCGAAATGGTTGACTCGAGGCCACTTTCGACACGGCATCCATGCGAGTGCGAAGGAAGGGAAATAGAAGTGTGAAAACAAAAAAAAGGAACAGAAAGGGAGAGCTGAAATTCTGCAAAAATGGAGAGCAAATTCTCGTGAGACACGATACGGAGGAAACGTGTGGACTAACTGAACACCGAGATAAGGACGAGGGGACATGGTCGGGCCATGCGGAACCGAAAGCAGAGAAAGCTGAAAAATACTTGAAATAAAAGAAGAGCGCAAGTGGAACTGTCGGTGGGCTTCGGTGGATTGCTCTGATGAGGAGAAGAACGTGGTCAGGAAGGACACGGCAGCGGAGAAATTGCAGCACACCCTCATGATGAATTACCATATCTTCAGCAAAGATTTAGTGGGAAAAGCAAAAGGTGAAAAGCAGGAGAATCCCGGTCGGAGGGAGGCCGCTTTTAGTCGAGACTCCCCGGCGAAGCATTCACACCATCACGACCCGGTCCTTACGTATAGAGCTAGTCGGCAAGAAAGGAAAACAGAAGGAGACATCAGCTAGAAACACATTACATGTTTTAGTTAGAAGTTAAAGATTTATCAGAAAGAATTCCCATTTTCCTAGAATGTCGAGTCAGATTCTAATCTGATTATTCCATTTTCTGTTTAGCATTTCGATTTAGTGAGATTTTATTTATTCCATTTAGTTAAATCGTATTTCGAATTGTCACGTAAATGATACAATTGTAAATTAAATTATGTAATAAAATTTTAGTGATGATAGAAAAAAGTAATAGATCGGATTCCTCTGCCGCATTAGGAGACATCTCACTGGGGAGTTCAAAATTGCTGCATCGCTAGTGTGATTGTCGTAGAGAATGACTGTTAAACTCGCATCATTCGCCGTGAATTGAATTCGATCACTTGGGTTTTCATATTGGGAGTGCTTCCATTCTCAGAGCAGCAGTATTAAAGTTTCTTTTCATCGATACTTATGACCAAATCTTAGAAAATCAATGAGTTCTTGCTTGAGTTTTTGTTTTCATTTTCCTGCCACGTTGGTGCAAGCTCCTGTTCAAACAAGGATAGTCAGTCCGTTGATGACTTGAGTTTAGCGAACTTGATCGGTCGACGATGGTGCTCAATGTCATCGTACACCAATTAGTCTTCATTAAGGGTTTCGGCAGAGAACCACAAAAAAAAAAAAAAAAAAAAAAAAAAAAAAAAAAAAAAAAAAAAAAAAAACAAAACAGCTGGAAAAGAAGAGAGAGTTGTACGAAAGAAAAGGGGGAGAACAAAGGGACAAAAGAGACAAGGCGCATTATGGTCTTTCAAATTGTTTAGTATATCAATATACTCATGCAATAACTACATCACGCACGCATGAGGAAGTCCAACCCAAAAATTTGAACAAATATTTGAAGGGAAATTAAATAAGTATTAGGCCCATTAAAATCTCGTAGACATGAGATATTTTAAACAAAATTCGTGGGCTATTTGCATTTCATAGACACAAGATGAAATTTAGACACAAGTCACAGGCTATTAGCAACAATCAACGTCAATTCTCCTTTCGGAAGTCGCAAATCTCGGATCATCATCATTTACATCCACAGACACCCAATGGCTTTTCTTAATTCACCGGAATTTGGTGATGGAGATGAGGGCCACTCTAGTTGGAGAAATCTCATGTATTTGTTGAGATCGACATTCTTAAAGGAAGAATTAAGAGCCTCCAATGCCCATAACTTTGCTACTCTTCTCTTCACTTCCCCAATCCTAAGATATTGCAGGTTTGCCAAACCTGCCAATGTTCCCCCAACCAAATCGACGGAGTACTTGCTTCCAAAATTATTTCAGGGATTCTGATGCATCATCACTTGGATTTTCTTTTTCCTTTTTCTTTTCTGGGTTTCTTGCTTGTGTTTTGCTGATTTGTTGCTTATTTGGAGCCATATCAACACCATTCAATTTTGATGAAAGTAAAGTACTTTGTGCAAAATGTCTATCATAAGAATGCACTCGGTAGTAAAATGTTTAGATTAGGCAATACAGTCAAATTGCCTAGATCGAAGTACGCCACCGCTTAGATGAGGCGAGAGGAACTTGCATCTTATTTTGTCAATATACAAGTACTTCATCACACCTACGGACCTTGTGATCCTTTGGTTTAGTAAATATGGAACTATATAGTACAACATCACTTTTGCAACAAGGTAGGGCACTTGAAAAGTCAGTCATCTGCAACTTCAAATTTGCAGGAAAGCATGCTCAAGTAGCATAGCAGCTGAAGGCCTCTCGGCAGGTTGTCTTTGAAAGCAGCACCGTAGGAAATCCTTTCCCTTGGCAGATAACGTCTCAGTATTGGTGGGGAACTTCGCATCACCTTAAATATAGTTTGAGCATACATTAATGATTAAGCCTTAAACAAAAACTAAAGACAGATCACATACCAAATGGTAATATGCACAGTCCTGAACTTCCAACAGAAAACGGTGACACAGATTTGGTAGGAAGCGTATTACTTGGAAGGACAAACAGAGAATGAAAAGCAATGCACCATTCTTGCCCGCTCATACTCACTGCAAGGAGGTTTCCTAGTTATCATTTCGGTAATAGTACATCCCAAACTTCAGATGTCAGCAGTACGATTGAGATCCATGCTGTCATCATTCACCATCAAGGATTGTATGAGCTGTAGGATATACTATTCCACCATTCCACCACGACAAAAAAATGTAGCATTAACGTTCACAAAAGCAAAGTGCCTCTGCAGTTATCCAGTTTAGACTTCCCTTCAAAAAGCGGTAAGCTGCTTATCCAGTTAGTTAAGAGATGGTAGGACATTAGTAAAGCCATAGACTGTGGTGTGTTCATGGAACATTGGATAAAATTGCAACATCTTCATAGACATAGATACATCAGATTGATAACTAAATCAACCACTTTCAGCTTATGTTAGCTCATGACTGAGAAAAAGGACCATGAAGCAATCGCCAAAATGATTTCGGCAAATGCTTGAGAACTTGAAAAGAGAGCAACAATACCTTGGCTACTGTCCAGAATTCCATCCTATGGACCAATACACTTTTATTTACCCCATGTTAGGAAGGAGGCAACACGAGAAGAACCTTTCGCCAAAGGTATTGCGTTCTATTCACTATGCCTCTTAGGTGGTATTGCGTTCTATTCACTACGCCTCTTAGGAAGTTTTTAGAAACTAGTGGAAAAGGAAAGAGCCTCATCACGTTTCGGCATCTAATAACAGCAAGAAATCTTTTCCCATTTATGCAATATAGTAATTTTACTCAAAACAATGGGAAAAAAAGTGAAGAAAATTACTCAACAACATTTCATCCATGTAAAGTATATTTTTGCACAGATGAAATGCCACAAATCAATAATGAGAATCGCGTAGTCACCCTGGGTCCCTGACTTCACATTCAAATGCACCACAGATCAGCAAGGAATTTCTACATGCACTCAATAGTCCTGAGTGAAGAGGTGGAAACTCACATGTTTAGCAACCTCAAAGTCAGCAACTTTGACAATCCCGGATGCCTACACAAATAAATTAACACCCTTTAAATCCCTGCGCAAGCCAAAGAGTTTTACAGGTCTGTAGGCACAAAGAAGAAGGTCTAATCGTCCTAATCCAATATGCAAGTCATCTCATGATGTTGATCAATGGTTTAGAATTACCCATGTATGGAGTTGTTAGCATGCAGGTAAGCCAATCCAGTCACAATATGACGGGTAAAAGTGTGGACAACGGATTCTGTTATGGTCCCAAGATGCTCCTGGATATACTTGTCTATCGATCCATGATGTGCACATTCTAGAGATATGGATCCTCAACCTGAGTATATATGAAAATGTTGAAATTTTGGGGAGTCAAATTATGAATGCCTGTTGAGCTGGGACATGTAGATGCCGTGGAAAGTTGACCCACAATTTCACTCCTATAATACTGCAGAATGTTCGGATGTCTAAGCTGGCCAAGTACCTGAATTTCCTGTAGGAGCAAAGCAATGAATTACCTGGAAATGATAAAAGAAAGTTTCCACAGCATATTTAGATCAGATGAGAGGATAGATTGGATCCTGGAGCATAAAAAAAAACATTACCTGCTTTAACTGCCTTGTGCACTAAGCTGAATTTGGATCATTAGCTCAAACTCCTTCAATGCACATAGAGATCTCGTTTCTCTGTCAATTAATATGTCAAAGTTCAGCTGACTGGATGTTAAAAAATGCAACATGTCAAAGTTTCCCAGAGCTAACTTACTGGTTGCTTGCAATGTAAACACCAATAAGCTGGCCTTTCGGCCATTGACTTGCTAGTGGTAACTGCTCTGATCTTTCAGCAACTTAAGCTGAAGATGTAGGGTTCTCCATCAATCCATGACTTCGAGGCATTAATAGAGGGATGATAGTTGTGCAATTTTTTCTTCTTCATCTTCTTGCATTTTAACTTGAAGTGGGGCTGAGGTGATTTTTACAACAAAGGGTGAAAAGAAAACTTCCTAGCCTACGTTTCCAGATATGATACAACTACTAAGCAGATCAAGTAGCCTATACCCAATAGTTTAATGTCAAAACAAGTTTAATCGGGTCATGTTGCTCTGATCCAAAAGAGTGAAGCAGCGTATGTGGCACAACATTTTCAATCGACAAGTTAGAGCAATATCATATTTGAAATCCTTTCTAAACACAAACAGATTAAAGGTAGTGTTGCCTAAAATTCTCTCCTCTCTTAGAAGGGTTTATTCTAGGAAGATCAATCCATAATAATAATTTTTGTCCTTTCAGTTATGAGACAAGATAGGAAGCAGACTCTGCTAGTCCCTTGGCTTCCCATATATTCAGATCCGTTGTTTTTCGACTAACCTCAAATGTTGACCAGATTGAAATTGGACAACACACACGCAAATTCCAAGAAGGCAATGTCATGTGAAGTTTTATAGCATCATTAGCAGCTGAAATATGAAGCTAGCACATCTGAGTGACATTCCTGAAAGACTTCATAAGGAGGAACTCCCAGGCCGCACAAAAGTCACAAGAATGGATGAGGTATCATGTCCAGCAACCATGACAGTCGTGGTGTTGTGCAGAATTTCCTTGTCAGTGAGAATTTGTTCATTTTCTTCATTGTGTTTACTTAACAAGTATATGATCAAGTCTTGATAAGGATTTGCAGTGTGCTGCTCTAGTTTAACCTTCTCTTGTACAACTTCCTTCAACAAATCTTGGATCCTGGAGCTTGCATGAAGGCTCCGATTGTAGCGCATGAATTCCCTCTATCATTTCTTGAAAGTTTTGCAAGAATATCCTCTTTCAGCTCTTTCCTCCATACCAAAGAGGAGAGCATATGATGTTGAATGTAAGGGTTTTCCCTTAGGGGCAATGCCTATAGGAAGATCAAAACATTAATGCTATTTACTCTGTTTCATTTATCGAAGAGACTATGCGCACTCCCATTATATGCATTCATTCTCCTAGGCAATACATGCACAGGCCGTACAAGTGTGAACCAATCATATGTGAGTATGAGTGCATACACAATGTATATCTTAAAACTTAATATTTTTTCAACATATCTCGAACAGATCAAAGCAACAGAGAGAGTGTACAGAATTTCAGCATACTGCAACTTTTTTCATGCCCTGCCAGTGCAACTCAATATGCTTTCTCACATCTCCATCTATTTTCCCCACATACTGCTTCAGGGGTTCTAGTCTCAAGAATGACATGAGAGAGTCCCTCACGCATTTGTGATCTTGGCCACTTAGTTCCATCAGATTGCGGGGTCCCAGAATCGTGTGGATGGACGATGGTTGCTTGTTGGCAAGCATGCTGCTGTCTCCGTAGAATACAAACTTGTTTGCTGCTTGTCTGTGAATGCACACCGTTGGTTTACCGAAGAAAGTGAGCTTTGAGACTGGTCCGTACTTCCTTACTCTTTCTCAGACCCATTTTTCTCCAGTGTTTGTCCACGTGGCTCGGAGCATGCCAATGCTTTGGCCTATTGTGAGGATTCCCAGTGATCCCGGAGTTAACTTTCTTGATGATCCTCTTCTTCTCCTGCTTAACAGAAAGAGAACTGGTAGAAGAAAGAGAAGATCAAAATGTTCATTGTTGTGGGTATGGGTTTTTGTGTGTGTGTGTGTGTCAGTGTGTGTGGAGGAGAGGGGGGTGATGAGGGGAAAGCGAGAGAGTTATATTTAGCTCTATTTTTGTCAGTTTCTGAACTTTTATTTTCAGTGGTAGATTCTTTCTGGAACGAGTGGATCAATTTTGATACAAATCCTATTAAGATGCTGCCTATTTATACAATTTCACCAGGTGCCTTACTGAAAATTGTGGTTGAGATAAAACAAATAGGATAAGATTCTGCCGATTTTAACAACAGGAGTTGAGCCCGGATGTGTATTACTTTGTACTTGTTTTAGTCACCAAATTAATTCAATAGAAGAGTAACAAAATCTAGTTTCGAAAATTGTAATCGTATTTCTTAAAAAAAATCCAGGGAAAAAAAAACATCAAGGAAGAATCCAGCAAAATCACATCATCCCCTATAATAAAACAAGAAAGAGGGCAAGAGAAGAAGAGGAATGCAAAGAAATGGAGATGCGAGTGGAGGTGGGATTATAGGAAGATGCAGTGAAAATTATTTCGACAGAAAGGAAAGGAAAGGAAGGCTAATCCATAGGTTAATAAGTGAAGAAATCTTGTTACTGGCAAAAGCTGGACCAGTAGTTCCTATGCAGTTGGGACATTCCTAATGATGCAAAATTCTCACCTTACTGCACCATAACTATAATTCCATCCTAGTGTCTGCTTCTTTACACCAAACGTGGCCTTATGTATTGTTTGGTTAGATTTGGACCTCTGTTTGGTTGCATAGTTTTTGAGTCGATGGACTGGAATGGCATTCTAACATTCGGGATAAACTTGCCTTTGTCTAAGTATCACCTATATTGCTAGAAAGGCATTTAATATTTATTCTTCAATAAACTATACATATTCCACACACTTCCACTAACAGCAGATTCGGTTGTGTAAATTCCCCCAGGAAGAAGGGAAGGTTGGTACTTCTATTTCCTGCTCATAATGGGCTTGGCATTGATGAACTTGAGGCGGCTGAGCTCGAAGTGATGAACTTTAATTGTGCTGGGATGGAAGGCGGATGAAAGCAAAGAGAAAGTTACAGTGAGGATCCATGAGTGAAGCTGTTGCCTCATTTGAAGGAAAATTGTTTAGATGAACACGGATCATGTGAGCGCAGCTTAGATCCATCAATAGATGAGGTGGGATCTACTTGATCTAAGGGTAAATGTGAGCATGATCTGGATGCAGGCAATAATTGCCTCATTTGAAGTTGGAGTTGGGGGCAACAAGCACCTATGGACAAGTTTGAAGTCAACCTTGGCAAATAGTGTTTCAGGTATTGGTAGAGTACTGAGCATCACCTTTAACATAGCCGCAGCCAGCATTAACTAAAAACCCTAGGACAGAAACTAAAGACACAGCACATTACCAAAGGTAATAAGCATTGTCCCAAACTTCCCACAGAAAGCAATGGAATCTATTGATTCTTAAGGAGTTCAAAGCCTTGATAATAGTCAACTTTACGATAAGGTAAATCAACAAGGGCTACTGAGTATGCAATTCTCCGCATGTAAGCAAAGAGGTCGTGATCCAAGCTGTTCAGTCAAGTCACAGACACCTCAAGAAACATGTGCTAAACTTTTTTAATGATTAGTATGCACTATCAGATGAACAAAGCAAATACAAAGTGCATTATGGAAAATGAAAAGCTTTTGAAGGGGAAATGATTGTTCGAATCGGGTCTAATGGTAAAAGGGTACTGCTGACAAATATATAGCAGAGACTGTGAAGACAGATATGAATGGCAGAAAACAGAAGTACCTTGGACACCAGCAAGAAGTCAAGCAGAATGAGATCACAACGAAGACAAAAGAATCCAACGTATGCAGAGCTCCATTGTATTTGTTCCAAAAGAAGACTCAACTTCAGTATAATATGCATGAAACCTGGCCGTAGAATTCAAAGTAACTAATTAGTATTACTATTGGAAAAGGAAAGGGGGGAAAAAGAAAAGATGAGGATGGACTAGCATAATGACTTACGTTATGCTGGAATTAATTGAAGAATTAAAAATGGACAAAGGGTCGAAGCAAAGACTTGACATGAGGAGGACCCCACTCCAGCAACTCCCAACTTGCCTCATCATCTACACTTATCTCCCTAAGAGAAGGGAAGCTGTCATTTAGTATGGGCAGATGCAGAGGAATCCTCTTCAGCTTTGGACAATCCCATAATCTAATATATTGGACAGAATCACAATTTATCATCCCATCATATATGCTCTCCAGTTCTGGTAGTGTAGTTAGATTCAAGAAGTTCAACTTTGGCAAGGAGGAATGGGTGACACTGATGTTTAGACAGCTTACTTCATCTCCTAGTTGTGGCCGTCGTCCTTCAATTATCTCCTTCATCCTCTTGCAGTCATGGACTAGAATGCTGTGGATATTAGGGAGGTGGAGCAGCAATTCATGAGTAAGAAGCTTCCTCACGTTGGGGCATCGCTCTATCCAGAGAGATGTAAGAAGAGAAAGGGCACCGGGTGGCATAGTTTGGGGAGCCCTTCCTATTATCTCCTCCATTTTCTCACAAAGCTGTACTGTAACCTCTCTCAGGTTGGGAAGGTGAGGAAGCAACTCAGATTCCACCACTCTCTTCATGTTGGCACAGCGCTCTATCACAATCTTTTCTAGGTTGGGAAAGACAGGGACTGGCGTTGCAAATATTGCTCCTGCTGCAGTTATCCCTTGTAATTCCTCACAGTTTTTTATCACAATCTGTCGTAGATGTGGAAGGGTAACTTTAGAACGATCCCCAAAGAGATACTTCAGTTTGGGACATCTCTCGACGGTCAGCATCTTAAGACTAGGGAATAGGAGAGGAAGTCATAATTGTCGATTACTTCATCTACTCCTCTGCAGAGCGTCTGTAAGTTTTCCCATTCTTCCATTATTAGCACCTTGAGGTTTTCAAGTGGGCCGATGTTGGACAAATTTGTCATGCTTCCACATTTTCTCCCCACCAATCTCTGCACGTCTTGCGCAATCAAAATAGAATCCTCATTGCTTTCCCCTCCTGCCCTGACAATAGCATAATTGCAACAATCAATGTACATTTTCCTCTCCGAAGTCCCAAATCTTGGATCATCATATACACTCACAAACCACAATGATTTTTCTTGATTCACCACAAGTTGGTAATAGTGATGAGGGCCACTCTGTTGGAGAAATCTCATGTATTTATTGAAATCAACAATGTTCTGGAAAGAAGAATCAAGAGTCTCCAATGCCCATAACTTTGTCACGTCTTCTCCCTTCACTTCCACAATCTTTAGATAATGCAAGTTTGCCAAACCTGCCAAATTCCCTTCCACTAATCTTTCTATACCTGATTTGGATAAGTCGAGGTATCTCAAGTTTACCAATGTTTCCAAGCCCTCCACTGCTTTCAAATATCTACATCCATGAACATCCAACTTCCTCAATGAACTCAGCTTTCCTAAATAAGGAATATGACACAATTCCCGACACTCCCTCAACAACAATGCCCTTAAGTTTACCAAATCTGAGATGGAATTGGGAAGGTCTCTGATCCCACATCCACTCAGGTTTAGAACCTTCAACCCCTCCAATCGCTTGAAGAAAGAGTTAGGGATCAGTACATCCCCCCATAAGCTACCATTTAATAGCAAAGTTGCCAGTTTAGGACAGTTTGGTGACATGTTCGATGGAATAACCCTAATGTAATTCTCCATCAAAGAAACTTTCTCTACACCATCCATCCAGCATTCCTCACTCAGAATCCTTGTCAAACCCTTGCCCGCTTTAACCATGGAAGTAGCACTCATGACATGCAAAGCCATATCTCTGATCAAATCATGCATCTTGACCATACCCCGATCATTTTCCAACAAGCAAACATTTTCAAGTTTGTTCAGTATGGTAAGACCTCTATCATAACATTTCTCCCTCTTATCCAATCCACGAATCAATCCTTCATCAATAAAAAATTCTATCAGCTCAAACTTAGGAATTAGTCGGTCTTCTGGATAAAGTGCACAGCATAAGAAACATTGTTGGACTTCATGATTACTCAGGCGACTGTAACTTAATTTTAAATTTGCTAAGACCTTATTTTCCATGTCCATTTGCCCCATGTTAGATTCTTTCAATCTCTCTAAGATATCCTTCCATTCAAATAGATCACTTACTCCTCTCATGCTTCTTGCCATCGTGACGATTCCTAGTGGTAGACCAGCACATTCTTCTACAATTAGCTTCATAACCGCTTCAATTTCCAAACTAAGAGCTTCAGGTCCAAGTTCCTTCAAAAATAGGCTTAGTGCCTCAGTAGGAGACAAAGGTTCGATTTTTATCTTCTCCTGACAATGCATCTGGCGGCATACTTCGAAGGACCGAGTCGTTAACACCAACTGAAGTCCATCAGCTTCAACAGGGATACCCACCTCATCAAGATCAAAATGTTCCCATACATCGTCAAGGATAAGTACAGACTTCTCTCTTTTACTTAATTTATCAAACAACATTGCCGCTCGTGTCATCGTATCCGCTACTTGATGAAACAATATTTCCTGCTCTTGATGAAACAATATTTTCTGCTCTTGATCAACCAACATTGTTGCCCGTTTTAGCATATCCTCTTCTTTTAGATCAGCTAATTTTAGCGCCTTCCAAATGTCACCTTGCAACTTATGTATGTTGAGATCTTGTGACATAGCAATCCACAATACATTACTATAATTTTTGCTTTTTAGGAGCCTATTATGTATGTGCACCATAATGGTTGTTTTCCCTACACCCCCCATACCGTAAATGCCTAATCGTGATATGTGATCCTCTGTTAGGCACCGCAAGATCTTCTTAGTATTTGTCTGAAATGCCTTACCTGCCTGCAACTTTCGTTCTATTAATATATTGACTTTGGCATCTCCCACCTCAAACAGTCCTTCTGGAAATTTGCATTTTATGATAAGGTCTTCTGCTCCTTTCATCAACATATCCACCTGTTGTTGTGGTAGCAAATTTTCTGCGCTCGCTGGTTCAAGACTTTGGAAATTTTTCCTTAGCTTTTCAACGTTCATCAACCAATTCACAACTTCTATTCTCTGCTTCTTCAGAGATAGAGATGCAGCAAATTCCAACTCATTCTTTATCTCAGCTTCTTTATTGTAGAGTTGTTCTACCTTTCTTTTCAAAGCTCCATTATTTTCAAAGTTGCCAGTGTTTGGACGACTCATGATCGGCATGCCTCTATAAATAGCTAATTGTGAATCAAGAATTCTGTGTTAGATCCTAATGTAACCATTCATCCTTCTCCCTAATTAAACATCATAATACGTAAGGATCAATTTAGATGAATAAACATGTACCTTGTGATAATGATGGACTACTCACATCTGTGTCCACTGGAGCTTGTGGCATACATGTAATCAAGAACTGGTTATTCTGTGATGATGATGTTGATGACATGCTTGGGTGATGCTCTGTGTTCATTGTCTCAAGATTAAGAGGTTGATCTGGAAGACTTTGACATGGAGGCTGCCTGGAAGCTGGTTGCAAAAGTAAAGCAGATTAAAATCATTATTACCAATCCTGATTAATCCACCATTAAATTTTCAAAACAAGCCACGAGCATAAGTAGAGTCAAAATCTAGACTTAATCCCACAAAACATCTACATTGAAACTAACATTTACGTCTGTTTGATATTCTCATATAACATTCATCATTAAAAAATAAGAGAAAGTACACATATGAAACATTCAAGGATATGCCCATAATTAGGAAAACGTGGGAGATGTAAAATAAGGAGACAATAGAAAAGAGAAGAGAAGGATCACTTCAAGGCATACCTTGTAATGACAATGGGCCTTCTGTGTTAGTTCCGCCCCCTGGAACTTGGGAATCTACGTCCAGTTTCTCAAAAGAATGAGGGCCAGTGGAAGGCTGTAAGGCACTTGGCGGAGATATGTCCATTGAAGCTTGTGAGGGAAAGGAACTAGTCCCATTTTCACATTCTTCATCACATATCAGAAAAGGCTGTTGACTAAAATGCTCGACAGCATTGGTTACACTTGTAGCATTGGACAGCGGAACTACTTTGGCAATAGGGATTTGATTGCAGTCTTGCAAACAATTTGAAGTGCCCACATGAAGGGATTGATCATTTTGTGATGACAATGGGCCTGTTCGATTCTGCAGGTCACTCATTTGCATTTCCTCAGAATAACAAGATGGAATGGAATACTGTGGCTGATAGGGCATATCAAGAAGATAAGACGCCCACACTGCTGAATATATTTGCGGACATGAAGCACTTTCACCTCTCCATTGTTCATCAAAGCCGGAATGTGTTTGATTGGGATGCTGGGGAGTGCCAATTGTACTTGTGTCACTGAGATGGGGACCAGGCACAGCAACACCAGTTCTAGTTGACTGATGCAACCCATTTGTCACGCTGTTATTAAGGGATTGATGACTTTGCAATGGCGATGGCCCTCTACTATTCTGTCGTTCATACGTTGTCTCGAGACCAATAAACTGATCAAAAAGCTCTGGTAGCTGACTTGGATCAATAAAGATCGAAGCCGGTGGATCAGTTGAAGGTTGCTGGAGCGATGAAGTTTTTTCGTTTCCATATTCACCATTCAAGCGTTGAATTGGCCCATTGGGTTGCGGCGGCATTTCTGTATCACCCCCAGGCATGTCAGCAAGAGACAAGGACTCTTGATAGTGACAATATACTGAAGCGGCACCAGCAACACTTCCATTCTGCCAAGGGCAAGATGGTTGCTCTGGGACGTTTTGATTCAAGTTCTGCATGTCATGCGGACTTGAAGCATGGTCGCTACCAAGGACTACAATTTGGCCCATACCATCACTTCTTCGTCCCGTTACCTCAATAGATGCGCCCCCACTGTTGTTTGCATCCGCCACACTTTTACCTCTCATCGCTTTCAAAGCTTGGGATCTCACATGCTCATCAACTCTCTCGCATAGTTTAATACCGTAGCCCGGAACCCCCGCGAGGTGTGCCCTGATCCTTGTAGCACTTCCACCAAAATCCTTGCCACAAAACTTACACTTCCACTTGCTCGCCACAACCTCCACATGCCTCCGAAATGGATCAACCTCTCTAGGCATCTCTTATTCTGAGCTACAAAAGAGGAGACAACTTTGAGCTAACTAGAAAAGAATGAAGTCGGACAAGACCTACATGTATAAAATAGAAGCCATAATAAACCCATTCCCAATCACCCAGTAACCATCCAACCCAAAAATAAAATATAAAAATCAACCAGTAACCACCTGAGGATCCCTCAAGAGTGGGTAGATAGCAGATATAGAAAAAACCCGACAAAATTGGAAATTTTGAAAGTAGCAAACATAGATGAAAAGGAAGGACCAAAGCTGCTCTGGCAATCTGGGCCGCGGAAAGGGATTAGAATCAGGAATTCAAGAAGGTCATCAGTTTAAGTTTTCAGGAGTTAGGGTTTCGTCAGGCTTTGGGGGTACTCGGAAAAGATCAAGAGTCGGGCATTTTATGAAATGGCAAAAAGAGTCAACAGCAGTCAGCAGGAGCAAATTTCTTACGTACACTTTAAGGAAAAAGCTTTTAGCATTATTGGACCGGACCGCATCAAGGAGCTAGACGCACGAAACATTACACGTGGTAAGGGACACTCGGAAATAATAATAATAATAATAATAATAATAATAATAATAATAATAATAATAATAATAATACGAAAAATCTCATATTAATAAATATATGATAAATTTATTCAAAGCTAATTTTTTTACTATCAAAAATATCAAATTGGTACATCTGTGATAAATTTATCATTCATTAATTTTCATTAAATTTTATCGTTAAATTATTAAATTAAATGACACGTGATTGTTCAGATTCGTATCAAGTATACCAATTTGTGACTTTTTGAATTAATATAAATGAACTGAGGGTAAATTTGTTTGGTTAAAAAATTAGTTTATGGTAAATTTATTATAAATGTAATAGTTTAGGATTTTTGGTGATAAAAACATTAGTTTTTGATAAATTTATATAGATATACTAATTTGAGTTTTTTTTGTGATATCAACTAAAAAGAAAATGAAAACCAATCCCGTAAATGCAAATCTTATTAGAATCTTGCTTAATCACCTTGTTCTTTTAAATCCTCGAACTTTTTTCATCAAGCAAACCCCCAACACATCCAGGGCGCATCTTCATTTCAACCAAAAAAAAAAAAAAAAAAAGTTGGCATCTTCATTCCAAAAACAAGTTTTGGATGGACTAAGCCTCATTAAAAGCCCAAAACTTCCACCAATGTCCCACAAACACAACAGAACAAACAATCGGACCCAATACAAAAATAATGTCCATAAAGCCCAGAGAACAACAGCAATCACCGAAGCTCACGAAACAAGGACAACCTAAATTATCATACACAGAGCTTTGTCTGCATCATTCAAAGGCGCTTTGTTTCTGCAGTAGCTTTGAATGTGGAGTCCCACACCAAAGACCGCCATTTTAACATCTCTAGTAGACCGAGGAAGAACATGATTATGAAGAACTCCATCCTATCTCCCCATATATAGTAGATGGCACCATTCCAAATCATTTTCAATATGATTTCAGTCAAAGACCTTCCTCTGGCAGTTCCAAGAGCCAACTTTGTACCAGTCTCCAACATTCCCACAAACTCCAAGCAGCCCCACTAGAGATCTCCATCCATGAGAAGGCACCCTCGGAAAGCAAAGGTTTCCTAGACTCAGGAATCAGAGCATAAGACACATATGTCATCAATGAAGGACCCCCTTTTTATCCCGTCGAAGGTTTCCAGCCCGTTCAAGATAGCAAGCCAAACTACAAAGCTGAATTTAGACAAATTTGTGTTAAGCCAGATGACTCGATGCCAAGAGATCTTCTGCTTTCTTTCCCTTACCTACTTCTCCAAGCATCAGCCTGAGTGAAGCATCCGGAGGAATTTCCTTTGAAAATTGCTCTACCCTGGAAAGCAGAGCAGGGGAAAGGTCGTTCCACATATAGTTGCTTGAATATGCACCAACAAATAATTCACCGTCTTGATCTATCGTTGACATATCAAGGAGTCTCCTTAACTCATCTTTATGGATTTCGTGAAATTCACCGCCTTGGACTTCCCTTAACATATCAGGCGGCACGCTCAGTTTCGGACAGTCACGTACAATGACAATTGCACCGGGGATGAAACTTAAGGTGCCTTCCCCTATACTTTTCAGTTGCGGAAGTTTGTGTAGCTCCAATATCTTCAACTTTAGGGGAGAATATGGAGATGTTAAGGAAGAGGAGGGGGTGTTCAGAGGAGCGCTTCCCCCGTGATTCTCTCCTCCTCCGCCGATTATCTCCTCTATCCCTTCACAGCCACGAACTCCGATACGCTCGAGATTTGAAAGATGGAGCAAACATTCATATGGTAGCAGCTCCCTGATGTTAATGCAATCTTTATTTCAATCCTCAGCAGATTGGGAAAGTGGGGAAGCCACTCGGAGCCCACCACTCTCTTCATATTGCCACACTTCTCTACATTGATATGTTCGAGTTTGGGAAGGCGGGGCCTCCAGGCGGGGTGATGCAACTGAGTTGTAATATTTAACGATAACTTATCTCTTTCTTTTAGACATATGTTGTTATGTTTATTGTAATGAAATTACTCTATGTTTAATTGAGTTTAATGTGATTTTTTTATTTAAAAATTTATTAATATGTCTTTTATACATTACTCTCAACTTGAAAAAAATATACAAAAGTTAAGGTCATTGATTTTTAATTTTGATTTTTAACAAATTAAAATTGCAAAATTTTAAAATTAGCACATGAAAAGACTTTTCAAATGTATGTGTTTACCAAACAGCATTTTCTCCAAGTTGCATTTCAAAGCATCTTTTCAATTTTAGTTTACCAAACAGTATTTGCATTTCGCCAAACCCTTTTAGGCTAAAGGCCTTTGCATTTCCCCAAGGACATTCCCCCAAAGCCGAACCAAATGAGCCCGTAGTCATCCCTTCTATTCCCTTGCATTCGTATATAAAAACCTCACGTAGAAATGGAAGGGAGAATCTAGACTCATGCCCAAACAAATACTTGAGTTTCGTGCACCTCCCGATTATAAGCTTCTCAAGTGAAGGGAAGAGAGGGACTGGGAAGTCCTGAGTGTTGCGTACTTGTTCTTCATCTACTCTGGCTCCCCCAAAGAGCACCACTATGTTGTCGCATTCTGTCATTTCTAGCTCCTCCAGGCATCGGAATGGGTCCGCGCCAGACAAATTTGTCATACCACGCCAATTTCTAATCATGAAGAACTTCGCATCTCCTGGAATCAAAATAGAATTTTTATTCGTTTCCTCTCCCACTCTGCCCATAGCGTAATTGCAAGATCTGATTTGCACATATTTGGAATAATCATGATAATCATCATCATCCTTTATTTTCTCTTCTGGCAAAATTTCATGATCGAACACCCGTACGCGATTCTGACCACAATGACTTTTCCCGATCCACAATGAGTCTGTAATCATGGCGACCACTCCATAACCTCACATATTTGTTGAAGTCATCGACATGGCCAAAATTGCACTCTAGTCTCTCCAATGCCTCCAATTGTATCACCTCTTCTGCCTTCACCTTTCCTGCAATCTTAAGATATTGCATGTTCACCATTTCTACTCAATGTGCCTTCCAATAATCTTTCCATACCAGTTTTAGATAGGTCAAGGTATCTCAAATTACTCAACTTTTCCAAACCCTCAACCGCTGACAGAGACTCACATCCATTGGCGTCCAACTTCCTTAAAAATTTCAGATTTCCTAAACAAGGAATACGACATAATAACCGACAGTTTCTAAGCAAGAATGCCTTCAAATTTGCCAATTTTTACACGGAATCTGGAAGTTTACTTATGGCACATTCACTTAGGTTTAGAACCTTCAGCTCCCGCAATTCAATGAAGAAAGTATCTTGGAGCTGCACGTTTCCAAACTGAAGACTCCCATTTAGTAGCAAAGTTGACAGTCTAGGACAGTCTGGCGACATAGCTGGCGGAATGTCCTTGATCGAACCCTGCATCAAAGATGCTTTCTCCAAGTCCTCTGTCCAAAACTTCTCATGCGGTATCCTTTCCAAACCCTCCGCTCTCACCATATAAGCCGTATTCTTGATACGTAATGCCATTTCTCTGATCAAACGATTCATCCTGACGAAATAATAATCAAGTTCAAGCAAGCAAGCATTTTGAAGCGTGCCCACTATGGCATGACCCCTGCAATACTGATCACGCCTTGTAACCAATTCATCAAGGAATCCCTCGTCAATACAATGTTCTATCAAATTCGTTGGCTCGACCAATTCGTCTTCTGGAAATAGAGCACAGAATAAGAAGCACTGTTTAACATGAGGGTCTCGCAAGCGTTCGTAGCTGAGTGCTAGTACCGACAAAACTTTCTCTCCCATCTCTGTGTTTTTTTTCTGGGATCTCTCCAGTTTATTCAGTGTGTCTTGCCACACACAAAAATTATTCTCTCCCTTCATGCTACTTGCCAATGTCTTAATTGCAAGTGGCAGAACTGCGCATCTCTTCGCGATTTTCCTTGCGACTTTTTCAAGTCCTTTGTTGGTTAGCGTTTTAGCCCCAAGTTCCGCCATGAATAATTTCCACGCTTCTTCTTCACCTAAAGGTTCGATTTTAATCTCTTCACAATCCATTTGAGAGCATACTCTAGAGGAACAAGTTGTTAGGACCACCTTAAGTCCAGCTTTATCGGGAATTCCCATATCCTGGAGGTTGAAATGCTCCCACACATTGTCAAGAATCAAGACACAATTCTTCTTTGTTTCTAATCGCTCCGACAACATCGCTGCTTGTTTCTTCTCGTGTTCATCCTCCATAATGCCAAATTTTAGTGCCTTCCAAAGAGCACTCTGTAACTTATAAATGCTGAAATCTCGGGACACAGTGATGAAAAGCGGATCATCGAAGGTTGCATCTTTGAGGAGTCTATTATGTATCTCCATCATAATACTTGTCTTCCCGACACCATCCATTCCACTAATAGCCAATTTGCACGCTTGATTCTCCTTCAGACGGTCCCAAATCAACTCGATATTCATGCGTATCTTTGCACCTTGTAGGTTTCCTACCAAAAATGCCTCTCCTTTGGCATCTTTCGCATCTATGAGTGGTGTCTGTGGAAGCGTTTGTTCAATGAGATCTTCCACTTCTCTTGTCAATGTCTCAACCTGTGCCTTTGAAGGCAAAGTCTCCGCATTGGCTTGGCCAATTATTTGGAAATTATTTCTTGCTTTTTCTGCTTCTTTCTGCCAATTCTCAAACGATATTCTTGGCTTCTTCCGAACTGAGGAAGCAGCAGACTCTATTTCCATCTGCTTCTTTGTGAAAGCTTCTCTGTGGTCGAGTTCTTCCATTTATCTTTTCAGGTTTCTTATCTGTTCATCGTTGGCATAGATGCTTCGCATATTCATGATTGAAGAACCCTTGTTCATATCTAATTTATAAAAAAAAAACATATATTAGATTTCTGTAAAATAATCTGGGAATATTTAAGGATCTAACTGAATGATAGTATCTATGTAGATTAAGCAAGACACACCTCCCGATGATGATGGGCGTGTCGTACTTGTTGCCGCCTCTGGAATTTGCAAACCATCGATTGTATGCTGTGATGGAATTGAGAGATCTATGTCCATTGGAGTTTGCCATTGAGAGTGCCGATTGCAGTCCTGCAAGCAATTTGAATTACCTACAGCAGGTAATAGAACATACTGGAATGATAATGCCCCTGCTGGAGTCTGCTGATCATTCATTTGCAATTTCTCGGGACAAGGAGATCGATCGGAACATTGTGGCTGACATGGTGAATCAAGAAGATACGATTCTACTTCTGCTAAAGCCATCGTTGAACATGATATGCTTTCACCTGTGTGAAGTTCATCAAAATTAGGATATGATTGATTGGAACACGAGAGAATGCCTACTGTAGTTAGTTTATTGGATCTAGTGTGTCCAATGGACACGTGCAACGCATCTGATGCACTATTATTAAGGAATAGGTGATTGACTTCCTTCACATGCGGAAAGTCCCATGGGAAGATCGTTTTTATCGGAGATATTCAAAAGTCACCACGTTGTTTAAAAAACCCGATGTGTTTGTGTTGACAAATATAATAGATGTTTTTTCTCCCTGCCTAGATGAATGTATAGAAATTTCACATGAACATACCATGGCTATTTTGTGTCTGTGATGGCATTGCCAAACTCTCAGGAAATCAACGCTCTAGGTCAGAGGTGAAGTTTGGCATGCCGGTCACCCACTCTGGTGTTGTGAATAAGTTATCCATATCTTCTAAGCTTTGTGACCAAGGAACAGCTGGAGGCAGCATGTCACGCGACTATGGTTCATGGAAAATTGACGGTTGGCTTCTCTGCTCTCTTCTTCAGCTGCCTCAGCTTGAGTCGGCATGTATAGCGATTGTGGTTCCATGGAGGATTGACCATGGGCTTCTTTGCTCTGTTCTTCAGCCACCACTCTGCTCCCTTCTTCGGCCATCTCATCGAGGTCATTACGCTTTCTTATGTGGTCCGGCACTTCTGTGTCACGTGACTCTGGTTCCGTGGCAAATTGATGGACATATATAATATGCAATAATATTACTATAATTTGGAATCGATGAGATATGAAAATAGATGAATTTAAGTTATTCTAGAGAGAGTTAATAAAACGAAAAATATAATGATGTTTTTTTTCTCCGTGCCAAGATGAATGTAAAGAAACTTCACACGGGCAGACCATGGCTACTTTGCACCAATAACGGTATTGTTGAACTTTGATGAAACTGACGCTCTGGTTGTGATTGTTGGTCAGAGTTTACTCCAATTTCGGTCAGTGGAATTGACTGTACCCATAGTTACCAACAATTTATCGAAAAGTGCAAAAAGCTGGCAAATGGTGGCCATTAGACCCCATCAACAAACCGCTACAACCTCACATCTCCCGGAATCATCACAAAATCGAACTGCAACGAATTGAATTAGGCACTAGCAGTCGACTAGAAAACCTCAAAAGCTCGTGAACAATGACCATCTCTCCTCATTACCGAACTGCTACAAGCTCAAACGTCCCAAATCCTTTTGGTGATTTTTGGCATGATCATCGAATTGAGGGAAAAGAACTTTCAGTAAGTGCTATGAGATAGAGTTCGAGTAACTGACAACTTAAGGAAGGAGGAGGGGTTGTTGATTTCAGTGAGTTGGGTGGCTAGTATGAAGACTGTTTTGAGGATGTTAAAACCGTAAGCATTTGAGAAATCTCATCTTTTTCATTTTTGAGATACTAGCGTGCTCCACGATATGTAAGAGCTTGAGAAAATGCTGCAACTTTTTTGTTCTGTCCCGATCATTGACTTGTGCAGATAATTCATGCAGTCTTTTTAGATTGTCCACGCCCGTCATCCAGATAAACTTTGTGTGAGGCATCAGCTCGCTTCTTCTCTTTTTCATTCTTATTATTGATCTTAGAATTGAGTATGGATCTGTGTTAATTTAATTTCATTAATAGATTAATTATATTAGAAGTGAAAATAGAGGTTATCGAGCAGAGCTGGCCATGGTTACCTATTGCCACAATATTAGAGAAACGAGTAGAAGTTTTGGATTCTTCTTGTAAGTTTGCAGAGATTTTACATTCCTTAAATTCTGTTTAGCAATATTAATTTCGCACTCAACTGTAATTCTTCTAGCAGACATGTAAAAGTAACAATCGTGACAATTGAGGCTCTGCCATTTTGTTTTTCAGCCAAGCATGAAGGATCTAAACACGGTGCCCTTAATTTCACTTTTCAGCTTGACCTGTTGTGGATAGACGATCTCAGCTTGGTAACGGCTGGTGTTTTTGACAGATGATACCTTGTCTCCCAATGTTTTGGACAGCATGGAAGGCGGGATGTTCTGTTTGTTTCCCTTCTGTTATTAAAATATTAAAAATACGTTATTTTTCGTAGAATTTAAGGAGGATAAAGAAATAGAAAAGTCACAGTTGTGTGAGGTGGAGCACCGGAGTTCTCTTTTATGTTCACTATCTTGTGAACCCGTTTGATCCAGGGTTCAGACGTCTTCCTTCTTCTCTTTTTATTGGTCGAACGCATCTCTTCTCTCTCCTCTTCTTCGCTCTCTCTTCCTCCAGCCGAGCCCTATACACCTCCAGTTCGCGACTCACCCTCTCGTCCGGCGCTTCCAGCTCTTCGATTCGCCTCGCCGACTTGGCAATCTCGGCGTCCTTGGAGCGGATCAGGCCCTCCAGCACCGGGACGAGGAACGCTGTCTCTGGGACGACCTTGTGCTCGGGTAGCTCGGTCTTGACGTGCGACGGCGGCTTCGGCGATTTCTGGAAGCCCATCGCCATCTTCTCGTGGGTAGTTCGAAACAGAATTATAAGCTAATAGCCACGGAGCATGATTTATTTGATTCTAAATGGAGCACTAGTAGCTAATGGCTTCTCAACTAGTCAACTGTATTGCAAGTTCGCTACCTGCAGTGCAAGGTTGTATTTCTAATCGAGGAAGAACTTAATGCTAAAACCGACTCTTTCAGCCTAGTGTAATTTTAACCGATCAAAAAAATAAAATAAAAATAAAAACCTAGTGGAATTTGCCCTAAAACCGTTAAGATTGATGCTTTCTGCATAGCTCGCTGGGCTTATTCATGCCATTCTTCGAATCGCAATTGTGGGAACTTTTTTTTTTCTTGGAAATTTCTTGTTAGTATCATTGTATATGAGTAATGTTGATTGATATTTTCTTAACTTGTTTGTAAAAGAAGGAACTTTGAGTTTGGTGGGCTTTGGTCTAAGACTTTGCTATAGAGATTTGCTGAGTTTGCTAACATTGTAATAATACCAAGGCCACGTGGGTTCAATGCTGTGTTTTTTTTTTTTTTTTTTTTCAATAATACTTTGCTGGTGAAACCTGTTTCTTGAATTATGGATGGCCCATACCTGGACTATATTTAACCAAAAGCTAAAACCAAAACCCATTTCATAATTTATGGTTAGTTGACTTCCTCTTATCAAGAGTTCTTCGTAGGGAAAAAGTACCAAAAAAGTCCTAAACCTTTTGCATTGACGCAAATTCAGTCCTAAACTTTTCAATTGGACCAATTTAGTCCTAAACCTTTTGATATTGGTACCAATTCAGTCCATCCGGCCAATTTTGGCCGGCCGACGCTGACGTGGACCTCGGCCGGTGGCCGGATGCTGACGTGTAAATTTTTATGATTTTTTAATTATTTTTTCGAATTTTTTTTTATTATTTATTATTTATTATTTTTTATTTGCCTTTTTCCTTTTCTTTTCAGGCGGTGGCGGGCGAGCCTCCGGTGAGGCTCGGCCACCGGGCGAGGGCCGCGAAGCCCTCGCCGCCGCCGGCGAGGGTCGCGGCCCTAGCCCGGCCTCTCCTCAGGGCCGCCGGCGAGGCCATGGCGGCCATCGCCAAGGCGGAGGCGAGGGCCGCGAAGCCCTCGCCGGCCCGGCGGCGAGGGTCGCGGCCCTCGCCTCCGCCCCGGCGATGGCCGCCATGGCCTCGCCGGCGGCGGGCGAGGCCGCCCTCGCCACGGCAAGGCCGGGCGGCGCCTCGCCAGATCCGGCGAGCGAGGGCCGCGACCCTCGCCGCCCGCCGGCGAGGGCTTCGCGGCCCTCGCTCGCCGGATCCGGGCGAGGCTAGCCTCGCCCGGCCTTGCCTCGGCGAGGGCGGCCTCGCCGCCGCCGGGCGAGGCCATGGGGGCCATCGCCGGGCCGAGGCGAGGGCCGCGAAGCCCTCGCCGACCGCCGGCGAGGGTCGCGGCCCACTCGGCCTCGCCCGGCCGCGGGTGAGGTCGAGCGAGGGGCGGGACCCTCGCCGGCGGCTGGCGAGGGCTTCGCGGCCCTCGCCTCCGCCCGGCGATGGCCCCCATGGCCTCGCCGGCGGCCTTGGGAGAGGCCGGGCAAGGGCCGCGACCCTCGCCGGCGGCAGCGAGGGCCGCGGCGGCCCTCGCCCGGTGGCCGGCGAGCCTCACCGGAGGCTCGCCGGCCACCGCCGAAAAAGAAAAGGAAAAAGGCAAAAAAATAAAAATAAATAAAAAATAAAAAAATCGAAAAAATCGAAAAAAAAATAATTAAAAAAATCATAAAAATTTCCACGTCGCGTCCGGCCACACGGCCGACGCCCACGTCGGCCGGCCAAAATTGGCCGGAAGGACTGAATTGGTACCAATATCAAAAGGTTTAGGACTAAATTGGTCCAATTGAAAAGTTTAGGACCGATTGGTACCAATGCAAAAGGTTTAGGACTTTTTTGGTACTTTTCCGTTCTTCGTAAGTATTTCAATCTATACATTTTTTTTACATTTTTTCCTTTATTTACTAATTTTTTTATTGTGTTAATTTACTTTTTTTTAATTTGATGTGAAGTTTTTATCCAAGTAATCTATAAACGTGAAGAGCTTAAAGTGGGTTAAATGGGTGAGTAAGGGTTTTTCCAAATGGGTTAAACATCAATGTGTTTTGGTGATATGTGTCGAGTGCGGATCAGGTTGGGTATGAGTCATTAAATTTACATTGCATAAAAAATGAGTCAATAAGGGTCGGGCATTTTCCTAGTTGACCCAAATCCGATCGAACCCATCCATTTAACAGTTGAGAGTTATGCAGGGTGGAGTGGCATCCATATAAGTAGACAAATTGTTCTTTGTCTTGGTAATAGGTTATTGTTTAGAAATGAAAAGGAAAACCATATAAAAATATGAAAGCACGAGGTGGCAATCTCCGCACATTATATTAAATTAAGATTTTATAAGGTCTATTGCCAACGTAAAAATAGTTTACACATTCATGATTAGGCGTTGATATTGGAAGAATTCAATTACAAAGATAACTCTAAACATACATGTCACTCATTCACAATAAATGCATAATGGGTTTTGACACTAACTGTGCATCTAATAGCAATCTATTAATTACTAGGTTATTTGGTGACCTATCTCTTTTTTTGGTTTAATATATTAAATAACAAGACCATACGAATAATATAGTTGAATGTTCAAAATTTTCTTCCCTCCCTACGGGGGGTAATTTGGATAATGCAAACCTTTTATTAAAATATTGAAAATATATTACTTCGTACATTTTAAGGAGGAAATATCTCGTGTGAATCGGCAAGGATCACCTTGTAAGGCTAAATAGATAAATAGAAAAGTCAAGTTATGTGAGGTGGAGTAAAATTAATCAAATCTTTAAAGAGGGAAAATTCATTTTTATTTATTTTAGTAACAGGTTATAGTGTAGAATGTAAAAAAAAAAAAAGATATAAAAAAGTGAAAGCATGCGACGATGACTGCGTTTGGGAACAACTTTGTAAAGTCCTTTGGACCTCTAAAGCTCTTGGGCAAATGCAAGTGTGTTGGGCATTTATTTTTGGAAGCCCATTTGGAAAATGCTAGCATTTGTAAGGCCCTTCGCTCAAGGCTCCCTCTCCCTTGCTTTGGCTTTCTAGCGAGGCATGCAACAGTACCTCAGTTAATAATTTTTTTGAATTTCCAATCTTACCCTCACTCATTAACCATAATTCCGCATTTACCCCTTTTAAACATAAAAACCCTGATCTGTTGCCTCTCTTCCCTCGCCTCTCTTCACTCAACCGCTCGTCTAACGAAACACAACTCTCTCGCCTCTCTTATTCGCCGCACGAACATTGATCAGCCAGTGACATTGCTCACCTGGTCACCTCCGGTCACCTGATCGATGGTCGTTGCTGATCACCTAGTCGACGGTTGCATCATCGCCTAGATCTATTGTTGTGAGGCTCGTCAAGGTCGCGGGACCCCAACATCACCGCGCCTGGGGTCTAACGACCTCAGAATCCTTGCCTAGGCTCCAAGGGTGATGAGATGATCGGCTGGCCGAACCCCCTCTCTCTCTTTGGTGCGTCGCCAATTGGGTTGGAGTCACAAATTACAGCAAGAGTTCCCTATCTCTTTGATCACTCACAGGTTGGACTCTCTCACCACCCAGCGTTCCAAGTTTTCCCATTTTCCTTTTCGATTAGGCTCACACACTTTCAAATTCTTGAAAAAGTTGCGGGAAATTCTGGACTGAGCTTGCTGATTAGAGGGTATTCAAGTCGGAGCATTCGCGGGATCCATATAGGAAACTCGGAGCTGGGGGTGGCTTCTTGTGAATCGCTACCACGGCTCGTGTGCGTCGATTTGAATCAATTAGTTCAGTTTCCCTTTACGAGCTTATTATTAATTTTATGTTGTCTATATTAATAGGTTGTTATCTTGATCTTTCCTCCAAGTTAAATGGGATCTGTGCTACCATTTCATTTTCTATTGAGCTGTTGATACTTTTCCACTATTTCTTATTGGTTTTGAAGGGAAGAGAAGATGACAATATAGAAACAATAAAGAAAAAAGTTTAAGGTGTTCTCAGAGTCTAGCCTTCCAGTTATCGAGTATTATAATTCTAAGGGAAAAGTCAAAATGGTGAGGAAATCTCTAAATATGTTCAAATCCTGTACATGTATTTGCCTGATCTTATTTCATTTAGTTGTTTATCTATATTGGTTTTTATTCAAATTGATGCTGGAAAGCTTGTTGAAGAGGTCTTTGAGGTCGTTAAAGTATTACAATTTTTGTGTGTTGCGTTCATGTGCAACTTTTTCTAACATCAATGTGTGCATTTTTTTATGTCCTAATTGACTCGCTCCCAAATCCTCAAAGCCCTCACATTTTCCTCATCGAAATCAATGTTTCATGGATCTCCACCCATTCCCAATCTTCATATTGCTTTTGTAGTTGAGCATGCATCAACCTTTGGGGTTATTATTAATATGCAGGACGTCCTCATGGAGGATCACGAGTGAGAACTCGTTGAGGAAAGTGCTAAAAGGACAGATAGTTCCTCTGTTATTTCAAATGTTACCTGTTCTCTTGCGTGGCTCTCTTTCCATTGCTGACCATGGTTTGATTTTTAAATAGGATTTCCGAGTATCTCGGGGTGGAGGTCTTGGCCTGTTTACTCGGTGCTTGCGATCGGGTGTGGTTCACACATCTCTTGGGATAAAACTAGTGGTCTGCAGATGCATTCAATACCAAAATTTGGTTCCCTTCCCTGCGTTCATGATGCTAGTGTTGTTGTTCAGAGACCCATTCCTTGGCATTACAATCAAAATGCTATTACATCAAGCTATAAGATATCACCAAGAATATTAACCTATACCTTTTAAGCAGTCATCCTACAGCAAATTTATGAGCCTCTGATGCAATATGAAAATGATGATAAGGCTGTATTTTTAGATTCGGTACTAGTCTAACTGGATCTAATGTTATTTGGAAAGATTCTTTTGCTTGGTGGGATTAGAGAAAGATGGGAGAAGGAAATTGCTTGGATGGCTCTTCAAGGTATCAACTCACCACTAGTTCAAGTCTCTGCACAGTATGTTGCTGGAAAGTGGAAAGGATTGAGCATATAGTGAACATGAACAACAATATGTAAGTTGAAGTCTTGAAACTGAAAAAGTGAGAGACAGACATTAAATGTGGTTGTATTGAGTGACACTATTGTACAGTGACCATTGCTAAAACATGTTGGTTTCTACTTGGTTGGTGCTTTTTTTTTTTTTATGAGGGATTGCTCCTAAGACATATGTGTTGATGCATGTCAATTGTACTAAAGATTGTGGCTTTTATTTTTCAAACTAATATGTTGATGTATGTTAAACACTTATGTTGTTGCACATCGATTAATGCATAAATGTGATTTTTCGAGCATCCATTTCCTGTTAGATGATGACATGAGAATGTTGGCGGTTGCTATCACTTGGAATCGTCCAGGAATGTGCATGAAATATTTAAGGATAACATTTTTTTTTTTCTTGAAATATATGTGGCCATGCTTATTATAATGAAATTACTTTCTTTTTAATTGAGAAAAATCTACCTTGATGTATTTTTTGGTTTGTAAATTTGTTAATGTCTTTAATATGTTATTCTTAACACGCAAATATAAAAGTTACAATCATTGTTTTTTCTTCAATTTTAAAAAAATGAAAATAAAAAAACTTAAATTGGTCATAGTAATGGAATTTTCAAATATATGTTTATCAAACAATATTTCCCCAAAGTTACTTTCCAAGGCATTTTTCAATTACAGTTTACTAAATGGTCTTTGCATTTTACTAAACCTCTTTAGGTTAAAGGTCTTTACATATCTCAAAGGCTTTCTCCAAAAGCTGAACCAAGACTCTCGGCGAAGCATTCTCATGGTCGCGACACGGGCATCATGTATAGAGCTAGCGTGTGAGAAAAGAAAATAGGACGTGGTATCAGTTGGAAACACATCACATATTTTAAGTTAGTAGTTGAAATTTACTTTTGTAACGAATATAATTTCTGTTTTCTAGAATGTAGAGTAAGATCCTAATTTGGTTATCTTATATTACATTTAGCATTTTGATTTAATTCAATTCTATTTAGTCAAATCATGCAAATGATATAACGGTAACTTAATTTATGTAATAAAATTTTAGTGATGATATAAAAAGGAATGGACTTGGATTAGTAAAGAAATTATAAAATTTATAAAGTCATAATGAAAAAGAGAAAATCTTAATTTTTATTAACTATTTATTATTAAGATGTCAATTATCTAATTCATATATTAAAATCGCAAAAGAGTAGTGGTGAAAAAGAAAATGATGACCCAGTCAACTCAAAGGCATCTTGGAAATTGAGAAGTACCTACTGAGAAAATAATTAATTCTAAATGATGAAGCCGCGTTAGTGGGTCTCCTTTCTTCAAAGAAGATCTATGACTTTTTATTTATCATTTGTGTACACATATGCATGTGTGGAACAATTGAAATTTTAAAAAAATTGTTTAAAACATTTTGTTACAAAATATTTGAATCATTAAATAATAAAAGATATTATTGATTAAAATACACAAAAAGAACCAAGTGTATGAATATTCATGGAAGAGGAAAAAGAAGAGCTTCAACTTATGTTAACTGCCCAGATAGATTTAATCCTCTTATTCAACCAAGGAAAAAACGCACAATTAGAGATACGCTACATCTACAAAGAGGAGACTTAAACAAGACTTTCTAGAAAAAAGAGGAAAATTATTGGGATATCCAAGTAAGGAGAACATTCATTGGATGAAGAATCTCGAGCTGCCCTTTCTCGTTTGAGCATGGATCCATAGGGGCATCAAAGAGTATCGGGAAGTTTTTTCCCATATCATTGTAATCAAAAGGAATCGACCGTATTATTCACAAAAACATGTTTGCCTTTGAGTCAATTATAAATTGAGAAATTGATGCGAATTTGCATCCAGAAAACTTTTGTGCGCATTTATCTTTTCTTTTACCCCATAAAAGTATATCATGAAATTTATATACAAAATAATGTGCAAAATATTGAATATGATTCACTTATTAAGATCAACCGAAGTTTGTCATATTATTTAATATAACAATATGCTAATATAATGTTCACTTGAGGCACTAAGCCTCATAGACGTGAACAAACACAAGAGAGAGAGAGTCCAACTAAAAAAAAATGCAAGATATTTTAACTGAATTCATAGACTATTTGCATTTCATACACCCAAGATACAAAATTCTGTGGAATCTAGAAATTGTGCGACCGATTGCGTCGGTAGGTGTGTGAAACATAGGAGCGAATTTGGCTTCGGCAAGAGAGGTATATAGCTCTATTTTTGTCAGTTTCTGAACTTAGCATCTTAGGCGGGTGTATTCCCTCTGGAATGTGGGAAGAAGGCCACCATGTAGACAATGCAACAACTTCGACGCGGTTTGTTTCGTGTACCGGCTGCTTTATTGAAAGTTGGGGTTGGGATAGGACAAGTAGCATAAGACCGACCTGACCGAATAAGAAATGGATGTGATGTGATCCCTTGTTTGGTTTTAACGGCGGAGTTGATCCCGGATGCATATTGCTTTGGATTTGTTTGGGTCATCACCATTAGTTGGACGGAAGGGAAATAATATCTAGGCTTTAAAATGTATTGGTATTCTCAGAAAATTCCAGGAAAAGACGAAGAAACGCGTCAGGGAAAAATCTGGCAAAATTACATCATCACTTGAAAGCAAAACCATCGGAGGGGCAAGACTTTGCTGTTCCCGCCCTGACAAGGGCATAATCGCAATTCTCCTCTCGGAAGTTTCGATAAATTTTCTGGATTCACGGCAAGTTGATGATAGTGGTTGGAGAAATCTGATGTATTTATTGAGATAAAAGGACATTCTTGAAGGTAGAAGAATCAAGAGCCTCCAATGCTTATACGTCATCCTATCTTCTCCTTTCACTTCCCCAACCTTAAGATATAGCAAGTTCACCAAACCTGAACCTGCCGGCCAATATTCCATCCACCTAACGGATGGAAAATTTTGGTTGTATTAATTGGATATGTTTTAGGATTTGATTGAATTTTCACAATAAATTTAGGAATTCTGATGCATTATCATTTCATTTTTTTTCCTTCGTTTTCTTGCATGTGTTTTGCTATTGTGGTGCTTTTTTGGAGCCATACCAAATACCATTCAATTTCGATGAATAGATTAGCTTTGTACAAAATATCTATGATTCGAATGCACGCCATACAAAACGTTTAGATTAAGCAACACTGTCCAATTGCTTAGGTCGACATCTGCCGTCGCTCAGACCATGCAAGAGGAATAAGCATCTTATATTGTCGATATACAAGTACTCTCATAAGTTATAACCATACCTTGCAATTAACTGGATAGATTTGACTTACTTTTTGCAATTGAGAAAGTTGCAAGCCACTCTGAAACATTTAGCTAATATAGTTATATATATACTTAAACTTATTTTTCTATAAGCAAAAGTAACTCTTTTCAATGTGATCACTTGTACTGAATTATTTAGTTTTCCCCCAATTGATTAGTAAGTTTTTTAAGGTAAACTTAAATAAGATCCAGAAGTAGGACCTCCTTAAAGTGTCAAGTAATTCTCCACGAGATAAATGATTCTTTTCACTGTATTAGTAAGTTCTCATACTGTAAAAAATTTCTTAAATGTACCCTTTCAAAGAGAAACCTATTGTGGACCCTCCGCCGCACCTTATGCCCTTCCTTTGAAGTAAAAGTATCTCCTATTAGACCGTTAAGAATCTTCTTTTTCTCATCACTTACCTTGTGATATTTTTGGTTTAGCAAATATGAAACTTTACAGTGCAACCTCCCTTCTGCAACAACGTATGGCAAATAAAAAAAGTCAGTCATCTGCAACTTTAAATTTACAGGAAAGCACGCTAAAGTAGCATAGCAGCTGAAGGCCTCCAGCAGGCTGTCTTCGAAAGCAGCAGGGCAGGAAATCCCTTCCCTTGGCAGATACCGTCTAGGTTATTGGTAAAGAACTTCGCATCACCATAAATATACCTTGATCCTACTTCAATAGTTAAACCTTAAACAGAAACTAAAGACACAGGTCACATACCAAATGGTAATACACAGTCCCAGACTTCCAACAGGAAACAGGGACACAGATTTGATTGGAAGCGTATCCTTGGAGGACTAAGAGAGAATGAAAAGCAATGCAGCGTTCTTACCTGCTCATACTCACTCCAAGGAGGTTTCACAGTTATCATTACAATAATATTACATCCCAAACTATAGATATCAGCAGTATGATCAAGATCGTGCTCTTATCATTCATCGTCAAGGATTGTATGAACTGTGGGATATTCCATTCCATCATTCTGCCACAACAAAAAAAGAATGTAGCATTAAACGTTCACAAAAGCAAAGTACATCTGGAGCCATCCAGTTTAGACTTTCCTTCAAAGAGCAGTAAGCTGCTTGTCCAGTTGGCTAAGAAATGGTACGACATTAGTATAGCCAAAGACTATTTGGTGAGTTCATGGAACACTGGACATAAATTGCAACATCTTCATAGACATAGACATACATCAGATCAACAAAAAAGAATTAAATCAACCACTTTCGACTTATATTAGCTCATCACTGAGAAAAGGACCATGACGCAATCTACAAAATGATCAAATGCTTCAGAACTTGAAAAGAGGCAACAATACCTTAGTTGCTGTCCAGATTTTTATTCTATGGACTAGTACACTTTTATTTACCCCATGTTAGGAAGGAGGCGCTTCTTACTCTGACTAAATTCGATCCTTCTCTTGGAAGGCAGAGGAGAGCAAAAACAACACGAGAAGAACCTTTCACCAAAGGTATTGCACTCCATCTGCTACACCTCTTAGGAACTTTTTAGAAACCAGTAGAAAAGGAAAGAACTCTCATTTGGTTTCGGCATATATTTACACCTAGAAATCTTTTCCTATTTATGCAAAATAGTAACATTACCCAAAACGATGGGGAAAAAAGTGAAGAAAATTATTCAATAACATTTCATCCATCTATAATAGACTTTTGCACAGATGAAATGCCACAATTCAATAATGAGAAGTACGCATCAAGAGAGCATAGATGAAGAATAACAAGCTTGCATTTCTTTTCCTTTTTTTCTTTTTGTGCTAACCTAATCAATCGGTCCTCCTGACTTCACATTCACCAGTAAATGCACCACAGATCAGCAAGGAATTTCCACATGCACTCGGTACTCTGGCAGTGAATAGGTGGAAACTCACATGTTTAGCAATCCCAAAGTCAGTGTCGCGACCAATTTTTTTCGGGTGTACCACCTAGGGTTTGGCTAATGGATTGTTAAGCCTAAACTTAACTCGGGCTCTCCCAAGCCCATACCAATTCGCGACTTAGGTTTAAGTTCTTAACATGCAAATGATTTTCAATTAGAGTCGCCACTAATCTATTTTTGGTGGGTCGATTAGAAACCCAAGTAAAGCAATGGGAGGTTTACTTTACTCCTACGAACTGCAGACATGGGTACGGGGACTTGGTTACACTAGATTTCTCTAATGCCTCTTTCGGTACCATTCTTTTATTTAAAAAATGTTTGTCAAACAGCTTAGATTGATTTTAAATTTATTTCCCTAACATGTGAGGTGATCATGTGAGTGCGCAATCCACCAATTTAACATTCAGATAAATAATAAATAAATCGCAAACTTACCTCAAAGCAACGAAAGCATCGCAATGTTAAATTAAAATCCACATCAACAACCCTAGATATGGTTTCTAATTAACACGCAATTTTCCCTTCTTTTTTTTTTTTTCTTAATTAATGAATATCATGCAATATGCAATGCAATATTAACTAAATGACCTAAT
The DNA here is from genome assembly GCA_014182565.1 of Eucalyptus marginata. Taxonomy (NCBI): domain Eukaryota; kingdom Viridiplantae; phylum Streptophyta; class Magnoliopsida; order Myrtales; family Myrtaceae; genus Eucalyptus; species Eucalyptus marginata. The sequence continues at coordinate 10,170,576 of CM024590.1, read as the reverse complement.
TCTAATGACATGTAATTTCTAATTAAATGGGCCTAGCAAAAATAATAAACGGCATGCATCTCAATGAATCTAACCCTAATGACGTGCATATGACATTTTTTCTTTTCTTTTTCCTTGAAAGAATGCAACCTATCCTAAAGATTGAAACTAATTTATTCTAAGACATTTTTGTATTTTTCATGAAATTCGAAATTTAAAAAATGTGAAAATTATCTAACTAAATTAAGATTTTATTCAATTTGTATTAGGAATTAGGTTGAGCCAAATCCTAATTAAAACCAAGATATTATCTTAACTTAGCAATCTCTAACCTAAGATGCGTCTATCTAAATCAATCTAAATTTAAAAGGAAATATGCAATTTTATCCTAATATGCAATGACGTACAAAGAATATCCTAATTCTACATGACATATGCATGATGATTTTTTTTTTTAATTAAAATTCGAAATTAAAAATTGCTAAAAATAAAAATTAAAGTGAAATATTATCTATTTTAAGTTAGGAAATAGACTAATCTGAATCCTATCTTAACTTAGAAATTTATCTCAACATGCAATTTGATTCAAAGAAATTATCTAACCTAGATACCATCTAAACATGCATTTAAAGAAGAATCTAACTATTCCATCATGTAATTCTATCTAGGAAATCAATTCTAATCTACATGATATGCAAATGCAATTTTTGTATTTTTGGAATAAATAAAGCAACTAAAAGACAAACACCAAATCATCCATGGTCATCAAAGATATTATCCATTGTTCGAGTTTGGAAACGATATCTAATCAAACCCGATTGTTTCGCTAATAAAATCGATAAATTGATCTTAAGCCTTAAAGATCAAAATATCGATTTTATTCCCACTGATTAATTATTCCATCTAAAGCCTTATAGATGGAATAAAAAATCATAGTGCGGTTGCGAATTAGGAAATAAATCCTAATTGAAAGTTATGTCTATCACTCACGGATATGAAACTAGATATAAATAGACATATATTAAGCAATAAAAGATCCAAATATACAGAGATGTGCATCTTACCTAATTTGATGATATTCTTCCCAAATTTGGACCAAGTGCAATCGGACCGAGATCGCGACCGGTTTTTCGACGGCGAACGGCAATGGTGCTTCACGTAAGAGTCGTCACGGCAAGGAGTGAGTTCGGTGGGGCTGAAAATTTTAAGGAAACCTGCAAAAATAAGAACTTCGGGATCGACTTAGTTCGGATGCGAATGGGAACGGTGGCTTTACGGCTCGAATGGACAGCAACTCGTCGTTGGGTGTGGCACAGATCAAAGCAGCAACGGGTCGTCACGGGCTATTTGAACACGGCGGGGGCAGCAAAGGCGACACGCCAAGGATAGTCACGGTCGAGCAAGTTCGCATCCAAGGATAGAGATGAGGACCAACTATTGCGAAGACTCGGATTGAACAGCTGGTGATGAAGAGAGGTGACAAGCGTGTCCTCGATTGGTAGATCTCCAAGAGCCACCTCCCTCTTTGTTGTCTTTTATCCTCTGCAAGATCACGTGATGGGTTTCCTTGACTTCGAATTCTCAACCTTGGTCGACAGTTTTGATAGTGGGGAACAAAACCCACCCCTTGAACTCACGGTCTTCGACTTTTAACTTGGATGAGTCAACTTATCGATGACACTATGACGGTGCTTGCCAGTTGGAGATGCTAGCGATGGAGAGCAGTAGCAAAGACACGTCACGGCTACTTTGTTGCGAAGTTGTTAGAAGTGGTGAGAGGCAATCGCGTCGGAGGTGTGACCACTGGTCTGGTCGCGGGGAGGGCGTGGAGAGTTGTCTCCGCTGAAAGCTGGCCGAGATCTCTCTCTCTCTCTTACGTGATTTCTTATTTCACCAATTTTTTTTCCCCCTCGTCTCAATTGTGTGGCCTTCTTTTATATGCATGCACGAAGCACCCCCATCAAGGAAAGAAAATGTGGTAAAATATTACAAAATTTTTGCTTTTTTTGTTTTTCTTTCCTTTCTGAGGTGCGCCCAAAATCCACGGCTTTCATGTTTTCAAACGAAGAATATATCACGCCATGTACGCTCCTTGCTGACATATTGCATGAATATATAAAACGTCGACTACCATATCATCCTTTCTTTTTTATCCCTTTTTCATTGGTCAAATTTTCCTTTTATGCTCTTGAATGCATATTGACACAATATTTCTTTTGGTCTTGTTCCGATTGTGAATTTTCCTCCAAATATTTGACAAAGACATTCATTTCTTGTTTGAAATAAAGAAATATTATATCGATGAATAAAATGCCTTCATATCCAGCAAGCTTAAAACCATTCGTTCGAGTCCATTCACCATCGTCAATCCAATGCGAATGCTATAAATAAAAAATGAATGCACCTAAAATTGTATGCTAAGCAATTAATATTATTATTTTTTTAGGGCTTAAAAATTAATCCCTAATTTTCTATGCAGTAAATGACTAAATGGGTTGCCCAAAATTTAGGTGTCAACAGTCAGCAAGTCTGACTATCCCAGATGTATCCCCAAATAAATTAGCTCCCTTTAAATCCCTGAAGGCAAAAGAGTTTTCATAGGTCTGTAGGCACAAAGAAGAAGGTCCTATCGTCCTTGCGCAATATGCAAGTCATCTAATGACGGTTTAGAATTACCCATGTGTAGAGTTGTTAACACGCAGGTAAGCCAATCCAGTCACAATATGGTGGATAAAATTGTGGACAACCAATTTTCTTAGGGCCCTAAGATGCTTCGGGATGTACTTGTCTATTGAACCATGATGTGCATATTATAGATATATGTTAAGCCGATCCTCAGCCAGAGTATGTATGAATATGTTGAAATTTTGGTGAGTCAAATTATAAATGCCCAGTAAGTTGGGACGTGCAGATGCCATGGAAAGGTGTCTCACAATTTCACTGCCACAATACCACATAATGTTTGGATGTCTCAGCTGGCTAAGTACTTCAATTTCTTGTGCAACAGGTTGAAAAAAATCTGAGGTAGCAAAGCAATCAATTACCTGTCAATGATTAAAGATACTTTTCGCAGCATATTTAGATCAGATGAGAGGATAGATTGGATCCCAGGCATTAGCTGCTTTAACAGCCTCAGGCACTCTACCGAATTTGGATCAATAGGTAATAACCCAAACTCCTTCAATGCACACAGAGCTCTGGTTTCTCTGTCACGTAACACGTCAAAGTTTAGCTAACTGGATGTCTGAATAAAAAGAAAAATGCAACACGTAGAAGTTTCTCGGAGCTAACTTACCGGTTGACTTGCAATGTAAACACTTCTGAAAGTGCCACGTCCAATAAGCTGTGGCCTTTTCGTCATTGACTTGCTAGTGGTAACTGCTCTGTTCTTTCAGCAACCTGAGCTGATGCTACAGGGTTCTCCATCTATCTACGACCTTGAGGCGTCAAGACAAGGTGGATTAACGAGCAATTCTTACTTCTTCATCTTTTTACATCTTAAATCAAGGTGGGGTTGAAGTGAATTTTCACGACAAAGGACGCAAAGAAAACTTCCTAGCCTATGTTTCCAGATATGATACAAATACTAAGTAGATCAAGTATTCTATACCCGATAGTTTATGTCGAAACAGTTTAATCTGGGTCATGTTGCTCGGATCCAAAAGAGCGAAGGGGCGTATGTGGCACAACATTCTCAATTGACAAGTTAGAGTAATATCATGTTTGAAATCCTTGCTAAACACAAAGAGATTAAAGGTAGTGCTGCCCAAAATTCTCTCTTTTCTTACAATCTGAAGCCCGAATGGCATTCATTGTCTGAGAATCAAAGAACAGATGTACTTCCTTTGCTAAAATCTACAAAGAAAAAAAGGGAAGTCTTTTGGTGAAGAAACTATTTGCTCGAACGTTTGGCCAAAATGAATTAAAATTGCCCCGTGCTCTGGTCCCTTCTGTTTCTTTCAAAATTCCCGAAATCGTCTCACAATTTCTGGAAAAAGCTTCTCCATACGAGATAGATACAGATCCATTTCGCGACCCGAATCCAATTTGCAAAACCGTTCCTGACCATCCTCCTCAAGCTCCATCCTTTCCCCGACCAGACCACCACCAGCATCCCCGGCAGTTCCATGAAAATGGCAGAAACGGCTCACACTCCAATCCGAAGCGGCCCCGTTTGCCCGTCCTGCTCCAAGCCCGTGCGCACGTGCCTCTGATCACCCCGTTGAGCGTCACCGTTCTCCAGCAGAGCTTGGAACGGAAGCACCCTCTCCATGCCACTCGAATCTTGAGGCTAGTTCTCCAGAACGCCACCGTTTCCCGACGCCAACTTCGGTGCCGAGTTCTCCCATTTCGCTGATCGAGCGAGAATCCGAAACCAGCGCCAATGGATTTGGTTAGTGTGGAGGTGAAAAATGGCCGTTCAGCTCCTTCAATGATAAAAGGGGATTCGAACGAAAATAGAAAAATTGATAAAGGGCCAAAGTAAGAGATGGCAGAGAAAAGCCCAAGACTTGCGTGCACATTAATTAATTAATAAAAGAACACTCTGCATTTTATGCGTGACCGATCAATGAATTCTTCGAATGTGGGCTAGACTCTCGGATACGGGCTCAACTGCAAGACACGGTTTAGCAATAAGAAAGATTACATGGACACTTGAAAGCATCGAATCCGTACGCATAGCTTCATACAAAATTGAGACGTACACCATTAAGGGAATGCTCTTGATTTTGTTATCTAAAAGAGTTTTTCAAAACACTTGCTTCTTTATAATGTTTCCACTTTTATCCAACGATGGAGACCTTTTATATTAGCTAAGTCCTAAAAATGCGAGATAGTGAAAATCGTCATGGCAATAAAAGAGAGCAGGTGGGCAATACAAGCGTAGTTAAAGCTGTCAATGGCTGTAGTTTGACGGCAAGCTTGGTTCGGCACCGATTATTTAGTAAATTTAAGTTCTTGCTTTCCATATCAATCAAATTTATTTAACTGTTGTTGATTCATTAGGTAGCTCCAAAAGTATAATGGTCCTGAAGTACCTTCGCTCCCAAAGGATTAGACTTCTAATAGCCAATCTCTACACTAAAACTTATATTTAAGATTAAAATACTTTTAGCTTGTCTCTAAAAATCTTAACTTTTATTCACTGTGAAATCAATACTAATTTAAAAGTTTTTTTTTAAAGGTTTTCTATGCTATAAAAAAATTAGAACATTAATATCACTACGGTAGATATATTTTAAGATTTTTTTAGTGGAATTAATACATAATATAAAGATGCAGAATATTTTCAGCTCCGATTATGCTTTAATGTTTCATTTACTTGGCCAAGCATACTAATTAGTATTTACCAAGCGTCCAAGGAGGATCAAAGCGAATTGCTGCTCTTGCCTCTACAGTATCATATCAACCTTTTGATGGTTTGATACGTGATCCTGGTCACCGGGGAGACCCGGACGGAGGGGACTGTCGCTGTAGAGGTGACCCTCTCTCTCTCTCTCCCAATTTCCATGGCTTCTCGTCAGCCAATTTCTGCTGCTTCTCCTCTTCCTCTTCACGCTCTTCTCTCTACAAAACCCGCGCTCTCGAGCCGAGGACATACTCCCTCTGCTGCCGAGGCAGCTGTCCTGGCCCATCCTCAACGCCCTTCGTCGGCGTGGCTTCTCCCTCCAGCGGCTCTCTGGCGTGGAAAGGAGCTTGCTTCAACGAAAACACCGCTTGGTTGGAGTTCCACAACAACATCGGGAGGAAGTTAGGCGGAGGCACGCTTCACATCAAGGTCCGTTCTTTAGTTTTATCACGTCGCTTTGGCTTGGTCTCTGTTTGGTTTTGAGTTGCGATTCTGGAAGATTTTTTTTTTTTTGGGGGGGCGGTGTTTTGAGGCTGTAGTCACTGATCACGAGAGGCTTTCTGGTCGACTATTATGTTGGGTTTGGCACGGTGGAATGGAATCGGGAAATGACGGGGAAAGGAATGGGCTGGCGTGATGATTCCAAGTCTTGGTTTTTGTTAGGTGAATAGTGGGAAACGGAACGGAACAAAAATCCTTGTGTTTGAGCGTGATTCTGGATAATTTTGGGAGTTTTGAGCTTGTGGCGATTTGGTAATGTGGAGAGATGGTCGCTGTTCACGAGCTTTTGAGATTTTCTGGTCGATTGTCAGTGCTTAGTTCAATTTGCTACAATTTGATTTTGTGATAATTCTGGGAGATGTGAGGTTGTGTCGGTTTGTTGATGGGGTCTAATGGCCATCGTTTGCCAGCTTTTGGCAGTTTCCGATAAATTCTTGTTAACTTAGGGACTTACTTTGAGGTCGATTTTTCTAATTGATTCAAAGTACTGATCTGGATTAAGTTTCTATCTACTTATGTCCCATTTCTCATCAACTGAGCTGTCTTACTTCAATATGTTTCTAGTGGATTTCGTCACTTGCTGCGGTTTCTTTCCTCCTTCTTTCATGTGCTTGTTTGTACTTGATTAAGTTCCACAAATTGGTGGTTCCATGGTTGGTCACTTGAGTTTTTTGTGTTTAGGTTTCAAGTGGTTGAAGAAGGATTTAGTCATTTGGTTGCTCATACGAGTATGGTTGTTTCATTTGATGTAAAATCAAATTATCTTATGGGGGCAATTCCCATCTGGGTGGGTACTGCCTCATGTTGATGCTTGATAGTCCTCATTTTTGCATCTGGTTCTGCTGAATATGGAAACTAACGACTAGCTGTAGGGATTGCTCATCCAGGTCAGCAAAGCTCATAGCTGGACATGTATGGATATTTATGTCTTTGCAACCCCATACCGTGTGACATGGGACTACTATTTTTTATCTCGTGAGCACACGTTCGAGTTCAAGAGTGGGGAGGAAAAGCTAAGCTTGAATATGTAAGCTGCAATTATCTTTTTTCTCTTTTGCTCTTGCGTGTGCATATTGGTGAGTGGTCACACTTGGATTTTCCATTATTTCGATTACAGGTGAAAAGTAGAGGAGTGTCGATCTTTCTGATGCAAGCCAGGATGCTAGGCACCTTTCAAGCGCTGTGGGATGTGTTTCCCTTGTTTTCAAATACTGGGTGGGGGCAGAAATCTAACATTGATTTTCTCAAGAAGCATATGGGAGCTTCATTTGAGCAACGTCCCCAGCCCTGGGTTACAAACATCAGCATTGATGATATCCACTCTGGAGACTTCCTTGCAATTTCCAAAATTCGTGGGAGGTGGGGTGGTTTGAGACTAGAGAAATGGGTCAGTGGTTCATATGCTGGTCACACAGCTGTGTGCTTAAGGGAATCTGAAGGAAAGCTTTGGGTTGATGAATCTGGACACGATAATGAACAGGTAATTTGGAAACAGATATGGGTTGGTTAGTGTATTTCTTTTTCAGTTTGAAGGGCTAATTTTTATATTGACTCATGGAGAAAAAGCCTTTTGAGGAAAGGGATTACTTTGCGATTGTTTTTAATCATTTTATCTATTCCTCTTTGTTCTTTTTTTCCATACATTGACGGATTGCTTTTGATGTTCGACATTTCATCCAAACTTTCTGCCTGCTGCTGTCTCCGATTGTGAAGTAAAGTTCTAAACCAATTGCATAGACACAATAGTAACATGGTTGTAAGTATGCTAGTCTTTCACAATAATTGTCCACATTGTTCCTATATGGGGATATACAATAGACAAACGTTCAAACGTCTCAAACACCCCCACCAATTGTTTGAGTTATTATTTCTCCACCTCCTCCTTAATTCCCTGTGTTTATCTGTCATTCGTTATTAAAGACACTCATACAACACTGCTTTAATGTCCTCTGATTATCAAAGGGTGGTCTTGTACTTATTGAGAAGGACAAGTAGGCTCCCTGCGGTGTTTCTGTAACATTTCGTGAACCCTTAGGTTTTTGGGGCATTGTATTCCTGTGTGATTACTTTATAAATGTAACTTTTGTCTAATCATGGACTTCTTCTCTAACAAATATGGTTCCCATTGAAATCATTCCATTTTGCATATTAAGTGTGCTTTAGTCACGCCCTATGTCCTTCAATCTCCTTGCTCATCTTATGTTCTCTAATAAGACAGGTCTTTCCTTTCTGTGCTCCAATAGAAACTTTTGATTGTAAGAGAGGATGAGTAAGTAAACGATGACATGCTGCTTCAGCTTCATGTTGAATTGGAGCAGATCCTATTTAGGCTTCTACTAGAAGCTCTATTGTAGCATCATCATAATTGTAACATAGAAAATACAGTGTGTCTGAACTGTTTCTACTAAACTTCAAGACCATCTTTACACATGACACGGCAACCTACTGATGATGATTGTGGTTAGAATTTGATGAAATGACATCCTTTACTTGATGCAGACCTTGATTAACAAATTTAATGTCACATTTGGGTATTGCTACATGCTCTGTTCCTTTGTGTTGGTGGAGGGGGCAGGTGCCACAGAAGTCCAACATAGTAATGGAGATAACGCAACTTTTGTATTGTTCTTATCATTGCAGGGAGAAGATGTCATTGCTGTGCTACCATGGGATGGATGGGGGGAGTTTGAGCTTAACAAAGACGGCTCAAATCCCCACATTGCATTGCTTCCACTGCATCCTGATATGCGAGCCAAATTTAACGAGACTGCTGCATGGAAGTATGCACAGAGTATGAATGGGAAACCATATGGTTATCACAACATGCTTTTTAGCTGGATAGACACCATCGATGCAAATTATCCACCGCCATTGGACGCTCATGTGGTACAGAGATTGTGTACGTGCATATGTGTTTATATATATTTTGTGGGTGCATTCAGTTTGTCTTAGACAATTTTCTAGCACTAAGTCCTTGTGTTACTTCCAAGGTATACCTGTACATGCCTTGAGATTCTTTGATGCTTGATATGAAATAGTTTCTGCTTCTCAATGTGACTGCTAAACAGCAGTTTACCCTTACTTTGATAGACCCTGAAATATAATGATGCCATGTCTTAGAGCCTAACAACACGGTCTAGTTGGAATTAGACATTCATGGCATGATTTCGAATGAATTCAACTAAACAAAACAAAAGGCTAAAACATGTGGGGTGCTTTATACGCATGATGGGAGTGCGGTTCACTTGTTTTATAGAAAGCATTGTATTATTGTAGGTTGCTTCTATTATGACAGTATGGAACCAAATGCAACCAGCCTATGCTGCAAACATGTGGAATGAAGCACTCAACAAGCGACTAGGAAGAGAGGTACCATCCCATTCAATTTGCAATTGTCTGTGTGACGTTATGCATCTTGTTTTGCACACTATGGTGCAACTGGAATCTAATGTCTCTTGAATGACATTCAGTTAACAAATGTTATATGGTTGTAATTACACTTACTTTACTTCATGGCTACCTTACAATTGTGTTGCATACAGGGCTTGGATCTTCCTGATCTAATAGTCGAAACTGAAATGAGGGGGTCATCTTTTGCTGAACTGCTGACAATTCCAGAGCAAGATGATTGGGTATATGGTGACAGGAAGTCCGCCTCATGTGTAGCTTTTGTTCTTGTAATATACAAAGCAGCAGGACTCTTTGATCCAATTTCTAGCTCCATTCAAGTTACAGAGTTCACTGTAAGTGCGATCTGATTGACCCTAGTTGGGTTATCTTTCTGACCCTAATTGCTTGAACTTACTATCTAGAGATGGATGTCACTTTCTTCAAAGATTGAGAAAACTATAATCTAGTTTGCCTTTCGAAGCATGACTTTTGGTCATGAGGAATCCCCTTTGCATTTTGTGAATAGCATTGTCTTTTATGCAGATAAAAGATGCTTGCTCACTAAGGTTCTTCGAGAATAATTTAAGCCGCTTGCCTAAGTGGTGCAGTGATGGGGATGACGTCGAGCTTCCGTTCTGTCAAATATGAGGTAGGTATCAAATGGAGCTGCCAGGATACAATACAATGGACCCGTACCCTCATATGAATGAAATGTGTCCATCTCCACCCCCAAAATATTTCAGGCCATCCGATTGCTAGAAAACATTTCCTATGATGTGAATAGGACTTTGTACATTGGTAGGTGATTCCATTATATTGTAGCTTATGACTTCATATTTTTGTAGAATGTGTAGTAAACAAAGACCCATGGGTTGCACAGATTAAGAAATTTACTTCAAATTCCATTTATTGATATGAATCCATATTACATGTATAGAATTTTTGCATAACGTTATATTGACACTTTATATAAATCAATCGTTGTATTATTGTTTAGTCTTACATTATGTTCTATTTTTATGAATGTCCTTGCTACATAAGTATTTTAATTAGGATTATCTAAATTTGATGTTTATCTTACGATGGAGAGATGCTTTTTTGTTTAAGGGTTCTCTTATCTTCCTTTTCCTCTGAATGTTTATTCTATGCATTTTATATGTAAAATGAAATGATATGGTATTGGAATTTAATACACATAAAAAAAATTAAGACTTGGTTTTAATTTGCATTACCTAGTAAATTTTACTAATATGAGCCATTTTTCTATCTTTGTTTTTAAAATTTATTCAAAATAATGTCTATTTGTTTTGTGGTGAAATCATGTATGTTGATACACACATTTTAGGTGTAAATTAATTGAAAAAAAATAGATATGGCATTCCACGGTTTGAATGATGTTATTCGGTAATTGGTAAAAGAATAACTAATAAGTGAAAAATAATCAAACAAAAAGTCTTCAATATTGAATTTTTATTGTTATTGTCTCTTATTCCAAGTTATAGCCAAATTAACAAATCATATAAACTAATATTAGCATATTGTTCAGGGTAGATTAATTGATAAAATAAGTAACACATTTACTATAAAGTATAAAAATACCGTAAGTGCCAAACGTAATATTTTAACTTTATCCCTAGAGGATGAAGTTTGCGATGTGAGCCGCTCTTGCCATGGCAATAAGCATCCTACCAATTCGAGACACGATGACAACCGCATTGGATTCTTATGATTGGTTTTGTGACTCGGCTAATTAGTACAATTAATCATATGCTTCCCTAATTGAATGTGTGACATTTTAGTAAAAGTTGAAAATCAGTATATTTGGATGAGGAAAAACTACAAGAATGTACACTAACAGAGTTTCAAAAGTGCACACAATCACTTCATATTCTCTCTCAATTTTTTGCATTTTCAATTCGCTAAATCCTATTTGCATGAACTTATACATGTACTTGTTATTTGGCATCCACTTAAAATTATTTAGGAGCAATGCCTAATATGCTAAATTAGTGTTTTCCCACTCACCAGACCGGTTTTATATGTAGTTTGGATCTTTAGATCGAAAAGGAAAAAATTTATCCCGAGAATGATTTAAAGACTATAATAACTCAGTAACTTTTAAGTTAAATCAATATTACGAGCTCAAAGGTTTCAGTCGCATCTTTACAAAAATTAACGATCAAATCCACCGATAATTTGTCCCATATTAAAATTCATTTGTAATATGACATTCTTGTGATTGCACTACCATTTTTAACAAGAGTGCAATTCTTGTGAACTAACCTATTACACGACTTAACTCTGAATTTCCCTGGGCAAATTTAAATGGGAATTCTTATGAGAGTTTTGGACGCGGCCCGCTCTCTGAAGTAAAGTCCTTTCGTTCCCTCCTTCTGGTTGGCCAAAAGGAGGCCACTTTCAACACGACATTCCTTGGTGTGTGAATGAAGGAATTTAGCAGTGTGAAAACATTAAGAGCTAACAGAAAGGGAGAGCTGGAAATGGTCGAATTCTGGGTCAAAAATGGGTCAGAAAGGACGCGGCAGCAGAGAAAAATCCAGCACATACTCATCGTTTCTTTTCCTCAATTTTTATGACTGAGTCTTGAAAACTAATGAGTTCTTGCCTGAGTTTTTGTTTATCATTTTCTTGCCACGTCGGTGCAACTCCTGTTAAACAAGAATAGTTAGTTAATTGATGACTGAGTTTGGCGAACTTGATGGGTTGATGATGGTGCTCAATAGTGCTACACTTTGGAAAACCAAACGCTAATTAGTAGTCTTCATTAAGGGTTTGCGCAGAGAACACATAAGAAAAAAAAAAAACAGGAAAAGAAGAGCGAGTTGTACGAAAGAAAAGGGGGAGAGATAAGGAACGAAAGGGAAAAGGCGCCTTATGGTTAGGATGTTGGTTGAAAAATGAGGAAAGGAACAAAAGAAAACAAAAACGAAGAGAGAAACCAATGTAACTCGGAGACATCGCTTGGTCTGAGTGGCATCTCTGACTTTGCAAAATTTCGAGAAGTTCCTTTTTGTGTTACACTTTACATGATTCATGTCGTATATTTTTCATATGCATTAGGGTAGATGAATCACTTTAATTATAGAAAAAAATAATTAAAAAAAAAAAAAGAAGAAGAAGCAAGTTTACTCTGCATTTCATGTAGAAATTGCTATTTGCACATAAGAAAAAAATCAGACCTAAAAATCTAAGCAAGTGAAGGTAAATTATATAAATGTAAGGCCCAATAAAATCTTGTAAATGAATGGCGCAAGATATTTTTAACAAATTTCTTCGGTTTTTTGCATTTTATCATTTTATGGACACAAGATGCAAAATTATTCTAAAAACGTTCCAGTAAATGACAAATAACCATCAGGGGAATATCCGGTAAACTTGCAGCATTGCAGCATCACTTGGGAGCAAAACATCAGGGGAAAGACTTTCCCCTGCCGCCCTGAAAAGAGCATAACTACAACAATCAACCTCGATTCTCCTCTCGAAAGTTGCAAATCTTGGATCATCATCATCATCATCATCATCATCATCATCATCATTTACATTAGAAGGCAGACCACAACGGCATTTCTTGATTCACCGGAATTTGGTGATGGTGATGAGGGCCACTCTAGTTGGAGAAATCTCATATATTTGTTGAGATCAATGACATCCTTGAAGGAGAAAGAATCAAGAGCCTCCAATGCTGTGTTCCTGTCGTCAAACTTCTTCAAAATGAGTGTTCCTCTGATGGTTATTTGTCATTGCAAGTTTGCCAAATCTGCTAGTGTTCCTGTCGTCAAACCGACATAGTATTTGCTTTCAAAATGAGTTTATAAATTCTGATGCACCATCGCTTAGTAAATATGGAATTTTACAGTACAACATCCATTTGCAACAACATATGGCACTTGAAATAGGTCGAGTCAAATTTGCACGAAAGCATGCTCAAGTAGCATAGCTGCTGAAGGCCTCTCCGCAGGCTGTCTTCGAAAGCAGCACTGCAGGAAATCCTTTCCGCTGGCAGATAGCGTCTCAGGTATTGCTGGAGAACTTCACATCACCTTGAATATAGCTTGAACCTGCATTAATGATTCAACCTTAAACAGAAACTCATGACACAGATCACATACCAAATGGTAATACGCACAGTCCCAAACTTCCAACAGAAAATGGTGACACGGATTTGGTTGGAAGCGTCTTCCTTGGAAGGACAAACAGAGAAAATGAAAAAGTAATGCAGCATGCTTACCCACTCATACTCACTCCATGGAGGTTTCCCAGTTTTCATTTCAGTAATAGTACATCCCAAACTCCATATGTTAGCAGTACGATTGGGATCCACGCTATTATCATTCGCCATCAAGGATGCTATGAGCTGCAAGATATATTGTTCCATCATTACACCATGACCCAAAAAAAAAAAAAAAAAAAACGTAGCATCAACGTTCACAAAAGCAGAGTACCTCTGGAGCCATCCAGTTTAGACTTCCTTTCAAAGAGCGGTAAGATGCTTGTCCGGTTAGCTAAGAAATGTTATGGCATTAGTAAAGCGGAAGAATATTTGGTGTGTTGATGGAACACTGGATGAAATAGCAACATCTTTATAGACATAGATACATCAGATTGATAAATGAATCAACCACTTTCAAGTTATGTTAGCTCATTACTAAGAAAAAGGACCAGGAAGCAATCAACAACATGATTTCAGCAAATGCTTGAGAACTCACAAAGAGAGCAACAATACCTTGGCTGCTGTCTAGAATTCCATTCTATGGACCAATACACTTTTATTTACCCCATGTTTGGAAAGAGACCCCTCTTTACTCTAGCTAAATTTGATCCTTCCTTTGGAATGCAGAGGAGCAGCAAAAACAACACCACAATCTTTCACCAAAGGTGTTGCGTTCTATTCACTTCCACTCTTAGGAACCTCTTAGAAACCAGTAGAAAAGGAAAGAACTCTCATTAGGTTTCGGCATCTATTTACAGCAAGAAATCTTTTCCTGTTTATGCAACATAGTAACTTAACCCGAAACAATGGGGAAAAAGTGAAGAAAATTACTCAATAACATTTCATCCATCTATAACAGATTTTTGCACAGATGAAATGCCACAAACCATTAATGAGAAGTACGTAGTCACCCTGGGTCCCTGACTTCACATTCAAATGTACCACAAATCAGCAAGGAATTTCTACATGCACTCAGTAGTCTTGCAGTAAAAAGAGGAAACTCACATGTTTAGCAATCCCAAAGTCAGCAAGTTTGACTATCCCAGATGCATCCACAAATAAATTAGCTCCCTTTAAATCCTTGCGCAAGCCAAAGAGTTTTAACAGGTCTGTAGGCACAAAGAAGAAGGTCCAATCGTCCTAATCCAATATGCAAGTCATCTCACCATGCTTGATCGATGGTTTAGAATTACCTATGTATGGAGTTGTTAACATGCAGGGAAGCCAATCCAGTCACAATATGGCGGGCGAAAGTGCAGACAACTGATTCTGTTAGGGTCCCAAGACACTCTTGGATACACTTGTCTATCAAACCGTGATGTGCATATATTCTAGGTATATGTTAAGTTGATCCTCAACCTAAGTATGTATGAATATCTTGGAATTTTGGTGAGTCAAATTATGAATGCCTGTTGAGCTGGGATGTGTAGATGCCATGGAAAGGTGACTCGCAATTTCACTGCCATAATACTACAGAATGATCGGATGTCTAAGCTGGCTAAGTACTTGAATTTCCTGCAGTAGCAAAGCAATTAATTACTTGGAAATGATAAAAGAAAGTTTCCCCAGCATATTTAGATCAGATGAGAAGATAGATTGGATAGCATAACAAAAACATTACCTGCTTTAACTGCCTTATGCACTCAGCTGAATTTGGATCATTAGGCAATAGCTCAAACTCCTTCAATGCACATAGAGATCTCGTTTCTCCATCACTTAATATGAGAAAGTTCAGCTGACTGGATATCTAAGAAATTGGAACATGTCGAAGTTTCCCAGAGCTAACTTATTGGTTGCTTGCAATGTAAACACTTCCGAAAGTGCCATGTCCAATAAGCTGGCCTTTTTGCCATTGACTTGCTAGTGGTTTCAGCAACTTGAGCTGAAGATATAGGGTTCTCCCAATCCACGACTTCAAGGCATTCAAAGAGGGGTGATAACTGTGCAATTCTTTCTTCTTGGTCTTTTTACATTTTAACTCAAAGTGAGGCTGAGGTGAAATTTTACAACAAAGTGTGAAAAGAAAACTTCCCGGCCTATGTTTCCAGAGATGATACAAGTACTAAGCAGATCAAGTATTCTATACCTGACAGTTTAATGTCAAAAAAAATTTAATCAGGTCATGTTGCTCTGATCCAAAAGAGTGAAGCAGCATATGTGGCACAACATTTTTGATTGACAAGTTACAGCAATATCATATTTGAAATCCTTTCTAAACACAAACAGATTAAAGGTAGTGCTGCCCAAAATTCTCTCTTTTCTTAGAAAGCTAATATTCCAGGAAGATCAATCCATAATAATAAAGTGTCCTTTCGGTTGTAAGAGAAGTTAGGAAACAGACTCTGCTAGTCCCCTGGCTTCCCAAATATTCAGATTCTGTTGTTTTTTGACTAACCTAAAATATCAACCAGATTTGCGATCGGATTCAAAATACACAAAGCATGGCCACACGAAAGAAAGTCAATTCATATGGCAACTTGAGTCGAGTTTGCAGCAAATCATGGTCGAGCAGCAGGGCTTTCTTCACGAGCAGAGTTGTGGGAGATCCTTTCCCTTGGCGGACAGTTTGCAAAAGGCCATTGTTAGAGCTGATGACTATATAGACAGAAAAGCTATATCTTTTTAAGGACTTTTAAGAAGTGAAGCAATTGTATATCAAATAAACTCATTAACCTATAGCATTTGGAGGACACTGTCTCTCCCACCAACAAGGCATTCCATCCTTGGCGTGTTCCCCTTTTCGGAGATAAGGTTGAAGAATAGCCCGAGCATTGGGATGATCCCATATCAGCGTCTTCCACTTTTCCTCATCTTCCACCCAAGTATGCGGAAGCTCCTCAATTTCACGTAATCGCAGTTGCAAAGGAATCCCCTTCAGTTCTGGGCATTTGGACACTAACAATTCTTTCATGGAATCGCAGCTTATTGGGACTTCGCATATGCTCTTCAGCTGGGGCAAAGACCGTAGACCCAAGAACTTCAGCTTTGGGAGAGAAATTGAAGGCTGGATGGATGAAGAGGTGTTGTTTACATGAGTCATCGTGCTTCCTTCTTGACCTTGTCCCGCTCCACTAATCATCTCCACCATTCCATTGCACCATACAACCTCGATACATTGAAGATTTTTGAAGATGGAGCAGCCACTCATGCGGAAACAGCTTTCTCATGTTATGGCAGTGCCATACGTCAAGAGATTCGAGAGAAATCCCTTTAACTGGCAAGTGTGGGGAGGACCTCTGATTATCTCCTCCATCTTCTCACAATGGCTAACTTCGATTCTTCTCAGATTAGGGAAGTGGGGCATCCACTCAGATTCCACCGCCCTCTTCATTTTACCACAGTGCCGAACATAAATCCATTCTAGACTAGGGAAAAATGGGAGCGGATGTGGTGGTGGGGATGTAATTGCTGCTATTATCCCCACCATTTCCTTACATCTATATATTACAATCTCTCGTAGATGCGGAAGGTTGGATTTAGACCCATGCCCAAAGAGATACTTTAGTTTCGGACATCGCCACATTTCCAAAACCCTAAGGCTCGAGAAGAGGAGAAGGGTAGGGGCTGCGGCAAGGGAGTCATGGATGTCGATTACTTTTTCATCTTGTCCTCCACAGAGCACTCTTAAGTTTTCGAATCTCTTTATTTCTAGCTCCTCAAGGTATTCAAGGGGACCCATGCTAGACAAATTTGTCATACTTTGTTGCATTTTATCGTTGTCAACCCCCCCACCCCCCCCACGCTCACAAAACACACCCTCCCAAAGGATGACCCCCTCCCAAACGTGGACTCTCCTCCCCAAATTCCCCAAGTGTCATCACTTACTTCCGCAGTAAACATTGATTTGTTTAGGTCCACGCCGAGTTTGTAATAGCGAGGGCTATCACTCTGCTCAATAAACCTCACACACTTGTTGAAATCATCTACATTTTTAAGGGAGCATCCAAATTCCTCCAATGCCCCCAATTTTGTAACGTCTTCTTTCACCGCTGAAACTTTAAGACATTGCAAGTTTAGTAAACGGTCCAGTGTTCCTTCGGGCAATCCCTCAATACATGTAAAGGTAAGGTCAAGGTATCTCAAGTTCACCAACTTTTCCAGACTCTCGAGCGCTTTAAGATTACCACAACCACTAGCGTCCAACTTTCTTAAAGATGTGAGCTTCCCTAGATAAGGAATATAGCGCAAAAGCACACACCTTTTGAGTAATAGTGCTCTCAAGTTTACCAATTCTTAGATGGAATTTGGAAGTTCTCTTAGAGAACATTCACTCAGGTTTAGAACCTTTAGCCCCCATAGTTGATTGAAGAAAAATCAGGGATGACCACATTATACTTTAAGCTACTATTCAGTAGTAAAGTTGATAGTTTAGGGCAATTTGGTGACATGTTCAATGGAATTTCACTAATTTTGCTTTCCATCGAGAAACTTTCTCCAAAACATCTATCCAATATTCCTCTAGTGGAATCCTCCTCAACCTCTTTCCTGCTTTTACAATGGAAGTTGTACTCATGATATGCAATGCCATGTCTCTAATCAAATCATGCATTTTCATCGTGTGCCCATGATCTTCCAATAGGCAAACATTTCCAAGTTTGCTCAATATGGTGAGGCCTCTATCATATTGCTCCTTCCTCGTATTCAATCCACCAATCAATCCTTGGTCGATAAAGAATTCTATCAACTCGAACTTACTGATCAACTTATCTTATAGATAAAGTGCACAAGATAAGAAACACTATTGGGCATTGGGATTACCAAGGCGATCATAACTAAATTTCAGATTCATTAAGACCTTCTCCATACATGTTTGCCCCATACTTGATTCTTTCAATTTCACTAGGGAATCCCTCCATTCAAACACACTGGTCACTCCTCTCATGCTGTTGCCATCGTGATGAGTCCAAGCGGCAAGCCTTCACATTCTTTAACAATGGAGTCCATAACTACTTTAGTTTCCAAATTAAGGCCCACTTTGGATCCAAGCTCCTCCAAAAATAAACTCTTGGCTTCTTTATGAGATAGAGGTTCAATTTTTATATTCTCGTTGACAAAGCATCGCGGCATACATCATAGGATTGAGTGGTTAAGACCAACTTAATTCACGACCAAAAAAAGACCAACTTAATTCCATTTGCTCCAACGGGGATCCCCATCTCTTCAAGATTGAAATATTCCCACACATCATCAAGGATTATTATAGACTTCCCTATTTTTGTTAAACAATCGGACAACATTGCTGCTTCCTTGCCTCACGTCCTTTTCTTGTGGTGTGCCCAAATTTAGTTTCTTCCAAATGTCCTCCGTAACTTTTGTGCATTAAAATCTTGTGACACAGTGACCCACAACACATTGACATAGTTTGCTTTTTCAATGAGTATGTTATGTATGTGTGTTAGAACTAGTACGAGCACCTAGAGGGGGGTGAATAGGTGATTAAAATGATTTTTATAAAATGTAACAGAATATATAGACTTTTTATTGGATGTCAAACTAAGAGATTGAAAAACAATAATTGATGTATGAGAAAGCGATGTAAAGTAAAAGGATTAGGGATAGAGAATCAAGACTTCAAGTTTATAGTGGTTCGGCTTAGACCAAGCCTACGTCCACTCTCCCGCACGGACAGCCCATTGGCTGGATTTTACTAAGAATCAAAAAGAGAATTTACAGTCTCACACCCTTGATTCTACAGTGTAGAGACTCTACTACACTTCCTCAAGGTCTCACCAAACTTCAGTCTCTCTTTTGATTACAAGTATAGCTCGAAGAATAAGATTACAAAATAACAAAGAGATTCAGACTTTGAAATTCTTCTATCTCGCACTCTTGAACAACTTGAGTGTCTCCCTTAAATACTTCTTCATGCCTTCATTACCATTGGCACCTTCCAAAGAAGTTCTTCCAATTAACCCGTTGGACAGAATTAATTTTAAAGAGAGATCTCGAGCTCTTTCAAGGAAAATGACGATAGCCCATCAATCTTGTTCGCCCATACAATCAGGATCTTGGTTTCCATAAGTAGAACCTTCCAAGTATAAATTGCGGATCTAGATAATCTGGATTATTCAAATACGAATAGAAGATCTTGAAGTGCTAATTCTAGTCGTGAGATATTCCTTAACCGTTGGAGTCAGAAACCATATTTGAAATAATCAGAATAGAACTTTTAACTTCGTCGGTCTGGAAATTGTCCATGTGAGTAGACTTTAAAACTTGAGTCTGGAGGTCTTCAGACTTTGCCAGTAGAGTCTGCAAGTCTTGATTAGACGATGGAAATGTTTTGTCGACTTCAAAATACCTTAAGTGGATTTTTCTAACAATCTCCCCCTTTTTTATGGTGACAAAACTTTCCCAGATTTGGATACTATTGCCCCGCAATACAACATTTAAGCTAGCAATGATATCTCATAATAGATTAGGATAAAGATAATGAAAGTTGTCCTGTACATAGATCTGCATCCACAGAAAATAAGTTAGTCCTATACAGATATTTATCAGTTATCTTTATCTAATTTAATAGCTTAAAGTGCTGCAATAATAAACAAGCAATCCAAAGTTCAAAACCAAACAAAAGATAAAGTCAATCACACCCACATAAAAATATTGAATCCAAAGTATGTTCAAAAGTTAAGTTGGAAAAAAAATCTGCAAAAACTTCTTTCCCTTTTTGTCAGCATAAAAAGATGAAAAAGTCAAGATGCTCAAGGAATGCGAACAAGCTGAAAATCTCCCATTGACTTGACAGTGTCCTCCAGCTTCTTCAAATCCTCCTGCAGTTATGCGAGAGCTGTGCCTTTGGCAGTTGCCTGAATTTGAAGATGAATATTTTGAATTTGATCTTGCAAGGAGATGGACGTGGCACGATTCTCATTCTGCAGAGTCTGAAATTCGCATCCTAAAGCATAGACCTGGCCTTTGAACTCCAAAAGAATTTCAAGAAGTCTTCCAAAGTCTCCTGATTGTTCAGTCTGCATGCTTGCATCAGCATGGTCAGATTGTGGAGTAAAGCCAGTGGAACGAATATCAGCAAGGAGATCAACATTTGGAGATGTTGCCTCAAGATCTTCCTCAGGAAATTGAGAGGCATGGACATCCTCTGCACCAGCAGGAGAATGACTGACACTTGCACTAGTAAAAGTTAAGAGATGAATACTTTCTCTTGGAACATCTCCCCCTATTTCAGTGCCGTCTGGTGGAGAGAAGTATTCTTCTTGCTTAGATGCTTCTTCAGTGTCAAGATGTTCTTGATCCTCCTTTTCTGCTGGAGAATCTTCACGACCTTCTTCTGCATGTTGTTCTTCTGGCTGTATCTGTGAGTCTGTTTTGGCTGTGTCTTCTTCTTCTTCTTCTGTCTGCATGGATTCCTTCTCCCGATTCCTTTTCTCAGTTTCTTCTTCAACTTGATGTTCTTGTTCTGCTGACTCAGGAACAAGATGCTGGGAAACAAAAGCAAAGATAGGAATGTCATCCTCATCATCTTCATCTTGCAAGATGATTACTCGCCTTCTCTTGGTAGGAACAGTCATGGGATCTTTTCCTTTCCTCCTTTCCTCTTTGCAGCAGATGAGTCTTGTCTGGCTTTGACATGGGTTTCTCATTGAACCACTTTAACTTCTTGCCGAGTTCTTTCAGACGCATCTTTGTAATCATTTTCAGCCCAATTACCATTTGATCAATGGTTCTCACACACGTAATGTTGGGAAGCTGAATATTCAAATGTCTGAATAAACGAGAGATGAGAGCAGAATAAGGAAGTTTGCCCTTGTCCTTTGCCATGGACCTATACATGTGAAACATGATGGTATGAGGCAAGGAAAACTTATGACCGATCTTGATGGCGTACATCAATTTTGCTTCAGAAATGGAGACATCTGTCTTCGATGTTGACTTGGGTCTGAGATAGTTAATCACAATCTTATGAAGCAGAATGTTTGATGCACTCATCCTCAGATAGGAGAGGCGTCCTTCTGCAATTCTATCTTTTGTAAGCTCTAAGGTTGCATGGCTAACAGACACAGAAATAGATTGGAAAGCTCCTCTTTCTACACCAATAATGTCAACAAGAGTATTTGTATCAACCACATACTCCTTATCTCTCACACTAAATGAAAAGCTGTTTGCATCAAGAAAACTAAGATTGGAGTAGAAATAAGCGGTCAGTTCAGAATGAGCAATCTCACTCTCAGTATAGAATCGATCAAGTTGAAGTCTCTCAAACTTCTCTCTCAGATTGATGTTTAACAGATCGAGAAAATCAAAGTCCACAGTTCTTGGGTTCATAACCCCACGCTTCAGCAACTTAGAATAAACCTTCTTATGTTCCTCCGATCGAAACAATTCTTCCCTCTTTCCTCGAAGATTTGCAGCCACACCCATTCTTGGCTTAAAATGCATGAACATTTTCTCATCATCATCTTTCCCTTCGGTGATTTACACTACCAAATCGTGGATCACTTGGAAAGTTAGCAAAAGTCTTTTTGTTGTTCCAACAGGGAACAACACCCGAATGTTCCATCACACTTAGAAAATGAGTCTCATTCTTATAGCCCTTTTCTTTTAAAAACTCGTCAATAAACGTCATTGCAGAACCCCCTTCTTTCAGAGCAAAGTAAAGCCTGTAAATAAATGCTGGCTTAAGAGATCTTACTGGTTCTACATCCTCAATGATGTTTTCCTCTGCAAGTTGAGGGTTACGATCATGTGATCTAGCGGGAGAAGAAGTGCGCTATTGAGAATGTTGATGCACCTGTCCACTTGGAGAGTCTCATTCTTCGGTAAGATCAAAGTGCGTAGGCCCCTCACGCAAACCTTGTGGTCCCCTGCTTGCTATTCTGGATGATTTTCTTTGATGCGACATTGTCACTGTCTTTGAGAGAATTTTCACACTCGTATTGCAAGAAATGTGAGAACTTGAAGAGTTGAACTTTCAAAAGAAAATTTCATAGAGTAAAAATTTGTGCTCTAGGGTTTTTAGGTAAAATGAGAAGAGGATGAAGAACTGTATAAAAGGCAAACAATACGGGTATATGAAACGTTACAAAAAAGAAAAAATAAAAATGCCTTTTCAAAATAACTGCCTTTTTAAACAAATGGGTAACCATCTTTTTCAAAAAAGATAACTGCCTTAATAATATAAATTAGAGATTAACAAGCGGTCTTACCTTTTCGAGATGTCGGTTTAAACGTATAAATGTACCGTAATTGAAATAACTTACGGTCGTAACCTTTGGTTTTCTAAGTCTCGAACTTTTGAGTTTGATCCTTTTCAGATTTAGTTTCGAGTTCGAGCTTCAACAATCTTCAAGAGATAAAATGTTGAGTCTTGAACGAATGACTCAAATAAACTTTTCTCAAGCGGCTTTGTGAAAATTTCTGCCGGTTGATTCTTTGAGTCGATAAACTGTATCAAGACTTCTCTATTCTGAACATGATCTCTTATAAAATGATGTTAAATCTCAATATGTTTTGCTCTTGAGTGAAGAATAGGATTCTTTGTAAGATTGATTGCACTGGTATTGTCACATTTGATCTCGGTACACGAGTCTTCGATACCAAAGTCTCGTAGTTGTTGTTTTATCCAAAGTATTTGAGAACATCATCTTCCAAGAGCTACATATTCTGCTTCAGCTGTTGAAAGAGCTACGGTACTTTGCTTCCTTGAAAACCAAGATACTGCCCTATTACCGAGTAATTGACAAGTGCCAGAAGTGCTTTTTCTATCAATTTTGCAACCTGCAAGATCTGCGTCTTAATATCCAAGAAGAGTAAAGTCTCCTTCTTTGGGATTCCAATGACCAAGCTTAGTAGTAGTTGCAACATATTTAATTATACGTTTAGCAGCACTTAGATGAGATTCTTTGGGATCCGATTGAAACCTAGCATAAATGCAAACAATAAATAATATGTCGGGTCTTGATGCAAAAGTAAGATAAAGAAGTGAACCAATGATACTCCCTGTATAGTTTTTGGTTGACTTTCTTTCCTCCTTCATCTTTGTTTAGCTTCGAAGAATTTGACATTGGTATGTCGGGTCTTTTGCAATTCTCCACACCGAACTTTTTAACAAGTTCTTTTGCATATTTTTCTTGATGAATAAAGATTCCTTCTTTCAGTTGTTTCACTTGTAAACCAAGAAAGAAGGATAGTTCACCCATCATGCTCATCTCGAATTCATCCTGCATAGACTTGGAAAATTTCTTGCACAAGGTCTCATTAGATGATCCAAATATAATATCATCGACATAAATTTGAACAAGTAAAAAAGCTTTTACCTTCATTTTTAATGAATAATGTAGTATCTACCTTTCCTTTAGTGAAACCACTTTGAATTAAAAAATTACTTAACCTTTCATACCAAGCTCGAGGAGCTTGTTTTAATCCATATAAAGCATTCTTCAGTCTGAACACTGAGTCTGGTTTCTTTGAATCTTCAAATCCAGGAGGTTATTCCATATAGACTTCTTCTTGGATAAATCCATTCAGGAATGCGCTTTTGACGTCCATTTGGAATACCCAGAAATTCTTATAGCATGCAAAAGCAAGTAATAATCTAATTGCTTCTAACCTTGCTATAGGAGCGTAAGTCTCATCATAGTCTATCCCTTCTTCTTGCGTGTATCCTTTAGCCACGAGTCTTGCTTTGTTTCTTGTCACTTTGCCTTTTCATCGACTTTGTTCCCGAAAACCCATTTAGCTCCAATAATAGATTTACCTTTGGTTTAGGAGTTAATTCCTAAACGTCGTTAATGTTGAATTGTCTGAGTTCTTCTTGCATTGCTTTAATCCAGCTTTCATCAGCTAAGGCTTCTTCGATATTTTTGGGTTCTATTTCAGAAATAAGCGCCACAAAGACTAGACTCTTCTCGCCTTTTGGATCTTGTTCGAATTCCCTCATTAACGTTTCCAATAATGAGTTCTTCAGGATGACTAGACTTGTGCTTCCAATTACTGGACAGTCTGATAGGTTGTTGATCTTTTTCTTGAGTTGATTCTTCATCAACAACTTGTCGTACTGCTTCTGGATTTTGAACTGCTTCAAGGGAGGTAGACCTTGTAGAGTCTGGAGCAGATTCTGATTCTTCAGTCTGAATTGGCTGAATTTGTGGAGTCTTGAAATTTAACATTCATTGATTCTTCCACAGTCTGAGTCTTTTTGTTGAATACTCTGTAGGCTTTGCTTGCAGTTAAGTAACCAAGAAAGAATCCTTCATCCGATTTTTCTTCAAACTTACCAACTCGATCATTTGCATTTTTCAGAATAAAGCATTTACAACCAAATACTTGAAAATATGAAACAATTGGTTTCTTACCTTTAAAAATTTTCATAAGGTGTTTTCTCAAGAATTGGCCTTAAAAATACTCTGTTAATAATATAGCAAGCAGTGGAAACAGCTTCAGCCCAAAACCGTGAAGAAATATTACTTTCAATTAAAAGAGTCCTTGCCATTTCTTGTAAAGACCTATTCTTCCTTTCCACAACCCCATTCTGTTATGGTGTATATGGAGAGGAGAATTTATGCTGAAAACCAGATTCATCACAAAATTTCAAACTCACCTCCATGGTCTGTAAGAATGCTTAAAATAGTGTGACCTTTTCCATTCTGCACTTTCTTAGCAAATTTTGAAAAGTGAGAGAAAGTCTCAGACTTACTTGTAAGAAAGTAAACCCAAGTAAATCGTGAATAATCATCCACTATTACTAGGCAGAACCTTTTTCCACCAATGCTTTGAGTTCTTGTGGGTCCAAACATATCCATATGCGAAGTTTAGTACACGATTAGTGGAAACTTTATTTATTGGTTTAAAAGAATTTCTAACATGTTTTCCCAAAGCACGCATGGTGTGCATAGATCGACTTTAGGTAATTGAGAATAGGTAATCCTCGAACAAGCTTCTTGGAAGAGATTTTGGCAATTTGCTTCATGTTGGTATGGCCAAGCTTTCTGTGCCATAGATTAGCTTCATCTTGTACTGATATCAAGCATTGTGATCTTTCTTGATTAACATCCGAAGATAGATATTTCCATGTCTACGTCCGTAAAAGATTGAGTGAAGTCTTTACCGATTCCGAGCACGTTCCTTCCGAAAATTGATCTTGAATCAAAGATCGCACAATTGGCTTATGCTAAGCAAATTGTAATTTAATCCTTCCACTAAGGAGACATTATTGATTGATAGACTTCCAATTTTTTACTGTACCGTGACCAATAATCCTTCCTTTGTTGTTACCACAAAAAGAGACTTTTCCTCCATCTATTTGGACAAGTTTTATGAAGCAACCCGAATCTCCCTGTCATATGTCTTGAGCAGCCACTATTTAGATACCATTTAATCTTCCTTTTGATAGTGACCTGCAATTAAGAAAAAATTCAAGCTTTCTTTGGTACCCATATCATCTTGGGTCTAGAAGAGTTAGAGCAAGAAATGAGTCTTTGCCCAATCCCTTTTAACAGGTCTCCAAACCAAAGGGCATTCTTTCTCAAAATGTTCTGAGCCTTGACACTTTGAACATTTTAGAGCATTTCGGCCAACAGGTTTTACAAAGACTTTCTGAAAATGATTTTTATAAACAACTTTTGTTGGTCTTTGTTTGATTCTTTCCTTCACCTTTGGGAAATCAATTAGTGGAATAGTTTCGAAGTCATACCGAGACCTAATTTGTCAAAGTAGGGTCTTTGTATCGAAAGAATCTTATCCAATTTTTAGAACCATTTGAAAACCTTTTTGATATATTTAAAATATCATTTTTCAAATGAGTATTTTCTTTGGAAATAGAGTCTGAGTTTTTTTCAAGATAGTAAAGTTCTTATCTAACTTTTCAAACTTTTCTTTCCAAAATTTTTCCGATTGCTTCAATGTAGAATTCTCCCTTTTTAATTCGGAGATCCTCTTAAGAGAGGTTTTGAACCAAGACATAGTTCATCAATATATCTCGAAACTTTGACAGGAATTTTTAGATTACTAACCTCAAGCTCACTGTCTGAATTTGTATCTATCTCAAGGTCTGAGTCTGAATCAGATTTTTCCATTAAACAAATTTGGCATAATCATCATCACTTTCCTCACATTCAGTATCACTCCAAGTCTCTGCTTTGAGTGCCTTTCTGTATTTCTCAGCCTTTCCTTTCCTTTTCCTTAACAGAGGACAGATGGGTCTGATGGGTCCCTTTTTCTTACATTCAAAGCAAGTCACTTCTTTGTTGGAATCATCTTCCTTAGTTGATTTGTTCTGAAACCTTTATGAGCTTTGTTTCTTCCAATTGAATTTTCTTCCCTTTCTGTTTAGCTTTCTGAATCTCTTTATCATGAGTGCCAGTTCTTCATCATTTAGATCTTCTTTGAAGTATGTAGCATCAGAATAGTCATTAAACTTTAAGGCAATAGATTTCTTACCTTTTGAATCTTCTTCTTCGTTGGTGTGCTCTACTTCGTAAGACTGAAGAGTTCTAATCAATTCGTCTACAGAGAGTGGTGCAATCCTTTGTGTTTCCCTTATTGAAGTCTTTATATAATTCCAGTCTTTAGAGAGTCCATGCAGTAGTTTGTTGACCTTCATATGTCCTGAGATTGGATGTCCTTGATATTCTAGACCATTCACAATTTTAGTAAAACGGCTAAACATGTCAGTTATTGATTCTCTTGATCTCATCTTGAAAACTTCATATTGTCCCAAAAGAATATTGATAATTGTCTCTTTCACTCGATCAGTTCCTTCATAGGTAATGTGAAGCCTATCCCAGACTTCTTTTGCTGTATCACAAGAGGATATTCTGTTATACTCAGTAGGGGATAAAGCACAATATAAGGAATAAATGGCTTTAGCATCAAGAGTTTGTCTCTTGGTTATTTCTTCTTGAGTCATCTCGATAGGAGCAGCAACTTCTTTTCCTCTCTCGATTCGATGCAGCGTGTAGGAATGATTCCTTTGTCTACCACTTCCCATTCCAAGGGATCTTTCGATCTTAGGAATGCTTTCATCTTGTTTTTCCATATGATGTAGTCTTTTCCATCAAAGTATGGAGGTCTGGTGTTGCTTTGACCTTCAACCAACCCTGTAGGCAACATACTAGCCATAGATCTTTAACTTAGAAGTAAAAACACTTCTAATAAATGAGTACACAAGCTCTAATACCAATTGTTAGAACTAGTACGAGCACCTAGAGGGGGGGTGAATAGGTGATTAAAATGATTTTTAAAAAATGTAACAGAATATATAGACTTTTTATTGGATGTTAGACTAAGAGATTGAAAAACAATAATTGATGTATGAGAAAGCGATGTAAAGTAAAAGGATTAGGGATAGAGAATCAAGACTCCAAGTTTATAGTGGTTCGGCTTAGACCAAGCCTACGTCCACTCTCCCGCACGGACAGCCCACCTGGCTGGATTTCACTAAGAATCAAAAGAGAATTTACAGTCTCACGCCCTTAATTCCACAAAGTGTAGAGACTCTACTACACTTCCTCAAGGTCTCACCAAACTTCGTCTCTCTTTTGATTACAAGTATAGCTCGAAGAATAAGATTACAAAATAACAAAGAGATTCAGACTTTGAAATTCTTCTATCTCGCACTCTTGAACAACTTGAGCGTCTCCCTTAAATACTTCTTCATGCCTTCATTACCATTGGCACCTTCCAAAGAAGTTCTTCCAATCAACCCGTTGGACAGAATCAATTTTAAAAGAGAGATCTCGAGCTCTTAAAGGAAAATGACGATAGCCCATCAATCATGTTCGCCCATACAATCAGGATCTTGGTTTCCATAAGTAGAACCTTCCAAGTATAAATTACGGATCTAGAGAATCTAGATTATTCGAATACGAATAGAAGATCTTGAAGTGCTAATTCCAGTCGTGAGATATTCCTTAACCGTTGGAGTCAGAAACCATATTTGAAATAATCAGAATAGAACTTTTAACTTCGTGGGTTTGGAAATTGTCCATGTGAGTAGACTTTAAAACTTGAGTTTGGAGGTCTTCAGACTTTGCCAGTAGAGTCTGCAAGTCTTCAGACTAGACCGATGGAAATGTTTTGTTGACTTCAAAATACCTTAAGTGGATTTTTCTAACAATGTGCACCATAGTAGTTCTTTTACCAACACCCCCCATCCCATAAATGCCTAATCGGGATACTTGATTCTCTGCTAGACACTCCAAAATCTTTGTAATATTTCTCTGAAATGCCTCTGCCACCATCTTTCCTTCTAACAATTTACTGAGAGTAGTCTCCATTGCCTCAAATAGTCCATTTGGGAAATTGCCATGTCTCATAAGGTCTTCTACTTCTTGCGTCACCATAACCACCTGTTGATATGGTGGCAAACAATCCTCACTTGCTGCCTCAGTACAAGGGAAATCATTTCTAAGCTTACCTACAGCTGCCAACCAATTCATAGCTTCCATTATTGGCTTCTTTAGCGATAGAGATGCACCATATTCTAACTCATTTCTTATGTAATGTTCTCTGCTATAAAGTCATTTTAGTTTTCTTTTCAAAGCCGCACTCTTTTCAAAGTTGTCTGTGTTTGTATGACTCGTCAATGGTGCACCCTTGTTCATATCTAATTCTCAGTAGTTAAATCCATCTGTCTCATTAAAGCATTCTTGCTTCTCCTAATAACGTAACATGGTGATAAATACATAAGG
This sequence comes from Eucalyptus marginata, assembly GCA_014182565.1. Lineage (NCBI taxonomy): Eukaryota > Viridiplantae > Streptophyta > Magnoliopsida > Myrtales > Myrtaceae > Eucalyptus > Eucalyptus marginata. The sequence goes on along the minus strand of CM024590.1, from coordinate 10,141,478 downwards.
ATTCATTTAGATAAATAACCATGTACCTGGTGATGACAATGGGCCTATTCGGCCTGTTCCACAACGTGGAATTCAAGGAGGTGAAGGAGCATTATTTGGAGCTTGATGTGGAACGCTCTGATGTTAAGGGGGCACCGGAGCTGGTTGCATTAAAATATTGGAGTGTCCATGCATACAGGTAAAACAGCATAGATCTTGGTCACAAAAAAATCCACAATGAAAATCAACATGCACATTAGTTTAATATTTTGATGAAAGAAACTGTGCGGTAAAGTAAGTGATGTCGAACATATATAACATGCAATGATACCATGGTAATTGAGAAAATATTAGATATGGAAATAGATGAATTCAAGTTATACCAAAGAGGGTTAATAACACAAAGAAGGATCACTTTAGCAATGAAAGCATCAATGCTCACTCGAGTTAGAATACCTATGATTAACTTGGAATGACAATATCTATTTAGGTAAATCAAGACGTCCCTTGTGATGGTGATGGGCCAGCCATATTTGCTCCATTCTCCAGAACTTGCAAATTGACAAGTGTTGCCTCGGTGTGAGGGCAGTGCACATTGCAACATTTCTAGTCCGGGAAACTATTTCTTTTCAAAAATAATATTTTTTTTCTATTTCTACTCGGGAACAATTTCTGAGTAAAATAAGGTGTTTGGTAATTATACAAAATTTCTATTCTTGGAATAGAAAATGAATAGAAATGCATTTGGTAAAAATTTATAATTTTTATATTTATTTGTTTTTTCTTCTTACTCACGGACCGCCGATCGTCGCTGCACGACTATTGTATGACCGCCGCACGACCAATGCACGACCACTGACTGCCGTCGCAAGATTGCCACCCACAACCCACTGGCCGCAGGAAGGGGCGATGGCTGGTGAGCTGTGGGCGAAGTCTGCGGCGGCGATCGCCGCCGTGAAGCGCGGCGGGTGTGATCGTACGGTGGTTGGCGACGGCAAGCTGCCGGCGGACGATGGCGGTCGTCGACTGGTGGGTTGTGGGCGGCGGCTGGTGGGCTACGGGCGGCAACAATCGTCACTGGCAGTTGCCGACGGTCGATTGCTAACGGTGGCTGCGGGCGACGGAGGTGGCAAATGGTTAGCAAACAGTTGGCGATGGTTGCAACAAGGAAGAAGAATAAAAGAAAAATAGAAAAGAAAAAAATTATTTCTAGAAATTATTCCAGGGAACAAGAAGCTACTTTTTTTTTTTGTTTTTTTATTTCTATTCCAAATCTATTCGAGCCATTTTTCTATTCCACGGAATAGAAAAATAAGTTAGCGTTACCAAATAGATTTCTGTTTTTTTTTTTTTTTTTTGGTTATGGGGAACAAAAGTATAGAAATCGGGAAAAATAGAAACGTTACCATGTAGGCCCTAATAGGATGTGATGCGATTACAGGACATATGCCCCTCAAATCTCACGGGGAAACAAACGGTTTCAGTTCCACATTCTTCATTGCAACTTGGAAGTGGTTGGTTAGAATGCGGGACGGTGTTGGTTACACTTGTTACACTAGGTATACGTGGCTGATTGCAATCCAGATTTGAATTACCTACACCAAGTAATTGATCATACGGGAATGATGATGCCCTTGCTGGTGCACCTTTCGGCATCACTAATTTATAAGCCATAACTTCATGCGGTAGACTTTGATCAAAACATTCTTAGTCACCATGACAAAGCAACATGGGATTTACAAGAGACCACGTGAATGATAAATATAATATGAATTCTGTTAATAAGTGTCCTAGCAACAATTAAACACCCAATCAAGAAAATTTTGTAATTACCAATGCATTGTCTCTCTTGTATTACGTGAAATCAATGCATTGAGAAGAAAAATATTTCCTTAGTAAGTATACTAAACAAATGTGATGGGGTAGGTCAACGAGACCCATTTAATAGATCGATAGTATTATACCTTTCGATGTTGATGGGCCAGTTGTATTTATGATGTCCTCTGGAATCTACGAAGGGGAATTCCATGGCTCAATAATGGGAGGTCTAGGCTATGATGGAATAGGTGGCTCTATGTCCATGGAATCCCGTGGAGGAGATAAATCGGTGCCACATCCCACACCGCCCGTGAAAGCTCGATGTGTTTGATTAGAATCTTTGGGAGCGTTGGTTGTGGCCATGTTAGTGAGTTGGGTGTTTGATTCAATGGGACCAGGCAAAAATGGAACCCCGTGACTCATTCCGAGAAGTGTTAGTGAGGAGCGGGTGGTTCTATGACAAAAATGGTGCAGTTTGATTCTATTGTGCATCTAATGTTAGAGACTGACAGCAATGAAAGCATCAATGCTCACTCGAGTTAGAATACCTATGATTAACTTGGAATGACAATATCTATTTAGGTAAATCAAGACGTCCCTTGTGATGGGCCAGCCATATTTGCTCCATTCTCCAGAACTTGCAAATTGACAAGTGTTGCCTCGGTGGGCAAAGTGTACATTGCAACATTTCTATTTCGGAAACTATTTCTTTTCAAAAATAATATTTTTTTTCTATTTCTACTCGGGAACAATTTCTAAGTAAAATAAGGTGTTTGGTAATTATACAAAATTTCTATTCTCGGAATAGAAAAAGAATAGAAATGCATTTGGTAAAAATTTATAATTTTTATATTTATTTGTTTTTTTTTTTCTTCTTACTCACGGACCGCCGACCGTCGCTGCACGACTATTGTACGACCACCGCACGACCAATGCACGACAGCTAACTGCCGCCGCAGGAAGGGGCGGTGGTTGGTGAGCTGTGGGCAGCAGTCCTGCGGCGGCGATCGGGGGCTGTGAAGCGGCAGGCGGTGATCATACGGTGGTTAGTGACGGCAGGCTGCCGGCGGACGATGGCGGTCGTCGGCCCCGGTGGGTTGTGGGCAGCAGCTGGTGGGCTACGGGCGGCAACAATTGTCACTGGCAATTGCCGACGGTCGACTGCTAACGGTGGCTGCGGGCGACAGGAGGTGGCAAATGGTTAGCAAGCGTTGACGGTGGCTGCAACAAGGAAGAAGAACAAAAGAAAAATAGAAAAGAAAAAAAAATTATTTCTAGAAATTATTCCCGGAATAAGAAGCTACTTTTTTTTTTTTTTTTTTTTTATTTCTATTCCAAATCTATTCCGCAGCCATTTTTCTATTCCACGGAATAGAAAAATAAGTTACGTTACCAAATAGATTTCTTTTTTTTTTTTTTTTTGGTTATGGGGAACAAAAGTATAGAAATCGGGAAAAATAGAAACGTTACCATGTAGGCCCTAATAGGATGTGATGCAGTTACAGGACATATGCCCCTCAAATCTCACGGGGGAAACAAATTGGTTTCAGTTCCACATTCTTCATTGCAACTTGGAAGTGGTTGGTTAGAATGCGGGACGGTGTTGGTTACACTTGTTACACTAGGTATACGTGGCTGATTGCAATCCAGATTTGAATTACCTACACCAAGTAATTGATCATACGGGAATGATGATGCCCTTGTTGGTGCACCTTTCGGCATCACTAATTTATAAGCCATAACTTCATGCGGTAGACTTTGATCAAAACATTCTTAGTCACCATGACAAAGCAACATGGGATTTACAAGAGACCACGTGAATGATAAATATAATATGAATTCTGTTAATAAGTGTCCTAGCAACAATTAAACACCCAATCAAGAAAATTTTGTAATTACCAATGCATTGTCTCTCTTGTATTACGTGAAATCAATGCATTGAGAAGAAAAATATTTCCTTAGTAAGTATACTAAACAAATGTGATGGGGCAGGTCAACGAGACCCATTTAATAGATCGATAGTATTATACCTTTCGATGTTGATGGGCCAGTTGTATTTATGATGTCCTCTGGAATCTGCAAAGGGGAATTCCATGGCTCAATAATGGGAGGTCTAGGCTATGATGGAATAGGTGGCTCTATGTCCATGGAATCCCGTGGAGGAGATAAATCAGTGCCACATCCACACTGCCTGTGAAAGCTCTGATGTGTTTGATTAGAATGCTGGGGAGCGTTGGTTGTGGCCATGTTAGTGAGTTGGGTGTTTGATTCAATGGGACCAGGCAAAATGGAACCCTGTGACTCATTCTGAGAAGTGTTAGTGAGGAGCGGGTGGTTCTATGACAAAAATGGTGCAGTTTGATTCTATTGTGCATCTAATGTTAGAGACTGACTTATATTGGGCAACAGTTCATTTGGCGAATCTGGGGGGAATGAATTTAGCCGGGGAGATGCACAGAGGAACTTGTTGCACCATCCAATAGGAGGCCTGCGATGTCCACTAGCCTGTCCTCCTACACCCTCTGGTCCGTCCGAGTTTGTGGTGTCAAAGGAGACACACCTGGTGATTGATTGAGATACACGACAGCATTAGTCGGATTCTCTTGTATTATGTGTAATCAATGCATTGAGAAGAAAAATATTTCCTTAATAAGTATACTAAACAAATGTGATGGGGCAGGTCCACGAGACCCATTTAATAGATCAATAGTATTATACCTTCCGACATTGATGGTGTTAGAGAAAACTCCTTTATTGTTTTGAAGTTGACAAAACCTTTCCAAAAGTCTAATTTGAAGACTTACAGACTCAAGTGTTATAGTCTGAAGAACTCCAGACTCTATTGTCAAAGTCTGAAGACCGTTAGACTTTAATCACAAAGTTTGCCCTCACTGACAGTTTCCAGACCGAAGAATGAAGACTCATCCAGATGTGGGATTATGTTCAAGAATTCGGTTCGTATGATTTTTTTGGAAGACCTTGGCTGGATATAGCATCTACTTGATTGATTATTGGATCAAGTCCGATAGGAAGATCTTTTGAAAGCGAAATATACTTGGAAGGTTCTACTTATGGAAACTAAAGATCCTGATTGTATGGGTGAACAAGATTGATAGGCTTTTATCACAAATCATTCAATGACTCGAGATCACCTTAATTGATTTTGTCCAATGGGAAGATTGGAAGAACTCCTTTGGAATGTGCCAATGATCGTGAAGGCATGGAGGAGTATTTAAGGCAGACTAGACTCTCTAGTTGTTTGGAGTGAAGTGCATGAAAGAAAAATTTCAAAGTCTGAAGCTTTTTAGTTCTTTGCTTTCTCATTCATTGAGCTCAAAGTTGTATACAAAAGAGAGAAACTCTAGTAAAACTTCGTGAGAGATTAGGAGGAACTCTTCATTAAGGAGGTCGAGATCACAAGCTGTAAAATCTCTTTTGATTCATAGTGAAATCCAGCCCGGTGGGCTGTCGGCGCGGGGAGAGTGGACGTAGGCTTGATTTAAGCCGAACCACTATAAACATTGTGTTTCTATTCTCTTTTCTAAAACTCCTTATTTTAATTCGTAGCTTTATATAACTGTTTAAAGCTGATTACGTCCTTAGTTTATTATCTTCTAATAGAAATTTACTAAGTCTTGCAAAAATTTCTATTAAACACCTATTCACCCCCCTTTAGGTGTTAGTATTAACCCTTTCAATTGGTATCAGAGCTTGTGTGCTCATTTTATTGAAGTGTTTTTACTTCTGAGCTAAAGATCTATGGCTAGTATTTTGGCTCCAGGTTTGATTGAAGGCCAAAGCAACACCAGATCTCCTTATTTTGATGGAAATGAATACAGCGTGTGGAAAAACAAGATGAAGGCATTGCTAAGATCGAAAGATCCTCGGAATGGGATGTAGTAAAAAAAGAATCATTCCCAAAGCTACATCGGTCTCGAAAAGAGGAAAAAAGTTGCAAACGCGGCGAAATGGCACAAGAAGAAATAACCAAGAGACAAGCTCTTGATGCTAAAGCTATCTACTCTTTATATTGTGCTTTATCTCCCTGAGTATGACGGGATTTCATCTTGTGAAATAACCAAAGTAGCAGGATAGGTTGCATGTTACCTATGGAGGAACCGATCGAGTTAAAGAAACAAAAATCAATATCTTACTCGGACAAGTATGAAGTCTTCAAGATGAAGTTAGGAAAATCCATCATTGACATATTTAGTCATTTTACAGAAATTGTAAACGGTTTAGCATATCAAGGACAACCAATCTCAGGACCAATGAAGGTCAATAAATTGTTGCGTGGACTCTCTAAAAACTGGAATCACGTGAAGACTTCAATAAGAGAAACCCGGAGGATCATGCCTATTATAGTAGACGAACTTGTAGGCACACTTAGGGGTGAGAGCGGTTCCCGGGTAGAACCGGGAACCAGAGAATCGTCCGGTTCGGTTCCCGGTTCTAGTTCTCGGTTGCGGAACTGGAACCGAAACCGGTTTTGGAACCGGTTAGGACTCCAAAAGCCAAAAGGAGCCCCCTCTCCCCCGCTCGACGCTCCCTATTCAGATTTCAGACCTGGAACTCTCGTCGCCGAACGCCGCTTTAAGTCTTGCCGCCGGACACCGCTCGCCCTCAAGGTCGCTGCTGTCGGATGCCGCTGGGAGCCAGTCACCAACGTCACTCGCGCAAACCCTCGCCACTCAACGCTCGTCGCTGTCGTGCTTTGCCTCTGCCCGTCGCCGACGCCACTCTGACTCTCGTTGCTGGACGACGCTCACCCTCAAGACCGCCGCTGCCGGACGCCGCTGGACGCCAATCGCCGACGCCGCTCGCACGAACCCTCGCCACTCGACACCAGTCGCTACCGAGCTCTACCTCTGCCCATCGCCGACGCCGCTCTGTCGTGTGCCTTTTTGTTATACGAATGGAAAGTGTGATCTGGTGATTTACGCTGGTAAGGCGAATGAGAAGTCGGCATCGGGATTACTTGAACCGTTCCTTTCGCATCTTAAATCCACGAAAGATCAGATATCTAAAGGTGGCTACTCCATCACTCTGAGATCAGATGCCTCCTGGTTCACTAAAGCCACTCTGGAGAGGTAATCTAGCAAGCATCCACGCTTTCAATTGCTTCAAGTAAACTGTCCATGCATTGAATTGCATTTGATTTCCTTACTACTTGCGAAATCTGGAAGTTTGTTCTAAATACGTTATGCTCTTTGGAATGTGTCAAGGAGATCAATCGAAAGGGCGAAAAAGGAATAATATGTGAATGCCGTTACACCTGATTGCTGATTATGGATTAGTTTACCTATTGATAAGATACTAAATAAGAAAATATGCTTGACGGTTGTAATCAATGTCGAATGTACTGAATTTTCTCACTGTTTTTCTTTTCTCGTCTTCATGCATATTTGTGAGTTTTGTTAGGATGCCGAAGTTCTAGAGAAATTTGTCACATTAGAGAGGGAGATTTCCCGGATACAAGAATCAATCCTATCCAATGAAGCTCGGAACATCGATATGGCTATGGAAGGTAGGGTCGGCATTGCATGCTTGAATACCTTGATTGTGAGCGGGACTTTCTGAATTTACATAAAAAATTTGGTCGACCTGCTTGGTGCTAACTTGTGAGAAGGTTTTTCGGAAAAGAAAAAAGTAATTTAATTGCCTTGCATTATTTATTTATTTATTTATTTTTGTGGAAAGCACAAAGTTTTCTTAATCAAACCTTGCCTTAATGAAGCGCATTTTGATTTTGGCATTAATTTATTCCTAGCCGATAAGCTGAAAAGCTCTGTACTCTCTTTTGACAGAAATGCATCAATTTCGAGGGAAACTTCACAAAGTCATCTGTGTCCTATAAGGTATGTGATCGTTCTAGCAAATAATGGAATATCATGCGGTAACATCAGATTATGATGGTGGACATCTGTGTTGTGATGTTGCTTCTTAGTCCAAAGCAAAATATGATGGAGCTGATGATGCCATCAACGCCTCGAAGAAAATTCCAAGTAAACTACCTTGTCAATAGTATTTGGTCAAAGCATAGGCCATTAGATATCCATCTCCGAGCTCATTGACTATTTCACTCTGGATGGTGATAGGGTCCATCTCCAGCTGGTTTTGGTGACTCGAAAGGCAGTGCTTCGGAAGGAGCAAGCAATGGCTTATGCTCGTGCTCTGTTCTTTGGGTTTGAATTGGAGCATATAGATAATCTCATATATTTTGCTGAGGCCTTTGGAGCTTTTCATTTGAGGTATGGGTTAAAAAAGAAGTCTGTTATCTGCAAAAAATAAATGAAGATGTCAATTTTACCCTAGTGATTCGATTGAAGAAGGCATTTTATTTGAGATATGCGGACATAAAATGAGGAATGCATGACTCCTTTGTTTGCTAAGACGTGGGAAGTTACCGTAGAGTATGCACGTACGTTATAGTTCAAATCTGAAATGAAAAAAAAAAAAAGAAGAAGAAGAAGAAGAAGAAAGAACCTGTTGGAACCTGGAACCGACCCTAGAACTTGTGACAGGGTAGGTTTCAGGTTTTTGGTTTTGACGGGTAGGTTCCAGATTCCAAAAAATGAGGAATCTGTACCGAGGGTAGGTTCCAGGTTCCAGACGGAACCGAATCGGAACCTGGAACCGCTCAACCCTAGGCACACTTCAATCGTATGAAGTGGAGCAAATCAATGAGGAAGAAGATTCCAAAGGTAAGAAGTCAATTACTTTAAAATCTAACGATGATTCGATGATACTGATTTTGAAGATGAAATTGACGACGAAGAGCTAGCACTCATGATAAGGAGGTTCGGGAAAGCTGAATAGAAAGGGAAGAATATTTAACTGGAAAAAGCAAGGCACTTAAAAATTCCACAACAAATCAACTAAAGATGATGAAGTCAATAAATATGTGGTATGCTTTGAATGCAAGAAAAAGGGACACATTAGACCAAACTGCCCTTTGTTGGAGAAAAAGAAAGGAAGAACTGAGAAATTCAAAAAGGCTCTCAAAGCAGAAACATTGAGTGATACTGAATGCGAGGAAAGCGATGAAGAGTATGCCAACATATGTCTGATGGCAAATTCAGAATCAGACTCAGACTTTGAAACAGACTCAGACTTAGACTCAGACAAAGAAGTTGAGGTCAGTAATCTAAAAATCCTTGTTAAAGTCTCAAAGTATATAGATGAACTTTGTCTTAGTCTCAAAACCTCTCTTAGAATGATTTCCAAGCTAAAAAGGAGAATTCCAAACGAAGCAACATGAAACTTCTTGGAAAGAAAAGTTTGAAAATCTAGACAAAAGTTTTGTTATTTTAAAAGAAAATGCAGACTCTCTTTTAACATTTTTGAAAAATGACATTTCAAATATTACAAAAAGGTTTTGAAGGATTTGAGAAGTTGGAAAAAATTCTTTCGTACAATGAAAGAATCAAACAAAGACCTACAAAAACAGTTTACATAAATCATTTTCAAAGAATTTTTGTAAAACATGTTGGCCGAAGTACTCTCAAATGTTCAAAGTGTAATAGCTCAGAACATTTTAAGAAAGAATGTCCGAAGGTTTGGAGACCTGTTAAGAGAGAATGGGCAAAGACTGTATTTTGTACTAACTCCCCTAGACCCAAGAAAATGTGGGTACCAAAGAAAGCTTAAGTTCTTTTTATAATTGCTGGTCATTATCAAGAAAAATATCAAGTGGTATTTGAATAATGGCTGCTCGAGACACATGACAGGAGACTCAAGTTGTTTTATAAAGGTCGTGTAAATAAATGGTGGAAAAATTTGTTTTGGTGAAAACAACAAATGAAGAATTGTTGGATGTGGAACTGTGAAGATTGGAAGTCTCATAATCAACAATGTTTCTTTGGTGGAAGGATTGAATTACAATCTACTCAGCATTAATTAATTGTGTGACACTGGATTCAAAATTAATTTCCAAGAAGGCATTTGTTCGGGAATTAGTAAAGATTTGTCCCAATCCTTCACTTGGACAAAAACACGGGAATATTTATCTTCTGGATATAAAATTAGAAAGTTCTCGGTGTCTAATATCCATTCAAGATGAAGCAAACCTTTGGCATAGAAAGCTTGGCCATGTTAACATGAAGCAAATTGCCAAGATTTCCTCCAAGAAGCTTGTTAGTGGACTCCCCAACCTGACTTACCAAAAGTCTGACTTATGCACACCATGTGTTTTGGGAAAACAGGTTAGAAGTTCTTTCAAACCTATAAACAAAGTTTCTACTAATCGAGTTTTGCAGTTTCTGCATTTGGATCTTTCCGGACCAACTAGAACTCAAAGTATTGGTGGAAAGAGATACTGTCTAATAATCGTGGATGATTACTCTCGCTTTAAATGGGTATATTTCCTAGCAAGTAAGTCTGAAACATTTTCTTATTTTTCAAAATTTGCAAAGAAAGTTCAGAATCAAAAAGGATATGCTATTTTAAGTATTCAGACGGACCATGGAAGTGAGTTTGAAAATCAAGACTTTACAAAATTCTGTGATGAATTTTGTTTCCAGCATGTTTTCTCTTCTCCATATACTCGAGCAAAATGGGGTTGTGGAAAGAAAGAATAGATCTTTGCAGAAGATGGCAAAAACTCTTTTAATTGAAAATAATATTTCTTCTCGTTTTTAGGCTGAAAGCGGTCTTTATAGCTATATCATTAACGAGTATTTTTAAGGCATATTCTAGAGAAAACTCCTTATGAAATGTTTAAAGGAAAAAGCCAAATGTTTCTTACTTTCATGTGATTGGCTGTAAATGTTTTGTTTTGAAAAATGCAAATGATCGAACTAGTAAGCTTGAAGAAAAATCAGATGAAGGAATTTTCCTTGGCTACTCAACTTCAAGCAAAACCTACGAGTTTTCAACAAAAAGACTTAGTCTGTGGAAGAATCGATGGACATCAAGTTTCAAGAATCTATGCAGAATCAACTAGATTAGACTCAACTTAAAGAATCCGAACCTACTCCAAACCCTATAAAGTCTACTTCTCCTAAAGTGGTTCAGACTTCTGAAGACAAACAACAAACGAGAACCGGAAGATTCAAGCGAAATAGAGGATCGGCAAACTTCAAAACCAACCAGAAGCGGAAGCATAAGTCTAGTCATCCGAAGGAACTCATCATTGGCAATATTGATGAAGGAATTTGCACCAAATCCAAAAAGGCGAGAAGGGTCTAGTGCTTTAGCACTTATTTTTGAAATTGAACCCAAAAGTGTAGAAGAAGCCCCGGCTAATGAAAGTTTGGATTGAAGCCATGCAAGAAGAGTTCAGATAGTTCAGCATCAATGATGTTTGGGAACTAATTCCTAAACCTAAAGGTAAGTCTATTATTGGAACTAAATGGGTTTTCAGGAACAAGGTGGACGAGAAAGGAAAAGTGGTCAGAAACAAAGCAAGACTCGTGGCCAAAGGATATACGCAAGAAGAAGGGATAAACTATGATGAGACCTATGCACCAGTAGTGAGGTTAGAAGTAATTAGATTATTACTTGCTTTTGCTTGCTATAAAGATTTTAGGTTATTCCAAATGAATGTAAAAAGTGCATTTCTAAACGGATTCATCTAAGAAGAAGTTTATGTGAAACAACCACCTGAATTTGAAGATCCAAGAAAGCCAGACTCAGTCTTCAAACTGAAAAATGCCCTATATGGATTAAAGCAAGCACCTCGAGCTTGGTATGAAAGGTTAAGTAAATTCCTAACTCAAAATAATTTTGTTAAAGGAAATGTAGATACTACTTTGTTTATTAAAAGAGAATGTAAAGATTTTCTACTTGTTCAAATTTATCTTGATAATATTATCTTTGGATCATCTAATGAAAATCTATGCAAGAAATTTTCTAAGTCTATGCAGGATGAATTTGAGATGAGCATGATGGGTGAGTTAACATTCTTTCTCGGATTACAAGTCAAACAACTAAAGAAAGGAATCTTTATTCATCAAGAAAAATATGCAAAAGATCTCATCAAGAAATTTGGATTGGAAAATTGCAAAAAGACTGAGATACCTATTTCACGTTCTTCGAAGCTGGACAAAGATGAAGGAGGAAAGAAAGTTGACTAGAAGCTCTACAAGAGTATTATTGATTCGCTTCTTTATCTTACAACATCTAGATTTGACATTTTGTTTAGTGTTTGCATTTGTGCTAGATTTCAATCAGATCCCAAAGAATCTCATCTAAGTGCTGCAAAACGCATCATCAAATACATTGCAATCACTCCAAAGCTAGGTCTGTGGTATCCGAAAGAAGAAGACTTTACTCTCCTTGGATATTCAGACGCAGATTTAGCAGGTTGCAGAGTTGATAGAAAGAGTACTTCCGATACTTGTCAACTGCTAAGCAATGAGCTGGTGTCTTGGTTCTCAAGAAAGCAAAGTACCGTAGCTCTTTCAACAACTAAAGCAGAATATGTGGCTCTTGGGAGTTGTTGTTCTCAAATACTTTGGATAAGACAACAACTAAGAGACTTTGGAATTGAAGAATTGTGCATTGAGATCAAATGCGACAACACCAATGCTATCAATCTCACAAAGAATCCAATTCTTCATTCAAGAAGCAAAGCACATATAAATTCGACATCATTTCATTAGAGATCATGTTCAGAATGGAGAAGTTATGATTCAGCTCATTGACTCGAAGAATCAGTTGGCAGACATATTTACAAAGCCACTGGAGAAAAGCATATTTGAGTTTATTCGCACCAAACTGAACATCATATCTTATATTGGTTAAAGTTTGAAGATGGTCAGACTCAGAGCAACCAAAAATTACGTACGTAAGTTAATTCTTTTTCAACACAAGTAATTTAATTTGCGGATGAAGTTTTTGAAAAGGTACGTTTATTTTTGAATTGCTAAGTGTTTATTTTATTTATAGAAATTGTCTTTTCCGAGTTTTTAAATTTATGGCAGTTTTCATTTTCAAAAAGACAGTTTTTACTTTTTCCTTTGTGACGTTTGGTATACCCCATTTCATCTGGTTTATATATTGTCGATTTTCTTCTTCTCCGTTTTCACTCTCAAACCCTAGAATACAAAACTCCACTTTCTCAAACTTTCTCTCTAGTTTAATCCGAAAAGTTTCATCTTTTTCCTCACAATTGAGTTTGAGAAATCCCTCAAAGAAAGTGACAATGTCTTCCCAAAGAAAGTCTTCGAGAATCACGAACAGGGGACCACTGCATATGCGTGAGGGTCCTACGCACTTTGATCTGACCGAGGAAGAAGAGTCTCCTCAGCAGCAGCAATAAAGTCAACAACAACATTCTCAACCGCGTCACTCTTCACAGCAAGGAACACAAGTTCCTCCACAACAACAAACAAAAGAAGAGATCCTTGAAAATGTTGAACTTGTAAGAACGCTGAAACCCGGTTTTTGTTTAAACTCTACTCTAAGTTAAAGGAGGAAGGTACTGCAATGACTTTCATTGATGAGTTTTTGAGCGAGAAAGGGTACAAAAATGAGACTTATTAGAACGATGGAGAGTATGGGTATTGCGCCTATAGGTTTGGTAGCAAGGACTTTTGCCAACTTTCCAAGTGATCCACGGTTTGGATCTTTTAATCGGCCTGAAGGGAAAGACGATGATGAAAGGATGTACATGAATTTCCAGCCTAGGATGGGGTCGCTGCAAATGTTCGTGGCGAAAGGATGGACTTATTTCGTTCTAAGGACCACAAGAAAACTTATTCGAAACTGCTGAAGAGAGGGGTTATGAACCCTAAAAGTGTGGATTTTGATTTTTTTTGACTCTTTGAAGGTGCAACTGAGGGAGAAGTTTGCACTCCTTCAACTTGAACGTTTTTGTTCTAGGACATTCGTCGCCTACCTAGAACTGACTGCTTATTTCTATTCAAATCTATCTTTTCTAGATGCGAATAGATTTTCTTTTACGGTTAGAGACAAAGAATTTGTGGTCGATGTAGACACTTTGGCTGATGTGATTGGGGGTGGAAATAGGGAGTTTCCAACCAATCAGTGTGTATGTTGGTCACGCTACCTTGGCTCTTGTTCGGGACAGACTTGTTGAAGGCAAGATTTCTTATTCTAGAATGAATGCCTCCAATATTTTGCTTCACAAGATTGTGATCAACTGCATCAGACCCAAATCTACTTCGAAAAATGATGTCTCTCACTCTAAAGCGAAGTTGATGTATGCGATCAACATCGGATTGAAGTTTTCTCTGTCTCACACTATCCTAATGCACATGTATAGGACAGTTGTGAAAGACAAAGGGCAACTTCCTTACTCTACTCTTGTTACTAGATTATTCAAACATTTCAATATTCAGCCTCTGTTATTCGTGTGTTCGAACCATTGCTCCAATGGTAGTTGGTTTGAAGATGGTCTCCAAAATGAGACTAAAAAGCTGAATTAGGCATTGGAACGCCTGAAGGAGAAATCCCCTGCCAAGACTAAACAAGACTCTGCAGTGAAGAAGAGGAAAGGCAAAGAACCAATGAGCGCACCAATCAAGAAGAGGAGAGCCCTTATCTTGTAGGATAAAGAAGATGAGGACAATATCACTTTCTCTGCTTTTGCCTTGAGAAATTTAAAGAGCTTTGTTAGTTTTGATGAGCTAGAGGATAGAGAGAACAGAGAAGAGAAGAAACAGAGAAGAGAGATGAAGAAAGAGAAGAGAGGAGAACGGAGGAAGAGGAAGGAAGAACGAGAGGAAGAAGAGAGAGGAAAAGAACAAGAAGAAGAAGAGGGTCAAGATGACTCTTTTGAGCCAACTTTCGCTGTGTCCTTGTCAGAAGAATTAGACAAGACAAGGAGTGGAAATGCTAAAGGAGAAAGTGAAAAGCATCACCTTGGCGCTGAAGAAGATCAGGAATAGGAAGAAGAGTTCTTTTCTCCACCTGAAGGCACAGAGACAGGGGGAGCTACCGACAAAAGAGGTAATTCTTCACTTGTTTTCACTGGTGATGTTAGTAGATCTCCAACAGATCCAGAGGATGTGTATGCCTCTCAATATCCCGGAAGCGAGATCTTGAGGCATCATCTCTAAGACTGGTGATCGAATTGCGATGTTCCCTCACATCTCAAGACTCTTGGAATTGATTCGGCTGGACCTAGTGCTACATCGGAACCAACAGTAGACTTTCAAAGGCTGCTGGATCTTATTTTGGATTTGAAGGGTCAGTAATATGGATTCGAGTTGGAGATGAAGAACATGATGATAGTCCTCAAGTCAACCTCGAGACTCTTTACAAGAGTAGCTACAAGCCCGAAGACTCAAGTACAAGAGAATGCAAAGGGTGAGGATATTCAATAGCTGAAGGAGACCCTGAAGAACCTGGAGGAGACTGTCAAATCTATAGGGGATTTCCGGATCGTTCGCATCCCAAGCGCCCCTAATTTTACCAAACTCTTTTTCAAATTTTTCTCTACTTTTTGCTATTGACAAAAAAGGGGAGAGTTTATGCAGATTTGACTTGATACTTTTGATGATTTGATGACTTTTTGTTTGGTTTGTTTGGCATTTTGGTTTTGGACTTTTGACTTTGGTGCGGTATACTTTTGGACTTTTTTTGCCGTTTGATTTTGAATCTTTTTACACTTGTAGTAACTAAGTTCGTGATATAGATTGTAGCTTGATAGTTATTTATCTTGCAGGTTTAACATGTTTTCGTGGTTGCAGAATCGATGCTATCTAGGTCCTAATCATCTTATTTTTATAAGATATCATGTTTTGCTTAAGTATTGTTTTGCAGGTAAAAAATTTTCAAATCCGCAGGAAAGTTTTGTCACCATAAAAAATGGGGAGATTGTTAGAGAAAACTCCTTTATTGTTTTGAAGCTGACAAAACCTTATTGAAAGTATAATCTGAAGACTTACAGACTCAAGTGTTATAGTTTAAAGAACTCCAAACTCTACTGTCAAGTCTGAAAACCGTTAGACTTTAATCACAAAGTCTGCCCTCATTGACAGTTTCCAAACCGAAGAATGAAGACTTATCCAGATGTGGGATTATGTTCAAGGATTCGGTTCATATGAATTTTTTTGGAAGACCTTGGCTAGATATAGCATCTACTTGATTGATTATTGGATCAAGTCCGATATGAAGATCTTTTGAAAAGTGAAGTATACTTGGAAGGTTTTACTTATGGAAACTAAAAATCCTGATTGTATGGGCGAACAGGATTGACGGGCTTTCATCACAAATCATTCAATGACTCGAGATCACCTTAATTAATTCTATCCAACGGATAGATTGGAAGAATTCCTTTGGAAAGTGCCAACGGTTGTGAAGGCATAAAGGAGTATTTAAGGCGGACTCTCTAGTTGTTCGGAGTGAAGTATGTGAAAGAAAATTTTCAAAGTCTGAAGCTTTCTAGTTCTTTGCTTTCTCATTCATCGAGCTCAAAGTTGTATACAAAAGAGAGAAACTCTAGTAAAACTTCGTGAGAGATCAGGAGGAACTCTTCACTAAGGAAGTTGAGATCACAAGCTATAAAATCTCTTTTGATTCATAGTGAAATCCAGCTAGTGGGCTGTCAGCGCGGGAGAGTGGACGTAGGCTTGATCTAAGCCGAACCACTATAAATATTGTGTTTCTATTCTCTTTTCCTAAAACTTCTTATTTTAATTCGTAGCTTTATATAACTGTTTAAAGATGATTACGTCCTTAGTTTATTATCTTCTAATAGCAATTTACTAAGTCTTGCGAAAATTTCTTTTAAACACCTATTCACCCCCTCTCTAGCTGTTAGTACTAGCCCTTTCAGATGGGTTCATTGTATTTATGATGTCCTTTGGAATCTGTGGAGGGGAACTAAATAGCTCGGAAATAAGAGGTTCATTGAAAGGCTGTGATGGAAAAAGTGGCTCTATGTCCATGGATTCCCATAAAGGAGATACACCAATGCCATGTCCACCTT
Source organism: Eucalyptus marginata (assembly GCA_014182565.1). Classification (NCBI taxonomy): domain Eukaryota; kingdom Viridiplantae; phylum Streptophyta; class Magnoliopsida; order Myrtales; family Myrtaceae; genus Eucalyptus; species Eucalyptus marginata. The sequence goes on along the minus strand of CM024590.1, from coordinate 10,124,782 downwards.
GCCTGTGAAAGCTCTGATGTGACTAATTAGACTCCCAGGGAGTGTAGATTGTGGCCGTGGGAGTGAATTGAGTATTTGATGCAAGCAAAATGGACCCTTGTGACTCGTTTTGAAAAGTGTTATCAAGGTGCCGATGGTTTTGTGATGGCGATGGTGCACATGGATTACGTGGTGCATTTAATGTCTCGAGGCCGACGACGGGTGTTGCCGCCGTAGCTCACCGGCTCCCGCCCACGGCCCACCGGCCGATGACCACCATCGTCCGTCGGCAACCCGCCGTTGCCAACCGCCGCACGACCGTCACCTATCGTCGCACAACTGCCGACCGTCGGTGCCGATCGCCACCGCAGGACCGCCGCCCACAGCTCACCAGCCATTGCCCCCCTTTTGCGGCCAGTGGATGGCAATTCTGTGGCAGCGGTCGTGCGGTGGTCGTGTGACGGATGTGCGGCGGTCGTGCAGTGGTCGTGCGGCGGCAGGCGACAATCGGCGATCTGTGAGTAAAAAGAAAAAACAAATAAATACAAAAACTTATAAATTTTTACCAAACGCATTTATATTATTTTTCTATTCCAAGAATAGAAATTTTGTATAATTTCCAAACACCTTATTTTACTCAAAAATTGTTCCCGGAGTAGAAATAGAAAAAAAAAACTATTTCTGAAAAGAAATAATTCCCCGGAATAGAAACGTTACCATGCACACCCTTAATGTCTCGAGGCCAAATGACTCGGTAAATAAAGTCGACGGTTCATCTAGCATAAAGAAGAACGATTCTGATGGGGGAGATGCACTAGGGTAACTGGTTGCACCAGCCCATGGGAGGTTTGCGATGTGGACCTCCCCCTCTCCCTGCATTACCCCTTTCATCAATCCATGAGTTTGTGATGTCAAAGGAGGCGCACCTAGTGATTGATTGAGATACATGACAGCATCAGTCGCATTCATTTAGCTGGCTTTGTTAGGAAAATTTTGAAGTTCAGGGAGGCGGGAAGCTAGTTGCTTTGGCATGCCGTGAAATGGATTTTTAGTCATTAAAAAACAAAAGTGAACTTAAAATCATAACTAAGATCACATTAATCAGTTTTTACTTCACTAAACTGCCCCATTTTCCGTGGTAATTTGGGGCTGCATACCTTGTGCAGATTGCAAATTGGTTCCTCCCTCCGCATTTGGTGGATTGGATGTGTTGGTCAAAGATACTCTCACATTCCCTTCTATCCTTTCCTCAAGTACACATTGGTCTATCGAATCCATCACGTTTTTAGGCATCGGTACCTCCCGGCTTCGCCTTTACATCAACATCGACTCCCTCACATTCTTTAATACCATAGCGTGTGATTCCGGCCAAGTGAGCCTTGATCCTTATAGCCCCTCATTCACTGTCCGTAGAAGTTACACTTCCACTTACTTTTTTTTTTTTATTCGGGGAGCTTCACATGCCTCCAAAATGGATCCCTTTCTCTAGGCATCGCCGCTACCAATATCCTACAAGAATGATTCCAACTAAATAAGGATGTTCAGTTGGAGAGTCCTTTGATTCCTGCAAATGGAAAATGGCAAAGATGAAGACGAAGCTGACATACCGGTTAGGATAGAAAAAGAAGAGTCAGATGCATGTAAGTGGCAAAGATGCGCATCAAGAAGTAGAACTAAGAACCTGTTCTTGAGATTCCGAAGTACTGGTCAGCACCCAGGAATCCAGCAAAGAGTCTTTCTTCCGCTAAAGGCAGAGATCCAAATCCTAGAGTAACAAAGGCATAGGTTTGTTGTTGAGGTGCGGACCCCTGGAGTGCCATAACTTGGCAGAAAGGGACATTTAAGTGCCATAACTTTCAAAATGTACACTTAAGTGCTAAAATCATAGCAAAGTGGATCACTTGAGTGCCAATCCGGCCAAAATCCGGCCAAATTGCATACGTGACATTTTCCGGCGACTTCTTTTACGGAGGTGGCAAATGTTTAAAAAAAAAAAACCCACGTGGACGACAAAAACAACATCATCCATCCACACTGAGTGAGCTGACCTAAACGACGTCATTTTTCCTTGATGTTAAATGACGTCGTTAGGTTATTTTGGCTTAAGCACACCTAGCCGTCACCGGTCCTCCCCGTCCGCGTTCACACTAGATCTCAGGCCCTTCTCTCCGTCACCGTTCATGCCCAGAGGTGGTCATCGGTTGCCGTTGTCAGTCACCGTTGTTGGTCGTCGTCGCCGCTCACCATCGTTGGTCATCGTCACTGCTCACCATCGTCGCTCCTCTAGGTTCGGCCCCTTCTCCCCCTCCCCTGTGATGAAATTAGGGCTCGATTATTTTATTAGGGCTCCAATGGAATTTCTGTTGAAATGCGCACGCTTTGTTTGGCTACTCCCTTGTGTGGAGATGCTCACCTCGGTCGATGATTTCTGCAGTCGATGCTCGAGTGAAATGAAATATTGAATAAGGTGGAACTAGGAACTAGTGTGTTTGAGTGAAACGAAATATTGAATCAGGTGGGATATGATAGATAGATTAAGGTGGAAGGTGTGAAATAATAGCCCTCAAGTGCTCTACAAAGAGCACGCAACTTTGCTATCAATCTGCTTTTGTTCCCTTGATTATGATCTTTTGGTTCTTTTACTCTTCTTTCCTATCAAATAGTCAACATATATGCAGGGAACATTGAGGAGTGCAAAATTTGTTTTGATACTTTATATAAGCTCGTTTACCTGCAAGGGACATATTTGGAACCACATGTAAGTACCTCCTTTTAAAGTTTATATTAGCTCTTTTGACATGTAGTATCAATCTACTGTGCAATGGATAAATTCTCTGAATTTCTCTTGGTTTGTGTAATGACCTCTTGACACAATATATTAATGGCCGACATCATAGAGTAGGGTATGATTTCTCTGGTTGGATGAGAAACAAAACTTTCACCCTATATTTTTACATGGAGCTTTCCTTAATTTTTTGTATGTGTTTTCACAGGAAAAATAGATTTGATTAAGTTGATGTACATTCTCTCACATCGCAGGTTTAGTTTAACAAAAGATAGTATACAAAATTGCTTAGGTTGTGCCTGTTGTGGGGACCTGTGCTTGTTGTGGGGAACTCTGTTTTTTTTTTTTTAATATTTTAAGGGGAGGGAAGACAAATAATTAAAGTGGCAACCTCTTTTTTGGCTGTCATGTAGGGGCATATTGTCAGTGTGGGGACCCCTGTTTAATAAAGTCCATGAGACTGGGGGGACTCCTATGTGCAATTGTCTATTGTACTTTGTGAATGTGGTCCTAAAAATAATTATTCTTTTTCTTGTTCTTGGTGCAGAAATGGCTTGTGACAAGGATTATGTCGCTGTCATAGTTTGCTACGGTGGGAAATTTGTGATTGGGGAGAATGAGTGGGAGTATGAGGGTGGAAATGAGGGCACCATCTTTGTCGAGATAAAGAAGGCATCTTATATAAGATTTATTAGGGATATGAGGACTTCTTTGCCTTGTAAAGTCTAGAAGTTGATGTATTGTATTCTTGGGAAAGACTTGAGAGATGGTTTGAGATGCTTAGAATATGATAATGGTTTTAGGGATGTTCTATACCATTATCTTTATGGTAAAGAGGTAAAAATATATGTTAAGCACGATAGTGAAAGTGAGGACGAAGATGATGATGAAGAGTGCCCAAGTAGGACAAACAGGAGATGGTATTCAAGATAGTACTAACGTTAGGGTCGAAGGAGGGCAGGATAGATATGATGGACAGGAGAGGAGCGCAGATGCAGTTGACCAAAGTGATGATGACATAATTGATGTCACAATCACTGGATTAGAGTGGGAAGTAGCTGAATCAACTTATGATGATGATGAAGGGTTGCCTGCTGAAAATTTCATAAGTGCTAACGACGATGAGGAGCTTGTAGAGTCAAGAAAAAAGCGAAGGGTTTTTTGACAGATAAGTTTGCAACTTTGAAGGTAGCTGATGAAGTTCCAAATAGGGCCGAAGGCCCTACAGATGCTGGTGCTGCTGGCAAGGAGACTGATTATGAAGAAAGCATCAAGAATGTTACTTCTCAAGATGAGCTTGAAGAAGATGAAGGAGCTGTGCGTAGAAGGAAAAGTAAGTTTCCTTCTTATGATCCATCCTTTGCATCTCCTACTTTGTCGGTAGGTATGAAAGTTCATGATGCGAAACAATTTAGAGAAGCTATACTTGAAGAACTCCATTTCTGCACAGAGGAATATTGACTTCATTAGAAACACTAAGACATTTGTAAGAGCTACGTGTTCGTAGCAAAACTGTCCATGGAAGTATGGCGCATTTGTTAAGAGAAGTGGATCTTTCCAGATTAGAGCCTACCAAGAGGAACATACTTGTTCCATTTATTTTGAAAAAAAAGGGTAACAAGTGTATGGTTCTCGAACCACTTCTTTGACTTGATTAAGCTGATGCCTCAGATTAATACTACTCAGTTCAGGATGCCGGTGAAGGAGCAGGTAGGCATTAATATATCCAGGAATCAATGCAAAAGATCGAAGCAAAAGGTGATGAAAATACTCATTGGTCAATACAGCACCGAATATGGACAGTTATGGGATTATGCTTGGGAGTGTAGGCTGCAAAATCCTTCAAATAGAGTGTATGTAAAGGTCGTGGAGAGACCACTTCCTTATATTGGGACCAAGTTCAATAAGTTATATGTTTGCTTCAATGCATGCAAATGAGGATTTTTATCTGGTTGTTGACAAATTATAGGATTGGACGGGTGTTTTTTCAAGGGCTTGTGCAAGGGAGAATTGCTGGCAGCAATTGGAAGAGATGCAAATAACCAAATGTTTCCACTGGCTTAGGCTGTTGTGAAGGTAGAGAACAAGGACAATTGGTCCTGGTTCCTAAAAAATTTGATGACTGATTTGGAGATAACAAATGGGGCAGGGTGGGCGTTCATGAGTGACCAACAAAAGGTAATGTTTGTTTTTTTGAAAAATTTGGTCAATTGTTAGCTTTTGATATCGACATGTCATTTGCTTACATTTATTATTTTGAATTATTGTAGGGACTGGTTCCAGCAATAGCTGAGTTGTTGCCTTATGCTGAACATTGAATGTGTGCGTGGCACATATACGCAAATTAGGCAAAGAACTATAAAGGGGACAAGCTGCAATCGCACTTTTGGCAGCTAGCAAATAGCACGAATATGGCTGACTTTAGGATGGCCAAACAAGAACTGCTTCAATTGACAAATGAAGGTTGTGATGCACTATTCCAAATAGAACCAAAGTATTGGTGTAGGGCGTTCTTCAGTGAGGAATTCAAGTGTGATAACATCAAAAACATATGCGAATCATTCAATGGGAGGATAATAGAGACCAGATGCAAACCAATTACCTCGATGCTTGAAGACATACGGGTTATGGTCATCACTCGGCTGCACAGACAAAGAGATGGGGCTGCAAATTGGACTAGGCAATGTGGTCCTAGGATTGCCAAGAAATTGGATGAGAACTTGGCTACAAGCAGGTATTGTCATCCCATTTGGAATGGGGATGAAGGATATGAGATCATGAAAGGTTCTGATAAATATGTTGTCCATTTAGATACGAGGAAGTGTTCATGTACAGCATAGCAATTAAGTGGAATTCCTTATACACGTGCCATATATGCCATTAAATTGAAGGGCCACAACACAGAAGACTACATTGATGATTGGTACAAGAAACCGAGATATCTTGCTTCGTATCAATTCATGTTGTAGCCAATCAGAAGTAGCAAGTTCTGGGAGCCAATAGATCGCAAAGCACCTCAACCTTTGCCACTAAAACTGGGAAGACCAAAGCAAAAAGAAAAATGACGAAGGAGAGGTCTCATGTCGGCGTAGGATGAATAGGATAGGTGTACTAATAAAGTGCTCTTTTTGCCACATAGCAGGGCACAATAGTAGAGGTTGTCAATTAAGGAAACAACAGGAACAGTTGAGTAGGGCCAAAGGCCCTAGTGAAGGGACAATTGGAGAAAAAAGGTGAAGTGAGTCGACTATTTTTCAATCGACGACAATAAACCTAGTAAGTCATGACAATTGTGTTTATTTTGCTTTATGGTTGGTTACAAATATGTACATAGATATAAGTGACATGTATGTAATGTTTTTGTCTTTGTCGAGGTCACGAGAATGACACGTGAAGAATTGACCGAAGCTCTGCGTACTTGGCGAAGGGCCTGTTCAAAGAACGCAAGGAAGAAGACAGCCACGTGAAGGATTGGCCGAAGCCCCTGCTATACCTGAAACTAAAGGGCCTGTTCAAAGAACGCAAGGTAGAAGACAGCCAGCTGCAGGATTGGCTGAAGCAATTGGAGGGCCAGTTAAGTTGATTGTTCATCAGCAGCAGCAGAGAAAAAAATACCCAGTAAGTTCACTAATTTGAGTTTAGTTTTCCTTGACGTTGTTATATGGCCTGATGTTATATTTATGATGATGTCCTTTGTCTTTTTCTTAGGTTCAAAGAAGGCAAGCTACAACTCAGCTGCCAATAGAGGGCCCAACTGAAGGGCCACCACAAGATCCATCACCAAGGTCACCACAACGTCCACTACAAGGGTCATCACAAGGGCCACCACAAAAGCCAACCGAATGTGTCACTGAAGCTGAAGGGCTAAATAGAAAAAGAACCAGAAGAAAGCCAAATCAAGAGCCACCTACAAGAAGGCCATCTAGAAGATGCCTAGCTGAAGAATTGGCCAAAGAAGCCCCTGCGGTAGCTGAACAGCTACAACAAGAGCCCAAGAAATTACATTCGGAAGAAGAGCCAACCAATTACAAGTACCTGAAAGTGACGCTCCTATTCGAACAAGAGGGGCTCTTGGGAAGAGGCTAAAACAATATGGTTATGGCATTTATACAGATGAGCGTTCTGGAACAGTTATTCTTAATATAAGTTTTATAGGCTACATTTAATTTAATTTATAGTGCAAACTTTTGTTGATAATTAAGTTTTCTTTTTGAAGCCCGTGTGAGAAGTTCGAGAGGTTCTTATCTCTCAAGGCCCAACTCAAGAATCAACGGCTGTGCCAACAAAGAAGAAGACATTGGCGGGCCGACAAGAAAGAAGAGTAAGAAGAACCCAGTTGCGAGGTCCATCGAATCGGTTCAGCCTACGACAGTTGCAGCTCCTTCTGAATCAGTTCAGCCTACGACAATTGCAGCTCCATCAGAATCAACACATCTCGAGACAATTGAAGAAGAAGTCTCACATCCAGTTGTTAGAAAAAGTGCACGGATTATGAATCAAGTGAAAGTCCATCAAAAAAAGCACGAACAGGAGGCATTGTGCATATTGATTGATAAAATGGGATGGGATATGGTTTGTGGGGCTGAGGAGTTAGTTTAACAACTGTAGATGTTTTTTTTTAATAGTTTGTCATTTGAGTTTATGAGACTTTAGACTTCATTTCAATATCAATGGAATGATCTAATTGCTTGTCATTTTTGCCTTTTTCATTTTTTTTTTATTTTGTTTTTACTTTTACTTATTGCTTCTGGTGGTTGATCTATGGTGGTAAATGGGGTACTCGTGTGACTAGGGGTGATGGCTGGTGAAGCCTGGTGGTGGTGGGTCCTTTGTGGGGGTTGGGTTGGGGCCTCTTGCTGCAGCTACTACTGGTGCAAGAGTGCAGTGTGCATAGCTTGCACGAGCCCCATTTGCAACAGAGACCCACGACCCACCACCAACGGTGGTTGCTAATGGCGGGTCTATGGTGGTGGCTACGTCTTTGGTGTGGTAGCTAGGATGCTGGTGTTGCTAGTGGTGGTGGCGGTGATGACTTGCTAATGTCTACTGATGGTGGGTCTATTACAGGGGTTGGGTTGGGGGTTTGTGCTGCACCTAGTGTAAGATGTAAGTGTGCAATATGCACATCTTGCACCAGGTAGTGCTAGTGCAAGCTAGTATAAGGCACCTTGCACTAGCAACTTCTGCAGTAGCATACCACCAGCATAGTGATGGCTGATGGTGGTTCAAGTGGATGCTTGGGATGCTTGGTGTGGCTAGCGGTGATAGTTGGAGGCCGATGGTGGCCAATGGTGGATGGTGGTGGTGGCTGGTAGTAGGCGATGGGCTGGTGCAATTTATAGAGGAAACATACAAAAAAATTGGCACTTAACTGATCACATTCTAAAAAATCTGGCACTTAAGTGTTCACTTTTAATCACAAGTGGCACTTAAGTGATCAATTTTAATAATAATTTGACACTTAAATGACTCTTTTTTTTATCACGACTGGCACTTAAGTGATTACTACATACAATTTATAGCACTCGAGTAATCACTCGTGTCTGTCCTAAGTATATGGTGGTTTGCAGCAAACTAGAGAAGTTGCTAGTTTAATATAGCAATTCCATTCAATTCAATGTTTGTTGCTGGTTTATATTCAGTTCAAATAAAGAAGTCACCACAACACATCGACCCAATATACATTCCATCATCACCGATTTATATTCGAGAATAAGTAAAAACATAGTACAAACAACATCTCATTCATTCATTCATTCATTCCCTTTCCTTGACCTCCCCACAAGCAATGACAGCCAAAAAAAAAAAAAAAAAAAAAGCCACAACAATCTTGTAGACAACACAAAACTTCTTCTCATCTTCCAAAAGATAAGTCATTCATTTCATTCAAAACAAGCAATGACAGCCCAAAAAAAAAAAAAAAAAAAAAACAATCTTGTAGACAACACAAAACTTCTTCTCATCTTCCAAAAAGATAAGTCATTCATTTCATTTGCAATGACAGCCCAAAAAAAAAAAAAAAAAAAAGACAACAACAAAACTTCTTCTCATCTTCCAAAAGATAAGTCATTCATTTCATTCAAAACAAGTACATTTCTCCACTCATTTTTACAACTATGGCAGTCGGAGAAACTTCTTCTCAGCTTCCAGTACTTTTACATTTCATCATAAAGTAGGATAGACAAAAAAAGAGCCACACAATAAACGCTTGGTAACACTTCCGTTCAATTTTCATCCTTGGAACTTCATTCTTCAAATGATTAGCGAGAAGATGCTTGAGCTTGCATTGAGTCAACATTGTCCAAGTCGTCCACAAGCGTAGATAGAGGTTGATGACATCTATCAAGTAGGTCCAATATCACTTCTGTGGCTCGGTGAGAAAATTTCACATCGATCCATTTGAAATATTTGCACTTCGACCATTCTCTGTATCGGGCACATCCATAGAATCTTCTCTCGGGATTTGTTCGAGTCCACGATGTTCTTCTTGGACTTGGTAACCCACAAAAACAGAAACGCTCGCCTTCTCCTTCGCTTCAGCGAGAGATATTTGAGCCGCTGCTGAAAGTCCTGCTCTCCATTTCTAATATTCGAGTAAAGAGTTTGGGGCAAATCAAATTAGGGTTCGGGACTACGGCTCCAGCACTTCAATGGCATTTTGCCCGATTTAGGGTTTTAGATTTAGGGCAATTGGGGAGACAATGTCGTTTTGGTTGATTTAAGGGCTCTATTTTGGCCAACTATAGAAACGACGTCGTTTTGGGTGAATTCAAGCCGAGTCAACTCTCCGGCAAGCCACCTCACCGATAAATATTAGTATTTATATGCCATGTATGATTTCCGGCTGGTTTCGCCGGAGGTGACATGTCCCACTTTGCTTCAAATGTGGCACTTAAATGTACCTTTCGAAAGTTATGGTATTTAAGTGTCCATTTTGTGTCAGTTATGGCACTTATAGTGTTTTTATCCCGCTTGTTGTTGGAAATGATAATGAACAGCTTTTGGTGAAGAATCAAGAGGAACTCTGCCACAGAGACAACATAATTGTTGCTGTAAATGCATGCAAGAAATGTCTTGTCTTTTCTTAATCATTTCATTATGCTTTTCTTTGAGAGAGACACTCGGAATTGGTCAAAGTATTGAATTCCGATCAACAACACTGTTGAAAGGTACGGATATGCTTTATTTTATTGCACTGTACTCCATTCATGAACCGTTGCCCCTGTAAGCATCCCCAACTGCAATTGCCATCGCTATAGATTACTAATTTGTGAAAGTTTTAGTGGATTCCCGGTTGTCTCAAAAGTTATTTCAACTAAAGTTCTGTAGTATCTTTGGCCCCATGAATGGAAACCCCGGTGCTACATAGAGGCGTCCTGGAGAATTGGCACGTGGCCCATTATATAGTTGTCGTCGCATGCGTTTACTTTTTGTATCTTTTTCTTTTTCATTCTACACTATAACCTATTTCTAAAATAAATGAAAATGACTTTTCTCCCTCTTTAAAGATTTGATTATTTTTACTCCACCTCACCTTACTTTGACTTTTCTATTTATTTTCCTCCTTGGATTCTACGAAATAATATATATTCACTGTTTTGATAAATAGTTGGCATTATCTAAAATAACCCCCATGGATGAAAATTTTGGACATCTGAATATATTATCTGTTTTGTCTTATTATTTAGGATCAATAAGCTGGCCTTTTTACCATTGACTTGCTAGTGGTAACTGCTCTGATCTTTCAGCAACGTGAGCTGAAGCTGTAGGGTTCTCAATCTATCCACGACTTCCATGCATTAAAAAAGAGGGGTGATAGCAGTGCAATTCTTTCTTTCTTCGTCTTATTACATTTTAACTCAAAGTGGGGCTGAGGTGAATTTTTACAGCAAAGGGTGAAAGAAAACTTGCCGGTCGACGTTTCCAAATATGACACAACTACTAAGCAGATCAAGTATTCTATACCCGATGCACTGATCCAAAAGGGTGAAGCAGCATATGTGGCACAACAAATACAATTGACAATTTTATGCTATATCATATTTGAAATCTTTTCTGAACTCAAAACAGATTAAACATGGTGTTGGCTAAAATTCTCTTTCTCTAGGAGGACTTATTCCGGGTAGATCAATCCATGATAATAAATTGTCTTTTCAGTTCTAAGATGAGAAGGAAGCAAACTCTGCTCATCCCTTGGTTTCTTAGATATTCGGATTCATTGTTCTTCGACTCCCAAAATATCAACCAGATTTTTGTTATTTTTCAGTGAAAGAGTACTCAGCAGATTGAAATTGGACTATAACTTCGTCCCGTCTTCTCCCTTCACTTCCCCAACCTTAAAATATCGCGAGTTTGCCAAACCTGTACCGACCACTGTTCCTTCCACCAAACAGACGGAGTATTCTCCTTGTATTAATCGGATAAGTTTTAGGATGTGGTTGACTTTTCATAATAAATTTAGGAATTCTTATGCATTATCATATAATTCTTTTTCCTGGGTTTTCTTGCATGCGTTTTGCTATTGTGGTGCTTTTTGGAGCCATAACAAATACCATTCAATTTTGATGAATAGACGTAATTCATACAAAATATTTATGATTCGAATACAATCCATACAAAAGATCATGATTAAACAACACTGTCAAATTGCTTAGGTCGACATCCACCGCCACTCAGATCATGCAAGAGGGACAAGCATCTTATATTGTTGATATACAAGTACTTTTATAAGTTATAACAAATACCTTGTAATTAACTAGATAGATTCGACGTTACTTTTTGTAATCGAGAAAGTTGCAAGCCACTCGAAACATTTAGCTAATATAAACTTGTTTTTCTATAAGCAAAAGTAACTCCTTTCAATGTGTTAACTTGTTCTGAACTATTTAGTTTTTCCCCTATTTATCAGTAAGTTTTTTAAGGTAAACTTAAATATATCCAGAAGTAGGAGCTCCTTAAAGTGTCAAGTAATTCTCCACGAGATAAATAATTCTTTTTGCTGTGTTAGGAAGTTTTTATACGGAAGATAGTTCTTAAATGTACCCTTTTTTTTTTTATAAGTATTATAGAAACCTGTGGTCGACCCTCCTCCGCACCCGACGCCCTTCCTTTGAAGCAAAAGTATCTCTTACTCGACCATTAAGCGTCTTCTTCCTTCTTCATCCCATCTACTGACCTTGTGATCCTTATGGTTAAGTAAACATGAAACTTCACAATAAAACATCCCTTTTGCAACAACGTATTTGCACATAAAAAAGTCAGTCATCTGCAACTTCAAATTTGCAGGAAGGCTTGCTCAAGGAGCTAGCAGCTGAAGGCCTCCCAGCAGGCCAGCTTCAAAGCAGCAGTGCAGAAATCTCTTCCCTCGGCGGATGTCTCAGGTATTGGTGGAGAACTTGGCACCACCTTAAATATAGCTTGAGCCTACATCAATAATTAAACCTTAAACAGAAACCAAAGACAGATCACATACCAAATAGTAATACACAAAGTCCCAGACTTGAACAGAAAACAGTGACACAGATTTGGTTGGAAGCGTATCCTTGGAAGGACTGACAGAATGAAAAGCAATGCAGCGTTCCTACCTGTTCATACTCACTCCAAGGAGGTTTCACAGTTATCATTTCAATAATAGTACATCCCAAACTCCAGATACCAGCAGTATGATTGAGACCCGTGCTGTTATCATTCGCCATCAAGGATTGTATGAGCTGCAGGATATACTATTCCATCATTCCACCACAACAAGAAAAGAATGTAGCATTAATGTTCACAAAAGCAAAGTACCTCTGTAGCCATCCAGTTCAGACTTCCCTTCAAAGAGCAGTAAGCTGCTTGTCCAGTTAGCTAAGAAATGGTATGACATTAGTAAAGCCGAAGACTATTTGGTGAGTTCATGGAACCCTGGATATAAATTGCAACATCTTCATAGACATAGATATACATCAGGTCAACAAAAAAGAACTAAATCAACAACTTTCAACTTATGTTAGCTCATTACTGGAAAAAAGGACCATGGAGCAATCGACAAAATGAACAAATGCTTCAGAACTCAAAAAGAGAGCAAAAATATCTTGGTTGCTGTCCAGATTTCCATCTACGGACTAATAAACTTTTATCTTCTCCATGTTAGGAAGGAGGTGCTTCTTACTCTGACTAAATTCGATCCTTCACTTGGAAGGCAGAGGAGCAGCAAAAACAACACGAGAAGAACCTTTCACCAGAGGTATCTCACTCCATCTGCTATGCCTCTCAGGAACTTTTCAGAAACCAGTAGAAAAGGAAAGAACTCTCATTTGGTTTCGGAATCTGTTTACAGCTAGAAATCTTTTCCTGTTTATGCAAAATAGTAACATTACCCGAAATAATGGGGAAAAAAGTGAAGAAAATTATTCAATAACATTTCATCCATCTGTAATAGACTTTTGCACAGATGAAATGCCACAATCCAATAATGAGAAGTACGCATTAAGAGAGCATAGATGAAGAATAACAAGCTTGCATGTTTTCTTTTTCTTATTTTCTTTTTGTGCTCACCTAATCAATCAGTCATCCTCACTTCACATTCGCCAGTAAATGCACCGCAGATCAGCAAGGAATTTCTACATGCACTCAGTACTCTGGCAGTGAAGAGGTGGAAACTCACATGTTTAGCAATCCCAAAGTCAGCAAGTCTGACTATCCCAGATGCATCCACAAATAAATTAGCTTCCTTTAAATCCCTGAGCAGGCCAAAGAGTTTTCACAGGTCTGTAGGCACAAAGAAGAAGGTCCTGTCATCCTTATCCAATATGCAAGTCATCTAATGATGCTTGATCAATGGTTTAGAATTACCCATGTATGGAGTTGTTCAGGTAAGCCAATCCAGTCACAATATGGCGGGTAAAATTGCGGACAACTAATTCTGTTAGGGCCATAAGATGCTCCTGGATATACTTGTCTATCAAACCATGATGTGCATACTATAAATATATGTTAAGCTGATCCTCAACCTGAGTATGTATGAATATGTTGAAATTTTGGCAAGTCAAATTATGAATGCCCATTGAGTTGGGACATGTAGATGCAATGGAAAGGTGTCTCACAAAATTTCAGTGCCATAATACCGCAGAATGTTTGGATGTCTCGGCTGGCTAAGTACTTCAATTTCCTGTGTAACAGGTTGAGAAAAAACAAAAGGAGGTAGCAAAGATATCAATTACCTGGAACTGATAAAAGAAACTTTTCACGGCATATTTAGATCAGATGAGAAGATAGATTAAATCCCAGATCTACAAAAAATTACCTGCTTTAACTGCCTCATGCACTCAGCCAAATTTGGATTGATAGTCAATAACTCAAACTCCTTCAATACACACAGCTCTGGTTTCTGTGTCATGGAACATGTCAAAGTTTAGCTACTGTATGTCTAAAAAAATGCAACATGTAGAAGTTTCCCGGAGCTAGCTTACTGGTTGCTTGCAAAGTAAAGACTTCCGAAAGTGCCATGTCCAAAAAGCTGGCCTTTTTGCCATTGACTTGCTAGTGGTAACTGTTACGTTCTTTCAGCAACTTGAGCTGATGCTGCAGGGTTCTCCATCTATCCACGACCTTGAGGCGTCAAGACAAGGTGGATCAACGAGCAATTCTTACTTCTTTGTCTTTTTACATCTTAACTAAAAGTTGGGTTGAGGTGAATTTCCACAACAAAGGACGAAAAGAAAACTTCCTAGCCTATGTTTCCGGATATGATATAAATACTAAGCAGATCAAGTATTCTATACCCGATAGTTTAATGTAAAAACAATTTAATCTGGGTCATGTTGCTCTAATCCAAAAGCTAAGCAGCATATGTGGCACAACATTTTCGATCGACAAGGTAGAGCAGTATCATGTTTGAAATCCTTTTTAAATACAAACAAATTAAAGGTAGTGCCGCCCAAAATTCTCTCTTTTCTTACAATCTGAAGCCCAAATTGCGATCACCATCTGAGAATCCGAGGAGCAGATGTACTTCCCTTGCTAAAATCTACAAAGAAAAAATGGAAGTCTTTTGGTGAAGAAACTATTTGCTCGAACGCTTGGCCAAAATAAATTAAAATTGCCCCCTGCTCTGCCCCCTTCTATTTCTTTCAAATTTCCGAAATGGTCTCACAATTTCTGGAAAAAACTTTTCCATACTAGATTGATACAAGTCCATTTCGGAACCCAAATCTGATTTGCAAACCCGTTCTTGAACCCTAAGTCGAGTCCATTTCAATACGTGTCCCTGATCATCCTTCTCAAGCTACATCCTTTCCCCAACCAGATCACCACCAGCGTCCCCGCAGTTCCATGAAAATAGCAGAAACGGCTCACGCTCCAATCCAAAGCGGCCCCGTTTGCCCGTCCTGCTCCAAGCCCGTACGCACGTGCCTCTGATCACCCCGTTGAGCGTCACCGTTCTTCAGCAGAGCTTGGGACGGAAGCACCCTCTCTGTGCCACTCGAATCTTGAGGCCAGGCCTCAAGAACGCCACCATTCCCGACCCCAACTTCGGTGCCAAGTTTTCCCATTTCGCTGATCGAGCGAGAATCCGAAACCAGCGCCAATGGATTTGGTCAAGTGTGGAGGTGAAAAATGGACGTTCAGCTCCTTCAATGATAAAAGGGGATTCGAACATAAAAAGAAGAAATGATGAAGGGGCAAAGGAGGAGATAGCAGAGAAAAGTCCAAGACTTGCGTGCACTTCAATTAATAAAAGAACACCGTGCATTTGTGCGTGACTTTGATCAGTAAGTTCTTCGAATGTGAGTGAGACTTGTATATGGGCCCAAGCTCGAGAACAGTTTAGCAAAAAGGAAGATTGTATGGATACTACGAAGTTGAGCTAAATGTCGAATCTGTATTGACAGCATACACATAGTTTCATATAAAATTAAGGCGTACACCATGTTATCCGGAAGAGTTTTCACAGCACCAACTTCTTTATGATGTTTCCACTTTTATCCAACAAAGTTGGGGATGTTTAGTGTTAGCTAAGTCCTGAAAAGGCAGGATAGTGAAAGTCGTCTTGACAATAGAAGAGGGTGGGTAGGCAATATAAGCAAAGTTGAAGTTGTCAATGGCCGCGGTTCGACATCGAGCTTGATTGGGCACTGTTTATTTAATAAATTTAAGTACTTGCTTTCCATATTAATCAAATTTATTTAACTGTTGTTGATCCATTAGGAAGCTCCAAAAGTATAGTTGGAAGAGTCATGGAAGTGGCCAAGAAAAATTCCTCTCTCTCAAAGGAGTTCAGAAGAGGGGGGATGGGATATTCCTGTGGAACACTCAAAAGTTTTGTCCAAAGGACACATTTACTATGGCAATTAAGGAAACTCAACTACGGCCACCCGCATAAGATCAGTTCACAACTTATACCTCAATGATGGGCCTCATATCCAAAGGTGGAGCTAGGGTGGAAACTTAGCAGGGGCAATGTCTAAAATGTTTATTAGCTTTAAAATCACTACGGGATGAATTGACATACAGTTTAAATAACATAAAAAAGCTTGGTGGGCCAAGGGCAACCCCCTTGCTCTGTGGCTACACCAATCACTGCCAACAAGACGGGACAAACCTATTAAAAGACAGACTTAGGGACAAAATAACATCTTATCAAGAACTCAGTATTTACAAGAGACTAAACACTGAACTTTCTAGCAAAAGTTAATTGCTCTCACAAGAGAACGAGGAAAAGTCTCACCTGTTAACAGTTCCCCCAAAAAGTAACTGCCTCAGTTGAGCGTCACTTCCTACATTCATGTACGTGGTGTCTTCACAATACTTGGATGCGCCTTTGCGAAACCTATCAGCAGCAACTTCTTGCTCTGATTTGGCTACCTTTTCTATCTCAGCTAGATATGTTTGATCAACCAACATTCCCTCAGCCTCCATTTTGACTAAAATCTCACCAAATGGTCGCCAATATTCATTGTAGAAGTTGAGCATTGATTTCTGAGGACATGGTTTACCATCAAATCTCCATGACATTCTTTGTAATTTTCTTCTTAAGCTCTCAAAAAGTCTAAGCGTACTCATTGCATCCAATGCAGAGTAGCATGTCCACAGTTCCCGCTCTTCCCTTTGTAATTCTTCTACGGGGGTATGGTGGTCATTTTACCTTCGGATCCATCTTTCTTCACCTTGTTCCTGCTGAATATGGTTTTCATTGATACTTTGCCGATGAACTCTTTCTCATTACCCAGCTCTGCATCAGATATGACCCTTCGATCGCCTGTTAGTGCTTCAAGAGAATACCCACCCTCTGTCCTCCTTGATGAATTCCAAAGGCGCGCCATATGCATTGTATCAGCTTGAAATCCAGAAACCTTAATTCCATAATTCTCAATAATATGGCTATCAAAGCTGTAGTTGTGCCATACCTGCAGAAGGAATTCTTAAACGATCATTTCAGAAATAATGCACCCAAAATGCCAATGATAAAACAAATGGAACTGATGAATTACACATAAAGGAGAGTTTTAAATAAATCGTAATAGTCATCTGCCCAAAATAATTACGGTGCAAGATAAGTAGGGGGAAAGAGAGAAAGGCAGAGAATAAATCGCATATATGTCCAAGTATATTTTGCACATATTGGCTTTACCTTTTTAATGTCTGGGTCTTTGAAAAACGCTTCAAACTCAAGCAAAAGTTCCTTCCCACCATCAAGAACATCAACCCAGATACAGGATTTGCCATTGCCAAAATCTGCCTGAGGTCCAGAGTATA
This sequence comes from Eucalyptus marginata, assembly GCA_014182565.1. Taxonomy (NCBI): domain Eukaryota; kingdom Viridiplantae; phylum Streptophyta; class Magnoliopsida; order Myrtales; family Myrtaceae; genus Eucalyptus; species Eucalyptus marginata. Next base: position 10,107,282 of record CM024590.1, on the reverse strand, counting down.
TACTGAAGCATGATATCTCTCCATGATCAACTGGTGTTACCTGCTTGACATCAATCTCAGCTACCTGCATAAACATCAAAGAAATCTTACAAATGATTCCGATGAACAAAACTTACAAAGCAGTTCAGCATTCACAGATTCACTTGCAACTAATAAGTGCTATGGTTCATAAACGCGAAAAAGAACAAGAGCTTCCCCATGCTCCGCTAAGTAGGAGGCATGGGAAACAATAACAAAAGAAGACATAAACATGAATAAATACACCAACCTCTGTGTCACAAGCATGTACTAGATGCTTGTACTGATTTGTTAGCTTCCGCACAACTTCTTTTCGCAATAGACTTGTTATTAACAATCAGAACTTTTCCATATATGCTTCTGAGCGTCGCCTTTCTCTCTTCATTCAGATCAGTTGCATCAACGGATTTAACTTCCTTTATTTTGGAATATGTTGCATCCACTGTAGCTGCATCGAGGCATTTCTCTCCATTTATTTCAGAAACCTCAAGATTCTTCTCCCCAAAATTTTCCCTTAACTTAGGTGATGGGGAAAATTGATGGGAAGTCTTCAAAGTTCCTGAAGGAATGGTTTGAGGGATATCACATTGCAGATCATGACTGAATGACTCAAGCAGTACGAGATCCTGCGCCTCCTCATGGGTATCCACTCCCTTAGTGATAACTTCAGAAAATGGGACAGCAGTTGCAACACGTGTGTTAAGAATGTTATGAGCATTCATTGTGGCCCTACTTTTACTCTCTTCATAGCAATGGCGATCGAGGAAATTGTAGTTGCTACCATCCCCATCAAGTGGCATTCGTATGGTTTCTAGCCCCCCATGTGAGTTGTCATGACAGTCCCTTATATCCCTAACCATGCTTTGAATTACGTAGACTATCAGTAGCTACCTTCCACCCGCTAGAGAAATTCGAAGAACTTGTGTTCTTATAATCAATAGATTGACTCGGTTTCTTATAATCAATAATAGATTGACTCGTTGCTGAAGAACTAGAATTATAGTTGTAGTGTTTGCTTTCACCAGTTACAGAACCATCAAGTGCTGCATGAGAACATTTCTCATTCTCCCAATTTCTATTATTTTGTTACCTGGAACAAAAAAAGAACATAAACCCGTTTGGTAACGCCAAGTTGATTTTATTCTCCGGAATAGAAAAGTTAGCCAGGAATAGAAACGAGAAACAAAAAAAAAAAAATTGCTTCTTGTCAGGGAATAATTTCTAGAAATAAGCAAATTTTCTTTTTTTATTTTTGTTTTATTTCTCTCTTGCCGCGGCCACCTCCAACCGCCTAGAGCCACTGTCGACCACCGCTCGCCACCGCCGACGCCAGTCCGATCCGTGAGCAAGAATAAAAAACAAACAAATACAAAAAAGAATCATTGCGTTACCAAACACATTTCTATTCTTTTTTTATTCCAAGAGTAGAAATTTTGTGTAGTTACCAAACGGGTTCTTTTACTCAGAAATTATCCCCGGAATAGAAATAGAAAAGAACTATTTATGAAAAAAAAACTCTTCCCTAGTCAAGAAATTTTACCATGCGCACCTTAAGCTGCTTCTAGAAGTAGTGTCTCCAGCATTTTGTATTTGGCAAAACTCCCCCCTGCCAAGAATTACGACATCAATCTCTCAACAAGAAGTACAAACAGAACAGAAAAAAGTTAAGACCAAATGGTTTGTCAATTGGGTGGCTTGAGCACATTGACTTGCAGGCAACTTAGATTGAGCCCCTATTCCCCAACGCAACTATACTAATGCATAACTGCTGGTACTGCCAAATTGTACAAATGCCAGCAGTATTTTATGTATTTATGATCTATGTTGCTGATATGCACGTGTTGTTTTCTTGACCAGAAAAATCTCTACCTTCTGTCATCCAGATTTTCCTTCTCTTATTACGGTCCCTTCAAAATTTTCTTATTTCCTTTTTTGGCTTGACTAGCAAAACAACTAGGTTATTTATAGTTATCAAAAAGAAACAACTTAATTACCAATCCACCGGGATGACTGCTCCAAGCATGTCCTCAAAAGTTCGCCTGCCTACCTAAAATACTTTGAATACTCTAGCATTTCACTGAAGGTTGCACAAGCCAACTTGCAGTGTGGATACGAAAAAAAAAGAGAACGTAGATACGCAATTTCTTCCCACATACATCTACTTCGCCCCGAGAACCTCAAATCCAACAGCACAGCAAGAACCGCACTGTCCTGTCATCCTAAAATTTCCAGGCCAAAAATCGCCACAAAACTATAATACGCGCGCGCGCACGAGTGAACTAGCAACAATTTCCGCCAAAGTTGCAACCGCGAAAGCACAACAACGGCAACTATGAGATGATAACCCAGCAAACACCCAAGTGCCACTGCCGAACACACACATGCACACAAAGACACGGACTTTATGCACAGAGACACCAAACACTGGCCTTTTAGCGATCCAATCAGCTACAAGTACAGCGAAAACAAACAGCCAAACGGAACTTCTCATAACAGAGATTGTATCGAAAGAAAAGCAGAGACCTTGGAACCGTCTCGGTTCTGACCCAGAGCAAACGAGTACCGGGCGACCCCCTGAGCAAGAACCGGGAGCGGGACCGCAACAAAAGAGAGAGAGGAGGGACAGTACGGCCCCAAGGGAGCGTTCTGTGCGGTGCAGATTCCCATGGCCACCGCCTCCGCGACTCTGCCGAGCTTACCAGCACAGGGAGCCGTCTTGATAAAATTTACGAGAGGCTGTCGATAGGATGGCGTGGGAGAAAATATTGGGTGCGCCGGGCGCTCCACGTCACCGTGCGCCCGCCCAATCAGGATGTGACACGTGTCGCCACGGGGCTCCACCTGGAGCCGAGGCCCACCATTAGTTTTCAGTTAAATTTTTGTTACTTCTCTCTCTCATTTAATGTTTCGTCCTTTTCTCTGCACGATTTCTCCCGTTTGCACGCAAGCGTGCGTCCCTTCCCCTCCCAATTCTCTTTCAAAATTTTTTGTCTCTGCATTTTTCTCCATGCTGCAACGCCATTTCTCTCAACCAAACGCTCGCCGGTTGCCTCCAAGCTTGGCCGCCTCTACCGTCGCCGTCAAGAGCCACTCTCTCCCAAGAACCCCGCCAATCGTGACTGGGTCCCAAACTCTGGCCATCTCCGTCTCGGCTTCTTCGGCGAGCGTGGACACCCAAAACCCACCGGTTGCCTCCGAACTCGGCCGCCTCCGCCATCGCCGCCAGGAGACACTCACTCCGAAGGGCCTCGCCGGTCGTGGTTGGATCCGAGCTCTTCTGACCGTTTTCGCCTCGGCCTCTTCGACGATTGCGTACACCAAAAGCCAACTAGTCACCTCCGAGCTCGGTCACTTTTGCCAGTCGCCTCCAAGCTTGGCCGCCTTTACCGTTGCCGTCGGGAGCCACTCGCTCCCAAGAACCCTTCCGGTCGTGGCTGGGTCCCGAACTCTAATCATCTTCGCCTCGGCTCTTCGGTGAGCGCGGACACCCAAAAGCCCGCTGGTCGCCTCCGAGCTCGGCCGCCTCCACCGTCGTCGCCAGGAGCAACTCGCTCCGAAGAGCCTTGCCGGTCGTGGTTGGGTCCCGAGCTTTGAATGCCTCGGCCTCTTCGACGATCGCGAACGCTCAAAATCCAGCCGGTCGCCTTCGAGCTTGGCCACCTCTGCCGGTCGCCTCCAAGGTTGGCCACCTCTGCCGTTGCCGTCAAGAGCCACTCGCTCCCAAGAACCCCCCGCCGGTCGTGGTTGTGTCCTGACCATCTCTGCCTTGGCCTCTTCAGCGAGCGTGGACATTGGTGAAAGAGTTGATCAAGACAATGTCGTAGAGGAGCTGACCAACATACTAAAAGATGCAGTGTCTCTGAAAATTCAAGGTCTGAATTTCCTTGCAGTTTTGCTTGTTTGGGGCGAGAGGAAAGTTATCATTACTGCTGTTGTCATGGCAATATTCTTAATACATCATGTTCCTTAGTGTTTGTTTCTTTCCATTTTCAGTTAGAGAATTGCCTCTTGTTGAGCTTGAGCTGAAGAAGGCTTGTTGCAGGGCAAAGGCTCTACAGGCAATGTAATGAACTCTGCTGGTTCGCCAAATGTCATGCTTCTCTGTGTTCTTCTGTTCTATCCTCCAGTATTTTCTACTATGGCTGATAGTATTTAATGCTCAATGGGGCTTTTTTAGGTCTGTGCTTTATCAATTCTTTGAATGCTGAATGCCCTTAATCCTGAATATATTTCAGGCCCGTTCAGATAAAAGGACCTTGAACTTCCTTCAGCAACTATTGATTGAAGCTGTTGGGTAAATGTATTCTCGGTTGTGGTTCTCAAATTTTATTGTCAAAAGTACTTGATATACACTACTACCCCTTTTAAAGTTCAGTTGGACTCTATGTTGCCAGACTACAGATTGAAGGCGAAAACTTGTTTGTCTATATTTCTGGGCTTGTTGATGCTGCTACACGTTGGGAAGAAAGTGTAGTGCAGATTCTAGCTCGTGAGGCTCAGCTGCCTGAATATAAGGAAGTTCTGAGGTCTCTCTCTCTCTCTCTCGCGCTCGCTGTTATGCGTGTGCGTCATGTGAACCCGTTTGTGAGACCAGGTGGTGGGAATGGATGCAGGCTATTAAATATTAATATAAATGCATATAAGGTGCTAGCAATAACTTTTGTTGAAAGTGATTTTTGACTTCTTATATGCCAGGAGTTCGGAGGACATTCATGTGATCTTGCCTTCTTTACCTCATATCATCTCGACAATTACAATGTCTAAGTCTTGGTTGAAGAATTCGGAACCATTTTTGGGGTCTGCTCACACGAATAGGGGCTCACCAAGTTTGTTGCTTGAAGTCGATAAATTGAAGGTTCTTGCTAACACCTAAATCTCTAGTCTCACATCCATACATGTTTTATGTGTGCATTATTTCTGTCGAACTGAGAAGATGACCTCCATCCTGCAGGAGTTAGTTTCAGAATCCAAGCTACTCAAGGTATCCCTGGAAGAAAAAAGAACACTTGAAACAGTGTTGGAGAATTGCTTCCGATGGAAGCAGAAAGTTTGCTCCTTGCTGCAAAATGCAGAATGCCTGTATGATTCTAGAATTGTTAATGATGGACTGCGAGATGGTTTAACATAAAAAATTGACGGCCTACTGCTTTCACTGGATGCCATGATCAAAGATGGGCTTTCTCTTGGTTTTGACTTTAGCGAAATTCAGAAACTTCAAAATGCGCATTCGGCATTGCATTGGTGCATTAAGGCCCTCCAGTTCAGCTCCCTATCCCCATCTATTGAGGTGATTAGTCTCTATTTTTAGTTAAATCCATTCACTCAATCAGACTGAGTGATTTTACCAATTTCAGTTATGGCAACCTTGTTATTTCCTGCTATTAAATCGGCCACAGGTTTTCATGATCAATGACAACTTATATTTCATGAACTTAGAATAGTAAGCTGCACTTTATTGGATTCACTCACCTGTTTTTGGTTCCATGAGTTCAATAGCTTTTATTCTTATATTAGGTTGCTTTTATTTTATGAAGTTGGGAATGTTTAGCTGTCTTAAATTGGTTTATCAGCCTGTTTCAGCGATCATTTCAGTCCTTGTGGTAGTCTAATGTTAAGATATTAAGATGCATAAGTTCTTTAAACCTGACCAACAACCAGTATAATTGAAGCCCTGTTGTGCAAAAGCCCAGAGTTTTTTGGAGATCTGGACAATTAATAGGAGGGTCTATTTACAGTCTCAATGTCCCTTTTGCAGAGGAAACAACTACGACCAGCACTTAATTCTATTTTGCTGGTCTACCAGTAGTTAGAAGAACATTTTTTGGCAGAAAAATCCACTCATGTTCGTTGCTTAAGATTTTTGACAGATTTTCCATGGGAGTGAAAGCACCCAGACTTTTGGCTATTGATGTGGGCCCCTATTAGCAAGATTTGCAGAAAAATCTCCATCTCTTGTTTGACGGGATGCAGTCTTTTCATTGTTCTCAAGGAATAATTCAAGAACGGAAATGATTTTTTACTCTGTGTATCTTCTTCCTCCTCTGTTAGGATCAGTCTGATACTTTGATTGATGGTTACATAGAAATGGAATCTCTTGGATTAAACTAATGGAAGAACTCCCAAGAAATATGATTTTCAGACAAGAGTCCAGTCACCTGTGATATAATTTCCATTTGGACTCCTTTTACATCATCAATTCACCATTGATTGCCCAATCACTAGATTGGTCGACCTAAGTTATACTAATAGTGTTTAAGTGAGAAGGACAGATCATCTTCAAGCCATTTGGTTGGCTATGAGTGCAGGAGGTGCACACACGTTAATTAACTGTTTGGTTTAGAAGTTGGGCTATTTGTTAGTTAGTTGCTGAGGGACTATAGTTCAATTGGTTACTCTCTAATGGAAGCACAGAAATCGATCAAGATAGGGAATTCCTCTGTTTTTGTGTGCTCTCTTCTCTTACTATAATAATTTGTTTCAACATCTCTTCTCTAATCCAATCAATCTCATTATTTCAGTGGAGGATACAGGGATAGGTATTCCTCCAGAGGCGCAATCCTGCGTTTTCACTCCTTTCATGCAAGTGCGCCCATCAATTTCTCGAACACATGAGGGCACAGGTATTGGGCTAAGCATAAGCAAATGTCTGGTTGGCCTCATGAATGGGGAGATTGGTAAGCATACCCCAGGTGGGATCCACGTTTACCTTTACTGCAGTTTTCAATGATGCCTGTTCTACCTCAAAAGAGTGCAAGGGCCAGCTAGTGAAAGGACAAGGTGACTCTGGCACCTCAGAATTTCATGGTATGAAAGCAGTGGTAGTTGACACAAGACCTAAGGGCGACTACAGATGCTACTGGTCCATTTGTGATCATGAAGCCTCTAAGGGCTAGTATGCTGGTGGCGTCTTTACAGGGCGTCATGGGAGTTGGAAACTGAATAAGTTGCTCCAATGGGGGGTCTCCGAGTCTGTCTCTCCGCAACCTTCTCCGTGGCAAAAAAATCCTAGTCGTGGATGACAACAAAGTAAATCTCAGAGTGGCTGAGGGAGCTTTGAAGAAATATGGAGCTGATGTGGTTTGTACAGACAGTGGGGAAAAAGCAATTGCTTTGCTCAAACCACCGCAAGATTTTGATGCCTGCTTCATGGATATCCAGATGCCAGGAATGGATGGGTATGGCGTTTTCCTGCTCAAGCACTTATTTTTTTCATCAAATGTTGTATAGAAAGTGTATATACTTTCAGAGATTTGTACGTGTCTGATGTAATGGATTTGGATAACCTTTTCTATGTCAACTAGGTGGTGATAATGGATACGTGCATCTAATGGTTCTATAATTCCTTTGTTCAGATTTGAAGATACAAAAAGAATTTGATGGATGGAACAAAGTCCGAGCAAGGAATTCCTACCGCGACAGTCATCCTCAGAGCCACGTGAAAATATCTCGAATTTCCACCTACCGATCTTGGCCATGACTGCAGATGTGATTCACGCTACTCATGAAGAATGCACAAAGTATGGAATGGACCGATATGTTTCAAAGCCCTTTGAAGCGGAACAACTTTTTAGAGAAGTTTCGCGCTTTTTCCCATTCATCATTGAATCGAAACTTGTGGCTCTTGTATAAAAATGGTCTATACAATATTTTCTGCTTCGGATGCATGTGAATAGGCGATTGTTCTGTTGGAAATATATCTTGACGATTCCGATTCTTTAGATTATATTCTAGTCAATCGTGAATTAGTCTTGGTAAATAGGAAAATAGTGATTCCTTTATTTTTTTCTTTCTTGTTTTATTCTTTTGTCTCTTACACTATAAATGTATCAATGTAAATGCATACAAATCAATAGAGTAAAGCATCTTGCAAATCTCCATTACACTTTTGTCATGTTCCTCTATAATAGGAGGAGCCTGTGATTTGCAACCAAACTAGCTCTTTACCGACTCTAGCCTTTGTGATTTTTTTGTGTGAGGATCGTCCATTAGGATGAGGTCGAAACCATTATAAATCATATGGAACAAGCTGGGCGGTCTTCGGGCACAAAAAAAACTACACAAACCTTGGGCTGAGTCATCCTCCACAACTTTTGCGTTGGATGTCAAAAAAGAGGAAAAACTTATTTGATTCAAGAGAATTTAAAAGAGAAATGTCGCTCTCGGAGATGGCCAAGAAATCTCACAAGATGAACCTTCATCAAGTTAGCATCAATATCCAAATCGTCACCTTTGAATTCTCTCATTCAAATTGTCGAAACTTCTTCGATAATGGTCCCTAAAGTGACACTCGAACTCAACAACCTCTGAACTGAAAAATGATAAAACTCAAATAACCTATGAAAACATCAATCTTGTTCTTTAGTGTGCGGTTCATTTGCCCCATAGGCTAGTTTTTGCAAAACCTAGAATATACAATGTTAAGGATCCTCAATACGTTTATAATTTGAATTTAAGAATCCTCAATCAAACATTTATAATCTCAAACAAGAATTACGTCGAAATTTTAGGAAGTAGCGGCATGGGAAAATATGCAATAGCAAAACAAATTTAATGATATGCCAACATAAAGGTTCACTTTATTCAGCCTACAAACAAAATGCACATACATTTACAAACAACAACTAAAACTCATGAACAACCCAACCAACATCTTCAGGTTTGCCAAATCTCACAATATGTCAAGTTTTAAAGCTAAAATTACCATAAACAACACAACCCAACATTTTCAATCTCTGGTGATCTAGCGAGCAAAGACCGAATATACAATATCCTGACACGTGAGACGAGCATGGTATCCATAACTCTCTTCAATTCCATTTTACGAATAAACGTAAAAACAGCATCTCTAATATCCGCAAAAATCTCATGCTCTCTGGAAGCACTTGCCTTGATGACAGCGGCCAAAACCTGCGTTGCCATAATATTGGCAATTAACTATGATATATTTTAAGAAGTTCACCATTATCAACAGAAATAATGAAATTATGCAGAATGGAGTAAATACTAAATTAGATGAATAAAATGTCATAAACGACCGCAATATCTTTCTATTTTTGAAACATCCATTCACCAGCATGCTGCAATTCTTTCTAAAATAGTAAAAAAACATTTATCAAATTTAACAGTTGTTAATCGGAGAACCATGCAGAAACCAGATTAAGAGAAATGGCTTTTTAATCTAGACAAACCAACAAGGGTAACACTAAACTGTAGAACAAGAAGCAAATAGGTCTTCTAGATGAGTAGAGACCAAACCTATGACATTTTTCTCACCACGTAAAAGAGACAATTTAGGTAACTGTAGGGATATGGCTTAATGTATCTTGACCCACAAAATCAATCCTAATAGAGAATTACCTCCATCGAAGAAGTTTTCTGTGCCAGTTTCTCGCTTCCTTTGACAAGGATTCCTAAGCGACAGCTTCTATCGTCAAAGGTTTTCCAACTCCAATAACTGGAACAAAAGTACATAAATAATGACAATATAAATTATGCAAAGAGAAGTGGACAAAATGAACTCTTATCTTAATCAAAAGGTCAAATAAATTCACGTTATATACCTTTGAAGATGACAAAAGAGTAGATTCAATCTCTCCGGCCAATTTCTTTGCCTCTTCAACATACTCCTGTACAGATTTTAAGCAAATTACTGTAAGTCACTCGACTAGATAGAGTGCAGGTATATCAAATGCCACAACTTCACAATCTTCTTCAGAACCTTCAATTTAAGATGTCCAGGCTCGTTACACAGCATGGTATCAAAACTCAACAATTCAGTGACATATTCTAAATCTGCCCTCTCCAAAGCATTAGTAGAGCCCAAAGAATGATTTTCAATTTTTGCGAGGCAACTTCTTACACCTTCTGCCACCTCTGCATGTCAACTAACTTCTTTGCCATGGTACGTACCTGCATGTGATTGAAGTACACATTCATAGATAGTCGAATCATATGCATATAATCTGAGAAGAATTTCATGTAGCTAAAAGGCTTTGAACTAACAGGATCCATGTCAAAACCAGCCCAAAGAAATTGTTCAGCTTCTTTCAACAGTTTTTGATAAACATCCTTAGAGAAAGGATTTTTAAGAGCATCGGTTGACTGCAACAGCCATTGATCCGCAAGATGAGCTAAAGTAGCATGGCCACCTTTTACCTACAAGAACATATAATCCAGAAGAACATTCTCTCTTACTGAAGAACAAAAGGCAAACTAAAATAACAATCTTGACAAGGACAATCAACTCCAGCACAATATTAAAGAACAAGAGGAGATTAGCACAGATTCCAAACCTCACTAAACACCACTAAATTTCACTTTGTTCTTCATTGACATTTATTCCAACACCAAACAATTATGCAGTGACCTTGGTAGAAAAGAATTTCCTAGAATGTACATAGTTTGCCAGTCAACCAGTAAAAAACATTGGCAACTAAGACCAAAGCAATAAAACCAACTTCAGCTAAACTCTTCCATAAAACAAAGATCATATAATACCTAGTAAGTATAAAAATGAGACGATCCACCTTGCTTAAGATCGACACCTCATCCAGTCATAAATTTATAGAATGAACACCAAGGCTGAAGTTGTTTTAATTGCTGCAATTTGTTTTCTACATCCTTTATTTGATACCTTATCTAGTCTCTTTGTTAATTGACTAAGCAAGTCTTGTATCTGACAATACCTTTTTCGCTGGAGAAAGATCTTTGCTGGAGCACCCTACTCCTTTGAGTCTCCTCACCATTATATTTATCGATAGTGAGCAGCAAGTCACTTAACTTTGCTAATGTATGACGATAAAGGAGGCAATGTTTGCTGGGTTTGCATTCACAGATGTGTTGCCAGTGCTGCACAAAAGGGGTCTGATGATGAGATCGAGAATTACCAATTCTGGCTTTAAGCCCAAAAATGATGATGAAGAAGAAACACTTCATATGATTGGGTGATCCATTTCTTTGAATATGAACCCAACCAAAGAAGATGTTATTTACGGTGCCACGTCGGATCAAAGACAGGAAAGTATATGTCACCACCAATAATGTGACAAATCAAAATTAGAACCAGAACCGTTGATGTAATCAGATTTTTCCTTGCAAATTCAATCGTATCATACGCTTTTTAACATTATGACTTTAAGGATGTATTTCATTATGACAGAGGCCCTTGTCATGAATGCTTTCACTCATTGTGCCCAGCTAAGTGGAATAATCCAAGTTCCATGAGTTCAAGATCCCCCTTCAGGGGCAAATGTTTTTGACATTGCAGTATGGCACATGTACTAGGCTTGTATTTGCACTACAAATCAACTAATTTAACAGGATAATAAACCAGAACACAGTTTCCACGTACCTCAAGACAAACAAAAGCAGATGGCCTACAATCACATACAACTGCAGAAAGATAAAGACATTGCTGACATATAATGCACTTAGGATACTACAAAAAAACCAAAACAAATTCATCAACTAGCATCATATTGACAAAGTCATCAGAAAGCAAGAGTTAAACATGAAAGGTCGAGTACCTCCTCAGTCCCCAAGCATTCCGGACGTGTCTGTGGTGGCATTGTAAATGATTTTACAATGCCATTTTTCCAGAGTCGCTCCCTCCAACTTTTCTCCTTTGTATAAATTCTAAGTAATTCTTTCGCCAGAAAAGGTGATGCTTTTCTATCATAATTACTCTGGATATTGCACAAGAAGGCAATTCGGGACATTTCTGTAATATGGAAAGACCTCCTAGTAAGCAAAATTTAACTTTAGAAAAACAACTGTTATCAAAAGGAAACAGCAATTATTAATCCTTCCCATCAAACTAATGAAAGAGGCAAACACGGAAACTATGTTGATGATGATCATGAGTCCATCACAAAATACCAAAAACCAAAGAAAATAGTCCCAGGTAAAGATAGTCAAACGCACAACAGACGCCACACCGCCTCACCTAGTTTCCGCGTCTTGTCGGCGAGAAGACCGAGGTAGCGCATGACTCGATCGAGCTTCGCGTTGGAATACTCCTGCAGTTCTCAGCTCCAAGTAATCCTGCCTCGCAAGCTGCATCCGGAAATCGCTCTTCTCAGAGCTCGGCAACAGAGAAGGAATCGACCGAAGCAAGAAGCAAAAATTCGAAACAGGCAAATTCCCAACTCAATCGGGAGCCAAAACAGAGCGCGAGACGATCGGAGCGTTTCGGAAAAACCTGGACATTGTCTGCGAGCCGCTGGACCTTGGAGGCCAGCGGGAGCTGCGAGGGCGGCGAGGAGGCGGCGGCGGCGAAGATCGAGTACTGCCGGACGAAGGGGGCGCTCGGCCGGTGCTGGTCGTCGGCGTCGAAGGAGGCGGAGGTCGACGACGACTTCCGCAACTCGAAGCCGCTCACCTCCCACTTCCACCGGTTGCTCCTCGGCTTCGACTGAAATTTTTCAAAATGGCGCCTCTTTGTGCAGCCTGAGGGAGTGTCTCGAGGACAGCGGAGGCGTCGTGCCGGAGGCCGTGGAAGCGTCGTGCCGGATGCGATCGAGCGATTTTTGTGAGAGAGAGACTTCGTGCGGGAGAAGACAGAAAGAGAAAGGGCACTTCAAATGCCAAGGGCGGGAGAAGGACGCGGCCATTAATGAAGAGAGAAGGAGAAAATAAAATTTTGGCTAAAAAGAAAAGCGGGACCCAACTCCAGGTGGCGACACGTGTCACATCCTGATTGGGCGGGCGCACGATGACGTGGAGCGCCCGGCGCACCCAATATTTTCTCGTGGCGTGGGCGGGTGGGCGTCTCCGAGAGGGGCTTTTCAGTCAAGCGATTAGGGCAAGTGGCTCTGCAGCTGCAGGCGTCGAGTTGGGATGATCGGCTCCTGATTCAGTCTGATTTCAAAGTGGAATCGGAAACTGAACCATGAGGACTGGTTCTCAATTTTGAGATTCGAGGACTGGACGTCGGTTCGGGTCCGATCAATAGAACCAATCACTTCTTTTGTCCCCTAATTCCTAATTTGAAATGAGCACAACACTGAGTCATGAGATGATCTTTTTCGCTATAGCACACTCTTAGGATTTTGTTGATTATTTACTACCTTAAAATTCTTATCCTAATTCTGTGACTATAACCCAAAACGGAATTATTCAGTTTTTACATTTCGCGCGAACCTAAAGTTCAAACATTAGAAATTTCTAGTGATATGATCATTCAAATTCGCATCATAAATCAAATTCAATGTACAATAATTATGAAAAATATAATCAAATGTATATTACTTGGCACATTTGGCAGATTGTCACCAACCTTTCTCCCTACGAGATAGAATTGCTATCTACACAATCGACTATTACAGTGACTGAGAGTCAAAATGTCCAAGTGCCAAAAACCAACATGAAGAAAGAAGCACATCAAGCTTCAAGTTGATACAAGTCCTCCCCCTCAACATCCCCCGGCCACTTGGAACTCGGCTTGCTCCAGGACCACGGCCTCAGCCCGAACGAAGAACAGCACCATCTCCAGCGCCTCGAACACCTTCCGGTCGTCCAGGAACTCATTCCAGACCCCGCTCACGATGGAGTAGTTGTTGTTGTATGGCACGGGTGATGGACCGCGTGCTGTCACTGCGACACGAGCAGCCCCAGATCCTGCAGTGCCACCACCGACGGCGGGAGCTTGCTCTTCATGCTGTGGACCCATGAGTGGAACTGCTGCCCGAACATGATGCAGCCTGAGCAGACAGCCACGAAACTGAGCATCGTCGGGTCCTTGCAAATGAAGTCGATCGGGCCCACCACGAACACCACGGCGCAAGCCAGCGCATGGAGGTTGTTGGCCCCCTGGCGCCTGGTGATCGTCCAGGGCCACTTGTGGTGCCCCTGGAAGGCTTCTATCTGGGTGCCGAAGACCAGGGTCGAGGCGTCAACGTAGTTGTCAATGCCCCAGTGGTAAGACTCCCGATCCGAGGTCCGCCAGGACGTACCCGACCGCTCCCGCCAATATGGGCTCAGCCCACACGTGAGACTCACACGACGCGACCACAGACTTGGCCAGGGCAACGAGCACAGCGGTGCACCCGCAGGCAAGCCACGTGCGGTGGCCTTACGTGGATTTCAATGACAGGTCATCGCGGCAATATCAGCGGAGCCAGAGCTGTCAATAGCTGCGGTTTGACGGCAAGGCCAGTCGGGTCCGGCCGGGGCTTGACCGTGGTGGCTGCTAAGCAGTACACGCGGCCCCTGGGGACGTGAGCTCGTTCATGGAGCACCGAGGAGTGGAATAACTTGTGACGAAATGCGATAGACACGGAGGCTGCCGTGCAGCGAAGAAACCGTCATAACCGAGGGGCGAGAGAGACGACGTATATAAGTCGGAACAGCGGCCATGGAACAATTCAGGGAGTGAAAAGACTTGTGGAGAGGAACGGGGAGGATGAACGGTGTGGCTCGGACGGTGCTTGCGTGGTCTTTTCAGGGACTCAACTGACTCTCTCGTCCAAATTTGTGTCGCACATTCTTTCTACGTCAGCCCCCCGCAGGCATGCAAAACAGCGAATACTAGAAAATAAAGAAAGAAACGAGAGTTCGATTTTGCTGTCTAAATGACGTAATCACCGGTCCCTACACTAGTGCCGCTCATTTCACTCCTCAGTATGTACAGCATAAAACGGAAAACACAACCAAAAAAACAGTAAATTTTCCTCGCTTTAATATTTAAATCCTTCGTACTCTTTTTTATAGTGTCAAAACACTCAAACTTATATATAAAATAAAAATACTCTTCGTCCACCAAAGCCACCACTAAAAATCCTACACTTTGCTCACCAAGAAAATCAATACCTAAATTTGTACGTTCCATCCACCACTAGAAAATTCTCAACTTTATACATTTCCTATTCTTTGTATAGCCGGTATAATTTAGGAGTTCTTGCGACTCGAAAAAATTCGAAATATTAGGGTCACTGTTCGCATAGTTTATTATTTTTATGGTATTAATTTTATAATATAAAAGTACAGAATCTCTTCAGCTCCAATGATGCTTTAATCCGATTTTATCGATTCATTTACTTGGCTGATCCCATTACCTGGTAATTACTAAGCGTCCAAGAGCAATCAAATTTATTTACTCCTCTTGCCTTTGCCTACATATCACCTTCCTTTTTAATGGCCAAACTCACTAGCCTTTGCAAATAAAATGAAAATTGAAAATACAAAATTTACCTAAGAAGGTTACTGCACTATTTTCCTCTTCATACTCTAACATCTTAATATATATATATGATAAATGTCCAATTTTCTTATGTCTAACATTGCTCTTTTTTTCTTTCTAGAACTGAGTCGGATTGTATTAATTAGGAAAACCTGCTGCACTTATTAATCTACGAGACCAATTTCATATGCAATTTGGATCTTTACACCAAAAGGAAAAAAAAATATTCAAATATGGGATGATTTAAAGAGAAATAACAACTTACTAACTTTCAAGGAAAAAAAAAATAGGGGTGCTCCATGCAAATTTATTATAATTATTATAAAAAAATTTATATATAAAGGGCCTAAAAAAATCATCTTCTTTTTTTTTTTTTTTTTATTGGTAGGTGGCAGACTTTATCATAAAGTCTTAACGGCGAAAAAAATGATTATTAAAAGGCGTGTAGATAATGTTTCCGGACCCCCTTCTGGTACGTACGGATGGACGGACAGATTTGATCCGATCGATGATGACAATGATCTGTACGTACGGATTTGATCCGATCAATGATGACAATGCGACGCACGCACAAGCGGATATGTTCTTCTGCGCTTGCCTTCGTCCCTCCTCTCCACGGTCCACCTCCCCACTTTCCTTACATGTGCGTGCTTTCCACGCGCTGACCTAATCAAGCTTGCTTTGTTTGATTAAACTAAACCTGGGTCATTAAGAAAAACAGCTCTCGCGCGACACGCCCCAATCGGCTGGATCCAATGTTGATTTGTTTAGAGTAAAGCGAGTTTGACGTCACCATCGACTATCGTGACCATGTTCAATTAGCCAGTAAAGTCTCGAAATCATCTTGTTTCACGTATATTAATGTTTCTTTCTTTGGGACTCCACATGCATCACTCGGTCTGAACAGCACCTCTCAAGTCTTAACTTTGCAGAATTTCAAGGAGCTTCTGTCTCTGTTGTACTTTATATCATTCCCATTATAAATTTTCAGTATCCGTAAAATAATAATAATAATAATAATAATAATAATAATAATAATAATAAAAATAATAATAAAAGCATGTCTATTTTGCATAATTTCTACATGGCCAAACTGCATATGGCGGGTACTGAGAGCGCACAACATTATAGAGGGTGAAAGTCTTTTTTTATGTCTTCTAAGGACAGCAGACCATTATTTCCAAGCAAATAATAACAACCATGAGTACTAAACCCATTTTAACAATGGGAAAGCCAACCTACAGATTGATATTCAAGAACCCCTGAAGTTTATGAAATGATATGAGACTTTTTTTTTTTTTTTTTGAGACAAGAAAATGGGGTTAATTCAAAGATAGCTTGGAAATTACGAAGTACTTTCTCTAGAAAATAATTCATTTTAGAGAATGAAACCATTCTATATGCAGGCCTCTTTCTCTGGTGAGGATCTTCCACTTTTTATTATCATCCGCTATGGCATTATGTGTGTGGGAATAATTGGTATTTCAAAAATTAATTAAAATCACTTTGTTATAAAATATTTGAATTATTAAATAATGAAAATAAATATACGCACAATAAGAACTGTGCGTATAAGTATTTATGAAAAGAGAAAAAAAGCTTAATTGATGTTAACAGCTAACCAACTAGATTAGTGTAATCCCCTTAGTTCTTCGGGAACAAAAGCACAAGTAGAGAGATGCACTAGATCTAGACAGAGGAAATTAATGAAGGGAAATTAAATTGTACTATTGGAAAAAAAAAAAAAAAAGAGGAAAATGATTAGGCCATTTAAGTAGGAGAGCATGCCTGGGAAGGAAAATCTCAAATGGAGTTTGGCGGTATTACTCACAAAGATGCGCTCGCCTTTGAGCCAATTACAATTTTGGCCCCTTAAATAAAATTTGATTATATGGACATGGACATTTTGTGTGCCAAATGACATGAAAATGTCAAATGTGGTCCACCGCTTGATCGCTATCATGATATCCAGCCTCACCTGACAGCGGCAATTGTTATCGATTGGCCTCCGCACATCATTTTTCGGATTTGAATCACAGAGGCCAATTTCTGGGAAAATGCGGGTCCATTTCGCAACCCGAATCCGATTCGCGAACCCGAATCCGAGCCCATTTCAATACGCGTCCCCGACCACCCTCCTCCTCCTCCTCCTCCTCAAGCTCCCTACTTTCCCCGGCCGGATCTCCGCCTCCGTCCGCCGCGGCTCCGCGAAGATGGCGGAAACGGCTCGCTCCACCAATCCGAAGCGGCCCGTCTGCCCGTCCTGCTCCAAGCCCGCGCGCACGTGCCTCTGCGCTCGGATCCATTCTCCGGGTCTCGATCACCCCGTCCGCGTCACCGTTCTCCAGCACAGCCTGGAGCGGAAGCACCCCCTCAATTCCACTCGAATCTTGAGGCTTGGGCTCAAGAACGTCGCCGTCGCCGCCGTTTCCGACGTCAACTTCGGCGCCGAGTTCTCGATCTCGCCGCTCGAGCCGCACGCCGAAATCGGCGGCCACGGATTGGTCGGCGCGGATTTGGGTGCCCAAAATGGGGAGCAATCTGGAGTGGCGGTGGGAAACCCTAATTCGGTCGTCGAATCGAATGGAGCTCATTGTCCTGGGGATGATAGGGACTGCGGTTCGATTGCCCCGAACGGTGTGGAAGTTTCGGAGGATTCCCAGGCGCTGCAGAACTCACGCGCTTGTGGAGTCGTGTCTAGAGGTACTAGCAAACCTGTTATCAGTTTTCGAATGGGCAAGAAGGGGATTATCGAATCGACAGACCATGTTTGGATGTCTAGAATCGGTCACCAAGGAGCTGATTTTGATGCCATATTAGATTGTGAGTCGGCTCTCAATGTTCTATCGAATGGATTTGTGGTTAGGAAATCGCAAAACCTTCTGTCGAATCGGAGCTTGGAGCTCGAAGAATATGAAGAATTCGTACTCGAGGTGCCGCGCGGGTCAGTGCTTCTGTTCCCGACTGAGAATGCGCTCAGCATTAATGAACCCAAGGCAGCCGAGTTCAAAGTCAGGAACTTCAAAGTCAGGAACTTGATTGTGCTGGACGGCACGTGGATGAAGGCGAAGAGAATGTACAGCGAGAATCGTTGGTTGAAGCTGTTGCCTCATCTGAAGTTGGATTTGGAGGTGATGAGCTTGTACAGAGAAGTTAGAAGTCAGCCTAAGGCTGGATGTTTGTCCACTCTCGAGAGTGCCATTTACGCAATGAAGGCGGTTGGGGGCAGTCTGGAGGGATTGGATCAACTGTTAGATGTTTTCGAGTCAATGGTCGATGATCAGAGACGATGTAAAGATGAAAGATTGGGTAAATCCACTTCAGGGTTAAGCCTCTTGCAGCTTGCCCTGCCACAATGAGCTCTTGGGCAATTTTCTGTTCAAGTTCATATTGCATGATTGCATTGATCATTTGTGCCTGTTGAATTTGCATTCACTGAGGTCTCTGCTGTCCCGTCTTTTGCACTTCTCAAGGTTTTCAAACTAGGTCTTTTCCCTCTTAATTATGTCTCTAAGTTGAATTTGCTAAAGATGCGCTGATTTTCTGTACTGTGATTCTCTTATTTCTTTATGAATATTGACTACCAGCAGGCACCTTGTGTTGAGTATCAAAGTATCTGCTTAAGCTTTTATGCTATAATTCAATCTAATAGTACAGTATGACCCATGTGATGCACATATATATGTAACTACATCAAAGTTCAATGTGTAGACATGTCAGAATTCAGATAGAAATTGCCATTTCTCAAAATACTCTGTATTATTTAGCTCAGTTAATTATTTTCTACATGTTAGATTTCAAATAAAAAAATAAATCATTATTCACTTTACAAAGAGAAAGTACAAATATATTTTGCCAAAGTGGGTAGTCTTACTAATGATAAATTATCACTCCGTGTCAAGAATGATCACCTTTCACTCACCTGATGGTGATAATTAGGGGTGTTTTGAATTTTAACACAGGAAAAGAGGCACCCGAGAAAAATAAGGTTTCGGAGATTCTAGCCTACCTACTGATCTAACCCAACAACAAGATTAACTGAATTTAGGGAATCACCTATCGTCTGCTCTAATCGATTGTTAGATGGAGAGATAAAATGGTTTTCTTCATTATAATTCATCAATCTATAAGGCAAATGATTACTTAACATCTCATTTCCTTATAATTTATGTCTTGAGAATATTATATACTGCCCTCAAGAATATCTACTTGATTAAGTTAAAGAACAAAATCAGTTCTCTTGTTTATTGCCCCATCATACTGAAATTCCCTTAGTACTTTTGTTGCTGTCTGTATCTGTTTTATAGGATGATAGGGAAATTACATATATTGTGCTGAAAAGGATTTAAATAATTTCAATGAATATAAATAATTGTAACTTCACCATTACATGATTCAATTAATAAAATGAATCTCCTTTTCATAAGTTGATGCTCTGTCATCATTTTTTTTTTTTAATATTTTGTTAGGTAAAAAGCAAGAAAGAAGGAAAAAAAACAGAAATTGAATCAGATTCAAACCAACCCAAAGAAATTGGAAGAACAGAAGAAAAATTCAGGCCCTTTCTGTTCAAATGGCATTTGGTTTAATTAATATAGAAAACATCGATAGTTTCTGGAGGGGCTAAGATAAGAGAGACTGCATGGAGACTGGGGGGTCGAGCTAAATGTCGAAATGAAAACGTACACCATTGGCAAAAAGCGCTTGCTTATGTTGTCCAGAAGAGTTTCTCACACTGGCTTCTTTATTGGGTTAATGGTGCTTCAACTTTTATCCACCAATCAGGATGTTTGATGTAGCTAAGTCCTGAAAAGCTGGCATAGTAGAAGTCCTCGATAGTCAAGGAAAGATCATTTCTCTTTCTTTGGCACAATCCAGAGCAGTAGTCCTTGAGTAGGTACTGGCACAGGGTCCCTAATGTAATGATCATCTGAACATAACTCCCAAGAGTACTGAGTGACCAGATAATGGATGGCAACAAGGGTTTCAATCCTTGCAAATTCATGTCCTGGGCATATGCGAGGCCCTCCTCCGAAAGCAACAAAGCTGTAGGGTGGTACTGACGTCTGGTTTTCAAATCTAGCAGGATCAAACTTTGATGGCTCCGGGAATATGTTCTCATCCATGTGTGTCATGCTTGATGCCCAAAAGATCTAGTCACACATTAAGTTCCAAAAGTAATGAATCGACTGGTTTCACAGATAGAGAGAATAAATAGCAGATAATGCAAACATTTGAAGAGATAGGAAACGTTATCAGCTTCCTTACTTGCCAGCCTTTTGGAATGAGGTATCCACCATAGTCAATATCCTTTAAGGCTACCCTGAAGCCAGCAAAAACAGGTGGAACCATCCTCAGAGTTTCCATTGCTACTCTCCATGTGTACTTCATCATGGCAAGGTCTTCCCAAGTTAAAGGTTCTCCTGAAGTCTTGCTTTCTGCTATCTCCTCTTGTTCTGCAAAAGCAAAAGGAGGCTTATGACTTGCAATAAGGGGGAACGATCATGTTTCTGAGCTTTGTTGTTAAAGTTGATATCTGACTTTCGGAACTCTGAATTATTTGTGTATTGATTTATCTTGCATGTGGCAAGTCGTCCATTTTCCATTAGCAAAATCGATTCATTATTATTAACAAATTCTCCTTCATTTACTTTTATTTTCCTTCCTTTTTGGGCTGCAGGAATCTCTATGCAGATTCGGCAAATCTAAAAAGATGCAATAGAGGATGTGTACCTTGAAGAACTGCTTTGTAAACAGCAGGGTTCTTAGACAGAAGACGCAGCATAAAAGTCAGAAGCACGGATGAGGTATCATGTCCTGCAACCATGACTAGCATGATATTGTGCAAAATTTCCTTGTCAGTCACAACTTGTTTATTTTCTTCATTGCGCTTACTTAGCAGGCATGTGATCAAGTCTTGTTGAGGAGTGGCAGTGTGCTGCTCTAGTTTCACTTTCTTCTCTTGTACAAGTTCCTTCAACAGATCTTGGACCCTGGAGCTTGCACGGAGGCTCCTACTGTAGCGAGTGAACGGCAGCTTTATTGGTATCGACCACATTCCCTCTATCATTTCTTGAAAATTTTGCAAGAATTTTTCTCTTTCAGCTCTTTCCTCCATACCAAAGAGAAGAGAGCATATGATGTTGAATGTAAGGTTTTTCATCAGGGGCAATGCCTATAGGAAAATCAAAACATTGGTGTTATTTACTCTGCTTTTGTTTATCAAACAGATTATGCCCCCTCTAGTCTATGCATTCATTCTCATAGTCAATACATGTAGAGTCCATACAATTGTGAACACCAGTTATATGAGAGAGTGAGTGCATACTCCATATGTTTCTTAGAATTGATATGTATTGAATTTATCTCAAACCGATCAAAGCAACAGTGGGAGTTTTATAGCATATCGACATACCGCAACTTTTTCCTTGCCCCGCCAATGCAACTCCATGTGTTTTCTGACTTCTTCATCCATTTTCCCCACGTACTGCTTCAGAGATTCTGGTCGCAAGAACGACACCAGAGAGTCTCTCACGCGTTTGTGATCTTGGCCACTGAGTTCCATCAGATTGCGGTCTCCTAGAATAGCACAGATGGATGCTGTTTGTTTGTTGGCTATCTTGCTGCTGTCTCCAGAGAATACAAGCTTGTTCGCTACTTGTCCGTGAATGAACACGGTCGGTTTGCCGAAGAGAGAGAGCTTCGAGATTGGTCCATACTTCCTCGCTCTTTCTTGGAGCCATTCTTCTCCCGTGTTTGTCCTCATGGCTCGGAGCAGGTCAAGGCTTTGGCCTAGAATGGGGATTCCCAAAGAACCCGGAGGTAGCTTTCTTGATGAACCTCTTTTTCTCCAGCTTAATAAAAAGAGAACTGGTAGAAGAAAGAGAAAAAGGGTGATCAAAATGTTCATTGTTGTGGGTGTGGGCATGTGTGTGTGTGTGATGAGGGGAAAGCAAGAGAATTATAGCTCTCTATCTTTGTCTGTTTCTGAACTAGCACTTTAGGTGGTAGATTCCTTCTGGAACGGGCGATGACGATTACTGTGTAGAAAACGCATCAACTTTGACACAGGTCCTATTAAATATTGTGCCGATTTGTTTCGTGTGCCAGGCGCTTTATTCAAAGTTGCGGTTTACATAGACATAGACAATTAGTATAAGACTGACCTAACAGAGAAAAAAATTGACGTGACCTCTTGTTTGGTTGTGACAGCGGAGTTGAGCCCGGATGTATGTTACTCTGTTTCGGTCACTATCACAAATTTAACGGGAGGGAGCAAAACTGAGAACCAATTGTTAATGTGTCAACGTAAAATACAACAAAACTCCTAGAATGAGAAATGGACCACGGTTGTCGGAATTTGAAGACCAGAAAGATTGAAAGGAAGAACAGGATCAGTTTCTGAATTCCACTCGAAAAGCTTATCATCGTCCGCTATCATATTCTTCACATTCTTCTTATATGAGGTGGGATTGAAGGTGGGATTCTTGGAAACTGCAGTAAAAAATTATTCTGAATGGAGTCTTGATTTTTTCCAACCCAGAAGGGAAAGGAAAGCTAACTCCAAAGACTGATAAGTGAAGAGATCTCCTTTTCGGAGAAAGCTGGAACAATTGTTCCTATGCAAATTGAGATAATCCTAGTGATGCGAAAATCTTACTTCTCTGCACCATAATTCTAATTCCATTCTAGTGTCTGATTTTATTTTACCAAAAAGACATGCACAATTCATTTGATATAAGAGATACCCAGCAATTGAGGTCCTTATAGCAAGAGCCAGCCTTTCTCTAGCCTAGCCACTAGAACTCGAGAACAGGCACTGAGGATTTGGGCTGGACTTTGATGAACCCAGCTTGGGCACCGATAACGTAGAAGCAAGAGTTGGGTAACCGAGCATAGGCACTAGAGTCTTGGCCCAACCTCGAGGGACGTGGGCCCGATCGCCAAGGATCCAGGACCAAGCACTAGTGACTTAAGCATGGACTTGGCCCCGGTCACCATGAAACTGGGCATGGCTCGGTTCCTAGGTATGGCTACCTAGGTCTTTGGTCCAACCACAAGGGACCTAACCCGGGCTGCCATGGAACCAAGCATGGCCTCGATGAACCAGTGCCCGTGTAATATAATGGCCCGATAAACCCAAGCCCATGTCTTTAATAGACAAACTCAGCTCATATTTCTTCTTCTCTTCTCTGGATATTTCATGTGATGGCAAGCACCAGACAAAATAAGAAAAAGGAGAAAGAGAGAGGGGGCCTTGTCCGTGAGAAGGAAAAAGGGGAAGAGAGAGAATTTTTGCGTGCTCACAGTCTGGAAGACTTGTGAAGCCGAATCAACACTGTTTTGCAACGTTGGTAAATGATCAAAATCTCTAACCGTCTATTTAGAGGAATTGCCAAAATTAGGGCTTGAAATTTGGATTTAAATCAATTATGACTTGCTATATTTGATTGGAGAGTTTTCGAGCAGTGTGTATATAAAATGATAGCTTAGATGCTATGAAGTTATAGCACCTTACGAATCTGAATTTGAACTTACGCTTTGCTCGGAACGAAATTTTCAAGTTTATTGCACATGCTGATCAGGTTGCGAATAGTAAACTTTGAGCTAAATTTCAAGCCTCTAATTTCGACTTTGAGCTGAATTTCAAGTCCATAATTTCGATGATTCCTTTAAATAGATGGTTAGAGGTTTCCATCACTTACCGACGTTACAAAACAGTGTTGATTCCGCTTGACAAGTCATCCGGACCGTGAGCACACGAAAATTCTCTCTCCCTTCCCCCTTTTTCCTTCTCACGGACGAGCCCCCCTGTCTTCTCTTCTTTTTCTTATTTTGTCTATTGCTTGTCCTCACGTGAAAAATCTAGAGAAGAGAAGAAGAAATATGGGCTGAGTTTGTCTATTAAAGACATGGGCTTGGGTTTATTAGGCCATTATATTACTACTGAGCACCAATGACACAGGCGCCAAAGCTGGCACTTGGACATGGCCATTGAGGACTTGGGCACAGGCACTAAGGTCCTAGGCCCAATCTTTGTGAACTCAAACCTATTTTTAATGGACCTAGCCACCTAGGCTCAAGCACCAGTAACTTGCATATGGTAGCCAAATACCCGAGCATTATGTCTAGGTTCCAAGCCAAACCTCTGTGAACTTGTGGCTTGCCCTAATAGACTCGAACTTAGGCACCGGTGATTTTGGTGCAAGAGCCAGGTACCCAAGCATGATCATCGAGACCTGGACCCAAGCACCAGGGTGTTGGGCTCGGCATCGAGACCAACTGTCAAGAAACTAGTCCCGGTCTTGATGGAAGATTGCATGGATACTGGGCAATAGAGCTAAATGTCAAATTTATAATGACAACATGCATATAGCTTCATACAAAATGAAAACATACACCATTGGCAGAACGCACTAGGTTATGTTGTCTAGAAGAGCTTCTCAAAGTACTGGCTTCTTTCATGGGTTAATGGTGTTTCAACTTTTATCTACCAATGGGGATGTTCGATATAGCTAAGCCCTGAAAAAATGGCATGGTTGAACTCCTGGATAGTTGAGGAAAGAATCGTAATTTATTTCTGTTTTTTTGGCACAATCCAAAGGAGTAGTCCTTGAATAGGTACTGGCATGGGGTCCCTAATGTAATAATCATCTGAACATAACTCCCAAATATAATGGATTGCAACAAGGGTTTCATTCCTCGCAAATTCGTTTCCTGGGCATATGCGGTCTCTGCATTCATTCTCATAGTCCATACATGCAGAGGCCATACAAGTGGGAACCAGAGTCATATGAGATTATGAGTGCATACACCATATGGTCCTTAAAAAATAATATGTATTTGAACATACCTCGTACAGATCAAAGCGACACCCAGAATTTACAGAATATCAACATACCACAACTTTTTCCTTGCCCTGCCAGTGCAACTCAATGTGCTTTCTGACTTCTTCATCCATGTTCCCCACGTACTGCTTCAAGGATTCCGATCTCAAGAACAACATGAGAGAGTCTCCCACGCGTTTGTGATCTTGGCCACTGAGTTCCATTAGATTGCGGTCTCTCAGAATTGCGCAAATGGATGATGTCTTCTTGTTGGAAATAATGTTGCTGTCCCCGTGGAACACAAACTTGTTTGTTGCTTGTCCATGAATGAACACCGTCGGTTTGTTGAAGAGAGTGGGCTTCGAGATCGGTCCACACTTCCTCACTCTTTCTCGGAGCCGTTCTTCTTCTCTCGCGTGTCCTCACGGCTCGGAGTAGACCGATGCTTTGGCCTATTATGGGGATCCCCAATGATCCCAGCGGTAGCTTTCTTGATGATCCTCTTCTTCTCCAGCTTAACAGAAAGAGAACTGGTAGAAGAAGGAGAAGAAGAGTAATTAGAATGTTCATTGTTGTCGGTGTGGATATGCGTGTGTGATGAGGGAAAGCAGGAGAGTTTTAGGCTGCGCATGACAAAATTTCTGAAACAGAAATTGATTTCTGGCTAGAAATCAATTTCTCAATTTCTATTTCCCGGACAAGTTTCTGAGCAAAGAAACCCGTTTGATAACGACTCAAAATTTCTATTTAGAAACAAACCGTTTGATAACGAGAACAAAATTTCTATTTCTAGGAATAGAAATTGATTAGATAACGACATAGGAAATCCTCAAATACAAAATAATAGTTGAAATAATACTAAAACAACATAGGAAATCCTCAAATACAAAATAATAGTCAAAATAATACTAATACATTAGAAAAGTTGAAAATACAATTTCATGGAATTTCTGGCATATTATTATCCCTTGCCATTTTATTGGCAATGGTTTTCCTAAGCGTATTTATTTGGTTTCTCTCCTCGGTCAATGTATCGTTTGCAAGCTCATCCTGCGTAGGTTCAAACAAGTATTACGGAAAGCATGAATATGGGTACCATCAATGGCGCCTATACAACCCTGTCATTTTATCAAAGACTAGTATTATACAAGATTATCAACAAAATAAAATTGATGATTTAAAGGAATATATGAGAATTCTACCTTGAAGTAATGTTTATGGTTAGGAACCAATCGGGGGAAGGTCGGTTTATTTTGATTCTCGAATTGAATCAGTCTAGTTGCTCATCCCTAATTTCTTTATTGTTGTTCAATGAACCTTTAATGGCCCTTGCATAGCAAAGAGAGAGATTCTCTTGAATCTCTTGCCTTCGAATTAAAATTCAAGATTGTGTAACAATCTAATTATTTTTATTTTGCAAGAATTTTGAATCCGTAAAGAAACAAGGTTAAATTTCTAGGCATGTTTTTTATTCATCTATTATGTAAGAACTTTTCTTCAATGGCCATGCGTGTGCCCTTTCTAGGAGAAAAGAGCCCCTTTTTTTTAAGTAAGCATTTAAGAACTTTGGTCATTTTTGAAAATTGGGGACCCATTCAATTGCCTTTCATCTTAAAGAGGAAGTTATCAAAAAAAAAAATTGAAAAAAAAATGAAAAAAAAAACACGAGCAAAATAAGAAAAAGAAAATTAGCAATAATTTGTGAAGTAGTGGTTATGAGTGAATTAAGTTAGCAAGAAAGCACAATGTTCTTTTATATGGTTTGATTTCGGTTTCGATTTTATTTCTAAAGCGAGAAGTTAAAATTTCACTTCTAATTTCTTCAATTTCTCTATTTCGGAATAGAAATCTGTTTCAGAAATAAATCAAAATGGATACCAGCAGTTTGGTTTGCCCAAACGCATTAGGGGAACAGATAAAAAAGAAATCGAAATAGAAATTTTGTAAACGCGCGCCCTCAACTCTACTCTTGTCAGTTCCTCAACTAGTATTTTAAGGGGGTAGATTCCTTCTGCAACGTGGGATGCAGGAAAGTCACTTATTTTGATACAAGTTCTTATTAAGAATTCTGCCGATTTGTCCCGTTTAGCAGACGCTTTATTGATAATTGCGGATGAGTAAAACAATTAGGATAAGACCGACCTAACAGAGGGAAAATTTGATGTGACCTCTTGTTTGTTTTCAACAAAGGGAGTTGAGCCCGAGAGGGAAAACGAAATCTTGCTTTAGAAATTTACTTTTGTGCTCTTAAAATGTTCCAAAAAAAAACCAAAACCCATTAGTAAAAAATCCGGCAAAATTGCATCATCCCTTGGGAGCAAAATTAACAATTGATGGACCGCGCAGAACCCATCAAAACACGTCGAATGAGATATGGACTATATATGTCAGAATTTGAAGACCAGAAAAACTTATTTAGTTTCTGAATTTCACTCAAGAAGTTCATCATCATCATCTACGGGGATGATCAAACAGTTTCGTCGAACAAACCCCTACAACTAAACAAAAGAGAGGGCAAAGAAGAAGAAGGTGAAGAAACTAATATGGAATTGGAGGTGGGTTTCTTGGAAAATGCAGTGAAAAATTATTTCCATGGGAGTCTTGATGACTTTTGAACCCAGAAAAGAAAGGAAAGGAAAGGAAAGGTAACTCCTAGGACTGATGAGCGAAGAAGTCTTATTTCCGGCAAAAGGCGGAACGGTAGTTCCACGCAATTGGGATGCACCTGCTGATGAAAATTTGTCACTTCTCTGCATAACTCTAGTTTTATCCTAGTGTCCGGTTCTTTACACCAGGCGCGGCCTTTGTCTCATGTTTTGGTTGGATTTGGACCTTGTTGGGTTGCATAGCTTTTTGAGTGGATGGAATGGACCACTATTCCAACAATCGGGAAAACTTGTCTAAGTATTACAAAGTATACATGCGCCACGCATTGCGCTATCAAACTCTTTTGAAAGGTGTTCATATTGGGAATCAGCCGAGTGTTTGGACGAGGCTGTGACTTAATACTTGTGGTGCTTGGAGAATACAAGCACTTCATGGTTCTCAACTTCCATTTCCTTCTCATAACCCGCTCGGCATTGATGAACTTGAGGAGGCGGCTGAATTCGAAGTGATGAACTTGATTGTGGTGGGATGGAAGGTGGATGAGAAAGTTGTAGGGAGGATCCTGGTTGAAGCTGTTGCATCTCAACAATTGCTCCATCTGATGTCGGACTTGGAGCCGACAAGCATCTATGGAAATGTTAGAAGTCTACCTGAGGTAGGGTGCACATTGTGCACTTCAATCAAGCTGGATTGCATCGTACAAATTCGTATTGTTTCGCTACATTGGCAAATGATGGACGCTCGTCAATGAAACATCATCACATCATGGCACTGGTCGATGTTATGTATGACTGTAGTGCAACGTTGCAAACACTACCATGAAAAGGAATTGCAGAAGCAATAATCGCACCTGAGACGAGGATTTAATGAGTCAATCAGATCTTGGGTCTTGGCAATTGGTATATTTTAGAATAAGAAAGCATGCATAAAGAGGAGAGACCCTTCACATTTCGTGTACTTGTGCTGCCTTTCTCATCAAGTCCATGATACTTTTAATTCAAATACTTTTAGAACACAAAATGTCTTATCAAATCCTTAAAAATTGAGAATGGATCAATTTTTATTTTTATTTTTGGTACACTACGAGCCTATCACCCAATCACTATTCATGGTGGGTGTTAACTTAGTTAATATATAATGTATATCACACACCAGTATCGTTCAATGGATAAATCAACTAGATTTTATGTCGGAGGGACTTGATTAGACGTTACATATAAATAGAAAGACCCGATAAAAAAATTGAAATCATATGCATTTAATTAGAAAAGACAGACGGACCAAAAAAAAAATTAGAAAAGACAGCCAAAGTATATAGACAACAAAAAAAAAGGTCGAATCATGGAAGAACAACAACAACAGAACAAGACGAGGAGCAATGATGTCCTTTAGGACATCAAGACAGAAAAGAACAGCTAAAATGGAGAAGGAGAGCTGCAACGCTGCTGCTGATTGCCGTGAGGAAAAGGAAAACGGCCCCATCCAAGAAGAAGGCCCAACACAGAACCAAAGGCCTGAAGGGGCGATCCCATCGCGTCACTTCACTTCCCACTTTTACCAACCGAATAATTTACTCAGGATGGGCAAGCAAGGGCCTGTTTATTTGTGTTCATTGTTTTATTTATGAACAGATTTTCTGTTTTTGTTTTAGGAAAAAAAAAACGTAAACGCGTTTGTTTGTGTTTTTGTTCCAAATCATGTTTCTTTGTTTAGGAATAAAAAAAAAAGAGAAACAAAAAACAAAAAAAATTGTTTTCTTGTTTCGAAAAAAAAAAAAAAGAACAACTTCTCCTCTCTTTTCTTTTCTTTTTTTTTCTTCTTCTTTTTGCTTTGGCCGGTTGTCGGCCTCGCCCAACCACGACGAGGCTCGCCGACCGCCCTGGGCTCGCCCAGTCCAGCGAGGCTCGCCGACCCCGGCGAGGCTCGGGCTCACCCAGATCCGACGAGGCCGAGCTTGCCCGGCCACGGCGAGGCTCGGCTTGGCCGGGCCACCGCCGGCGACGCCGACTTGGTGGTGGCCGGCGAGGCCAAGCCTCGCCGGTGGCTGGGCAAGCTCGGCCTCGCCCAACCATAGCGAGGCTTGACCTCGTCGGGGGCGGCGAGCCTTGCCGTGGCCGGGCAAGGCCGCCGGCCCTCGTTGGCCGGTCGCCGGCCATGGCGAGGCCGCGACCAGGCCACAAGGAAGAAAAAAAAAAAAAAAAAAAATGAAAAAAATGAAAAATGAAAAAAAAAAAAAAACATTAAAATATTAAAAGAAATAAAAAAAAGGAACACAAATTTATCAAACACGTGTTTACATTCTTTTTTATTCCAAGAGACAGTTTATCAAATACGTTCTTTTGTTCAAAAACTGTTAGGAAGTAAATAGTTTTTTTTCATTTCGTTTTAAAACAAAAAAAAAAAAAAACAAACAAACGCACCCCGAAAAGAGCAAACAGCTGCGGAGAAACCGGGGGCGTGGAGATGAACAACATTCTCTGACAAACAGAGAAGCATTTGGGAAGTGGACATGGAAGGAAAGATCCCGACTTTGGTACTGTTTCTCTGCATCTTCTCGGCTGCCGTCGCGGCTGATTACGTGCGGCCCCAGCCTCGCGAGACCCTCGATTTCCCGTGGGACCGCAAGCCCTCTTCCTATCCCCAGCAGGTGAAGGACTTATCTATTCTCGCTCCTCCTTTTTTCTGTGCTATCTTGCGTTTCGAAAGTCCTCTTTTTTTTCTTTTTTTCTTCCCTTTTTTTTTTCTTTTTGCGGGATTGGAATTTGTCGAGTTTGCGTGACTTCGGGGGGTTGAATTCGGCTCGCTGGTCTGCAATTTCTGAAATTGTCGCTTTCTTGGAGCTTTTTGTTGTGTTCTTGAAGCTGGAATTGCTTCGTGCTTCATCCTGTGGTGAAGATTGTGAGATGAGTGTCAAATCACGTGAAGAGGGACCTGAACTAATGGATAGTACAAAGGGGAAAAAGGAAATCTCACGTTAACTTAGGTACTTCATATGGCACCAAACCGAGATTACTAAAGTTACTATCTTTATCTTTATCAGTGTGATGACCACCGTCGGTCTCCTCGCCCTACGCTGTCCTCGTAAACTATGTTGTTCTTTAGCAGTATCACCAATTTATAGAGGCCAAGGTGTTGAATGATCTGTTAGTGATCTGCCATAGGACAGTAGGTCTCATCTTTTTGCAGTTCATGTGTCCATTGAGTTTGTTTAGTGAGAGAAGCTCGGTTGTCTTTGTTCTCTTGTTGTGTTGACTTAGTTCGCGTCAATAGTTGGTGTTTTCAGTATTGTTCCGATATGAGTTCCAGCTGCCTCAACAAGATCTCAAAATGATACGTCGTGTGACATTATCAAAATCCTCCTGCAGGTTCACATTTCTTTAGCTGGAGATGGACATATGCGCATTTCATGGGTCACTGATGGTAAATCTTCCCCTTCATACGTGGAATATGGAACATCGCCAGGTCGATATGACTCTACGGCTCAAGGAGAGAGCACTTCTTATAGTTATCTATTTTATAGCTCTGGAAAGATACACCACACGGTGATCGGGCCATTGGAGAGCAACACTGTTTACTTCTACAGATGTGGGGGAGAAGGTCCTGAGTTCCAGCTCAAGACTCCTCCCACAGAACTTCCGGTTGCTTTTGCTGTTGCAGGAGATTTGGGCCAAACTGGCTGGACTAAATCAACACTAGACCACGTTGATCAATGCAAGTACAATGTGCATCTCCTTGCTGGAGACCTGTCCTATGCTGATTACATACAGCACCGCTGGGACACATTTGGTGAGCTGGTGCAGCCACTTGCAAGTGCAAGGCCTTGGATGGGAACACAAGGAAACCACGAGGAGGAGAGCATTCCAGTGATTAAAGATGGATTTCAGTCCTATAATGCTAGGTGGAAGATGCGATATGAGGAGTGTGGATCGAGTTTGAATCTATACTATTTTGAGGTGGCAGGCTTCCATGTCATCATGCTTGGCTCATACACGACTATGATGACTACTCAGAGTAATATAACTGGTTGAAGGTTATTCTGCATTTCCCTTTTCTTTGCCATGCAAAAGTTGTTGCAATACTTCAGATGCGGTAGTGAATCAATTAAATGCACTGATTACAGAGGAGGAAGTTTGTGCTGTTAGCCATCTGTAAAGTTAGGATTCTGAGATTGAGGTAACAAATCTCACAGATAGGAAAGATTAAATTTATAATTATATATCCTTGATTATATTTTGTTAAGAGTAAATAGATTTAAAATCAAATTTAGCTGCTATTTTGCTAATGAGGCAATTTTCAATCTAGACCTTGCTATGGGGAATTAATCTCCATATTTGTTTTCAAAGGCAAAGGTGATTGTCAGCTATCATATGTCGCTCTTTGTTCTCTTATATTGATGCAAAGGACTTATGCTGATATTTAGCGCTTATTTGTGTCTGATGGATTTGAATTTTCTGCTAATCTACAGGCTGATCTTTCAAAGGTTGATTGCAGTAAAACTCCATGGCTGATCCTATTGTTCCATGTACCTTGGTATTAACAGTAACTATCCTTCGCCAAGGTGAAGATGATGGGATGAAGCAAGCTATGGAACCATTGCTTTATGCAGCTGGGGTGGACATAGTATTTGCTGGTTCTGTGCATGCTTATGAGCGATCTGTATGAACCCTATACCTATACTTTTTCATCTCTCATTGTCATTGGATGTGCATGAGGCATGATTTTAAGTGGTCATCACTGAACAGAAACGTGTCAATTCTGGACAACCAGATCCTTGCGGTGCTGTTCACGTTTCTATTGGCGATGGGAGGGAACAAAAGGTTTAGCACATAGGTATGTCCTCACTCTAAAGAAAGCTATTGATTAGGGATTCGATAGGGCATCTTGTTGATGAATTTTCAATGGATGCATTGGGAAAGGCTGATTTGGCTCCTGTGTATCATTACACAGATAAGAACCCCCAGCCAGAGTGGTCTGTCTTCCGTGAAGCCAGCTTTGGTCACAGTGAGCTCAAGGTTGTGAATTCAACACATGCATTCTGGAGCTGGCATGGGAATGATGATGATGAGCCAGTGAGGTTCGACCAGCTGCGGATTACTTCTTTGGAGAGTTCGGGTTGCCTCGTTGAAAAGAAACGTTCCTTGAGGAAAATTCTCATGGCTCCTTGGTATTGGCGGTATGGAATCCTGATGTCATGACCTATACAGGATTAGTCTTATGGTGATGTAGCTAGGATAGGGGGATGCCTTACCAATATGTTTTTTTTTTTTCGTTGGTCGGTTGTCAATTATGTACGTTGAGACCGTGCAAAATTGAGTGAACCCTGTGGGATTCAATAGAAAATATATTTTCTGGGAAAGTTGAGGGTGCCAGGTTTCTACTGCGCATGATCGCCATGTTGAATGCAACCTGCACTATCCTACATTGTGACAATCAATCTCATCCTTCTCTCATATCTTTCATCTAAGTTTCGAATAAATATTTTTCCTTAATTATTGAAAGAATAGTAAAATGCTCATTTTATGATTGCTTAGTTCAAAACTCCGTATAATGGCAAAAAGGAAAATCATATTGAATGTTTTATTTCTTCATCCAATTAAATCTTATTATTAA
The DNA here is from genome assembly GCA_014182565.1 of Eucalyptus marginata. Taxonomy (NCBI): domain Eukaryota; kingdom Viridiplantae; phylum Streptophyta; class Magnoliopsida; order Myrtales; family Myrtaceae; genus Eucalyptus; species Eucalyptus marginata. The sequence goes on along the minus strand of CM024590.1, from coordinate 10,074,042 downwards.
CTCACTATGAAATTGCACAAGAAATGAAAAATAACGCGCATGCACAACACATGTATGAAGCTAATTCTATTTTACGACACTTTGGAGCACATTTTACTTGTTGTTTGCCTGTGATTTTGAGCTCTTAAATCTAGTCAATTCTTAGTTCTTAGATTTTTTTTTTTTTCGCATTTATATGATATACATTGTCAATGCAAAAAGTATTTTCATATGAGCGGTTTTATAACGTGGAAATATCATCCATACTTATAGAATAAATCTACGTTTTAAACTTAAAAAGTATATGTGAATCGTTTTTCAAAGCCTGCACCTGTAAAGAAATTTTTACATTGCTGGCGTACAAAAATCTTATCCAAGAAATCGCAATAAATCCATGCAGAAATTGAGCAAAGCTCTAACTAGGAAGGGAAAGGAGAGGGGGACAAAGAAAAGAAAAGAAAAAGGAAAAAATAAATAAAATTATAAAGAAAAGAAAAAAGGAAAAATAAATAAAATATATTTAAATATTATTGAAAATTGTTCATGTAACATCGGTCATACCGCGTAAAATAACTATGTTCATGTTAATGATTTTTAGCCAAAATTAGCTGGATAAAATGAATTGACATAAATACAAAATGTTAAAGACTCAATTGATAAAAAAAAAAAAAAAAAAGATTGAATTGGCATAATCACAAAAGATTTAAAACTTTTTGCTAATTTTCTCCATTATTCTTATAAAATACCGCATGTGAACTTGTGGTGAACTCTTGTTGACACCTAAATTTTGGCGACCCGTTTAGTCATTTATTGCATTAAAAATTAGGGGGTTAATTTTATCCCTGAAAAAAAAATATAGTTAATTGCATAACATATAGTTTTAGGAGCATTTATTATTATTATTGTATTTGCATTGGACCAGGATGGATTTGACTCGATGTTTTTGAGTTTTAACACGACGAGATTAGACCAAGCCTGCGGTGAGGAAAATTTTAGCCAAGTCCATGGATATTGAGATCGAGATGAATTTGAAAGAAAAACAATATCTCAAAATCTTTCGGTCACGTGGCAGAGAAGGAAACAATCGGTGTAGTCCTCGTCTTATTCATGCTTAGTGGGTTATTTGAACAAAAAAAATAAAAAAAGAGAGTGACGTATATGCGGCCACCGATTGCACTTGAAGATTTAGTCCAATATGAATATTGACCGAATATCTCTGCCAAATAGAAAAGGAAATAAAATATGTCAAGATAATGGGCAAAAAAAGAATATATAATTGAGACACTCGAGTAAAGGGGGGAGGCTGGACAATTGAGACACACGGCCGCAATTGAGAGAAAAAGGAGCTGCAACCCTAGAGAGAAAGCGGCGAAAAGAGAGAGAAGAGCAGAGAGCAAGGTCTTTGTCCCGGCCCTTCATCGCAACCCCTCCATCATCGCGCCAGACAATCGATACAAACGGCCATTGCGAGATCAAAGAATTGAGAGAGAAATAAAAGAGAGGAAGCGTCTTCTTCCCAAGCGTGTCTCCTCAGCCGAATTGAGCCCGACGTTGCTGCTTCCTCTTGGTCCCACGACCTGCGTTTCTATTCTCTCTATTTTACAGGTTATTTCTGGATTTTCTAGCAAGTTGTCAACGCTGGAGGCCTCGACGAAGTTGTTGTCTCCTGCATCACAGGACAACCCGCTGGTTTGTCCGAGTTGCGGACCATGGCAGGAATCCAACAAGCCGAGCATCGCCCAGAGCACAAGCCATGCACCGCCATATCGGGTGTCGCAGTGATCCAAGAGTCCCACCAACGAACGCCCATCGATTCTAGACGAGCTCCTGCAATTCCGGAGAGAGTTCAAGCATCCCCACGGCATCTCTAGTCCACAGTCGTGCTTGCAAACTTGTTCTCGAGCTGAATCTCTATTTTGTAGGTCTTCTTCGTGAATCCAACAAATTCGCCTACAAGACAAACTTGAAAACAGGGAACGCGTACCCTCACTTCTCTGCAGCGCCCATGCATAAATCCATGCATGAAGAGGGAAAAGAAAAATCAGGGCATAGATATTCCAGTAAAAAGGGGTGGTCAACTTTGAGGGGGAATTGATTGTTTTTTCACAAAAATTGAGGATTGACGTGGAGCACTCCCTGCACGAACATCTTCTTTGGTTCACCGCTTCTAAAGCGGTCCAGCAACGCAATCTTCTCGCGTGCCTTGGAGCCGTGAACACACCCAATTGAACCACCACGTCGAGCTCACTATAGGCCATCACCAGTGCCATCTTTTGATGAGTCCGAATTCAGGGACAATATCTACGAAATAGGTATTGTCCAGAAGTGAAAATACGAAAGTAAAAATCGTCAAAGCTTCCTCGTTGCGGAGTCACCTCGACGTCTTCGACCCTAACCAAGCGGTCCATTGTGATCCACCTTGGGTGTCCTCGTTGCCGCCGGTCACTTGCCCCACCGTGCCGCTCACCGCTGCTCAGCATTGCAAACCACCATAGGTCACCGGTCGTGATCCATTGCCCGACGGTCGAATTTGGAAAGTTATTGTCACAATTAGGTAATCCTTCTTACTCGATTCTATTGAATATTTTATACCCTAATTTGTCTATCTGATATCCATTAATCATATTTGAATCTAAATTGGGATTTCTTTCCTAATTCGCAACCGCATATAATCTTTGATTCCATCTATAAGGCTTTAGATGGAATTATTGATTCCGCGGGAATATTTAAAATTGATGTTTTGATCTTTTAAGGCTTAAGATCAACTCATCGATTTTATTCGCGAAATTTCAAGTTGGTTGGATATTATCTCCTTATTCACATTGATTGGATGATATATGATCTCGAGTGATTTGGTGCTTATCTTACTTTAATTGCTTCATCCCAAAAATACAAAAAAAATTGCATTTGTATCCCATGTAGATTAGGATTGATTGCATGATAGGTTAGTTAGTCATTTTTTTAAAAGTTAGATGATATCTTTGAATTAAATTGCATATCTAGGATAAGAAATTTATCTATTTTGAATTTTCTAAAAATAAAAATCCAAAAAAATGCAGTCATTTAGGATGTTAGTTCTTTTTAGATTTGAATTGCATGTTTAATTATTTGGCAATTTTAATTTCGAATTTTATAAAAAAAAAACACAAAAAAAAAATCATCATGCATCTATCATGTAGAGTTAGGGCATTCTTTGTACGTCATTGCATATTAGGATTGCATGTTTATTAATTAATTATAGGTTTAAATAATTTATCCTAGATAGATTGCATGTTCTTATTAAAAAATAAAAAATCATGTGCACGTCATATAGAATTAGGTTCATGAAAATGCACGTCATTTAGTGATTGTTGCTAGGTTCATTTAATTAGAAATTGCCCATCATTAAGATTAGGTCATTTTGGTTAATTTAGATTGCATGTTCATTAAGAAATCACAAAAAAAATTATTTTACTCATTCATATAGTTTAGGTCATATTGCCATACCATATCATTCCATGTTAGATTAGTAGCATTGCATATTGCATGATTTTCATTGATTAAGTGAAAGCAAAACAAAAATTGCGTGTTAATTAGAAACCATATCTAGGGTTGTTGATGTGGATTTTAATTTAACATTGCAGATGCTTTCGTTGCTTTGAGGTAAGTTTTGCAATTTATTCATTATTTATCTGGGTGTTAAATTGGTGGATTGCGCACCCGTATGATCGCCTCACATGTTAGGGAAATAGATTTAAAATCAATTTAAGCTGCTTGCGAAAACATTTTTGAAAATAAAAGAATGACACCGAAAGGGCATTAGAGAAATCTAGTGTAACCAAGTCCCCGTGCCCATAGTCTCTGGTTCGTAGGAGTAAAGTAAAACTCCTGTTACTTTACTTGGATTTCTAATCGACCCACCAAAAATAGATTAGTGGCGACTCCTAAATAAAATCCATTTGCATGTTTTAAGAATTTGAACCTAAGTCGCGAATTGGTATGGGCTTGGGAGAGCCCGAGTTAAGTCTAGGCTTAACAATCCATTAGCCAAAACATAAGTGGTTCACACCCAAAAAAATTGGTCGCGACAACTCTCTAAGGAAAATCCCCTCGCTTATACAGTATTAGATTAGGGTGATCATTCATGTATATCCGTCCATCGTTTGTTGCTTCCTGATCGTCTTCTTGGATGAGATTCAGAAACACCATCGGCGTAATGCATGAAGTAGACAAAAACCGGTTTTGACTTGTGTGGTTCATCACTCAATTCTCTGGACATGGTGTTGCCATCTGATTGGCGTCTGCAGCACGGATGGAGGTGCTGCTTCAATCCTACTCATATGTTGTGAGCCAGAATTCTATAACTTGCGTGGTACATCACGGACTTATTAGGAGTTAAGGATGCAGGCCCTTCACACACTCTCTTTGGGATTAACACCCACTCTCACTTGACGTGAGTCCGGATAACATGGATTCCCTCATGATTTTTCATGAAGAAAAGAAGAATCAACACAGAGTGTTATTTGACATTCGTTGTGTAATATATGGGCTTCCAAGCAAGAAAGGAAAAAAAAAAGAAAAAAAGAAAGGGTTGAAAAGTCAAAAAGGGAAGCTGAAGGAAAGTGGAGGAAGTTTCGGCTGGGTTTTAAAGAGAGAGAGAGAGTGAGAGAGAGAGAAGAGCACGGGCAGAAGCAGGGGAAAGAACGAAACAGGGGAGAAGAGAGTAAGAAGAGAAAGGAAAAAAAAAGGGAAAAAGGGAAAAATTTTGGCGTGTTCATGATCCGGACGCCTCATCAAGCTGACTCAAGTGTGTTTTGTAACGCCGATAAGGAATCGAAGCTTTTAATCACCTACTTCAAGCAATCGCCGCAATTAGGGCTCGAAATTCAGATTTCTTGGATATTTTGTGTGGCGAAGCCTGATTTTTGAGTCGTTGAGCTGTACATTTTTATAGAATGGTACTTTGGGATGTTGTGAAGCTATAGAATCTTACGGATCGTGATTTGAGCTTGCAGTTTGTCCTGAACGAAATTTTAAAGTTGGGGGCGCAATCTGGTACTGTAGCGAACAGTAGCTTTCAGCCTGTTTTTTTGTTGTTTTCGGTACTGTTTTGGAGCGGCTGAGTTGGGGTTGTTGTTGTATGTTAAGAGAGCTTTCTAAAGACAGTAAGATGGTTTGAAACGGAATTTTGTGGAGAAAGTTATGGTGCAACAAAGTTGGCGCATGGGCTGGGCCTAGCTGAAAATGTTGGGTTTCCGCTAAATGTGAGCTTTTGTGGCGCATAGGTGTCGTTTTATCGACAAATAGGCCTAGTAGAGGCGAGTCGTTATAAGAATATCTTTTTTTTACTCGGCCTTTTGATATTGTTTTTCCGTTAATTGTTAGGGATCCGAGTGCATGGTTCGAGTATGCGTCGTAGTTGATTTTTTACTTTTCCTAGGTGAGTGACACTATTTCTTCTTTGTATTTTAAACTCATGTTTTGAGAAACGTGATGGATTATACATTTTATGAGTTGATAAAAAGCATATTTTATTACATAAAATAGGATCGAGTTATTACTGCTATTTCATTATTTAAAAGACCTAGTTATATTTCGAATTCGATTTGAATGGTTGTTTGAAAAAGGATTTGTGAAATCCTTCATGAAATAATCTTGAAATGTTTTGGAGAATGCTTTGATATTTATCTATCAAATTTTGAGTTGTGATATGAATTTCCTTCTGAGGTTGGATTACTGGATATTGTGATTGGTGGTTGGTGCTCAATGTCTCTATGGACCCTAAGGGGTGTGGGTATGCGCATACTAATCTAGGGTATCCTTGTGGGCCGAGCCACTGGCTAATAATAGGTGGAGACCTTGCCAAGGAGGGAATCTTGCTTGTCTTGTCACGGGCGTTACGCGTGACCATGGTTAGACATTTGAGCATAAATTGGTCAATGGAGTGGACCATTGACTTGTGATTTGAGTTTGGTCGATGGAATGGACCATCGATGTGATTTGATGAGATTAATCAATGGAATAGATTATTGATACATGTTTTATGAGATTGACTAATGGACTGGACCATTGGTATCTTCGGTATTTGACTTAAGATTATGTATTATGATAAAGTGATTTACAATTGTGTTTTAAATGTGCATAGTGATTTCTCGATCCGCTTAGAAGAAATGTGTTACTCACTGAGCGTGGTAGCTCACTCCTCTCTTATACTTGCTTTTTAGGTTCTTCAGCGAGTCGCGAGTAGGTGTGAGCGTTTGTTCGGAGAGGACTTTTGTGGTGGAAATTTTTTGGTATGACTTGTGCATAGTTGATAAGTTTATAAGTTAGTCTTTGTAGTAGGTGTATGTTTTGTTTTGGGGTTGAATCTTGGTTATGTTGAGGCTGCGTCCTTTGGTGAAAGGACGGCCATGTCATGCCCTTGTTTTTATGGATTGGGGCGGGGCTGCACAAAAATAATAAACACTCTGAGGCACCTTCAAACGGAATGGAATCAGGGCTAAAGGGCTTGCTCAAGTAATAAGGTATTGCCACACCAATGGAGAACAATCGGGTTCGGACACTCAACTAATATAAAATTAAACAAAAAGAAGTTGAAAGAAACAGCTTGCGGCAATATATTTATGAATTTTACTAAGAGTACTGCCATCACAAGAGTAAACTTTATGCAACAAGCATTCTGAATTTATTTTTTGTTTACCATAATTGCCTCGACATTTCAAAAATCTTAATATTTGGCTTCATTTCAGCTGATGCAGATTGTTTAACTAGGTGAAAGTGAGGACGTGGGCAGCCAAGTCATTTTTTTTTTCCGAAGAAAAATATTATTTCCCCTTTTTCTACTCATTCTTTTCTTTCATTTTTTCCTCCTTCCTCAGGCGCCCAATCTAGCTGCTGAACCGTTGACATGGACCGAAAAATAACATTGACTTCTTGATTTAAATGATAGCTCATTGAAAATAAAACAGTCTTATTTTCATTCTTTGACGTCCATTTTTCTTTTTAGCCGTCCATAATGCAATAGATGCACTTTTGTCGAGACACTCATAGCCAATGCCATTTTTCAGGTCACATGAACACATATTATCATAAATAAAAAAGGCTTTACGGTTACTTGAGGCTAATTTGTTTAATAGTCAACTTCGACCGCTTGCTTTGTGATTTTCTATTGCATGATACCATGACCCTGCTGCTTGTATTCTGACCTGGTCGAGTATAATTGTGTAGATGGAGATATATAAAGATTTTCTAAGACATCGCACGCATAAAATAAGCAAAAATGAAGACAAAGTAACTGCTCAGAAGGATCTAATCTGACAAGAAAAATGAAATGAGAAGGGTTTCACAAAAGCACCATCTTTGTTTCAACCGACAGTCCTCAATTAGTCCTTAGAGATAACTCATTTCCATTACAAAATAAAATATACCACGGCATCCAAAATACACAATAGAACGCCCCTTTTGGCAACAAAAAATGGCACACGAGAAAAAGTAATTCGTATGGCAACTTGAGTTTGCAGGAAAGCATGTCTCGAGTAATTAAAATAGCAGCTGAAGGTCTTTCAGGAGGCTTTCTTCCAAAGGAGCATCATAGGAAACCTTTTTCCTTGGCGGACAATTCTGCAAAAGCCAGTGTTAGAGCTGCATGACTCTAGTTCTAATCCAAGTCTCTACAGCTGTATAACTGTATGTAATAGCCAGACTGAATGGACTTAGAGGCTGGTAGAACACAGGAATGGACACTGAAAGGAGATAAGGCTGAAGAATAGCCTGTGCATTGGGATCATCCCATATCAGCGTCTTCCACTTTTCCTCACTTTCCACATCACTACGTGGAAAGGTGCTCAATATCATCACAAAATTGTAGCTGCAAAGGAATCCTATTCAGTTTTGGGCATCTGTACACCCCTGTATAATCCATAGAGGACTTCACAACTGCTTCAGTACAACTGCTTCGGTTTCCAAATTAAGTGCCACTTCGGATCCAAGGTCCTGCATAAATAATCTCTATGCTTCTTTTTGATTCAATTTTTATCTTCTCTGGACACTGCATTTGGCAGCATACATTAAAGGATTAGGTGTTATAACCAACTTAAATCTATCTGCTGTAACAGGTATTCCCACCTCTTCAAGATTAAAATATTTCCACACATCATTGAGGATTATCGTAGACTTCCTTCTGGTTAAACAACCGGACAACATTGCTGCTCGTTTGCTCACATCCTTTACATGTAGTGTGCCCAAACCTAGTGCCTCCCAAATGTCATCTTGCAACTTTTGTGGGTTGGAATCTTGTGAAACAGTGATCCACAACACATTGCCATAGTTTGCTCTTTCTTGGACGACTCCCCCCATTCCATAGATGCCTAATGGGGATACTTGATTCCCTACTAGGTACTCCGAGATCTTTGTAGTATTACTTTGAAATGCCTCTCCCCCCATCTTTACTTCTGAAAATTTATTGAATTTGGTCTCTCTCACCTCAAATACTCCTTTTGGGAATTTGCCTTGTCTCAGAAGGTCTTCTGCTTTTTGCTTTAGTTTATTATTCTGATGTATTGACAAACAACGCTTACTTGTTGCTTCAATATAATCATTTAATAAACTTCTTCACATCCGGCAACCAATTCTCAACTTCATTCTCTGCTTCTTTATGGATAAAGATGCAGCAAATTCTAACTCATCCCTTATGCCAGCTACTCTATAGTGTAGTTCTAGTTTTCTTTTCAAAACTCCATTCTCTTCAAAGTTGTTTTCTGTGTTTGGATGACTCGTCATTGGTCCACCCTTGTTCATAACTATTCTGCAATTTAAAAATTTCATCTGTTAGAGTCTCATAATAGCATTTTTGCCGGTCGATAACATAACATGGAGATACATAAGGATTAGTTTAAGTAAATAACCATATACCCGATTATGACGATGGGCCTACAAGGCCTGTTCCACAAGGTGGAATCTGAGGTGGTGGAAGAGCATTATTCGGAGCTTGTGATGATGGGATACATGGATCCACGCCATTGGATGGTGACTTGTGACTAAATGATTTTTCCATGACGATGATGATGACACGGTTGGATTCTCATGCGTGGTCCCGAGATCAATGGATTGATGCAGAACACTTTGACGTTGAGTGGGCACCAAAGCTGGTTGTAATAAAATTTTCGTGTGAGATCAATCAACAATTGGACTTTTCAACCAAGCCATAGGTAAAACAACATCTAGAACTTGATCACACAAAATATCTACAATAAAAATAACTAGCCGCAAAAGTTAAATATTTTGAAAAAAGTAAGGGTGCAACAAAAAGGAAGTAATATCATAAATAGGGAATATGCAACAATGCTTGGCATGTTCCCGATTGGACAACCCTCGTTCGTATCTTGTTTAAAAAGGAATCATATTTTAGATTTCGTCTGGACACATTTAAAGATCTAACGGAAAGATAGTAACAATTTAGATTAATCCAAGCCCACCTTTTGATGATAATGGGCCTGCTGTATTTGTCGCCAACTCTGGAACTTGCAAATCAATTGCCTCAATAATGGAAGAGTCAGTTGTAAGCTATGATGCAACAGAAGGATCCCTGTCCACTGGAGTTTGTGAAGAAAATGAACGTGCATCATTCCCATATTCCTTCTCACACCTTGGGCGAAGCTGATCAGGATTCCGGACAGTGTTGGTGAGGCTTATAGTGCTGAGTACAGGAACCGCTTCTGCTACACCCACTTGACTACAATCCTGCAAACGATTTGTACGGTCCACATTAAGGGATGAATCAATCTGTAATGATGATCCCCTTGTTTGATTATCCAGTACATTTACATGACGAGATTCAACAAGATTCTCTGCCAAAGAGCCAGAAAGACTAGAGCAGTCTGGTGAATATAGCGGCCAATCTGAAGTGATTCCATCTACCACGTTGAAATCTGATGAAACTGACGCTCTAGTGATTCCATATGCACGAGGAATTTTGGTAAGAGTAAAGGTGACGGTGGCTCTACAGATAATTGATTGTTGTATTCTCTGCTCTCTTCTTCAGCCCCCTCAGCATGTGTCAGCATGCCACGTGATTGCAGTTCCACAGAAAATTGATTGTTGGCTTCTCTGCTCTCTCCTTCAGCCACCTCTCTGCACCCTTCTTCAGCCAACTCAGCTAGAATCGGCATGTCAGTTCAGTGGACAATTGACCGATTGCTTCTCTGCTCTCTTCTTCAGCCACCTCATCGAGTAATGACTGCATTAGCTTTCTTACGTGGTCCGGCACTTCCTTGCAAATGGAAGTCCCTTCATTTGACACTCCAAGCAAGTGACCTTTCACTCCTGTAACGTCTCCGAAGAATTCTCCACTGCACTAGTGACAACGCCATTGGTTGTCCCCCAATTTATCGACGAATTCCCAGGCAATATCGTCTTTGTTACGAAAGTACAAGCAAATAGAAGGGACCCCATCATAAAATATCCCAATCTTTGTGTATCTTTCTAGTGGGCATAGCATTATTCTCAAGCAAATAAAAGGTACCACAAGTACGAAAGCCACCTCATCATGTAACCACTGCATTAGCTTGCTTATGTGCTCTGGCACTTTTGTGGAAAAGGCAATCCCTTTGTCTGGAATTCTGAGAAAGTGACTTTTCACTCTTGTAACTCTTCCCGAGTACTCCTTCGCAGTGAGGACAACGCCATTTCTTGGGCGGCAGCCTAATCACGAATTTCCAGGCCATATCTTCAACTGGCAGCATACTTGATTATCAACCTACAAACGGGAAAAAGTACGAAAAGTCCTAAAGCACATTGCATTAGTGCCAATTCGGTCCTGGCTTTTTCAATTGGGCCATTCGAGTCCTAAACCTTTTACTATTGGTACCAATTCAGTCCATCCGGCCAATTTTGGCCGGCCAACGTGACGTGGACGTCGGCGGTGGCGGATGCGACGTGGAATTTTTAATTATTTTTTCGAATTTTTTAATTTTTTTAATATTTTAATAATTTTTTATCTTTTTTCTTTTCTTTTTTTTTTTTTTTGGCCTTCTTCCTAGCGTGGCCGGCGAGCCTCCGGTGAGGCTCGCCGGCCACCGGGCGAGGGCCGCGAAGCCCTCGCTTGCCGCGGCGCGGTCGCGGCCCTCGCCCGCCTCTCCCAGGGCCGCGGGCGGCGCGCCGGATCAGGCGAGGCCGGCCTCGGCCGCGGCCTGGCGGGCGCAGCCCTCGCCGGCCGCCGGCGAGGGTCGCGGCCCTCGCTCGGCTCGCCCGGGCGCGGGCGGCGGCTTAGCCCGGGATCTGGGCGAGGTTGGCCTCGCCCGCGGCCCCGGGCGAGGCCGAGCGAGGGCGCGGCCGAGGCGGCCTCGCCCAGATCCGGAGAAGCCGCCTCGCCGGCGGCCCAGGAGAGGCCGGGCGAGGGCGCGACCCTCGCCGGGCGGCGAGGCCGCGCCCCCTCGCCCGGTGGCCGGCGAGCCTCACTTGGGAGGCTCGCCGGCCACGCTGGGAAGAAGGCAAAAAAAAAATAAATAAATAAAAAGAAAAAGAAAAAAATCATTAAAAAATTATTAAAAAATTAAAAAAATCGAAAAAATAATTAAAAATTATAAAAAAAATTCCATGTCGCATCCGGCCACCGGCCGACGTCCACGTCGGCGTCGGCCGGTCAAAATTGGCCGGATGGACTGAATTGGTACCAATAGTAAAAGGTTTAGGACCGAATTGGCCCAATTAGTTTTTGACGAATTTTCACGCATAAAAGCAGGACTTTTTGCATTTCTTCCCACCTACAAACAAAAAGAGCGCACCCGATCATTCAGCATATTGTATATTTTCTTAGCGCGCATAGCACTATTATCGAGCAAATGATAGCATCCACGGCTACTAAAGCTATAAGCCATTCAACGATCCAAAAGATAGTTTACCACGAGAAAGTCCCAATCAACTCAAGCACAACTTGAAAATGGCCGACTGCCTTCTCAAGAAAATAAGTAATTCTAGAATTACTAGATTCGATAGGTTGCTGCCTCGAAAAGTGGCTTCACCAAGAAGTCAGGTGGCGCGCTCTGTTCACGTGCGGTGCAGAGCGGATGTGGAGAGTTCGGTTCTCCCGAACCGTGACTCCAACTCGAAATCATGTAAACTCAGGAGATGTGGGGGAATCCAAATATCGTTGGATTTTGACTTTTAAAACAAAAATCCCAAATTCGTGAGAAATAGAGCTAAAATCTCTTGCCGAGTGTTCGGAAATGGAGATTTCTCGCGTGGCTGGGCTGGACCTTTCGACGGGCCGCAATCCACCGTTGTCGCTCTTCCTCTCTCTCTCTCTCTCTCTCTCTCTCTCTCTTCTCGCCCCTTCTCTCTCTATCCCGAGTCTCTCTCCGTGATGTGCTTTTCAGAGAGACTTTTCCTTTTCGGTTCTCGTCAATCAGGGGAGCGTTGAAATGGCAGCTCGAGGGTCGTCGGTGCTCACCAAGGCCACGGCGTTGCTTCTCTCTCTGAGTGGTAAAATGATAATCGAAGAAAAGGGTAAAGTTGAAAAAATAAATCACAAGCATCACTTGCATAATGCATCGAGTCGACAAAAGCCGGTTTTGACTTGCGGTTCATTGCTCAATTCTCTGGTCACGTACATTGCTATCTCGTTGACGTCTCCTCTAATTATTGACCTAACGTATATTCAAGATTTTAAAATACAGCTTATGCCGCTATCTAAATTAGTTCCGCTCTAAAGATATATGTTCTTAATAAATAGAGTATTGCTTACTAAAGCATACTCATTTTATACGAGTAATTCCATTGAGTGCATTCAAAAGTTATATTGAACAAATGAATTTACTTAGTTTGAGAAATATAGAGAAATTTTAAGAGATTATAGCTAAGTTATAACACAATATAATGAATTTATTTATTTTAAGTATAAGGAAATTGAATTGAATAAAAATGATATTGCTTTATTAAATCATACATTTATCTAACAATCTAAGCTTTTGAAATAGTTGGTCTTTGATCCCAAAAATCTCATAATTTCATAGGATAAAAGAGAAATTGCATAAGTTGTGCCCTCAACTTCACTTTAAGATGAATTATCTATAAAATTGAATATCCTTTTCATATGTGGATGATCTGTTCATCTTTTTTTTTTTTTTTGTGGTTTGGTTGGAATATTTTGCTGCGTCAGGCAAAAAGTAAGAAAGAAGATAAGAAAAGAAAATTAGAATTGATTTAGACTAACCCAACGAAATTGGAAACAACAAAAGAAGAATTTAGGAGAGAAGCCATGTATTCCCTTTTTCTGTTCAATCCCTATTTATTTTAAGTAATATAGAAAGCGTTGATAGTTGGAAGGGCTAAGATAAGGAAGATTGCATGGATACAGGAGAGTCAAGCGAACTCTCAAATTTGTACTGACGATATGCATATAGCATCATGCAAGTTGAAAACATACAACATTGGCAAAATGCTCTTGGCTATGTTATTCAAAAGAGCTTCTCAAACCACTGGCTTATTTCTTGCGTCTATGGTGTCTGGACTTTATTGTCGCTATGGGGATGTTTGATTTTGCTAAGTCCTGTGAAGGTGGCACCGTGAAAGTTCTGGATAGTCCAGGAAAGCATTGTCCTTCATTCTTGTATCTTTGGCACAATCCGGAGTAGTAGTCCTTGAGTTGGTACTGGCAAAGGGTCCTTATTGTAATGATCATTTGAACGTAACTCCCACGAGTACTTAGTGACCAGCTAATGGATTGCAACAAGGGTTTTGATCCTCACAAATTCGTTTCCAGGGCATACACGAGGACCTCCTCCAAAAGAAATAAAGCTATACGGCGGACTAAGTTCTAGTTTTCAAATCTAGCAGGATCAAACTTTGATGGTTCCCTGGCCTAGGGAGGGGTGGTGCCAAGGTATCCTGGGATGATGTTTGCTTTCCAAAGGAAGAAGGAGGGCTAGGCATCCACAATCTGAAGGATTGTAACAAGGCAGCGACGCTGAAACACATATGGATCCTGTTTACGGACAAGGAATCCTTATGGTGTAGGTAGATCCACTCAACTTTCCTTAAAAGGAAGAATTTTTGGGTGGTTAAGCAACCCACCTACTGCTCTTGGGCGTGAAAGCGAATCCTCCACCTTAGGACTGATTTTCGGTTATCTTTTCTATGGAAGTTAGGAGATGGCTGCTCTGTTTCCTTTTGGTTCGACCACCGGCACCCGAGAGGCCCCCTCAACTTGATGTTTTCTAACTCTTTCATTTACAGATCTGGCCTTCCCAGGCATGTAACGGTGGCTGATCTTTTTTCGCCTGCTGGTCATACCATGCGAGAAGCTTTACAGTCTTGGGAACATCCCCTTCCCTTTCTAGTGCAGGCTCCAGATCGTCTTACTTGGCAAGGAAACACGTCTGGCTTATTCTCGGTTGCGTCGGCTTGGCACCTCATCAGGAAAAGGAAGCCTCGGGTCAATTGGCTTCATTGATCTGGAACAACGATATAGCTCCAAGATATCAGTTCATTCTTTGGCTTATAACCAGGAACTGTCTTCCTACGTAGGCCTTACTCTTATCGCATGGCAGGATTGGGGATGCGGTGTGCCCCTTTTGCAAAGTAACTCCGGATTCTATTGATCATCTGTTTTTTCATTGTAGCATTATGGCTAGTTGTGCCTTCTCTTGGGCCGCCAGATGCAACCTTCCTTGGAGGAATGGGACTTGGGTTGACAACCTTTGCCGGGCTATTAAGTTCCTATTCGATAAAGACTTTTATCACTCTATCGCCAGGTTCTCTTTTGGGGCTCTTTGCCACCTTATTTGGAAATATAGGAATGAGATTCTCTTTAGGAACTATACCTTCACAGTTCCAGCCATGAAGAACCACCTTATTAAAGTGGTTAAGGATAAGGCTCTAACCTTCTCGAATGTTGAAGATAACCCAAGAAACAGGAGACTTCAACGTAGCTAGGGGATAGACCCCTGCATCTTCTCTTCTACTCCGGCGCATCTGTAATATTTCTAGATTGGAGTGGTAGTGTAGGAGGGTCCGCTACTCTTGTTGTTTCGGTGTTGGCCTTGATTCGTGTCAGTTGTCTCGTCCTTTCCGTTTGGGCGATGACATTTTGTTTGGTTTTAGCTTGGGTTGCCATTGTTTGGCCGGCTGGTTGCCTTCTTTTGTTTGGTCCGTCTTTTGGATGTGGCCGTAGTTGTGCGGCTTAACGGCATTTTGTGCCTTGTTGGCTTCCATTTTCTTCTTCCTTCGGCATCCCTCCACTCATTATGCCTCTGTTCATTTATGAGTGTATGTTTTGGTGCCCTTTTTGTTGTAAATATTTATTAGCTTAATACGATTACCTTTTACCAAAAAAAATAAAAATAAATAAACTTTGATGGCTCCCGGAATATGCTCTCATCCATATGTGTCATGTTCAATGCCTAGAAGACCTAAATCACGCATCAAATACCAAATGTATGTTAACGGACTGGTTTCAAAGATAGAGAGAATAAATAGCAGATAGTGCAAGCAAGCATTTGAAGAGATCAGAAAAGTTATTTGCATCCTTGCCTGCCAGCCTTTAGGAATGAGGTACCCACTATAGTCAATATCTCTTAAAGCTAACCTGAAGCCACCAAAAACAGGCGGAACCATCCTTAGAGTTTCCATCGCTACTCTCCATGTTTACTTCATCCTGGCAAGGTCTTCCCAAGATAAATGTTCTCCTAAAGTCTTGCTTTTGCTATCTCTTCTTGTTCTGCAATAGCAAAACAAGCTTATTAGTTGTCACAATAAGGGGGAAGGAAGACACTTCTGAGCTTTGTTATTTAAGTTTTTTTTTTGTTTTTTTGGTCGGCCCTACTCTACGCCTATTTTAACGTTCACTCTTAGACTTTTACCCTACATCATTGCAGGGCGTGAGAGTTGAAACCTACTCCTGAAATTAATTCGTCCCCACCCCAACCCCCCGAGAAGGTGGGGATTCGAACTTCCCACCTCCCCTTCCATGGGAAGGGTGGCCACTGGGGTTGGTTAGCTTTGTTAGTTAAGTTGACATCTGGATTTGGAAACTCAGACAAATTTATGTATTGGCTTTTCTTACATTTGTCAGGCCATCCGTCATCCATCAGCAAGATAGAGATCATTCATTATCCTTAGCAGCTTGGGTCATAGTTCAAGAATGAACTAGGTTTGAACAAGTTCATTTTGTTTCAATTTTCCTTCCTTTTTGGGCTGTAGGAATCTCTATGCAGATTCGACAAATCTAAAAAGATGACGGGATTAGAGGATGTTTACCTTGAAGAACTGCTTTATAAACAGCAGGATTCTTATGTAGAAGACGCAACATAAAAGTTATAAGTATGGATCAGGTATCATGTCCAGCAATCATGACAAGCGTGATATTTTGCAGAATTTCCTTGTCAGCCACAACTTGTTCATTTTCTTCATTGTGCTTACTTAACAAGCACGTGATTAAGTCTTGATAAGGGGTCGCAATGTAATGCTCTAGTTTCAGTTTCTTCTTTTGTACAAGTTCCTTCAACATACCTTGGACCCTGAAGCTTGCACGGAGGCTCCGATTGTAGTGCGTGAATGGCAAATTCACTGGTGTGGACAACATTCCCTCTACTATTTTTGAATGTTTTCCAAAAATTTCTCTCTTTCAGCTCCTTCCTCCATACCAAAGAAGAGAGCTTATGATGTTAAATGTATGTTAAATGTAAGGATTTTCATCAAGGGCAATGCCTATAGGAATATCAAAACATTACTGTTATTCAATGCATTCATTCTCACAGTCGATGCATGCGGATGCAATACAAGTGTGAACCCCAGTCATACGAGACTATAGTGTGCATACATCATGTGTATCTTAATATGTCTTGTTGAATCTCAAACAGATCAAAGCAACAATGAGATTCTACAGAATATCAACATACCGCAACTTTTTCCTTTCCCTGCCAGTGCAACTTGATGTGCTTCCAGACTTATTCAACTATTTTTCACATGTACTGCTTCAGTGATTCTGGTCTCAAGAACCAAATGAGAGACTCTCTCACACGTTTATGATCTTGACCACTGAGTTCAAACAGACTGCAGCCTCCCAGAATCGCGCGGATGGATGATGGCTATTTGTTGGCAAGCATGTTGCTGTCTCCATAGAATATAAACTTGTTTGCTGCTGGCCCATGAGTGAATACCATTGGTTTGCCGAAGAGAGTGAACTTTGAGATTGGTCCATACTTCCTCACTCTTTCTCGGAGCCATTCTTCTCCCGAGTTTGTCCTCATGGCTCCTCTTCTTCTCAAGCCTAATAGAAATAGAACTGGTAGAAGAAAGAGAAGAAGAGCGACTAAAATGTTCATTGTTGTGGGTGTAATTATGTGTGTGTGGGTGTGGATTTGTGTGATGAGGGGGAAGCAGGAGAGTTATATAGCTCCAAGGTTTTTTGTCAGTTTCTGAACTAGTAAATTAGGTGGTTGATTCCTTCAGGAACACCGGATGTAGATTACCATGTAGAAAATGCATCAACTTTGGCACAAGTCCAATTAAATAATAAGATTCTACCGATTTGTATAATGTACCAGATGTTGTATTGAAAAATTGCGGTTGAGATAAAACAAATAGCATAAGACTGACCTACAGAGGAACATGTTTTATCTCAAGTGTATTTGGCAGAAGGGAATAATTTGGGAACGGCGAAGATGGAGATAAAATAAATGTGACCTCTTTTGGATTCAACAACGGAGTTGAGCCTGAATGTGCATTACTATGTATCTATTTCCGTCACCCCTGTAACTCAACTGAAGGGTAACAAAATGTAGTTTTGAAAAATGTGAATCTGGCAAAATAGAATCGTCCATTGAGAGCAGAACCAACTATGAATATGTCACGCAAAATCCAATAAAACTCATGGTATGACAAATGAACTATAGTTCCTGGAATTTGAAGATCAGAAGATTAGTTTCTGGACCATGACTCTAATTATTTCAGCGAAAGCTGGGACAGTAGTTCCTGCACAATCGGGATATTGGTAGTGATGCCGAGATAACTTCTCTGCGCAACAACTCTCAAGGTGTCTGATTCTGTACACCAAACGCAACCTTTGTTTAGTTGCATGGATCTTGAGCGGATGGAATGGAATGCCTTTCCAACAATGGGAGAAATTTATCTTTACTCTTAGAAAAACCATAGTTTTTGAATGTTGCAGATCTTCTGCGCTTGCTGGTTCAAGACTTTGGAAAATTTTCTTCATCTTTTCTAAATTTGTCAATTGTCGCGACCAATTTTTCGGGTGAACCACCTAAAATTTGGCTAATGGATTATTAAGCCTAGACTTAACTCGGGCTCTCCCAAGCTCATACCAATTCGCGACTTATGTTCAAATTCTTAACATGTAGATAGATTTTATCTAGGAGTCGCCACTAATCTATTTTCGGTGGGTCGATTAGAAACCCAAGTAAAGTAACGAGAGTTTTACTTTACTCCTACGAACTAGAGACTATGGGTACGGCGACTTGGTTACACTAGATTTCTTTAATGCCCTTTTGGTACCATTCTTTTATTTTCAAAAATGTTTTTGCAGGCAGTTTAAATTGATTTTAAATCTATTTTCCTAACATGTGAGGTGATTATACGAGTGCACAAACCATCAATTTAACACCTAGATAAATAATGAATAAACTGCAAAACTTACCTCAAAGTAACGAAAGCATTTGCAATATTAATTTAAAATCCACATTAACAACCCTAGATATGATTTTTAATTAACACGCAATTTTTTTTTTCACTTAATTAATGGAAATCATGCAATATGCAATGCAATATTAACTAAATGGCCTAGTTCTAATGACATGCAATTTTTAATTAAATGGACCTAGCAACAACCATTACATGGCATGCATTTCAATGAATCTAATCCTAATGACAAGCACATGACATTTTTTTTCTTTCTTTTCCTTAAAAAAAAAAGGATGTAATTTATCCTAGAAAATAAAACTAATTTATCTTAAGACATTTTTTGTATTTTTTATGAAATTCGAAATTAGATAAAATGTAAAAATTATCTAATTAGATTAAGATCCTATTCAATTTGTATTAGGAATTAGGTTGAGCTAAATCCTAATTTAAACTAAAATATTATCTTAACCCAAATAATCCTAAAATGCAATCTATTGAAGAAAATACCTAAACTTATAATAAATTAAGAAAAATATTATCTAAAATTAAACTAAGTGCAATTTTACCCTAATATGCCATGACGTACAAAATATGCCCCTAATTCTACATGACATATGCATGATGATTTTTTTTTTTTTGTGGCTTTTCCTTTTTTCCAAAATTAAAATTTAACATGCAATTCAAATAATAATAAAACTAGCATCCTAAATGAATGTACTTTCTTTTTGTTTTCTTTTTCATGATTCAAAATAAAATCCCTATTCTAAATATGCAAGACAATAAAAAAAAAAACAAACCTAATCCTAATTCAACATTTTTTTGGATTTTTTCTTTTTATTTCATTTTTTAATTTCGAAATTAACAATTGCCAAATAATTAAATATGCAATTCAAGTTAAAAAACTAGCAACCTAAATTCATTGATTTGATTTTTTTTTTTGAAAATTCATGATAAATGGAATGTTTAACCTAAATATGCAAATAACCCTAAAACATGCAATATTCTAACTCATACATATTTCAAGATAAATAAAGCAATCAAGATCATTCAAAATTACCCAAAAAAATATCACACATCGTTCAGATCAAGGGATAATATTTCGCTAGTAAAATTGATAAATTGATCTTAAGCCTTAAAGATCAAAATATCAATTTTATTCCCACTTGATTAATTATTTCATCTAAAGCCTTATAGATGAAATAAAAAATCCTGCGCGGTTGCGAATTAGGTGATATATTGGGATTTCCCATTATGCATAGATAAGTATTTCAACCAAATAAAACAAGATATAAAGAGATAATAATAAAAAAATAAAGAAAAACCTAAACTTGCCTAATAAAGTAAAGCAAAAATACCTAATTTATTGTTATTTTTTAAAAAAGAAATAAAAGAAATATTGGCCGTGGTTTTGGGGAGGAGGGTCGCCGGCGAGGGTTCGGCGAGGGCACCGGCGAGGCGTCGTGGGCGCAAGGGGAACTCCGGTGTGGCGATGGTAGGGCGTAGCCGGCGAACGGAGGCGTCGAGTCACGAGCTTCGAGGGAGCAGGCCGGCACGAACACGGCGTTCCGATCTCGGCTTGGCAGCGGCAGCAATTTCACGGGCGGAGCGAGGGATGGCGTTGGATCCCAATTGGCGACCGTCGGGGCTCTAGGGTAGCGAACGAGGAGGCAAGGGCGACGTTGGATCTGGATCGACTGCTGTGGGGATCTCGGATCTGCAGGCGACAAGCGGAGGTGGTGTCGGGGTGGCGCGAGCTGCAGGCGTCGAAGCTGCAGAGGGTGAGCGACGGCGGCAAGGCGAAGGCGAGCAGGGGCGCTGGGACTCCGGCTTCAGATCGGCGACGGGGCAGCGCAGTGGCGCGAGGGATCGGATCGCGACTACTGCGGGCTGCAGCTCTGGCAGTGGATCGGCGGGGCAGCGGTGTTGCTCGCGGCGGTGGGCGGCTCGGTCACCGGTGCGGTCGAAGGGGGGTTGCCGATGGCTCGGCTGCCGGGCGCAGTGTGCTGGCGCCGTCGAGGGTTTCCCCCTCTCGAGGAAGACGACATCTTCCTTTCTTTTCTTTTTTTTACTTTTTCTCTCTCTCACGTCACTCACCTTTCACTTTTTTGCTTTTTGTGTTCTTTTTTACCCCCAGAGAAAAAGAACCCCATTTTACTTTGCACGCGATGTATTTTATAGGTCCAAAAATTATATCTTTGCGATATATATATTTTCTTTTTTTTTGTTTGCGCACGATACCCCTAAATATATCGTTGAAATATACACACCCCACGCAATATTCCCTTTTGTATTTCTCGCATATTCTATCTAGAAAATTCCATCTTTGCACAAAATACACCCTCGGTGTATATTACCTAAAAATACGAAAAATCTGAACGGAATATGTGAAAAATCTTCCCTTCACCGGCGGTCTAAAATAAAACAAAATAAAAAATAAAAATAAAATGTTTCTAAACTATATGCCATGTGTTTTTTTTTTTAATTTAAAAATCAACCTTAAAAATTTAAGTGTCAACAGCTGCCCCTCTTTGAAGGTGAGCTCGCAGAGGTTGCCTTCAAAAATAAATTGAGACTTAAATTTTGATCATGAGTATGCAATGAATGATTTTTTTGTTTGGAAAATGAATTCTATTTTTGAATGCAATTTATATAATGCATGGAAATGCTAATGCAAATAATAAATGAACCTACCTGGAATAACTTACCTTCAAGAAGGATATAGTAATTCGAGATAGTCGGTGTTACATGTCCAGGACCCATACCATTTTACGGTCGCCTAGAATAGTAACATAGCTTTGCCAAGAGATTGCTTTCCCAGGACTCGTACCATTCTACGGTCGCCTAGTATGATAGTGTTTGGTTGTGTCTAGGACCCGTACCATTCTACAGTCGCCTGAATGGTGAAATAAGTATTGTCTAGGACTCGTACCATTCTACGGTCGCCTAAACGGGGGATTCACTTTCCAGGACCCGTACCATTCTACGGTCGTCTGAATAGGGAAATAGATGTTGTTTAGGACCCGTACCATTCTACAGTCGCCTTGACGAAAAAATTGATTTTCCAGGACTCGTACCATTCTACGGTCGCCTGAATGGGGAAATTGCTTTTCTAAGATCCGTACCATTCTACAGTCACCTGTTAAAGCAATGAATGTCGTTTAGGACCCGTACCATTCTACGGTCGCCTAAACGGGGTTTTGCTTGGCTAGGACCCGAACCTTTCTTCGGTCGCCCAGCGTTGCAACATAAATCATTTGACCAGGACCCGAACCTTTCTTCGATCGCCTTAATTAGACTGAATCTAGAGAAAAGTCTTTTGGGGACAACTCAATCAAGTGTCGGTGTAAATGACTCTGGGCTATGAAAGCACGCCAGGTTGATAAAAGAAAATCGGGCTACGTAAACACGCCGATTCGATAAAAGGGAACTTAGGCTACAAAAGCACGCCGGGTCAATATAAAGGACACCGGGTTACGGAAGCACTCCGGGTTGATGAAAGGGATTCTAGGCT
Organism: Eucalyptus marginata; assembly: GCA_014182565.1. Lineage (NCBI taxonomy): Eukaryota > Viridiplantae > Streptophyta > Magnoliopsida > Myrtales > Myrtaceae > Eucalyptus > Eucalyptus marginata. Next base: position 10,051,940 of record CM024590.1, on the reverse strand, counting down.
ATGAAAGCACGCCAGGTCAAGAACTCCGGGCTATGGAAGCACGCCGGGTCTATTAAAAGGGATATCGGGCTATAGAAGCACGCCAAGTCAATGAAAGGGACTCTAGGCTACAGAAGCACGCCAAATCTATTAAAAGGGACATCGGGCTACGGAAGCACGCCGGGTCAATGAAAGGGACTCTGGGCTACGAAAGCACGCCAAGTCAGGAACTCCAGGCTATGGAAGCACGTCGGGTCTATTAAAAGGGACATCGAGCTACAAAAGCACGCCAAGTCAATGAAAAGAACTCTAGGCTACAAAAGCACACCAGATCTATTAAAAGGGACACCGAGCTACGAAAGCACGCCTAGTCAGTAAAAAGGGACTCTGGGCTACGAAAGCACGCCCCGATGTGGGGTGGTTCTTGACAGGGGTAATTTAAAAAGAATATCCATAAGTGTATAGGCTCAAAAAGGGTTAAGCAATGGATCACTTGTAGTGGTTGGGATAGAGAAATAAACTGCTCCTCATCATTTCGGTCATCATACCTTTTGCGAAAGAACTCTTCACCTTGCGGATATGGAACTTTCCTACACTCATCTCACAAATGTATAAGTAGGGGACTGTGTATAGGATAGGGCTTGCATTTCATCATCCTGACATGTCTCATTCAGCATTCTTAAACATTGATGTCACTCTAATGAATTGTCCATCTTGACAAATCTCCACATGAAATTGGTGAGTTAAATAGGCAAAATCATTATCAAAATTCTCTTTTGAGAAGAGTCCGACGATTTAAGCTTGAGAAGCTTCTATGACTTCAGAATAAACAATTCATCACACTAAAAAATGTTTTCATAAGCACGATTTTGGCCATTCATTCAAAGAATTGTCCCATGAAGGCACCATCTCAGTAGTGGGTGTTCTTGGATTGCCCCTATCAAAAGGGAACACACACTAATTAATCAATTGAGACTGAAAATATGATATTCAGTTTGATAGACGCTCCTTTTATCGCTTTTGCCCTTGATGTGCCTTTTTCAGATTCTTTCTCATCAGGCTAAGAAAGTAATGCTTTGAAACATAAAGTAAATGAGTTAGAAAATTAAACAGGGCTAACCTAATGCATGTTTTTGGAAATGATTTCTTTTTTTTTTGGGAATTTTTTGGATGAGGAAGCATGAAGAAGTCCAGTCCTCTAATTCTCCTTGGATGATATTTTCTTTTCATTGTTGGATATCGTCATTGGATTGGTTTGGTGTACCTCATCATGCCCTCAAACTTGGAAATAAAAATGTAATTTCATTGAATAGAATCAAATGAATTACATTATTAGAATGGAAAATGCAAACAAGCAAACCCTAGAAATGAAAGCGATAATTGTAATTTCAGAAAGCAGGAAATCCTAGAAAAAACTTGAAATCCTAGAGAGCATAAAAAAAGACTCATTCGTAGAGGAGTGTGAAGATAAGAACTTCTTCACTCAGTGACAGCATTTGCGCCTCCGTCATGGCTGGGCAGAGGATTTTTCTGATTACTACTGAAAGAGAATGCCTTTGTATCCAAAAGGTTTTGGATCCGGTGCTTGAGGGCGAAACATTCATCAGTTGAATGTCCCAATTCACCGCTGTGGTAATCATACTTCTTTGTCGAGTCATAACCACGAATGTGTTCATGATTAGGCCGCCTCAGCTCGCTAGTAAGCAAGCCTTTCTTTCAAAGGATTGCCAATACTTGGGATGGAGATCCAGGGAGATGAGTGAATTTCCTTCTATTATTTGCAAACAATTGATGGCCAACAGTTTGTTATTGCCCTGCATTCATCTGGATAGCTGGATTACGATTGGCATTTTCTTGGCTGTAGGCCACGTTCACATCTACAACAGCCTCTTTCTCATGCTTGGTAGAGAACCTTTTGTTGGATGGCTCAGTAAGCGATCCTTCCCTTATCCCCATCTCGATTTGTTCTCCCACAGGAATAAGTTGATTGAAGTTATCGACGTATGTACTGGCCATTCGGTTACGAAACTCAGACGGGAGAGTCTTGACGAACAACTTTATTAGCTCTTTGTTGGTAGGCTCAGGAGTGATTTGAGCTACCAGATTTCGCCATCTTACGGTATACTCTTTAAACGACTCGCTCCTCTTCTTTTCCATCCACTCAAGGTCTTCTCGAGAAGGTGCGATGTCCATGTTAAACTTATACTGTTTGAGGAACGCATCAGCCACTTCGCTTCAGGTGTCAAGGAGGTTCACATTCTTCATCACGTACCAGTTTAGTGCGGGTCCAGTCAAACTCGCATGAAATAATTGGATCATTAGGGGGTCATTTTTGACATATTGGGCCACACGTACGTGGTACATCCGCAAATGAGCTTTTGGGCGGGAAGTACCATCGTATTTCTCAAAGTCCGGCATTTTAAACTTCTTTGGCATCTTGACCTTCTCATACACGGACATGTCGAACGGGAGTGAATTTTGCGACTCTTGCAATTGTTTCAATTTTTCTTTGAGTTTTCCGAAGCGTTTATCTTACTTCGCCTTAGGGACGTTGTTAGACTTCGTCCTTTCGGCAGTAACTAACAGTGGGTCATCTTTGAGCCTAGGCACGAGAGCGATAAAAACCTCTTAGATTTCCTTAATTGGTTTTATCCTCCAACTCACTGGAAATGGCTCTTGTAGAAAGAACTAAGAACCACACAGCCAAACCTTGAAGTCCATACCATTTTGTTTTTCCGACGTCCATGGGCTTTTTTGACAAATAATGGCAACATTATCAATGACCCCCTGAGTATAGGCACCTCATCCTATAAACCTGTTCCACATAGTGCAGAAGCTCGAGTTCACAAGTCCTATCCAAGACCTGTCGGATGTTGTGAACATCAATATCGAGAACTCCAGAGAGTCTTGTGTCAGGAAAACAAGACCATTCCTGAAGATGCATGGAATTATAATGTACCCACTGCATGGGATCATTATGACCTAGCACCAGAAGCCAAGACAGCCCTCCAAGAATACAGATAAGCTGCATCATCACAGGAACATGAAATGGCAGACACAGATGACATTGTCCAGTCCTCTCAAGACCCCTATGCTAAATGGGGAGGTCCTCTTTCCCAAGACCCCTATGATCAAGGACCTTTGTCCTTATCTCAAGGCATGAACACATCATTCTATGCACAGCCATCTAATTGGCCTCAGCTAAGCATTCCTGCAGATACTACAGAAGCTGACAATACGGACTGGGCACAAGAGGAAGCATCTGCATCCACATCATATCAGCTGAACCAGATCCTCTCACCGAAAGACCTTGAAGCCCTTGAACAAAAATATGATGAACATCTTCTAGCAACAGTGCATACCTTAGATGACTCGGACTATGACTACAATGCTCGTGACAGACGAGACCATTGAACAAGACCACTGTCCGTACAATTTCACTGTAGCAAGTTACTGTTCGCTTTTACTGTAGCAGTAGAGTAGGGAAATCACTATTCACTGTCACTGTTCATACCGTGCGAATAATTCCCGACCGAATGCTTTCGGTGCCTCTATTTGTTTCAGAACTCATGACCTTGGTCCTTGTTTGGGTGTGACCTCTCCTTGCCTATAAAAGGCGAGGATGATGTAATGTGTTGGACAGAGTTCCTTGAAGTAAAGTGAGTGTGTTTTGTGAAACTCTCTCATGGCTTTCTAAACTTCTTCTTCTTTTCCAGCTTGGTAGGATCCTCTGAGAAATGTAGCTCGGATAGTTATAAATGTTACCGTCCTAGTTCTATTTGGGTGTCTCTAGGCTTTGAACTAAAGGGCTGAGTAGTTTTTTGGTAAAAGGCCGTCCCTGAAGGGCTTGAACGAGAGTTGTTCGCCTAATGTGGGAAGGCATACCTCTAAGAAACTGACTTGGTCCTCCGTAGTTTTAAGTCTAGGTCCATTCAGTTGTACCATTTGATCCTTGTTTGTTTGCTTCAAGATAACTATCTCGAGAAGAGCGGATGCAGGAGTCGGATTTGCGCGGAGGGATTGGATTTGCATTGTCAGAAGCTGCATAGAGGCGACTAACTGTCAAAGTTGGTCCTCTATTGTGGAGATACAATCACGCATTTCAATTTGTCGGCCATTCTAGCTCTTAATCGCGTAATTATGGAAGAATGTGAGGGATCCGTTATCACCTAATTCAAATAAATGAAAATATATAAGTTACAAGGTGCAAATAGAAAATCAATCCATGACAATGATCTATCAACTTTTTTTCATTCATCTTTTTTTTTTTTTTTTTTTTTTTTTATGAAAATTTCTTACAAGAAGGGAATTTCCTAAAAATAAACACATTAGCAAGATCAAATTGAAAACAAATTCTCCAATTTTTTTTTTTTCCAAATGATTCATTGCATGACAATTTCCTCATTTTATTTCTGATTGACAAAGGAATTAGATCAAATGACTACCCTAGATTGTCATGGACGGACCAAAATAAATTGCATGGTATAAGGATAGAAAACTTACTTCACTAAGGAAAATCGACGGCAATCACATAGACTAGCGCATGAAATGTGAGATTTGATTTCTAACTAGGAAGGCTAAGCAAGATGGAGTTAAAATGGTGAGATGACTTAGTTGCAGCCTCGCATGCTAAGTCAAGTCCTCCTAACTCCGGCTCAGTCAAGAATGATACCCCAATGCGACGTAGCCTCGCGGGCGGAGGTAAACATGTTTTACACCAAGAAAAACTTTCGGGATTGAGTTGGGCAACCTTTACTACGCGGCCTCGCGGTCGAAGTCGTAGCCAACTCAACACCATCCTAAATATCCTAGTGCGGCCCAAGTCCGACGGCAAGTTGTGCGTGCAAGAGTGTAGTGTAAATGCAAGACATGTACAACAGCTTATATTAAGCAACACTTCAACATGAAAATATATTATACATTTCTACACCTCTCTACAAAACAAAGGTTAACAATCACTACTTCCCTTATACCTCCCAATCTGCAAGAACATTTAACACCTAAATGTTAGGGACGTACTTGGAATCCTCGCTGCCAAACAAAAACATTTTTCAAAAAAAGAAAATTGGCTTAAGTCCACGAAGTGTTACAACACAAGTCCCCAGTGGAGCCGCCAAGCTATCGCGACCAATTTTTCGGTGAACCACCTAAAATTTGGCTAATGGATTATTAAGCCTAGACTTAACTCGGGCTCTCCCAAGCCCATACAAATTCATGACTTATGTTCAAATTCTTAACATGTAGATAGATTTTATCTAGGACTCGCCACTAATCTATTTTCGGTGGGTTGATTAGAAACCCAAGTAAAGTAACGAGAGTTTTACTTTACTCCTACGAACTAGAGACTATGGGTACGGGGACTTGGTTACACTAGATTTTTCTAATGCTTTTTCGGTACCATTCTTTTATTTTCAAAAATGTTTTTGCAGGCAGTTTAAATTGATTTTAAATCTATTTCCCTAACATGTGAGGTGATCATACGAGTGCACAAACCATCAATTTAACACCTAGATAAACAATGAATAAATTGCAAAACTTACCTCAAAGCAACGAAAGCATCTGCAATGTTAATTTAAAATCCACATCAACAATCCTAGATATGATTTCTAATTAACACGCAATTTCTTTTTTTTTTTCACTTAATTAATGGAAATCATGCATTATGCAATGCAATATTAACTAAATGACCTAGTTATAATGACAAGCAATTTTTAATTAAATGGACCTAGCAACAACCACTACATTGCATGCATTTCAATGAATCGATCCTAATGACAAGCACATGATATTTTTCTTTCTTTCTTTTCCTTAAAAAAAAGGATGTAATTTATCCTGGAAAATAAAACTAATTTATCCTAAGACATTTTTTTTTGTATTTTTTATGAAATTCGAAATTAGATAAAATGTAAAAATTATCTAATTAGATTAAGATCCTATTCAATTTGTATTAGGAATTAGGTTGAGCTAAATCCTAATTTAAACTAAAATATTATCTTAACCCAAATAATCCTAAAATGCAATCTATTTAAGAAAATACCTAAACTTATAATAAGTTAAGAAAAATATTATCTAAAATTAATCTAAGTGCAATTTTACCCTAATATGCCATGACGTACAAAATATGCCCCTAATTCTACATGACATATGCATGATGATTTTTTTGTGGCTTTTCCTTTTTTTCCAAAATTAAAATTTAACATCCAATTCAAATAATAATAAAACTAGCATCCTAAATGAATGTACTTTCTTTTTGTTTTCTTTTTCATGATTCAAAAATAAAATCCCTATTCTAAATATGCAAGACAATAAAAAAAAAAAAAACAAACCTAATCCTAATTCAACATTTTTTTTTTGGATTTTTTCTTTTATTTCTTTTTAATTTCTAAATTAAAAATTGCCAAATAATTAAACATGCAATTCAAGTTAAAAACTGGCAACCTAAATTAATTGATTTGATTTTTTTTATTTTTTATTTTTGAAAATTCATGATAAATAGAATGTTTAACCTAAATATGCAAATAACCCTAAAACATGCAATATTCTAACTCAGACATATTTCAAGATAAATAAAGCAATCAAGACCATTCAAAATTACCAAAAAATATTACACATTGTTCAGATCAAGGGATAATATTTCGATAGTAAAATCGATAAATTGATCTTAAGCCTTAAAGATCAAAATATCAATTTTATTCTTACTTGATTAATTATTTCATCTAAAGCCTTGTAGATGAAATAAAAAAAACCCTAGCGCGGTTGCGAATCAGGTGATATATTGGGATTTCCTATTATGCATAGATAAGTATTTCAACCAAAGAAAACAAGATATAAAGAGATAATAATAATAAAAAATAAAGAAAAACCTAAACTTGCCTAATAAAGTAAAGCAAAAATGCCTAATTTAATTTTTTTCTTTTTTTTTTAAAGAAAAAAAAAATCTTGGTCGCTGGTTTTGGGGAGGAGGGTCACCGGCGAGGCGGTTGTGGGTGTAGGGGGAACTCCGGCGTGGCGACGGCGGGTGTAGGCGGTGAACGGAGGCGTTGGGTCACGGGCTTCGAGGGAGCGGGGCCGGGCTCGAACATGGTGTTCCGATCTCGGCTTGGCGGCGGTGGCGATTTCGCGGGCGAGTAGGGATGGCATCGGATCCGGTTTGGCGACCATCGAGGCTCTAGGGCAGCGAATGAGGAGGCAAGGGCGACGTCGGATCCGGGACCAGCCCGCGTGGGGATCTTGGATCCGCGGGCGATGAGCGGAGGCGACGTCGGGGCGGCGCGAGCTGCGGGCGTTGAAGTTTGTAGAGGGCGAGCGGCGGCGACGGGCGTCGGGCGAAGGCAAGCGGGCGCTGGGACTCCGGTTGCAGATCGGCGACGGGGTGGGGTGGGCGGCGGCGCGAGGGATCGGGTCGCGACTGTTGCGAGCTGCAGCTTTGGCAGTGGATTGGCGGGGTGGCGGCGGGCGGCTCGATCGCCGGTGCGGTCAAAAGGTGGGGTCGCCAATGGCTCGGCTGCCGGCACAGGTGTGCCGGCGCCATCAAGGGTTTCCCCCTCTCGAGGAAGACGATGGGTCTTCCTTTCTTTTTTCTTTTTTTACTTTTTCTCCCTATCACGTCACTCACCTTTCACCTTTTTGCTTTTTGTGTTCTTTTTTACCCTCCATAGAAAAAGAACCCCTTTACTTTGCACGTGATGTATTTTATAGGTCCAAAAATTATATCTTCGCGATATATATTTTTTCCTTTTTTGTTTGCGCACGATACCCTTAAATATATCGTTGAAATATACACACCCCGCGCAATATTCCCTTTTGTATTTCTCGCATATACTATCCAGATAATTCCCTCTTTTCACAAAATACACCCCTCAGTGTATATTACCTAAAAATACAAAAAATCTGAACGGAATATGTGAAAAATCTTCCTTTCACCGGCGGTCTAAAATAAAACAAAATAAAAAATAAAAATAAAATGTTTCTAAACTATATGCCATGTGTTTTTTTTTTAATTTAAAAATCAACCCCAAAAATTTAGGTGTCAACATCAATCAATTCACGACTTCTATTAAATAGAGATGCAGCAACCTATAACTTATTCTTTATGTTAGTTTCTCCGTTGTAAAGTCATTCTTTCTTTCTTTCCAAAGCTCCATTTTTTCAAAGTTGTCTGTGTGTGGATGACTCAGGATTGGTACGCCCCTATTAATGGCTATTGTCTTAATTTTTTTTTAAAAAAAAATTGTGTTAGATCTTGATGAAAGCATTCATCCTTCTCCCTAATAAAGTAACATCAGTATAGGTAAGTATTGATTTAGATAATTAAACATGTACGTTGTGACCATATGAGTCTTCTTTATTCTTCGTCCCATTAATGGACTAATGTCCATGTGGCCGCTTCCATACTGCACTTCCACAATATAACATTTCTTTTGCAACAACGCACGGCATGTGAAAAAAGCTAGTCATCTGCAACTTCAAATTTGCAGGAAAGCACGTTCAAGCAGCATAGCAGCTGAAGGCCTCTCGGTGGGCTGTCTACGAAAGCACCACTGCAGGATATCCTCTCCCTCGGTGGACAACGTCTCAGGTATTGTTGGAGCACTTCGCATCACCTTAAACATAGCCGCAGCCTACATTGAATGATTAAACCTTAAACAGAAACTAAAGACAGATCACATGCCAAAAGGTAATATGCACAATACCAAACTTCCAGCAGAAAGAAGTGACACAGATTCAGTCCAAGGACAAATAGAGAATATGAAAAGCAATGCAGCCTACACGCTCATACTCACTCCAAGGAGGTTTACCAGTTAGCATTTTGATAATATCACATCCCAAAACTCCATATGTCAATGGCATGATCGCGATTCATGCTGTTATCATTCGCCATCAAGGATTGCACGAGCTGCAAGATACACAATTCCGTTATTCCACCCTGATAAAAAAAGAAAATGTGGCATTAACATTCAAAATAGCAAAGTCCCTCTACAGCTATCCAGTTGAGATTTCCCTTCAAAGAGTGGTAAGCTGCTTGTTCAAATAGCTAAGAAACGGTAGGACATTAGTAAAGCCAAAGACTATTTGGTGTGTTCATGGAACACTGGATAAAACTGCAACATCTTCTGACATAGATACATCAGATTGATAAAAGAACTAAATCAGCAACTTTCGACTTAGGTTAACTCATCACTGAGAAAAAAGACCATGAAGCAATCAACAAAACGATCAAATGCTTCAGAACTTGAAAAGAAAGCAACAATACACTTTTAATTACCCCATGTTAGGAAGGAGGCGCTTCTTACTCTGACTAAATTCGATCCTTCTCTTGGAAGGCAGAGTAGTAGCAAAAACAACACAAGTTGAACCTTGCACCAAAAGTATTGCACTCTATTCACTACACCTCTTAGGAACTTTTTAGAAACCGGTACAAATGGAAAAAACTTTCATTAGGTTTTGGCATCTAAATATAGCAAGGATTCTATTCCAGTTTATGCAACATAGTAAACTTACCCGAAACAATGAAAAAAGAAAGTGAAGAAAATTATTCACTAGCATTTTATCTATCTATAATAGACTTCGGCACAGATGAAATGCCACAGACCAATCATGAGTAGTATGCATTGAGAGACCATAGACGAAGAATAACAAGCTTGCATGTTTTCTTTCTCTTCTTTTCTTTTTTGCGCCTAACCTTGTCTATCAGTCACTGTGACATCACATTTGCCAGTAAATGCACCATAGATCAGCTAGGAATTTCTACATGCTCTCTGTAGTCTTGCAGTGAAGATGTGGAATCTCAAAGTCAGCAAGTTTAACTTTCCCAGATGTATCCACAAATAAATTAGCTCCCTTTAAATCCCTAGGCAGGCCAAAGAGTTTTCATAAGTCTGTTGGCTCAATGAAGAAGGTCCTATCGTCCTTATCCAATATGCAAGTCATCTCATGATACTTGATCAATGGTTTAGAATTACCCATGTATGGAGTTGTTAAAATGCAGGCAAGCCAATCCTGTCATAATATGGCAAGTGAAATTGTGGACAATTTGTTAAATTACGCTTCAGCCAAAAGATTTACAAAACGAAATTATTTAGACTCACTGAAGAATTACTAAATGGGGAAATAAAAGAAAAAGGAAGTTTTTCTTTTATTTACCTTATGCACGTCATATGCCCATCGAAGAAAGAAGCCCTCACGCGGATTCGCTCTGCACGTGAAGAATTAAAGGAGGTGGGCCCAAGGTGGGCACACACATACACATCCGAATTCGAAGAAGCCTCTGCATGCGTAAGAAGACAAAACGTGGTGGGCCAGGTCAAAGTTTGACCTGGGCACACATGTACAAAGGAAACAGAATTTTCGCTGCAAGTTTTTTTTTTTTTTTCTTCCGAAGAGAAGCGGCCGCCGAAGGATCCAAGAGAAGTCGCACGCCACGAGAGAGAGAAGCTGCACGAGGAAGTTGAAGATTCTTTCTATTGTATTGGCATACGACTTGAGCACGCTGTAATTTTGTCTTAGTGAGTTTATACCTAAGTGAATTGTTTATTTATAAACACTTTGGGTTTTGGGGTTAAATCAGGTGTGGGAAACACTTGAATGCGTTTGGAACGATCAGAACTCGATACTCCAATTTTAGTGGATTATTTTTTGCTTCTTGGCTCCCCGTGGACGTAGGTATCGATACTCGGACCGAACCACATAAATCTCTGGTGTCCTTATTTTTCTCATTTATTTTCTCTGGTGATTTCGCGTTGACGTAAATTGTAAGATCCTGTCGTTTATGTATTATATCCCAACAATTGGTATCGAGCTTGGGATTGGATTTCTTGATTGTGATTTGGAGCTTTTGCTTTTCTGATTATTATCTGAAAATTCTGTTATTGCAATTATGTCTGAAAGAAAATCTGAGATTGAGAAGTTTGATGGGAACAACAACTTTGTGTTATGGAGCATCAAGATGCGGGCATTATTGACAACACAAGGTTTGGTCAAGGCACTGGATGGTGAAGATGAGTTGCCGATTATCATGAAAGCCTTAGAGAGGGTAGAGCTAATGGAAAAAGCAAAGAATATAATCCTGTTAAATTTCACGGATGAGGTCTTAATAGAGGTTGCTGAGGAGAAGGATGCCGCAGCATTATGGGCAAAACTTCAAGCACTCTATGTAAAGAAAGGTTTCAACAATCGCTTGTACATGTTGAAGAAAATGTTTCAATTTAGATATACTGAAGGTACGTCTATCAGAACCCACCTAGATGAATTTAATAAACTCATGTTGGATCTGAAGAACGTCGGTAAGATATTTGATGATGAAGAACAGGGCATGTTGTTGTTAGTGTGACATCCTGAAATTCGACCCCGTTTCGATAAAGTGAAATGGGCCTTTCGTCGACGTGCTTATGGTCCTTTTTCTTTGAGCTGATCACTCACGAGTTAACTAATCTATTGAGTGAAGCCATTAAGGGATGTATCCACGGTAAAAATCCCTAAAAGCTACTTAATTCGTTGGATTGAACTAAAATCGCGTCCGATCGATTTTAACCATGGAATTGAACTCGATTTCGGGAATCGAATATCCGAGCGTGTCATAATTCATTTTTAGGACCTCGTCTCATCGTCCGTCAAATTATTGACAAGTCCGAAATTTCGGGAAAAAAATTATCGGAGGAAAAATTGAAGACCGGAAGAAAATAAAAAGGGAATGAGAAAAGGAAAATAATAGAAGTAAATTGAATAGTGTGACTTTGTTTACTATTTTCTTTTAATTTCTATTTCTATTTCTCCCTTTTCTCTCTCTCTCTCTCTCTCTCTCTCTCTCCTTCCCCTTCATGCGCGCCCCCCCACCGATCGACGCCCTTTATCAATTTCAACTTGGCTTCTCTCTCTCCTTTTTACTTTTGACTAGTCAAAAACTCTTATCTCTTCTTTTCACTCTTATCTCTTCTTTTCACCCTTATCTCTTATTCTCTCTCTTCTCTCTTCTATCTTCCTCTCACTCTCACGCAACACTCTCTCTCTTCCCCTCTGGTTCGAACGAAGACAAAAGACAGAAGCTGAAGCCGCACGTAGATGGATCAGCTCGTCGTCATCGCCGCGCTCCGCCACCCGCACGTCGCCCGTGCGCCCCACCGCTTGCCGTTCACCTCCACCTCTCCCTCACTCCCTTCGCCCGCCGTTGTTACCGTCTTTCTTCCTCTCCACTTGCTGCTCGACGTCCCAGCAGGTTTGGGAAGACGCCGGAGCAGGCTGCAACAACCGGCGTCGCTTGAAGGAGCCGCTGCCCACTGGGCCGCCGTCCACACCACCCGCACACGCCGCGTGCTCCGCCACCGCCCCCCTCGCGCCCAGGCGTCCTCTCCCGTGCGACCCCGCCTCTGCCTAGCCCTGTTCCGCCTCAGTCCAGCCACCTCCGGCCACCGTTTGACGCCGCCGAACCTCCATCGGCCCTCCCTCGCACCTTGCCACCCTTGCTATGGTTGTTGGTTGCTATTTTGTGTGTGTTTTTTCAGCAAACGCAGCCACCCGCCGAGTGGGTTTCCAGCAGCTTCACGCTCGCTTTTGGGCCGTTTCCGGGCCTCGAACCCGAGCCGTGCTTTGGGAGGAATTGTTCCTCGCGCCGTCCCCGTCGGATTGATCCGAGTTGCGCGCGATTCCAGTGAGTAATCTCACTAATCCTTGCTTAGCAGGCTAATTACATTTAAAGGTTGTTTAGTTTTAATTAATTAGGTTTAGGTGGTTAGATTAGGATGGATTAGTGTTTATTAGTCAATTGTGATGCGAATTAGACAAATTAAGTGTGCATTTGGCAAGTAGACGTGGTCTACTATTTATTGAGGGTAGCTCAGGATTTTTCCAACCCTTTATCAGGCTTCAATTTGACAATTCGGGCCTAAGTGGAATTGTTTAATATTTAATTATTATTTTTGAAATTAAATTAATTATTTATTTATTTTCCGAAAATTCAACTTGGATGGCTAGTGACCGAATTTTATGCCGATGATCGTGGTGAAGTCCGTTTATTTAATCAAGCTTTATTTTGAGCTAAATTGAATTTTTAATATTTATTAATTAATTTTCGAAATTAATAATTTAATTATATATTTTCGGAAATTAAGGCCAAGATGGCTGACAACCGAAATCTCGTGCTGATTGTCGTGGCACAGTTCGTTTATTTATTTGAGCTCTACGTTGCTTGGAATTAAATAAATTGTGATATTTTAGGGATTTACCCTAAATTGATTGAATTGAGTGAAATTGAATTATTGATTGGTGGATGGCTGAGTATGGCTATTTAGCATTTTTTTTAATGCCTTGATAGGCTTTATAGTAGAGAGATTGGTGAGAGCTAACTGAGAATATTATTGACTGAGACCAATCAAGTACGATATTATTGGACAAACGTGGTTCGGTGATTAGAAGTATCACTAGTGAAAACGACGCCTTAAAGAACGCACGTGAATGACTTATAGACAAACGTGGTTCAGTGATTGGAAATATCACTCTGGTGAAAACGACGCCTCTAAAGAACTCACGATGTTGTCTATTGCCGATGTCACCTAGCGAAAAACGGCGCCCTAGAAAGGACACGTGGTTCGGTGATCGAGATATTTGGTGAAAATGGCGCCTTAAAGAACGCATGGTGTCGGTGATCGGTATGTCATTGGCGAAAACGACGCCACAAAAATGATACGTGATTCGGTGATTGGGACATCACTGGCAAAAACGGCGCCTTAAAGAATGCACGTGATCAGTGATGGTATGGCGTTGGCGAAAAGACGCCCGAAAGAGTACATGTGATTGATGTCCTGGGAATGACCAGAGTTGGTCTGTTTGATATGTAATCGACTAGGTCGATTGATCATTGCTTGATCGGATGTTGTGAATTGTTTGAATATCTGTATTTAACATTGAATTGCAGGTTGAAAATGAGGCCAAGGTAAGTCCTCGACTCGTGCGTGCTTAGGCAACCGAGTAGTGTATTGGTTCCTAATTGAGTCTTAGTGGGGTAGAACTCGCGAGACGTAGTCTCATTCCGGTTGTGGGACAACATTTCAGGACCCCGATGAGGAGCTGAGGAGGAGGAATCTGAGAAGGAGAACTCTGAAGTGAAACCTGAGGAGAAGGATTTTTTGGAAGAAGAAGATAACACCGAGAGGGATCTTGAGTACGAGCTGGATGGACTAAGATCCTATCCTCTTTTGTGAACTCCTTTTTGATGTGAATAGTTATGAAGTACTCCGGTTTGGTGTTTTGTATAAAAATTTGGTTATAAGTTTCAATATGAAAAATATGGCCCCTTTTTTTCTATCCCAATGTTTTTTATTGTCTAGGGATTTTCTTTTATACTGCGTGCTTATATTAAATGAACAGGGTTGGCGATGCGTCCTAAGACGTTGCTATTAATCGACCAGGTGAGGGATGGGCACGCGCTCGAGGATCAGGGCGTGACATCCCGTTTAAGTGGTATCAGAGCGAAGTTCAAGATTGGAGTGATAAGGAGTGATGGTTCATGGGATAGTAGTAGGATGGCCTTTAAATTCATGCTGGTGCATGTCTGTGTTAGCTGAGTGTTAAAATTGTTTGTTGTTTGAGACGCTCTATTTCTAATTCGGTGTTGAATTGGAAGCAGGTGTTAGTAGATTAAAGCGACACAATGAGCGATCAGGAGCCGAGAACTCCTAGGCAGAGGACCTTGTCCTCAGTAACTCGGGCTAGAACGCCGACCAGAGGCAATGCTCGAGGCGGTCGTGGTAGAGCGCCCGCTGTGGCTAACGCTAGTGGTGAAGCACCACCTCCTGTTGGTGCTGGGGTAGCAGCCCTGGGAGAGCAAGGAACTGTTGGAATCGACCAGGCTCTAGATGCTATGCGGGAAATGATGGGGCAGCAGGTCCGAGATCAAGCTGCCGCCTTTACCGCCGCTATTGAAGCCGCCGCCACTGCCGTTGCCAATGCAGCCGTTGCTACCGCAGCTGCCGCCGTACCTGCCTCCGCACCTGTCGCTGCACCTGCCGCAGCACATGCTGAAGGTCCGTCGGGAATAGTGGTCACGGAAAGACCAATTCATAAGCTAGTAGAACAATTCCTGAAGCTAAATCCACCTCAATTCACCGAGACCGGAGACACTGAAGCTGCTTCTTCATGGATCCAGAAATTGGAGAAAGCCCTTGCACTGCTAATGTGCAATGAGGCTGAGAAAGTAGTACTTGCAACTTACCAACTGGAGGAAGTTGCAGATACTTAGTGGAAGACAACTCGAGGAACCATATTCCCAGAAGGCGTTGTTCCAAAGTGGAACGCCTTTCTAGAGGCCTTTAATGTTAATATTTCTCAAAAGCGCCTAGAGAGGTGAAGATGGCGAGTTTCAACGTCTTCGCGGGGTTCCCTAACCGTCGATCAATATGAGGCGAAGTTCGCTGAACTTTCTCAATATGCTCCTAAGTTAATAGCAAATCCAACAAACCGAGTAAGAAGGTTCAGAGAAGGGTTCAAGCCAGACTTAAGGATTACATTGGTTTCCCTGAACCTAAAAACTTATAATGACCTTTATGAGAGGGCTCAAATGATCGAGAAAGATCAGAATGATAGAGCAGCCTCATTTGAGTCGAGGTTTAGCTCTCATCGAGAGAATATTTGTCAGGGAAAAAGACCCATGCCCGGAGGTAAATCTCATGCCCCACCCTTCAAGAGAAGCGGATTCAATAGACAGATGCCCAACAACATGGGTATATGTCGCTTCTGTGGGAGAAGACACGGAATAGCCCCATGCCAGGAGCCTGTTTTGAATGTGGCCAACAAGGCCACATGGCCAGAAATTGTCCGAGGAAACCAATAGGACAACCTCAGCTACCTCCGCCACGACCGAGAGGACAGATAAGAGGGTTTGCCCCTCGGAACGTGCCGCAAGGAGGACAGCAGAGACCTCCAGCTCAAGGCACGATTTATGCAATCACACAAGGTCAGACGGAAGCTGCGCCTAACGTGATAACAGGTATGGTTTCGCTCAACGACCAACCTACTTATGCTTTGTTTGATCCGGGAGCAACTCACTCATTTATTGCCGAACAGTATGTTAAGTTGACAGGAGTCAGTCCTATATTATTGTAGTCAGCAATGTGCATATCTACACCCCTGAAAGATAAGGTCATTGCTGCTTTGGGTTGTTCGGGGTGCAAGGTAGAGATTGGTGAGCGAGTGGGGAGGATAGATCTTTTAGTCCTAGCCATGTATGACTTCGATTTAATAATTGGCATGGACTGGCTCACCAAGCAAAGAGCTAAAATGGACTGTTATTGTAAAGCAATTCAATTTGACTCGATAGAGGGTGAGAGCTTCGAGTTTGTAGGAAGTCGAGGAGGACCCTCGATTGTCCTAATCTCATTGCAAGAGACATCTCGTTTGTTAGACGAGGGTTGTCAAGGGTACTTGGCAACTGTCGTGGATACGACAGTTGAGGAATTCAAAGTGGAAGACATTTCAGTTGTGCAAGAATTCCAAGATGTCTTTCCAAAAGAATTTCCAGGATTACCGCCAGAAAGGGAGATTGAATTTGTGATTGAATTAGCACCAGGGACAGAGTCGATCTCGAAGGCACCGTACAGGATAGCATTATCAGAGTTGAAAGAATTGAAGGTGCAGATGCAAGAATTATTGGACAAAGGATTTATTCGTCCTAGTGCATCACCTTGGGGAGCACCAGTTCTATTTGTTAAGAAGAAAGATGGATCGTTGCGCCTGTGCATCAACTACCGACAGCTCAACCAAGTAACCATTAAGAACAAGTATCCCCTCCCAAGGATAGATGATTTGTTCGATCAGTTGCAAGGAGTGTCAATATTTTCGAAGATTGACTTAAGGACAGGATATCATCAGTTGAGAATTAAGAAAGAGGATATTCTTAAGTCAGCATTTCGTACTCGGTATGGTCACTATGAGTTCTGATAATGCCATTCGGGTTGATGAATGCTCCAGTTTGCTTTCATGGATATGATGAACCGAATATTCAAGGAATATTTAGATCAGTTTGTTATCGTGTTCATAGATGATATCTTGGTCTATTCGAAGAGTGATGAAGAACATGAGAATCATATGAGATTAGTGTTCCAGACCTTAAGGACGCATCGGTTGTATGCTAAGTTTAGCAAATGCGAGTTTTGGTTGACTCGTGTTGCATTCCTAGGTCATGTGATTTTCGGAGAAGGAATCTCCGTCGACCCGAGCAAGATAAAAACCGTGATCAATTGGCAGAGACCGACATCAATGACAGAAATCAGAAGTTTTCTGGGATTGGCAGGGTATTATAGACGGTTTGTAGAAGGTTTCTCAGCGTTAGCATCGCCTCTAACTAAGCTCACGAAGAAAGATGAGAAGTTTCTATGGTCAGACAAGTGCGAGCGTAGTTTTCAAGAGCTGAAGGAAAAGCGACTACGGCTCCCCGTGCGACAATTCCATCTCGGCCTGGAGGATTCGAGATCTACAGTGATGTGTCATTTAGAGGACTGGGTTGCGTGTTAATGCAACATGGTAAGGTAGTTGCATACGCTTCTCGCCAGTTGAGACCTCATGAACAGAACTATCCAACGCATGACTTAGAGCTCGCGGCAATTATCTTTGCCTTGAAGATTTGGAGACATTATTTGTGTGGTGAAAAATTTCAGATCTTCACGGACCATCAGAGTCTCAAGTACTTGTTCTCTTAGAAGGAGTTGAACATAAGACAGCGCCGATGGATGGAATTACTGAAAGACTACAACTGTGATATTCTATATCACCCGGGGAAGGCGAACAACGTCGCCGATGCATTGAGTCGGAAGTCTTCAGTAGCCCAGATCTTGATTAAAGAGTGGAACTTAATCGAGAGAGCTCGAGATTCGGAATTCAAATTTGAGGTAGGCCACCTTTCAAGTTTTATGGCCACCCTCGGGTAATTGAACCGAATGTCAGTCGAGAATTAAGCAACTCCAACCGCTGCATCCGGATGTACAAAAGATTCTTCAGAGGACACCGAGAGAAAAGAAAGGTTGACTTTCAGATTGCTGATGACGGGACATTAAGGTTCCGAGGACGTTTGGTTGTACCTGACGATGTAGGGCTTAGAGAAGAAATTTTATCAGAAGCACATCGTAGTAGTTACAGCGTCCATCCTGAAAGCACTAAAATGTATCAAAATCTGCGTCAACACTATTGGTGATCAGGTATGAAGACGGACGTCGCCAAGCATGTGGCCAAGTGTCTGACATGTCAACAAGTAAAAGCCCAGCATTGCAAACCGGGAGGACTCTTGCAACCTCTTACGATCCCATAATGGAAATGGGAGCATATCACGATGGACTTCGTGACTGGACTACCAAGAAGTCTGAGAGGAAGTGATTCAATTTGGGTAGTAGTTGATAGACTGACAAAGTCGGCTCACTTCATTGTAGTTCGAAAGGACCTCAGTCTTGATAGGCACGTAGACCTGTACGTGCGTCAGGTGGTTCGAATGCATGGAGTATCGATGACGATAACCTCAGACAGAGACCCGAGGTTTACTGCTGCTTTTTGGAAGAGCTTGCAGAGTGCTTTAGGTACAAAACTTCAGTACAGTACGGCGTATCATTCTCAGACAAATGGCCAGTCTGAGAGGACGATTCAAACCCTTGAGGACATGCTGAGAGCTTGTGGAATAGAATTCAAAAAGTTGGGAGGATCAGTTGCACCTGGTAGAATTTGCTTACAACAACAGTTACTAGCAGAGTATCAAGATGGCTCCATTTGAAGCGTTGTATGGCAGAGCATGCAGAACTCCAATATGTTGGGATGAAGTCGGAGAGAGGAAGATAACAGGTCCAGAGTTAGTTCAGCAGTCAGTAGACGCCGTGGCAGTGATCAGAAACAAATTGAAGACCACGCAAAGCAGACAGAAAAGTTACGCAGATAAGCTCCGGAAATCTTTGGAATTCCAAGTTGATGATCATGTTTTCCTAAAGGTGTCACCAATGAAGGGAACTTCGCGCTTCGGGAAGAAAGGCAAGCTAAGTCCGAGGTACGTAGGTCCATTTGAAATTCTTGAGAGAATCGGGACCTTAACGTATCGTCTTGCATTGCTGCCAAGGTTGGCACAAGTGCATGACGTCTTTCACATGTCGATGTTGAGGAAGTACAAGCCTGACCCGACACACATGCTCAATTTTGAGGAATTGGACGTGAATGACAGAGTGTCATACGTGGAAAGACCGGTCAGACATTGTAGCGAAAGGAGCAGTGCGCGTACAAAGACCATTCCGTTAGTCAAAGTGGTCGACAACCCACGATTGAAGGAGAGACATGGGAGACTAAAGAGTCGATGAGAGAATTGTACCCCACTTTTTGCTTAAGTTTGTAAGGTTTAAATTTCGATGACGAAATTTTTATAAGAGAGGAAGAGTTGTGACATCCTGAACTTCGACCCCGTTTCGATAAAGTGAAATGGGCCTTTCGTTGACGTGCCTATGGTCCTTTTTCTTTGAACTGATCACTCACGAGTTAACTAATCTATTGAGTGAAGCCGTTAAGGGATGTATCTGCGGTAAAAATCCCTAAAAGCTACTTAATTGGTTGCATTGGACTAAAATCACGTCTGATCGATTTTAACCACGGAATTGAACTCGATTTCGGGAATTGAATATCTGAGCGTGTCATAATTCATTTTTAAGACCTCGTCTCATCGTCCATCAAATTATTGACGAGTTCGAAATTTCGGGAAAGAAATTATCGGAGGAAAAATCGAAGACTGGAAGAAAATAAAAAGGGAATGAGAAAAGGAAAATAATAGAAGTAAATTGAATAGTGTGACTTTGTTTACTATTTTCTTTTACTTTCTATTTCTTTTTCTCCCTTCTCTCTCTCTCTCTCCTTCCCTTTCGTGCGTAGCCCCCAACCCCCCAACCGACCGACTGCCCCTTATCAATTTCAACTTGGCTTCTCTCTCTCCTTTTTACTTTTGACTAGTCAAAAACTCTTATCTCTTCTTTTCACCCTTATCTCTTATTCTCTCTCTTCTCTCTTCTTAATGTTTGTAACCCAGGGCTGGGGACGTTGCTCAAATGAAGCTCCCATATGTTTCTTGAGAAAACCAATGTTAGATTTCTTCCCCCACCCGGTATTTGAAAACAAGGGAAACACATCCCACAGTGCTTGAAGGGTCCCTAGCATCCCGGCTTGCATCAGAAAGATTAACACTCCTCTACTTTTCACCTGTAATTGAAATAATGGAAAATCCAATTGTAACGACTAACCAATATGCACATGCAAGAATAGAAGAGAAAAAAAAAAGATAATTGCAGCTTACATATTCAAACTCAGCTTTTCCTTCCCACTCTTTGAACTGGAATGTGTGCTGACGACATAAAAAATAGTAGTCCCATGTCACACGGTAGTGGGTTGCAAAGACATATATGTCCATACATGTCCAGCTATGGGCTTTGCTGACCTGGATGAGCAATCCAAACTCATGGTTACAAGCCGGATACCTACAACTAGTTGTTAGGTTCAATTTTCAGCAGAACCAGATGCAAAAACAAGGATTATCGGGTATCAATATGAGGCAGTACCCACCTAGACTGGAATGGCCTCCAAAAGATAATTTGATTTTACATCAAATGAAACAACTGTACCTGTATACATAATGGAATGACTGAACACCTCAGTTGGTAAGAAAAACACCGTAAGTAGATAGAAACCCTATCCAGTTCAGAGCTTTGAATCCATTAGAAAAAATCGACCCCAAATTAACGAAGATAGAAAGCTCAAACTAAGTACCGAAGTCATCGAGAATTAATCAGAAACTGCGAAAAGCTGGCAAACGATGGCCATTAGACCCCATCAACAAACCGCTACAACCTCACATCTCCCATAATTATCACAAAATCAAACAACAAAGAATTGAATTAAGCAGTGACAGTAAACCAGAAAACCTCAAAAGCTCGTGAACAGTGACCATCTCTCCCCATTACCAAACCACAAGCTCAAACCTCCCAGAATCTTCCAGAATCGCACTCAAACACAAGGATTTCCATTCCGCTCCCCACAACCACTGAACTAAAACCAGGACCTGGAATCATCAATCCACTCCATTCCTTTCCCCATCATTCCACCGTACTAAACCCGACATAATAGTCCAACAGAAAACCTCTCGGGATCAGTGACCACAAGCTCAAACCACCCAAAAAAAAAATTCCAGAATTGCACTCAAAACCAAACAGAGACCAAGCCAAAGCGACGCCATAAAACTAAAGAACGGACCTTGATGTGAAGCGTGCCTCCGCCGAACTCGCTCCCGGTCTCGTTGTGGAACTCCAACCAAGCGGTGTTCTGGTAGAAGCAAGTTCCTTTCCACGCCAGAGAGCCGTTGGAGGGAGAAGCGGTGCCGACGAAGGTGGGCAACAGGTCCAGGGCTACGGTGAAGGGAGTTGAGGATGGGCCAGGAGAGCTGCCTCGGCAGCAGAGGGAGTAACAAACTATCAAAAGGTTGATATGATATTTGTAGAGGCAAGAGGAGCAATTCCTTTTGATCGTCCTTGGACACTTTAGTAATTACTAATTAGTGTGCTTGGCCAAGTAAATAAACGTCAAAGCATAATTGGATCTGAAATTTTTCTGCATTTTTATATTTTGTATTAATTCCGCCAGAAAAAATCTTAAATTACATCAATTGTAGTGATGTTGATGTCCAAATTTTTTTATTTTATATCACCAAAAACCTTAAAAAAACATTTTAAATGAGTATTGATCTTGCGGCGAATAAAAGTTAAGATTTTCAAAGACAAGCTAAAGGTATTTTAATCTTAAATATAAGTTTTAGTGTAAGGATCCGCGATTAGAAGACTCCATGAAACATCTAACCCTGCAGGAGCAGAGATACTTCGGGACCATATGGCATGTCCTCAAGTTCCTCAAGAATGTCCCATTCCCCCCTTCTATACTCCTTTTGAGAGAGAGAGGAATTTTTCTTGGCCACTTCCGTAACTCTTCCAACTATACTTTCGGAGCTTCCTAATGGATCAACAACAATTAAATAAATTTGATTAATATGGAAGCAAGAACTTAAATTTACTAAATAACCGGTGCCCAACCAAGCTCGCCATCGAATTGCGGCCATTGATGGCCTCAACTCCACTAATATTGCCTACCCGCCCTCTTATATCGCCAGGACGGCTTTCCCTATGCCACCTTTTCAGAACTTAACTAACACCAAACATCCCCATTGTTGGATAAAAGTGGAAGCATAATAAAGAAGCTAATGCTTTGAAAAACTCTTCCAAATAACAAAATCAAGAGTATTCCATTAATGATGTACGTCTTAATTTCGTATGAAGTTATGCGTATGCTGTTAGTACGAATTCGACATTTAGCTCAACTTCATGGTATCTATACAATCTTCCTCATTACTAAATTGTGTCTCGAGCTTTAGTACATTTTCGAGGTCTAACCCGAAGAATTTATTGATCAAAGTCACGCACAAAATGCAGTCTTCTTTTGTTAATTAATGTGCACTCAAGGCTTGGATTTTCTATGCTATCTCCAACTTTGTCCCTTGATCATTTTTTTCTTTTTTTTTTGTTCGAATCCACTTTTTATCATTGAAGGAGCTGAACGTGTTGGTAATTTGTTTATAAAACAAATGAAGAGGTGCCTTGTCCCACATCGAAAAGATGTGAGTGCGCACGTGGACGAGATTTGGCACTAACCAACGATCATTAATTTTATTTATTGAAAATTCGGATTTATTTCTATAAAAACTAATTATAAAGTCTTGTTGAAACAGTCTGTTGTTCATGAAAAGTTACAGTTAGTTTTATTTATTTTTATTTAATTCCGAATTTTTATGTCTTTTCAACGTAACCTTTTGAGACGCACTTGTTCACGAAATGTTTGTCTTTGTTCTTTTGCAACCTTTTGAAGGGTTGCCTCTATTCGAAAGACGAAAAGTACGTATGGTTTGAGATCAAACAAAAAAATCTTCTTCCATTTTTTGTTTTCTTTCGAGAGAGACTACAGCCATTGTTTCCAATTGTTTCCCATGAGAGACCCTTGAGAAATACTAGAATTGCTATCTAGTATTCTCATTTGAGACTTTGTTGTATCCTGGAGGAAATTTGCTGGTGACCATTAGCAACTTTGTGGGGGCAAATAAATCCTTAAAGAAAGTGATATCACGCCTCAAAATCCGACTTGATTACTCTAAAGATCTGACTTCATTGTTCTACCCAATTCAAAGCCATATTTTCCCAACAATTTGAAGGATTTATTTTCTGCAACAATGAAGTTGGAGTTAATCAAAGTCAAGTTTTGTCGGGCACATTCATCTTCTTTGCCGCCAGTGCAACTTTGCTCGAATCGAGAACCAAGGCAGAGGGCTTTGGTGGAACTTCGGATCGTATTGATGCGGCAGGGACAGTTCAGTTATTTCTGGCAAATCTCTGATAATCATCACTCATCACCGTTGGCCATAGTTTCAAAGAAGCACCGAGTGTTACATTGCACCGCTTCATGGCTGAGAGCCTGAAGCCATTGGATCTCAATTGAGACCTTTCTGTTGGCCGTAACTCCGATAGTCAGTGTTAACCGAAGCCTTTGTAACTTGCACTCGATCTCATGGATCAGAGTCTCAGCATCCTCGGCATTGTTTATGAGATGAGATGCCGTCTCGTGTGATGTGTCCACGATGGATTTCGTACAGTGAGCAAGAGCCTCGTTCATCACCTTTTGCTCTGGGAAATAAGCGTCGTAATTCAAGACTCCGCCATCATTGTCTTCAAAGCATGACGACGTTGGTGAAGCAGCAGCATCCATAAGAGGGTCGAACTCCTGAAGAGAATGCGCCATTGAGGACCGTGAATAAGAGAGGATTTTTTGGAGTGGGCAGCAGAAGACGACGGTGGAAGAAAGAGGCCAAAGTGGCAAAAGGGAGAGTTGAAGTGGTTCACTTTGAGTCCGCCTCGGTCTAGTTGGCTGAGATTGTGGGCTTGTGTGAGGAGGAAGGACAGAGAGAGAGAAAGTTCGCAAGAAGGAGAGTTTGGCACAAAGTAAAAGAGAGAAGCCTCCCCAATGTTCCCTGTTCGCAGTTCCACCGTTTGATGAAAAAAACTTGAAGATGTACGAGAAAAGCTTGACAAGGAGGCATTGGTCGTTCAAGGTCGTTATTTGTCCCGGCCACAAGCCCGTGATTGTCATCAATTTCAAGGGCGAAAGAGAAGCGGTTTTGCTGACTAGGAAATATCATACATGGTCCTCATGAAGACACTTGCTTCCAAGTCGAACACTTTGCTTTCCAAGTGCTCCACACCACAATTCTCCGCCGGATCACTTATCTCGCACCTTCAATTGACGCGCTCTCCCAAAGAATCAACAACAAATGCTGACGGAGACTCTCGGATACGTGACTACCTCCTTGGCATTCAAATGCCATAAAAAGAATTCGAATCCCAAAAACCAGCAATTGGAGGATTGTCTACCTTCATGGCTGGTTTGTTCAATGTGATTATCACCGAGAACGGTTTCAAAGTGATGGATATGTGTCTCCATCTTAAAGTTGTCCGAGGAATTATTTGGAGATGCCCCATGCCTAAAGCTGCAGCCGTGACTCGGCATCGGATCACACCCCAACCGCTCCTCGCCGAACGAGACACAACGCTTCACCGTACCCACGCCATCGCTGCTGGGTCTCACCCCATGCCACTCCCTTTTTGGGTTTGCACCAGCGAGCTTTCATTGTTTTGCGGTCCGTGGACGGACTCAAATAAGTGTTGCGGTGGTTTTCGCGGGTGACATATGGCGTTGACACGTTGGTTCACCGAGGAGGGATGGAGACCTTGCCATTCTGCTGTCCCCCAATTTCGTCAATTTACGTGATCCATCTTTAAGTGTCCCATATGAAACGTCACTCTGCGTCATGAATTTCTGGCCACGAAGGGTGATTTTGGAGGCGCAATTCGCTCTTGTCTTTGCGTGACATTGGCATTGCCTGAGATAGGGTGAGATGAGAGCAAGAGATCTCCATTCCGTTGTCTCTGTCTCTATGGTCTCATTGGTTGATTCATTCGAAGGAGAGAGAAGGAAATGGAGATGGTGGTGATCTATCAGTACATTATGGGGACTTTCCTCGCATCTCTGTGGGCCTCGTCCTCTTTACGTCCTGTATAGGAGGAACGGTGACGTGAGAGCAAAGGTTCCGAGGGAGCATGAAGATTACGTCACTATGCATGACGAGTCACCGTGTGATATTGCGAATAGCGTTGCTGCTGGAGAATGGCTTCGACGCTACCAATGTAATCATCATCGCAACGAGTTGCCAATAGCGCTCTTGCGTACACCCTCAGCAAGGTATGTAACTTCATTGTTTGAAATTTGGGAAGAAAATGATTATATCAACTGTGATAATATTCTCGATTATTTGCTTCATTCCATTTATTATTTCATTGGTCTTGAGTTGGACCTTGACAAGTTGAGTTGGACTGAGTTGCTCATCGTTGTTGAATGTTGCTAATCTCATCGATATCGTTGAGTTTGATGTGGCCTATTAAATAAAATTCGGATTGGCTGTGGGGCAAGCAAGAAAATGGCCATCAAAGCTTCCTCCAATGCAGGTTCTTGTTTCTAATCAAATTGAAGTTCTTGAGTGTTTCATGCATGATTAGCCAGTGGTGACATCCTGGGTACGTTTCTTTTATTGAGACATTTGTCTGCACATATTTATGTTCTTGCGCCTCTATAGCAGGATCTTTGTTGTGGATGGAATTTGTGTATGTACAGGGGATAAATCAATTAGTAAGGGTAAATTGAAGGGTTTGTCTCTGAGATATCAATTGCGCCATGGGATTTTTACTTCTGCATATAGTAGTTTCTAACCTTTATTGAGAAAGGAAAATCGAAACTTTAAAATGCAAAATTCAGGTATCGTCAATTTATGGATGAATTTGTTGCAAAAGAAAAATGACAATTTTGTGGATTTGATCAATAGGAATGAATGATCGACAATGCTATCTATATATAAATACAAAGGTTTTCCCTTATCGATATCATTTATTTTGATGCATCCATATCTATCTTGATTTGAGGTGAACAAACTGGACTTTGACGCTAGCAACTAGAAAGAGTTTGTGGCATGTGTCGAACCACCATTTAGGTTGGTTATGTTAGAGCAAACTCTATAGTTTATGTCCAATGTTTAGTGAAGGGTGTTCCTTGTTTGGTTCCGATGCGTTCCATTTGCTGTCATTGCCCTCATAGATTTGATTCTATGGAATAGCATAAATGAGCCAAGAGAGTAGAATTGCATTGATTTACTATTTTGATGTATGTATTTCATTGAGGATGAAAAAATTGATGATGCATAATTTTGATTAATTACCTCTTGGAATATTCTTGAAGTGGGGCTATGTTCGAAGGGGACTTTGGAACTAATATAACTGGAATCATTGAGATTAAGAAGTATCTGACTTTCATTTTCAAAATGAAATATTTGGGTGAAACAGATACTATCTTAAGTATTAAAATTAAAAAAATAGTGGGGGTTATTCTTTGAGCCAAAGTGATTACATGGAGAAGATGTTGTATAAATTTAAACATCTTGGCTTCAAAGAAATGTGTATTCCATTTGATTCAGTATTAAATTAAATTATAATACTGGTAGAGCAGTAGCACAATTTAAATTTGCTAGTGCTATAAGGTCTTTAATGTATGCAATGCATTATACTGGACCTGATATTGTGTAAGTTGAGCAAGTATATTAGTAATCCAAATATAGAACATGTGAGAGTTATCTTATTGTTCTATAATAATCCGGCTATATTAGAAGGATACACCGATGCCACTTGGATTACAAGTGTGGGAGATGAAACTTCTTGATGGATTTTCACATTACGTGAATGTGTTGTTTCTTGGGCGAGCAAGAAACAAATGTGCATAATTCACTCAACTATGAAATTTGAATCATTGCTTAGTAGTAACTGGGAAAGAAGCCGAATGGATTAGGAATTTGTTGTTAGATATCAAATTATGGTCTAATTCTATGCCTCCTATTTCTATCCACTGTGATAGTCAGGCTACTTTGGCAAGAGCCTATAATAGCAACTATAATGGTAAGTCTAGACATATTAGTCTAAGACATGAATATGTGAGACGATTGATTAAAGATGGTACCGTAACAATTGTATATGTGAGGTCAAGTAATAATCTTGCCGATCCTTTGACAAAGGCTTTACCAAGACATATGGTAATAATGACCTCACAAGAAATGGGGCTGAAACCCTTTAATTAAAATCACAAATAATGGTAACCCGACCTTTTCTAGAACATCACTAGTTACAAGGTTTAATGGGTAAGAACAAGTTATTGAATGTGATTGTTTGATACTGACGTAACCCTGATATGAGAAGTCAGTATCGTCTGTTACGTTTTGTAGGTTGAATTGAATTCTTAATGAAGTATAGTACAAACTTGTAATGTGTTGATAGTAACAGAAACACATAGTAGATACTTCACCTATATGAGCTTAGAAGTTGTGCCGCTTCTTACGAAAGTCAGGGTTACTTTCTAGAGAGCTCATGAAACAGGATCAAGCACAAGGCCATAATAGTGCGGAGTAATATAGAACTTCTCGCTGAGACAAGAGGTTAGTGTATGTGCGGTATGTCCGGTTCTATTATATAAAGTACAAGTTTAAAGCCAAGCTACTTGTCACTTTGATAGAGCTTTGAGATACTTACACTAAGTAAAGGTTTAACTCGAAAGAGACCTTTATATATGTATATTAATCTCACGGAAATTTTGGCCGTATATTTCTAATGTTTTATTTCTTGTTTTTGTTTTATAAACAAAAGTGGGGGATTGTTGGTAATTTGTTTATAAAACAAATGAAGAGGTGCCTTGTTCCACATCGAAAAAATGTGAGTGCGCACGTGGACGAGATTTGGCACTAACCAATGATCATTAATTTTATTTATTGAAAATTCGGATTTATTTCTATAAAAAATTAATTATAAAGTCTTGTTGAAACAGTGCGACTGTTCATGAAAAGTTACGGTTATTTTTATTTATTTTTTATTTAATTCCGAATTTTTTATGTCTTTTCAACGTAACCTTTGAGACGTACTTGTTCACGAAAGGTTGTCTTTGTTCTTTTGCAACCTTTTGAAGGGTTGCCTCTATTCGAAAGACGAAAAGTACGTATGGTTTGAGATCAAACAAAAAAAAATCTTCTTCCATTTTTTTGTTTTCTTTCGAGAGAGACTACAGCCATTGTTTCCAATTGTTTCCCATGAGAGACCCTGGAGAAATACTAGAATTGCTATCTAGTATTCTCATTTGAGACTTTGTTGTATTCTGGAGGAAATTTGCTGGTGACCATTAGCAACTTTGTGGAGCAAATAAATCCTTAAAGAAAGTGATATCACGCCTCAAAATCCAACTTGATTACTCTAAAGATCTGACTTCATTGTTCTACCCAATTCGAAGCCATATTTTCCCAACAGAACGTCCATTTTTCACCTCTGCACTAACCAAATCCATTGGCGCCGGTTTCGGATTCTCGCTCGATCAGCGAAATGGGAAAACTCGGCACCGAAGTTGGCGTCGGGAAACGGTGGCGTTCTTGAGGCCTAGTCTCAAGATTCGAGTGGCATGGAGAGGGTGCTTCCGTTCCAAGATCTGCTGGAGAACGGTGACGCTCAACGGGGTGATCAGAGGCACGTGCGCACGGGCTTGGAGCAGGACGGGCAAACGGGGCCGCTTCGGATTGGAGTGTGAACCGTTTCTGCCATATTCATGGAATTGCGGGGGATGCTGGTGGTGATCTGGTCGGGGAAAGGATGGAGCTTGAGGAGGATGGTCAGGAACGGGTTTGCAAATTGGATTTGGGTCGCGAAATGGATCTGTATCTATCTCGTATGAAGAAGCTTTTTCCAAATATTGTGAAACGATTTCGGGAATTTGACAGAAACAAAAGGGCCCAGAGCACGGGGCAATTTTAATTTATTTTGGCCAAACGTTCGAGCAAATAGTTTCTTCACCAAAAGACTTCCCTTTTTTCTTTGTAGATTTTAGCAAAGGAAGTACATCTGCTCTTCGGATTCTCAGATGATGAACGCGATTCGAGCTTCAGATTGTAAGAAACGAGAGAATTTTGGGCGGCGCTACCTTTAATCTGTTTGTGTTTAGAAAGGATTTCAAACATGATATTGCTTTAACTTGTCGATCGAAAATGTTGTGCCACATACGCCCCTTCGCTCTTTTGGATCAGAGCAACATGACCCAGATTAAACTGTTTCGACATTAAATTATTTGGGTATAGAATACTTGATCTACTTAGTAGTTGTATCATATTTGAAAATGTAGGCTAGGAAGTTTTCTTTTCGTCCTTGAAGTAAGGATTGCACGTTAATCACCCCTGTCTTGACGCCTCAAGGTCGTGGATATATGGAGAACCGTGCAGCATCAGCTAAACTTGCTAAAAGAACAGAGCAGTTACCACTAGCAAGTTAATGGTGAAAGGCCAGCTTATTGGACGTGGCACTTTCGGAAGTGTTCACATTGCAAGCAACTAGTAAGTGAGCTCTGGGAAACTTCGACATGTTGCATTCTTTTAGACATCCAATTAGCCGAACTTCGACATGTTCCGTGACAGAGAAACCAGAGCTCTGTGTGCATTGAAGGAATTTGAGTTATTGCCTACTGATCCAAATTCGGCTAAGTGCATGAGGTAGTTAAAGTAGGTAATCTTTTGTAATGTTCTAAGATCCAATCTATCCTCTCATTTGATCTAAATAAGCTGCGGAGGGTTTCTTTGATCATTTCCGGGTAATTGATTGCTTTGCTATCTTGATTTTTCTTAATTTGTCACATAGAAAATTGAAGTACTTAGCCAGCTTAAACATTCAAACATTCTGTAGTATTATGGCAGTGAAATTGTGAGTCACCTTTCCATGGCATCTACACGGCCCAGCTCAATGGGCATATTCATAATTTGACTCACCAAAATTTCAACATATTCATACATACTCAGGTCAAGGATCGGCTTAACATATATCTAGAATATGCACATCATGGTTCGATGGATAAGTATATCCAGTAGCATCTTGGGGCCCTATCAGAATCAATTGTGTTGGGATATAATACGTGAAACGACAGGGATCTCGCGATTTACGTCAACGCGAAATCGAGAAAATAAACGAGAAAAATAAGGACACAGAGATTTACGTGGTTCGGTCCGAGTATCGATGTACCTACGCCCGGGGAGGAGCAAACAAATAATCCACTAAAATCGAGTATCGAGTTACTGATCGCCAAACGCAGTTGTTTTGTTTAGATTTAACCCCAAACCCAAAGTGTTTATAAATAAACAACTCACTTGGGTATAAACTCACGGCACAAAATTACCGCGTGCTCAAGTTGTACGCTAATAAAACAGAAAGAATCTTCAACTTCCTCGTGCAGCTTCTCTCTCTCGCGGCGTACGACTTCTCTTGGATCCTTCGGCGGCTGCTTCTCTTCGAAAGAAAAAAAAAAAGAAAACTTGCAACGAAAATTCTGTTTCCTTTATACATGTGTGCCCAGGTCAAACTTTGACCTGGGCCCACCACGTTTTGTCTTCTTACGCATGCAGAGGCTTCTTCGAATTCGGATGTGTATGTGTGTGCCCACCTTGGGCCCACCTCCTTTTAATTCTTCACGTGCAGAGCGAATCCGCGTGAGGGCTTCTTTCTTCGATGGGCATATGACGTGCATAAGGTAAATAAAAGAAAAAACTTCCTTTTTCTTTTATTTCCCCATTTAGTAATTCTTCGCGAGTCCAGCGAATTTCACTCAAGACATAATTTAATGATTCCACATGCATTGGCAAGATGTTTGAAGGTAAGTTATAATCTTTCATCATCCATACTGCTCTCTCCCAACGGCCCGACAGGCGCTCACTCTCCACAGACGCTAATAGAGCTCAAGCAAAGCTTAAGCTTCGCCAAAGGAATAGACTTAGTCATCATGTCTACTGGGTTATCTGCTGTAGCAATCTTTTTGACAATAACATTATGTTAGGACTAGAATTAGCACCTAGAGGGGGGTGAATAGGTGACTAAAGCGATTTTATAAATTTTAACCCGAATGAGAGATTAATGAATTAAAAACAACAATCGCTACAAATGAAAGTAATAAAAGATAAAAGGATTAAGGATATAGAATCAAGACTCCAGATTTATAGTGGTTCGGCTTAGACCAAGCCTACGTCCACTCTCCCGCACGGACTGCCTCTTCTTCCTGGATTTCACTAAGAATCAAAAAGAGTGTTTACAATCTCACGCCCTTGAATCCACGGTGTAGAAACTCTACTACACTTCCTTAAGGTCTCACCACACTTCACTCTCTCTTTTGATTACATGTAATGCTTGAAGAATAAGATCACAAAATAACAAGGAGATTCAGACTTTGGAATTCTTCTATCCGGCACCCTTCAACAATTTGAGCGTCTCTCTTATATACTTCTTCATGCCTTCATTACCGTTGGCACCTTCCAAAGAAGTTCTTCCAATCAACCTGTTGGACAGAATCAATTTAGAGAGATCTCGAGCTCTTTAAGGTAAATGTAGATAGCCCATCAATCATGTTCGCCAATACAATCAGGATCTTGGTTTCCATAAGTAGAACTTTCCAAATATAAGTTGCGAATCTTTAGAGAATCTATATTAATTCGGATACGAATATAAGATCTTGTAGTGCTGATTCCAGTCGAAAGATATTCCATAGTCGTTGAAGTAAAAACCATATTAGATAGAATCGAATAGAAGTTTTTAACTTGTCGGTTCGGAAACCTGTCCATGAGAGTAGACTTTGAAACTTGAGTCTTGTTATTGTCAGACTTTGATCTTCAGACTTTGCTAGTAGAGTCTGCAAGTCTTCAGACTAGACTGATGGAAATGTTTTGTTGACTTCAAAATATCTGAAGAGAATTTATCCAACACATTACCCTTAGCTAAGACATCTCGGATGAAGTGGTACCTGATGTTGATATGCTTTGTTCGCTCATGAAAAACTGGATTATACGCCAAATATATCACACCTTGGTTATCACAGTGTATATCCACACTTTTCTGTTCTAACCCGAAGTTCGAGAGCAAACTTTGTAACCATATCGCCTCCTTCGCTACAAAGGTTAGTGCCATGTACTCTGCCTCAGTCAAAGACAAGGCAATGTAATCCTATAAGGATGCTTTCCAACTAACTGCACCACCCACTAGCGTAAACACATACCCTGCTAAAAACCTGCAATCATCCAAGTCACCGGCGTGATTTGAAACCACAAAACCAGTGGTCTCACTGCCATTACTGTCCCTCCGGTATACTATACCCACGTCTGTTGTCCCCTTCAAATATCTAAGGATCCACTTCACAGCTTCCCAATGAGATTTACCAAGACGCTTCATATAGCGACTAATTACGCTCACAGCTTGTGAAATATCAAGCCTAGTGCACACCATAGCATACATAATACTACCCACGGCACTAGAATAAGGAACATGGGACATATGCTCCTCCTCCTCCTCAGTCTGCGGTGATAATTTATCTGAAAGTTTAAAGTGCTTCGCTAAAGGTGTACTTACAGATTTTGCCGACTGCATATTAAAACGCGCCACGATCTTCTCAATATATTTATTTTGAGATAGACGTAAAACTCCTGCAGTCATGTCACGCAAAATCTCCATACTCAAAATTTTCTTTGCAGCACCTAAATCTTTCATCTCAAATTCAGCATTTAACTGCTTCTTCAACACATCAATATCAGACATATTCTTAGCTGCTATTAGCATATCATCAACATATAAAAGTAGATAAATCAAAGAACCATTCTCCAATCTCTTATAGTAAACGCAGCTATCCATCTGACTTTTTGAATAGTCTTGACTAACCATGAAAGCATCAAAACGTTTATACCACTGTCTAGGAGACTGTTTCAGCCCATATAAAGACTTTTTTAACAAGCAAACATGATCTTCCTTACTCGGAATAGCAAATCCCTCTGGTTGTCTCATGTAAATTTGCTCCTCCAACTCACTGTGAAGAAACGCAGTTTTCACATCTAGTTGCTCTAACTCGAGATCCTGCGAAGCAACTAAAGCAAG
The DNA here is from genome assembly GCA_014182565.1 of Eucalyptus marginata. Classification (NCBI taxonomy): domain Eukaryota; kingdom Viridiplantae; phylum Streptophyta; class Magnoliopsida; order Myrtales; family Myrtaceae; genus Eucalyptus; species Eucalyptus marginata. The sequence continues at coordinate 10,018,851 of CM024590.1, read as the reverse complement.
TAAAACACGAATAGAAGTATGTCTTACCATAGGAGAGAACACCTCATTGTAGTCAATGCCCTCACGCTGTGTATATCCTTTTGCCACAAGTCTTGCCTTATACCTCGCTGCCTCGACACTGGGAATGCCCTCTTTCCGTTTAAAGACCCATTTACTTCCTACAATCTTTTGGCTCTTGGGTACTTTGACTAGCTCCCATGTCTGATTTTGATGGAGTGATTCCATCTCTTCACTCATAGCCCTTAGCCACTGCGATGACTCCGAACTAGCCATCGCCTCAGAGTAAGACGAAGGCTCATCTGTCTCCACCTCATTACCTACAGTCAATGCATAAGCAATATCTATATAACCATAACGTACCGGTGATTTAATTTGCCTTCTCTGTCTATCTGCGGCTATAATGTGCTGCGGCTTTGCTGGTTGTTCACTATCACCGACTTCAGGAACTGCGGCTTCATCTGCAGTCTCAACTTCTGTTACCTTCAAGGTCTCCGGAGTCTCCACCTGAAGCTCCACCTCACTAATGACACCATGATCTGTCTTCTCTACTGGTTGTGTCTCAGAACTCCTCTGTTGAAGCATTGTAGTCTCGTTGAAGATCACATCTCTAATGATTAGAAAGCCAGGTGATCTGGGATCAGTGCACCACAGCCGATAGTCTTTCACCCCATGTGCATAACCCAGAAATATGCACTTCTTCGCCCTTGGCTCAAGCTTACCATCACTCGCATGAGCATATGCAGGACATCTGAATATACGTAATCCGGAATAATCAACAGGTTTCCTCGACCATACTTCCTCATGAGTCTTCCACTCAACAGCAGATGATGGAGATCGATTAACCAGGTAATATGCCATGTCTATTGCTTCGGCCCAAAATTCCTTGCCAAGTTCTGTATGCAAAAGCATGCATCGAGCTCGCTCAAGCAAAGTTCTATTCTTCCGTTCTGCCACGCCATTCTGCTGTGGTGTCCCAGGTACTATGCGGTGTCTCACAATACCTTCTTTCTCGCAAAACTCAGTAAAATCTTTACCACAGAACTCCATGCCATTATCAGTTCTCAGGCACTTGATCTGTTTATCTGACTACTTCTCAATCAATGCATTAAATTTCTTGAACCGATCAAACACATCATATTTGTGCTTCAGAAAGTAAACCCATACTTTTCTCGAATAGTTGTCGATAAAAGTAAGCATATATCGGGCACCTCCTTTCGAAGGAACCGAAGACGGACCCCAGACATCTGAATGAATATATTTAACTGGTCGTTTGGTCGAATGAATAGCTGAAATAAACTTAACTCGGTGCTGCTTCCCATAGATGCAGTGCTCACATAAGTCCAGCTTTCCTGTCTTTTGACCCTTCAACAACCCCCTTTCACTCAGTATCGTCATACATGTCTCACTCATGTGCCCCAAACGCATATGCCATAATTGAGTCAAGTCAGAACCTGACTCACCTGATGAAACTGCAGCGGTTCCAGTCACAGTCTCTCCCAGTAGATGATAGAGAGTATTCACTTTCTTCCCTTTCATCACTATCATGGCATCTCGAGAGATCTTCAGTACTCCACCTTCAACGATGTACCTACACCCGATGTCATCGAGTGTCCCCAGAGAAATAAGGTTCTTCTTGAGCTCTAGTACATGCCTCACATCTGTCAATGTGCGCACCACCCCATCGTGCATCCGGATCCGGATTGTCCCTATCCCCACAGCCTTACAGACTGCATTATTCCCCAAAAGAACCCTACCACCATCTGCAGTCTGGTAAGTAGTAAACCAGTTCTTATGAGGTGTCATATGATAAGAACACCCCGAATCTAGCACCCATTCGTCTCCTAACGAAGTAGCAGTCACACATAAGAAAGCTTCTGCATCACTAGTGCTCCCCTTAGCAACGTTTGCCACATTGTTTGTGGCATTTTGCCTATCAAATTTATTCCTCCTCTTTGGACAATCTCTCCTGATGTGCCCCTCCTCGTGACACTCAAAGCACTTCACGCGTCCCTTATACTTTCTATGGCGTGATTTCAATCTGCTTTTACCTATGCTGCTACTAGGCTCTCGATGTTGTTCTCTACCCCGAATCGTCAGTGCTTGCGTTGCTCCTTTCGCCAGACTCTCATCTCGCAACTTTCTCTACCACTCCTTAGAGAATAAGGTGGACTTTACCTCTTCTGAGGTGATTGTAGTACGCCCCTGCAATAGTGAATCAATAAAGTGCTCCCATGACTCTGGTAAAGAGGCTAACTGTCACACCTCGATCCTCGAGCGCGTGCCCATTCCTCACCTGGTCGATTAATAGCGACGTCCCAGGACACATTGCCGACCCTGTTCATTTAATATACGCATGCAGAAGTATAAAGAAAATCCTCAGACAATAAAACATTGGGATAGAAAAGCAGGGCCATATTTTTCATATTGAAACTTATAACCAAATTTTTATACAAAACACCAACCAGAGTACTTCACAACTATTCACATCAAAAAGGAGTTCACAAAAGAGGATGGGATCTCAGTCCATCCGGGTCGTACTCAAGATCCCTCTCGGTGTTATCTTCTTCTTCCAAAAAATCCTTCTCCTCAAGTTTCACTTCAGAGTCCTCATTCTCAGATTCCTCCTCCTCAGCTCCTCATCGAGGTCTTGAAATATTGTCCCACAACCGGGATGAGACTACGTCTCAGCGAGTTCTACCCCACTAAGACTCAATTAGGGAACCAATACACTACTCGGTTGCCTAAGCACAGCACGAGTCAGAGGACTTACCTTGGCCTCATTTCCAACCTGCAATTCAAGGTTAAATACAAATATTCAAACAATTCACAACATCCGATCAAGCAATGATCAATCGACCTAGTCGATTACATATCAAACAGACCAACTCTAGGTCATTCCCAGACATCAATCACATGTACTCTTTCGGGCGTCTTTTTCGCCAACTGCCATACCATCACTGATCACGTGCATTCTTTAAGGCGCCATTTTCGCCAGTGATGTCCCAATCACCGAATCACGTATCATTTCTGTGGCGTTATTTTCGCCAATGACATACCGATCACCGACACCGTGCATTCTTTATGGCGCCGTTTTCACTAGTAATATCCTCGATCACCAAACCACGTGTCCTTTCTAGGGCACCGTTTTTGCCAAGGTGACATCGGCAATAGACAATATCGTGAGTTCTTTAAGGTGTCGTTTTCACCAGTGATATTTCCTTAATCACCGAACCACGTTTGTCAATAAGTCATTCACGTGCGTTCTTTAAGGCGCCGTTTTCGCCAGTGATACTTCCAATCACCGAACCACGTTTGTCCAATAATATCGTAACTGATTGGTTTCAGTCAATAATATTCTCAGTTAACTCTCACCAATCTCTCTACTATAAAGCCCATCAAGGCATTAAAAAAATGCTAAATAGCCATACTCGGCCATCCACCAATCAATAATTCAATTTCACTCAATTCAATTAATTTAGGGTAAATCCCTAAAATATAACAATTTATTTAATTCCAAGCAACATAGATCTCAAATAGATAAACGGACTACGCCACAAAAATCAGCACAAGATTTCGGTCATCGGCCATCTCGGCCTTAATTTCCGAAAAATAAATAATTAAATTATTAATTTCGAAAATTAATTAATAAATATTCAAAATTCAATTTAGCTCAAAATAAAGCCCGATTAAATAAACGGACTTCACCATGATCATCAGCATAAAATTTCGGCCACCTTTGGCCATCCCAGTTGAATTTTCGGAAAATAAATAAATAAATAATTTAATTTCGAAAAATAATAATTAAATACTAAAAAATTCCACTTAGGCTCGAATTGTCAAATTGAAGCCTGATAAAGGGTCGGAAAAATCCCGAGCTACCCTCAATAAATAGTAGACCACGTCTACTTACCAAATTCACGCTCAATTTGTCTAATTCGCATCACAATTGACTAATAAACACTAATCCATACTAATCTAACCACCTAAACCTAATTATTTAAAACTAAACAACCTTTAAATGTAATTAGCCCGCTAAGCAAGGATTAGTGAGATTACTCACCGGAATCGCGCGTAACTCGAATCAATCCGATGGGGACAGCGTGAGGAACGATTCCTCTTAAAGCACGACTCGGGTTCGGGGCCCGGAAACGGCCCAAAAGTGAGCCCGAAGCTGCTGGAAACCCACTTGGCGGGTGGCTGCGTTTGCTGAAAAAAACACACAAAACAACAACCAACAACCACAGCAAGGGCGGCAAGGTGCGGGGGAGGGCCGGTGGAGGTTCAGCGGCGTCGAATGGTGGTCGGAGGTGGCCGGACAGAGGCGGAACATGGCTGGGCAGAGGCAGGGTCGCATGGGAGAGGACGCCTGGGCGCGAGGGGGGCGGTGGCGGAGCGCGTGGCGTGTGCGGGTGGTGCGGACGGCGGCCCGGCGGGCGGCGGCTCCTTCAAGCGACGTCGGTTGTTGCGGCCTGCTCCGGTGTCTTCCCAAACCTGCTGGGACGTCGAGCAGTAGGTGGAGAGGAAGAAAGACGATAACGACAGCGGCTGAAGGGAGTGAGGGAGAGGTGGAGGTGAACGGCAAGCGGTGGGGCGCACGGGCGACGTGTGGGTGGCGGAGCGCGGCGATGACGACGAGCTGATCCGTCTTCGTGTTAGCATTAATGATATCCACTCTGGAGACTTCCTTGCAATTTCAAAAAGCCGTGGAAGGTGGGGTGGTTTTGAGACTCTAGATAAATGGGTCAGTGGCGCATATGCTGGTCACACAGCCGTGTGCTTAAGGGATTCTGAAGGAAAGCTTTGGGTTGGTGAATTCGGACATGATAATGAACAGGTAATTTGGAAACAGATATGGGTTGGTTATGCATGTAAGTGTATTTCTTTTTCAGTTTGAAGGGCTAATTTTTATATTGACTAGTGGAGAAAAAACCTTTTGAGGAAAAATATTACTCTACGATTGTTTTTAAGCATTTTATCTATTCCCCTTGTAATGACCCGAGCCCCACTATGTAATATTATCCGCAGGACAGTTTTAAAACACGTCACACAGATTAAAGGGATCCAAGCCTTTATAAATTAGCCCAGGACTCCCCCCTAAGCGATAAGCGATGTGGGGCTAGATAGGACCCCTTCCCTTTCCCTGAGCGATGTGGGGCTAGAGAGGACCCCTTCCCCTTCCCATTTCTAACGACCCGAACCCCAGCCCCACTGTGTGATATTGTCCGCTTTGGACACTAAGTCATCACGGCTTTAAAACTCGGTGTCTAAGGTAGAGGCGTGAACCCGGCCACCCTCATCCCAGCCCAATATTGTCCGCTTTGGAGGCTCGGCCACTGTTGTCCTCCCTCACAGGTTTGTTTTCAGCGGAAGCGTACGTGAAACACATCACACAAGTTAGAGGGACCAAAGCCTTATAAACTAGCCTAGGACTCCCCCCTAAGCGATGTGGGACTAGAGAGGACCCTTCCCCTTCCTTGGGCGTCACACTCCTTGTTCTTTTTTTTCATACATTGACGGATTGCTTTTGATGTTCGACATTTCATCCAATCTTTCTGCCTGCTGCTATCTCTGCAATTGTAATTGTGAAGTAAAGTTTGAAACCAATTGCATACACTATATTGACATGGCTGTAAGTATGCCAAACTTTCACAATAACTATCCACATTGTTCCTATATGGGGATATCCAACAGACAAGCGTTCAAATGTCTCAAACACCCCTACCAATTGTTTGAGTTATTATTTCTCCACCTCCTTATTTCCCCGTGCTTATCTGTCATTCATTATTAAAGACACTCATACAATACTGCTTTAATGTCCTTTGATTATCAAAGGGTGGTCTCGTACATATTGAGAAGGACAACTAGGCTACCTGCGGTGTTTCTGTAACATTTCGTGAACCCTTAGGTTTTTGTAGCATTGTATTACTGTGCGATTACTTTATAAATGCAACTTTTGTTGAATCATGGACTTCTTCTCTCACAAGTATGGTTCCCATTGAGATCGTTCCATTTTGCATATTAAGTGTGCTTTAGTCACACCCCTATGTCCTTAAATCTCCTTGCCCATCTTATGTTCTCTAAAAAGACAGGTCTTTCCTTTTTGTGCTCCCGTAGAAACTTTTGATTGTAAGAGAGGATGAGTAAGTAAACGATGACATGCTACTTCAGGTTCATGTTGAACTGAAGCAGATCCTATTTAGGCTGCTACTAGAAGCTCTAATATAGCATCATCATATTTGTAACATAGCAAATACGGTGTGTCTGAACTGTTTCTACTGAACTTCAAGACCATCTTCACACACGACACGGCAACTTACCGATGATGATTATGTTTAGAATTTGATGAAATAACATCCTTTACTTGAGGCAGACCTTGATTAACAAATTTAAGGTCACATTTGGGTTATTGCTACATGCTCTGTTCCTTTGTGTTGGTAGAGGGGTCAGGTGCTACAGAAGTCCAACATAGTAATGGAGATAATGCAATTTTTTTTTTTTTTTTTTTTGTTCTTATCATTGCAGGGAGAAGATGTCATTGCTGTGCTACCATGGGATGAATGGTGGGAGTTTGAGCTTAACAAAGATGACTCAAATCCCCACATTGCATTGCTTCCACTGCATCCTGATATGCTAGCCAAATTTAACAAGACTGCTGCATGGGAGTATGCAGAGAGTATGAATGGGAAACCATATGGTTATCACAACATGCTTTTTAGCTGGATAGACACCATCGATGCAAATTATCCACCGCCATTGGATGCTCATGTGGTGCAGAGATTGTACACGTGCATACGTGATATATATTGTGGGTGCATTCAATTCGTCTTAGACAATTTTCTAGCACTAAGGCCTTGTGTTACTTCCATGGTATATCTGTAGATGCCTTGAGATTCTTAGATGCTGGATAGAAAGAGTTTCTGCTTCTCAACGTGACCGCTAGACAACAATTTACCCTTACTTTGATAGACCCTGAATTATAATGATGCCGTGTGTTAGATCCTAACAACACGGTCTAGTTGAAATTAGACAATCATGCCATAATTTCGAATGAATTCAACTGAACAAAACAAAAGGTAAAAAATAAACAGTGATCTCGCCAAATAGCACATTAGCATGTGACTCTATTGAGTGCTAACATTATGAAAAAGAATCTGACTTGGTTTGACAAATATTCATTTTTTATGGCCTCCTATATGATACTAAGACAGCAAAATAGTAGACTTTGTTCATTTTTTTTTTAAGAATTGCTATCAGCCTGACTGATGATGCATGTAATATGCTCACCATATGGGGTGCTTTATTCGCGTGATGGGAATGCGGTTCACTCATTTTATAGAAAGCATTGTATTATTGTGGGTTGCTTCTGTTATGACAGTATGGAACTAAATGCAACCAGCCTATGCTGCGAACATGTGGAATGAAGCACTCAACAAGCGACTAGGAACAGAGGTACCATCCCATTCGATTTGCAGTTGTTTGTGTGACGTTATGCATCTTGTTTTGCACACTAAGGTGCCACAGGAATCTAATGTCTCTTGAATGACATTCAGTTAACAAATGTTATATGGTTGTAATTACACTTACTTTACTTTATGGCTACATTACGATTGTGTTGCATACAAGGCTTGAATCTTCCTGATCTAATAGTCGAAACTGAAATGAGGGGGTCATCTTTTGCTGAACTGCCGACAATTCCAGAGCAAGACGATTGGGTATACAGTGACGGGAAGTCCACCTCATGTGTAGCTTTTGTTCTTGAAATATACAAAGCAGCAAGATTCTTTGATCCAATATCTAGCTCCATTCAAGTTATAGAGTTCACTGTAAGTGCGATCTGATTGACCCTAGTTGGGTTATCTTTCTGACCCTAATTGCTTGAACTTACTATCTAGAGATGGATGTCACTTTCTTCGAGGTTGGGACACCTGGAGTGCGAAAACTTGGCACGGAGGGAACTTAAGTATCAAAACTTTGGAAAGGTACACTTAAGTGCCAAAATCGGAGTAAAATGGATCACTTAAGTACCACTCTGGCCAAAATCCAGCCAAATTGCTGACGTGGCAATTTTCCGGCTAGGTGAGTGCAAAACGGCGTCATTTTGCACACCGACATGGTGAGAAAATGCAAAAACGACGTCGTTTTTGTGTTTGATGTGTAAATAATATAGATAAATTTAAACTTAAATTTATTTAAAATATTCTAAAAATTAAAAAATTAAAATTAAAAATTAAAAAAGGGAGGGGGGCGAAGGAGGCGGTTGAGGGCTAAGCCCTCGCCGCCGCCGCCTCCCCGCCACCGCCGGGAAGGGCCGGCGATGAAGGGGGAGGGTCGGCCGAGGTGGCTAGCCCCTAGACAACCAACAACGAGGGTCGCGAGCCCTCGCCGCCTCCCCCGTCGTTCTTTGGCGAGGGTCCACGAGCCCTCGCCCACACACGGCGGACCGGCGGCGAGGGCCCATGAGCCTTCACCAGATCCCGAGCGAGGGCCGCAACCCTCGCCCCAGATCTAGGCAAGGGCTCACGAGCCCTCGCCGCCGGTTGCCGGCCCCCGGCCAAGGCCCGGCGACCCCCGATGCTCCCCACCATCGCCGACCCTTCCCAACGACGGCGGGGAGGCGGCGAGGGCTCGAGGGCGAGGGCCGCGACCCTCACCGTCGGTCGGCCGCCCGCCGACCCCCCCCTCCGTCGCCGGTGGCGAGGGCTCAGCCCTCAACCGCCTCCTTCACCCCCCCCATTTTTTAATTTTAAGTTTTTTAATTTTTAGAATATTTTAAATAAATTTAATTTAATTAATTTTTATATTAATTATTTACACATTTTTATTTTTTAGAATATTTTAGCTAGTAGTTTAATTTTTATTTTACAAACGACGTCGTTTTGGGTGAGTTTGAGCCGAGTCAGCTCTCCAATGAGCCACGTAGGCAAGTAAAAATAATAAAATATTGCCACGTAGGATTTCCGACAAGGTTCGCCGGAGGTGGCATTTAAGTGTCGCACTTTTTAAAGAAAGTGGCACTTAAGTGTACCTTTTCAAAGTTTTGACACTTAAGTGTCCCCTCATGCCAAGTTTTGGTACTTGGGCTGTACTTCTGCCCACTTTCTTCAAATATTGAGAAAACTATAATCTAGTTTGCCTTTCGAAGTGTGACTGAGGAATCCCATTTGGCATTTTGTGAATAGCATTGTTTTTTATGCAGATAAAAGATGCTTACTCACTAAGGCTCTTCGAGAATAATTCAAGCCGCTTGCCTAAGTGGTGCAACGATGGGGACGACTCAAGCTTCCGTTATGTCAAATATGAGGTAGGTATCAAATGGAGCTACTAGGATACAATACAATGAACCCGTACCTCATATGAATTAAACGTGTCCATCTTTGCCCCCAAAATATTCTAAGCCATCGGATTGCTAGAAAACATTTCCTATGATGTGAATAGAACGTTGTATATTGGTAGGTGATTCCATCAAATTGTAGCTTATGACTACATATTTTTGTAGAATGTATAGTAAACAAAGACCCGCGGGTTGCACAAATTCAGAAATTTACTTCTTCAAATTCCATTTATTGATATGAACCCATATTGCATGTATAGAATTTTTGCATAATGTTATACTGACACTTTATATAAATCAATTGTTATATTATTGTTTAGTCTTTACATTATGTTCTATTTTTTTATGAATGTTCTTGCTCCATAAGTATTTAAATTAAGATTATCTAAATTTGATGTTTACTTTCTATCTTACGGCGGACAGAGATGCTTTTTTGTTTAAGGGTTTTCTTATCTTCTTTCTTCTCCAAATGTTTATTCTATGCATTTTATGTGTAAAATGAAATGATATGGTATTGGAAATTTTTAATACACAAAAAAAAAAAAATTAAAACTTGGTTTTAATTTGCATTACCTGGTAAATGGTACTAATATGAGCCTTTTTTTTAATCTTTTTTTTTATTCAAAAAAATGTTCATTTGTTTTGTGGTGAGATCATGTATGTTGATTCGCACATTTTAGGTGTAAACTAATTGAAAAAAAAAAAAATAGATATGGCATTACATGGTTTGAATGATGTTATTCGGTAATTGCTAAAAGAATAAGTAATAAGTGAAAAAATCAAACAAAAAGTTTTCAATTTTGAATTTATATTGTTATTGTCTCCTTTTCCAAGTTATAGCCAAATTGACAAATTATCTAAACTAATATTAGCATATTGTTTAGGGTAGATCAATTGATCAAATAAGTAACATATTTATTATGAAGTATAAGAATACCGTAAGTGCCGAAAGTAATATTTTAACTTTAATCCCTAGAGGATGAAGTTTGCAATGTTAGCCACTCTTGCCATGGGAATGACAATCCCACCAATTCGAGACTCGGTGACAACCGCGTTAGATCTCTTATGATTTGTTTTGTGACTTGGCTAATTAGGACTATTAATCATATGCTTCCCTAATTGAATGTGAGACATTTTAGTGAAAGTTGAAAATCAGTATATTTTGACGAGGGAAAACTACAAGAATGTACACTAACAGAGTTTCAAAAGTGCACAACACTCCATATTCTCTCAATTTTTGCATTGTCAATTCACTAAATCCTATTTGCGTGAACTTACACATGTACTTGTTATTTGGCATCCACATAAAAATATTTAGGAGCAATGCATGATATGCTAAAAATTCATGTTTTCCCAATCATGAGACTCGTTTCATATGTAGTTTAGATCTTTAGATCAAAATGAAAAAAATTGTCCCCATAATGATTTAAAGACTATAATAACTCAATAATTTTTAAGTTAAATTAATGTTATGACCTCAAAGGTTTCAGTTGCATCTTCATAAAAATTAATGATCAAATCCACCGATAATTTGACCCATAATAAAATCCATTTGTAACCTCATATTCTCGTGATTGCACTACCCTTTTTAATAAGAGTGCAATTCTTGTGAGCCAACCTATTACACAACCCGACTCTGAATTTCCCCGGGCAAATTTAAATGAGAATTCTTGTGAGAGTTTTGGACGCAGCCCGCCCTCCAAAGTAAAGTCCTTTCCGTTCCCTCCTCCTGGTTGGCCAAAAGGAGGCCACTTTCAACACGACATTCCTTAGCGTGTGAATGAAGGAAATTAGCAGCGTGAACACACCAAAAGGAACAGAAAGGGAGAGCTGGAAATGGTCGAATTCTGGGTCAAAAGTGGGTCAAAAAGGACACGGCGGTAGAGAAAAATCCAGCAACATGCTCATCGTTTCTTTTCTTCAATTTTTATTACTGAGTCTTGAAAACCAATGAGTTCTTGCTTGAGTTTTTGTTCATCTTTTTCTTGCCACACTAGGGCAGCTCCTGCTTAAACAAGAACAGCAAGTTAACTGATGACTGAGTTTAGCGAACTTGATGGTCGATGATGGTGCTCCATAATGCTACACTTTGGAAAACTAAACACCAATTAGTTGTCTTCATTAAGGGTTCGGGCAGAGAACGAAAAAAAAAAGGGCAGGAAAGGAAGAGCAAGTTGTACGAAAGAAGAGGGGGAGACATAAGGGACAAAAGAGAAAAGGCACCTTATGGTTAGGATGTTGGTTGAAAAATGAGGACAAAAACTAAAGAAAACGAAAACGAAGAGAGAATCCAATGCAACCTAGAGACATCGCTCAATTTGAGCAGTGCCTCCGACTTTGCAAAATCTGGAAGAGTTTCTTTTTCTGTTACACTTTATATCATTCATGTTATATATTTCCGGTATGCATTAGGTATAGGAATCACTTTAATCGCAGAAAATATAATTAAAAAAGGAAGCATGTTTACTCTGCATTTCATGTAGAAATTGCTATTTGCACATAAGAGAAAGTCCGACCTAAAAATTTGACAAGTGAAGGTAAATTATATAAATATAAGGCCCATTAAAATCTTGTAAACGAATGGCATGAGATATTTTTAATAGATTTCATTGGCTATTTGCATCTTATAGATGTAAGATGCAAAATTATTCTAAAAACGTTTCGGGAAATGACAAACAACCCTAAGGGGAAAATCCAGCAAATTTGCAGCATCACTTGGGAGCAAAACCATCAGGGGAAAGACTTTCCCCTACCGCCTTGACAAGAGCATAATCGCGACAATCAACGTCAATTCTCCTCTCGGAAGTTGCAAATCTTAGATTGTCATTATTTACATTCACAGGCAAAACACAATGGCTTTTCTTGATTCAGCAGGATTTGGTGATGGTGATGAGGGCAACTCTGATCGGAAAAATCTCATGTATTTATTGAGATCAACGACATTGTTGAAGAGAAGAACCATGAGCCTCCAATACCCATAACTTTGATACTTCTCCCTTCACTTCCGCAGTCCTAAGACATTGCAGGTTTGCCAAACCTGCCAATGTTCCTCCCACCAAACCGACAAAGTGTTTGCTTTCAAAATGAGTTCAGGAATTCCGATGCACTATTGCTTCGATTTTCTTTTTCTTTTTTCTTTCTGGGTTTTCTTGCTTGTGTTTTGCTGATCTGTTGCTTATTTGGAGCAATATCAATACCATTCAATTTTGATGACTTCGTACAAAATGTTTATGATAAGAATGCACTCTGTAGTAAAAGGTTTAGATAAGCAACACTGCCAAATTGCCTAGATCAAAGTATGCCGCCAGCCAGACCATACGAGAGGAACACACTTCTTATTTTGTCGATATACAAGTACTTTATCACATCTATGGACTGCGTGATCCTTTTGGTTTAGTAAATATGGAACTTTACAGGACAACATCCCTTTTGCGACAATGTTCAGCACTTGAAATGAGTCAGTCATCTGCAACTTCAAATTTGCAGGAAAGCATGCTCAAGAAGCATAGCGGCCGAAGGCCTCTTGGCAGGCTGTCTTCGAAAGCAACACTGTAGGAAATCCTTTCCCTTGGCAGATAACATCTCAGGTATTGCTGGAGAACTTCGCCTCACCTTAAATATAGCTTGAGCCTGCATTAATGATTCAACCTTAAACAGAAACTCATGACACAGATCACATACCAAATGGTGATACGCACAGTCCCAAACTTATAACAGAAAACGACGACGTAGATTTGGTTGGAAGCGAATTACTTGGAGGGACAAACAGAGAAAATGAAAAAGCAATGCAGCGTACTTACCCACTCATACTCACTCCAAGGAGGTTTGCCAGTTATCATTTCGGTAATAGTACATCCCAAACTCCACATGTCAACAATACGATCGAGATCTCTGCTGTAATTATTTGCCATCAAAGATTGTATGAGCTGCAGGATATATTATTCCATCATTCCGTCACGACAAAAAAAGAATGCAGCATTAACATTCACAAAAGCAGAGTACCTCGAGAGCCATCCAGTTTAGACTTCCCTTCAAAGAACAGGAAGCTGCTTGTCCGGTTAGCTAAGAAACGGTAGGAGATTAGTAAAGCCGCAGACTACTTGGTGTGTTCATGGAACACTGGATAAAATAGTAACATCTTTGTAGATATAGATACATCAGATCGATAATTGAATCAACCACTTTCAACTTATGTTAGCTCATTACTGAGAAAAATGACCATGAAGCAATCAACAACATGATCTCAGCAAATGCTGGAGAACTCAAAAAGAGAGCAACAATATCGTGGCTATTGTCCATACTTCTGTTCTATAGACCAATACACTTTTATTTACCCCATGTTAGGAAGGAGGCCCTTCTTTACTCTAACTAATATCTATCCTTCTTTTGGAATGCAGAGAAGCAGCAAAAACAAAACCACAACCTTTCGCCAAAGGTATTGCACTTTATTCACTACCTCTCTTAGGAACTTTTTAGAAACCGGTAGAAAAGGAAAGAACTCTCATTAGGTTTCGGCATCTATTTACAGCAAGAAATGTTTTCTAGTTTATGCAACATAGTAACTTTACCCGAAACAGTGGGAAAAAAAGTGAAGAAAATTACTCAATAACATTTCATCCATCTATAATGAATTTTTGCATATATGAAATGCCACAAACCAATAATGAGAAGTACGCAATCACCCAAGGTTCCTGACTTCACATTCGAATGCACCAAAGATCAGCAAGGAATTTCTACATGCACTCAGTAGTCTTGCAGTGCAGAGGTGGAAACTCACATGTTTAGCAATCCCAAAGTCGGCAAGTTTAACTATCCCAGATGCATCCACAAATAAATTAGCTCGCTTTAAATCCTGCGCAAGCCAAAGAGTTTTAGCAGGTCTGTAGGGACAAAGAAGAAGGTCCAATCATCCTAATCCAATATGCAAGTCATCTCATGATACTTGATCAATGGTTTAGAATTACCCATGTATGGAGTTGTTAAGATGCAGGGAAGCCAATCCAGCCACAATATGGCGGGTAAAAGTGCGAACAACCGATTCTATTAGGGTCCTAAGATGCTCCTGAATATACTTGTCTATCAAACCGTGATGTGCATATTCTAGATATATATTAAGTTGATCCTCAACCTAAGTATGTATGAATATGTTGGAATTTCGGTGAGTAAAATTATGAATGCCCATTGAGCTGGGACGTGTAGATGCCGTGGAAAGGTGACTCACAATTTAACTGCCATAATACTGTAAAATGTTTGGATGTCTAAGCTGGCTAAGTACTTGAATTTCCTGTAGTAGCAAAGCAATCAATTACCTGGAAATGATTAAAAAAAAAAATTTCCTCCCAGCATATTTAGATCAGATGAGAGGATAGATTGGATCACGGAGCATAACAAAGACATTACCTGTTTTAACTGCCCCATACACTCAGCTAAATTTGGATCATTAGGCAATAGCTCAAACTCCTTCAATGCACATAGAGATCTAGTTTCTCTGTCACCTAATAGGTCAAAGTTTAGCTGACTGGATATTTAAAAAATTGGAACATGTCGAAGTTTCCCAAAGCTAGCTAACTTGTTGCTTGCAATGTAAACATATCCAAAAGTGCCACATCCAATAAGCTGGCCTTTTCGCCACTAACTTGCTAGTGGTAACGGCTCTAATCTTTCAGCAACTTAAGCTGAAGTTGTAGGGTTCTCCATCTATTTATGACTTCAAGGCATCAAAAGAGGGGTGATAGCTGTGCAATTCTTTCTTCTTCA
Organism: Eucalyptus marginata; assembly: GCA_014182565.1. NCBI lineage: Eukaryota > Viridiplantae > Streptophyta > Magnoliopsida > Myrtales > Myrtaceae > Eucalyptus > Eucalyptus marginata. The sequence goes on along the minus strand of CM024590.1, from coordinate 10,003,763 downwards.
TCTTTTTATTTTATAACTCAAAGTGGGGTTGAGGTGAAATTTTACAACAAAAGGGTGAAAAGAAAACTTCCCAGCCTACGTTTCCAGATATGATACAACTACTAAGCAGATCAAGTATTCTATACTCGATAGTTTAATGTCGAAACAAGTTTAATCAGGGTCATGTTGCTCTGATCCAAAAGAGCGAAGCAGCATATGTGGCACAACATTTTCGATCGACAAGTCATAGCAATATCATATTTGAAATCCTTTCTAAACACAAGCATATTAAAGGTAGTGCTGCCCAAAATTCTCTCTTTTCTTAGAAGGCTAATATTCCTGGAAGATCAATCCATAATAATAAATTATCCTTTCGGCTATAAGACAAGATAGGAAACAAACTCTGCTAGTCCCTTGGCTTCCCAAATCTTCATATCCATTGTTTTTTTTACTAACCTGAAATATCGACTAGATTGACTCATTTCCAATAGTCAATAAAACATGTGACTGCGTTCAAAATACACAAAGCATGGCCACACGAAAAAAGTCGATTCATATGGCAACTTGAGTGGAGTTTGCAGGAAAGCATGGTCGAGCAGCAGGGCTTTCTTCAAGAGCAGAGTCACGGGAGATCCTTTCCCTTGGCGGACAGTACTGCAAAAGGCCACTGTTAGAGCTGCATGACTATATAGACAGAAAAGCTACATCTTTATAAGGAATTTTAAGAAGTGAAGCAATCGTATAACAATTAACTCATAACCTAAAGCATTTGGATTAACCTATAGCATCTGGATTAAGCGGTGGCCATAACGGAAGACTTTCTTTTTTAGCGTCTTCTCCTCTTTGGAGATAAGGTTGAATAATAGCCTGAGCATTGGGATGATCCCACATCAGCGTGTTCCACTTTTCCTCATCTCCCACCAGAATATTCGGAAGCTCTTCAATTTCACGCAATCGCAGTTGCAAAGGAATCCTCTTCAGTTCTGGGCATCCGTACACGCTCAATCTTTTCATGGAATCGCAGCTTATTGGGACTTCGCATATGCTCTTCAACTGGGGTAGTTTGTATAGGGTCAACTTCTCCAGCTTTGGGAGAGAAATTGAAGAAGGCTGGAAGGATGAAGGGGTGGTGTTTACAGGAGTCGTTATACTTCCTTCTTGACCTTGTCCCGCTCCACTTATCATCTCCACCATTCCTTTGCAGAATTGGACCTCGATACTTTGAAGATTTCGAAGATGGAGCAACCACTCATGCGGAAACAGCTTTCTCATGTTACGGCAGCAATCCACAAAAAGAGATTCAAGAGAAATCCCTTCAACTGGCGAGTATTGGGGAGGACCTCTGATTATCTCCTCCATCTTCTCACATTTAAATGCATCGATTCTTCTCAGATTAGGGAAGTGGGGCATCCACTCAGATTCCACCGCTCTCTTCATTTGACTACAGTGATCAACATTAATCAGTTCGAGACTAGGGAAAAATGGGAGCGGATGTGGTGGTGGGGATGTAACTGCTGCTATTATCCCCACCATTTCTTTACATTTCTGTATTTTAATACTTCGTAGATTCGGAAGGTTGGATTTAGACCCATGCCCAAAGAGATACTTCAGTTTCGGACAAAAAGATATATCCAAAACCCTAAGGCTCGGGAAGAGCTGAGGGTTAAGGGTTGGGGCAGGGATATGGATTACTTCTTCGTCTTGTTCTCCACAGAGCACCCCTGAGTTTTCCCAATTTTGTATTTCTAGCTCCTCAAGGTATTCAAGCTGACCCATGCCAAGCAAATTTGTTAAACCGTTGCATTTTGTACTTCTCATTCTTTGCACATCTCGGGGAATCAAAATAAAAGTGCTGGTGCACTCCCCTTCCACACTCACAGTAGCATGACCCCACTCCCAAAAGTGGACTCTCCTCCCCAAATTCCCAAGTCGATCCAAATAACCAAATCGAGCCGAATAACCAAATCGAGCCAAATAACCAAATCGAGCATCATCACTTACTTCCACAATAAACTTTGATTCTTTTTTACCCACGCCGAGGTCATAATAGCGAGGGTTATTACTCTGCTCAATGACCCTCCCACACTTATTGAAATCATCCGCATTTTCGAGGTAGCATCTAAATGTCTCCAGTGCCCCCAATTTTGTAATGTCTTCTTTATTTATTGCCCCAACTTTAAACCATTGCAAGTTTAGTAAACGGTCCAGTGTTCCTTCGGACAATCGCTCAATACGCGTTTGGGTAAGGTCAAGGTATCTCAAGTTCACCAACTTTTCCAGACCCTCGAGCATTTCAAGACTCTTACAGTGTCTAGCATCCAACTTTCTTAAAGATGTGAGCTTCCCTAGATAAGGAATACGGCGCAATTCCTGACACCATCTGAGCAATAGTGCTCTCAAGTTTACCAAGTCTGAGATGGAATTTGGAAGTTCCGTCATATGATTTTCACTCAAATTTAGAACCTTTAGCCCCAATAAATTTTTGAAGAATGAATCAGGCATGGCCAAATTCCTCAACAAGCATCCATTCAATAGTAAAGTTGATAATTTAGGACAATTTGGTGACATGTTCAATGGAAATTCTTTAAAGCGATTCTTCATCAGAGAAACTTTCTCCAAAGCTTCCGTCCAATATTCCTCAGGTGGAATGTTCCTCAATTGCTTTCCTGCTTTTACAATGGAAGTTGTACTCATGATATGCAATGCCATATCTCTAATCAAATCATGCATTTTCATATTCTGCCAATGATCTTCCAATAGGCAAGCATTTACCAGTTGGTTCAATATGGTGAGGCCTCTATCATATTGTTCCTTCCTCGTATTCAATTTACCAATCAATCCTTGGTCAATAAAGAATTCTACCAACTCGAACTTATAAATTTGATCATCTTCTGGATAAAGTGCACAAGATAAGAAACACTGCTGGATGTCAGGATTACTAAGGCGATCATAACTGAATTTCAGATTCATTAACACTTTCTTCTCCATATTTGTTTGTCCCATACTCGATTCTTTCAATTTCACCAAGGAATCCCTCCATTCACACACATCGGGCACTCCTCGCATGGTTCTTGCCATCGTGATGACTCCAATCGGCAAGCCTGCACATTCTTCAACGATGGACTTCACAATTGTTTCAATTTCCATATTAAGTGGCACTTCGGGTCCAAACTCCTTCAAAAATAAACTCTCGGCTTCTTTTTGAGATAGAGGCTTGATTTTTATATTTTCTTGACATTGCATCTGGCGGCACACATCAAAGGATCGAGTGGTTAAGACCATCTTAAATCCATCTGCTCTGATAGGGATTCCCACCTCTTCAAGATCAAGATATTCCCACACATCATCAAGAATCAATACACAATTCTTCTTTCTTTCTAAATGCTCCGACAACATCGCTGCTCGTTTCTTCTCATCCTCATCCTCCAAAACGCCACATTTTAATGCCTTCCCAATATCACCCTGCAACTTATAAATGCTGAAATCTTTTGACAAAGTGATAAAAACCACACCATCGAAGGTTGCATCTTCGAGAAGTCTATTATGTATGTGCATCATAATAGTTGTCTTCCCAACACCACCCATTCCATAAATACCCAATTTGCATCCATGATTCTTCGTCAAATGGTCCCAAATCAACTCAATGTTCCTATGAATCGCTTCACCTGTTAACTTTCGTTCCAAAAGTTTGATTCCTCTGGCATCTCCCTCTTCTATGAGCAGTGTTTGCGGAAGTGTTTTTCCTATGAGTTCTTCCACTTCTCTCGTCAATGTCTCCACCTGTTCCTTTGGTGGCAAAGTTTCCGCGTGGCCTTGGCCAATTATTTGGAAATTATTTCTTGCTCTTTCCGTCTCTTTCAGCCATCTCTCAACCGGTATCCTCGGCTTCTTCCGAACTGAGGAAGCAGCAGACTCTATCTCCATCTGCTCCTTTATGACAGCTTCTTTGTCGTCAAGTTCTTCCACTTTTCTTTTCAGGTTTCTTATATCTTGATCATTGGCATAGATGCCCTGTACATTCATGATTGGAGAACCCCTGTTCATATCTAATTTATAAAAAAACATATGTTAGATTTCAATAAAATAATTTGGGGATATTTAAAGATCTAAACAATGCAGTTTAATCCAGACATACCTTGTGATGATGACGGGCCCGTTGTATTTGTTGCCACCGCTGGAATTTGCAAATCAACGATTGTTGCCTCAATAACGTGAGAGTCCATTGTATGCTGTGATGCAATTGAGGGATCTGAGTGCATTGGAATTTGCAATTGAGAGTGCTGATTACCATCCTGCAAGCAATTTGAATTACCTACAGCAGGTAATTGATCATACTGGGATGCTGATTCCCCTGCTGGAGTCTGCTGGTCATTCATTTGTATTTGAGATCGAATGTTACATTGTGATTGATCTGGCAGATCATGAAGTGCATCCATTTCTGCTAAAGCCATCGTTGAACATGATATGCTTTCACCTGTGTGTTGCTAATCAAAATTAGGATATGGCTGATTGGAACACAAAAGAAAGCCTGTTGTAGTTAGCTTACTGGATCTAGGGGGTTTCAATGCACAAGTGCAACACATATGATGCACTGTTATTAAGGAATAAGTGATTAACTCTCTTCACATTTGAAAAGTCCTGTTTATTGTAGAAATTTATTAAGAGTCACCAGTTTCAGAATAGTATCTTTGCTTTGAAGAATATAATGATGTTTTGTTGTCCATGCCTAGATGAATGTATAGAAACTTCACATGGACGTACCATGGCTACTTTGCACCAACAACGGCATTGCTGAACTCTGAGGAAACTGACACTCTGGTAGTGATCGTTGGTCAGAGTTTAGCCCAATGAAATCCTGTTGGTTGAAGTTTGAAACGTCGGTTGCCCCTTGTGGAGCTTCATTTGGAGCTTGTAATGATGATGGGATCCATGAATCCATATCTATTAGAGCTGTTGATGATGGTGCAGTTGGATTCTGCAGCACATTCCTTGTCTCGGATTGATGCGGAGCACTTTGATGTTGAGGGGGCACTGAAGCTGGTTGCAATAAAATATTCAAGTGTAAGATCAATCAACAATTGGACTTTCAAATCAAGCCATGGGTACAGGTAAAACAACATCTAGAACTTGATCACACAAAATATCTACAACGAAAATCAACGTCCGCAAAAGTTAAATATTTTGAAGAAAAAAATGGTGCAATAATAAGTGAGATTGGACATATGGAATATGCAATGACGCTCGGTATGCTCTTGATAGGATAACCTATGTTCCTATCTTGTTTAAAAAGAAATCATATGTTAGATTTTGATAAAATAATATGGGGATATTCAATGATCTAGCAGGACCATAGTAACAATGAAGATGAATCCAGACACACCTTGTGATGACGATGGGCCTGTTGTATTTGTTGCCGCCTCTGGAACTTGCAAATCAAGCATCATTGCCTCGATAATGTGAGTCTCACTTGTGTGCTGTGGTGCAATTGAGGGATCTATGTCCATTGAAGTTTGCAATTGAGAGTGCTGATTGCAATCCTGCAAGCAATCTAAATTATCTACAGCAGGTAATTGATCATCCAGGAATGATGACGCCCCTGCTGAAGTCTGCTGGACATTCACTTGCATTTGAGATTGAATGTAACACTGTGGTTGATATAGCAAATTATGAGAATTCGGCACTTCTTCCATTGAAGCCATCGTGGAACTTTCACCTGTGTGTTCTTCATCAAAGTTAGGATATGATTGATTGGAACACAAGAAAATGCGTACCGAACTTAGTTTATTGCATCCAGTGGGTCCAATGGACACATGCATCACATTCAATGCACTGTTATTAAGGAATAGGTGATTGACTTTCTTCACATTTGGAAAGTCCCATAGGAAGATCGTTTTTGTCAAAATGTTTAAAAGTCTCCACTCTGGTTAAAAAATCCGATGTGTTTACATTGAAAAATATAATAGATGTTTTTTCTCCATGCCTAGATGCATCGATAGAAACCTCACATGAACATACCGTGGATATTTTGTGGCACTGACGGCATTGCCACATGAAAATAACGCTGTAGGTCAGAGATGTAGATTTCCGGGTCGGGCGCCCACTCTGTCGTTGACAAAAAGACTTCCGCATCTCCGAAGCTTTGAAGCAAAGGAACAGCTGGAAGCAGCATGTCATCTGACTCTGGTTCCGTGGAAAATTGACGGTTGGCTGCTCTGCTCTCTACTCCAGCCACCTCAGCTTGAGTCGGCATGTATAGTGGCTGTGGTTCCATGGAGGATTGACCATGGGCTTCTCTGCTCTCTTCTTCAGCCACCTCATCGAGTAACGACCGCATTAGCGTTCTTACGTGGTCCGGCACTTGTGTGCAAATGGAAATCCCTTCATTTGGGACTTCAAGCAAGTGACCTTTCACTCCTGTAAGGTCTCCAAAGAATTCTTCCGTGCAGTGATGACAACGCCACTTGTTATCCTCCAGTCTCTCGACGAATTTCCAGGCTATATCCTCTTTGTTACGAACCTGCAAGCAAAAAGAGTGCATCCTCATCATATATTATCCCCATTTTTTATATCTTCTGAGAGCGAATAACATCATTCTCAAGCAGATAATGTAGCTATCACAGGTACTAAAACCACCTGATTGTGTAACAATCCTATTAGCGCGCTGATGTGATCCGGCACTTTTGTGCAAGGGGCAATCCCTTCTTTTGATTGTTTAAGAAGGTGACCTTTCACTCTTGTGACTGATCCGGAGTACTCATTCTCACAGTAAGGACAACGCCATTTCTTGCCCCGTCTAATCACGAATTTCCAAGCTGTATCTTCAGCGCGCGGCATCTTGTCGTCTTGATTATCAACCTGCAGGCAAAGAGAGCACACCCAATTATATAACCTGCCAATCTTGTGTATATTTTCCTAATGCGCATAGCATTATTCTCAAGCAAATAATAGCATCCACAAGCACTAAAGCGGGAAAGCCAAACTGCAGATTAATATTCAATAGACCCAAGAATAATTTGCTTTTTTTGAGACAAGAAATACCCAATCAACTCAAAGACAACTTGACAATTGCGGATTACCTTCTCGAGAAAATAATTAATTCTAGAATTACAAGGAGATGTGGGGAATCAAAATATCGTTGAATTTTGACCAAATCGTTGCCGGAAAAGCAAAACCCAAAATAGATGCGGATATGAACTTTTAAAACAAAAATCCCAAATTCGTGAGAAATGTAGCTAAAAAAAAAATCTAGTCTAGTGTTCGGAAATGGAGATTTCTGGCGTAGCTCGACCCTTTCGACGGGCTGCAATCCACCGTTGTCCCTCTTTCCCTCTCTTCTCGCCTCTTCTCTCTCTATTTCTTGGTCTCTTATCGAGAAGTTAATTGCATCTCACAGTTACGTCCACCCACCTACATTCAGGTCATTTAACCCTTCATTTCGCATTGAATGCATCAGATTTACTTGTCCAGTGCGCATATTTGATCCGGGTAAATAAGGATGTTCAGTTGGAGAGTCTTTATTTGATTCTTACAAATGGAAAATGGCAAAGATGAGGACGAAGCAACATACCGGTTAGGACAGAAAAAGAAGATTCAGATGCATGCAACTAGCAAAGATGCACAACAAGAAGTTGAGCTAAGAAGCTGTTCTTGAGAATCTGAAGCACCAGTCAGCATCCAGGGATCGAGCAAAGACTCTTCCTCTCGTTGAAGGCAGAAACCCAATTCCTTAGAGAAACAAGGGCACTCGCCTGCTGTTGGAAATGGGAATGAACAGGTTTTGGTGAAGAATTGAGAGGAACTCTGCCACAAGAGAAAACAGCACAGTTGCTAAGAACGCATGCAGGAAACGTCCCAGTCGTTTATCATTTCATCATGTTTTTCTATGTGTGAGAGGAAGGGAGAGACTTGGACTTGGTCAAAGTCTTGAATTCTGATCAATGACACTGTTGAAAGTTACAGACATGCTTTATTTTACCGCTAGAAAAAAGGACGTAAATCACGGCTCTATACAGAAGTCCGTAGTAGTAGACATAATTGCATGTTATATCATTGTTGGACAATAAACGTAACGACCATAGCAATATCATGTCAAACTAATATTGGTCTCTGTTGGACTACGTTTGGTCTCCGCTTTGACTATTGTAGCACTTTTGTATAGGTAAATTTATCAAATATATTCAAACCATGAAAATACCAATTTACAAGGCCTAATCATCAATGACAACCTTTCCCCCCTAGATGCTGGGTCAGGGGGCGTTGATTGTGTTCATTGTGGATCGATTTTCACATTCACACTGTCAATTGCGTTGAATCAGGACCCCGAGAAATCCCCGATTTATGGCGCTTCCTCCTTTTCATCAACCAAATACTCATCCGTCCATCCAGCCGTCCATCGTTAAGGCCTAACTACATTCCCCGGCCCAACGGACCCCACCCTCTCCCCCTGTTCCCCTGACCGTAGTACGCCCGATTAATGTGATCACATGGCAAGCCGTACGACCAAGCCCCAGCTGAATCCAAGCCGTCCGTTGCTTTGACCCTGCCCCCCTTCTCGACATGTCTACGTCATCGGTGGCGATCCTCGTGAACCGGGGCGGGGCCCGGTCCTACGCTCCCTCTGACACCAACATGTGCCGTTCCGGGGATGGGGGGTCCGCGGGGGGTTCTTTCCCGTCCGTCGTATATCGGTCGGCGAGATGGACGGTGGAATAGACAACTCGGGTGCTACGTGGAGGCCTCCTGGAGCATTGGTACATTCGATAGGTGTCGTCGCATGCTTTTACTCTTCTTCTTTTTTTTAATTTTTTTTTTTTGTTTTCATTCTACACTATAACCTATTGCTATAATAAATAAAAATGATTTTTTCTCTCTTTAATGATTTGATTGCTTTTACTCCACCCTCGCATGACTTTGACTTTTTTTTATTTATTTTCATTCTCTAGATACCACGAAATAATAATATTTTCAATGTTTTATTAAATAGTTGGCATTCCTAATTAACCCCATGGGCAAAAATTTTACATTATCTGTTTGGTCTTATTATTTCAATATATTAAACTAAATATAGAAAATTTGTTAGCCAAAAAACCTAGTAATTTAATGGATTATTGCTGGAAGCATAGTCGATGTTAAAACCTCAATACACATTTACCGTGAATGAGTGGCGTGTGTGTTTGGAGTTATTTTTGTGAGTGAATTATTCCACATGTCAACTCTTAATTGGGAAATGTGTAAGCTACATTGTAGATCGAAAATGGATGTAATAATATTTTAATTTAATATAATGCATAAGGGTTGACAAGTGCCCTATTATATTGCTGCCTCATTAATTCATCACTATTTATATCGTTTTTTTTCTTTTTAATTTCTAAACAATATTCTATTACCAAAATAATGAGCAATTTGTCTATTTATATGGATGTCACTCCACCTCGCATAACTTTCACTTTTTTTTTTTTTAGAGATTTCAAGTGGCCTCTTTTGGAAGCCACAATAAGACCTCTTCCCCCTCTCTTTTTGTTTGTTTTTTTTTTCCAATAGTGTTCGGTAATCGTCTCTGATGTTGTTGTCATCAAAAGGAGTGGACAGTGTTACTCAAGAAAACGCGTTCACCTTTGAGCCAATTTCAGCTTTAACCATGAGGAAACTTATGCGAATGTGCACCTGAGAAACTTTTGAGCCCACTTATCTTTCTTTGTCTTGCCCGAAATGGTACTAAGTACGTAAATATATTTAAAAATGAGTGCACTGTATGAGGTGGAAAATTATTATGCAACGTTAAACTATGGTTTACTTAATTGCCAAATTCTCAAGACTTTCCAAGAAGAATTAAAAATTAAAAACAACATCTACCTAAGAAGGCTACCGCACTATTTTCCTTATCATTTTCTATTCATCTTAATATATATAAGTGTCTAGTTCTATTATGTATAGCACTGCTCTTTTTTGCCTCTAGAAATCAGTTGCATTGTATTAATTAGGAAAATCTTTGTGAGTACTGTTGCTTATTTACTTTGCATAAATCTCGACTCAAATTCAGAATTTTACCTATGCTAATTAATTCACGAGACCAATTTTGTATGCAATCTAGATCTTTAGACCAAAAAGAAAAAAAAAAGTTAACTAAGGGATGATTTAAAGAGAAACAATTACTTACTAATCTGTAAGATTAATTATTGTCGACACATAAATTTTCATCTAAAGGTCTCATTCGCATTTTCATGAAATTTAACAATCAGATTTATCGATATTTTGACCCCTAATAAAAATACATTGATAATCCTACAATCTCTCTCTCTCCATTGCATTCTTTCACATTTAACATTGCGGTCCTGATTGTGAATTCTTATGAACCAACCCTACACGACCTGACCCTAAATTTTCCACGGTGAAGTTAAATGGCAATTCTTGTGAAAGTTTTGGACGCGGCCTGCTGTCCGAATAAAAGTCCTCTCCGCTTCCTCCTTCTGGCTGACTGAAATGGTCGACTCGAGGCCACTTTCGACACGGCATTCCTGCGGGTGTGAATGGAGGAAATTAGCAGCGTGAAAACACACAAAGGAACAGAAACAGGGAGGGGGGCAGAAATCGTGGAATTCTGGGTCAAAAAAGTGGTTCAGAAGTGGACACAGCAGAGAAAAACCAGCGCCCAGTCATAATGGACCATATCTTCAGCAAAGATTTAGTGAAAAAAGTAAGGACATAAAAAAGAAGGAAAAAACCCGGCTGAGGGGAGGCTTTAGTCAAGCATTCACATGGTCACGGCTCGATCATTGCGCATAGAGCTAGTGGGTGAGAAGAAAACAGAACGAGATACTAGCTAGAAACACATTACATATTTTAGTTAGTAGTTAAAATTTATTAAAATTTCTGTTTTCTACAATGTCGATAATATGATTATTCTATGGTCTAATGAGCATTTCGATTTTGTTTGATTTTATTTATATTCTATTTAGTTAGATTATATTTTGATTTTTATATGGATGATATAACAATAAGTTAAATTACATGATAAAATTTTAGTGATAATATAAAATGTAATCTAAATGGATTAGTAAAAAAATTAGAGAAAAAGTCTCATTTGATGAAATCAAGAACGAAATGGAGAATTCTATTGTTGATTTTTTATTAAGATATCTACTATTTAATTCATATTAGAGCGGTTTGAGAAAGAAAACATGAACAAAAACAAATAGAAAAAAATTTGAATAAGGGATAGGCCTCATAGATGCATCATTACTACCCAAGTCATTGCTGGTATGTTGTTTGCTCATTTGCCGTTTGCATATCTAGATAACATTTCTATGATACATCAAGACATCGCATTGTAGGCGCTCGAAATTACTACGTTGCTATCATGATTGCCGTATAAAATAACTATTAAACTTAAATCTTTGAGATGATTATGTTGTATTACTGAATTCGATCACTTAGGTTCACTTGTTGAGAGTGCGTCCATCCTCAAAGCAGTGATATTAAAATTTCTTTTCAAAAATTTTTATGATCAAGTGTTAGAAATCAATGAGCCCTTGCCTGAGTTTTTATTTTTCTTTTTCTTGCCATGTTGGTGCAGCTCGTGTTCAAACAAGAATAGTCAGTCCATTGATGACTGAGTTTAGCGAACTTGATGGGTCAATGATGGGGCCCGATAATGCTAGACTTTGGAATACTAAACAGCAATTAATCTTCATTAAGGGTTTGGGCGGGGGACCCAAAAAAGAAAGCAAGACAAGAAAAGAGAGTCGGGCGAAAGAAAGGGGGGGGAGCTGAGGGAAGGCGCGTTATGGTGAGGATGTGGTTGGAAAAAGGAGGAGGAAAAAACAAAAAAACAAAAAAACGAAAATGAAGAGAGGCTCCGAAGCAGCCTTAGGAGTTTAAAAAAAAAAAAAAGAAGGGATATGTTCGGTAGAAGTCCAAAAGCTTTGTCGAGGAAGTGCGGTGAGTCCAAAAACTTACAAAAAGTGCAATCAAGTCCTAAAACTTATTAAGTTGGTTGATTGAGTTAAAGTTAACAGTCGTCGAAAGTTAACGGAAATTGCGACGCGTGGCGACGTCACATTTTAAATGATTTTTTTTTATATGGATTTTTAAATTATTTTTTATTCAAAATCTTTAAAAATTAGATTAAAAACTAAAAATTAAAAAAAAAAAGCTAAATTTATTTAAAAACGCAAAACTATTCAAAAAAAAAAAAAAAAAAATTTGGAGCTTCCATCGCCAGGAGGGGCCGGCGACGGTTGTCGGCCTTGGGCGGGGTGGCTAGCCCTCGCCGGGCGAGGCCTCACCGGCCCGGTTGAGGGGCGGCCACCCGCCGGAGTCGGGCGAGGACGCCGGATCTGGCACGCAGGCCCTCGGCGGGGCCGGCGACCATCGCCCGCCCTAGGCGAGGCCTCGCCGCCCTCGCCTGGGTCGGCGATGCTCGCCGCCTCTGGGCGGCGGGCGTTGTCCTCGTCGGGTGGAGTTGGTGGAGCGGGCGCTTGACCTCAAGCAATGACCTTGAGCTCATCGGACGACGCTTTTTGCTCGCCTAGATGCAGCGGCGAAGCATCGCCGACCCAAGGGCAAGGGCCGGCGAGGCCTCGCCCAAGGCGGGCGGTGGTCGCCGGCCCCGCGAGGCCGGCGTGCCTAGATCTCGGGGTGTCCTTGCTCGACCTGGCGGGGGGTGGCGACCCTCAACCGGGGCGGCGACCGTCGCCGCCTCCGCGATGGAAGCTCCAACTTTTTTTTTTTTTGAATAGTTTTTGCGTTTTTAAATAAATTTAGCTTTTCTTTTTAATTTTTAGTTTTTAATCTAATTTTTAAATATTTTGAATAAAAATAATTTAAAAAAATCCATATAAAAAATAAAAATTTCATTTAAAATGTGATGTCGCCGCCACGTCGAATTTCCGTTAACTTTCTTGACGTGTGCTAACTTGTAGGACCAATTAAACCAACTTGACAAGGACTGATTACTTTTGATAAGTTTTACGACTCAATTGCACTTCCTTGACAAATTTTAAGACTTCTGCTTAACATATCCCAAAGAAGAAGAAGAAGAAGAAGAAAACTTACTTATGGCTACCGCAACATCAAAATATCGCGAGATATGCTGTTTCTGTGTTTGCTTAAAGCAATGCTCGTTCCACGCCAAGCCGTCGTCGTTTCTGCACCTTGCTCTTATTACTTTTCCTACCTTTTGTTTCATGTACATTAACATCTCTTTCTCTGGGGCCACCCGCATTGCTCGATTTGAGCAGCACCTTCGACTTTGCAAAATTTTGAGGAATTTCTTTTCCCGTTACACTTTATATTATTCACGTCATATATTTTCAATATGCATTCGGATAATTGAATCATTTTATTCGTAGAAAAAATAATAATAATAAGAAACCAAGTTTATTCTGAATTTTTAATGGCCATACTGCATATGGCCTAGGTAGCACTGACACGCGACACGACACAACACGTCGACACGTCGTTTTTCTAAAAATAGAGAACCCGACGCGTTCGACAGCGTTATATATTAAATAAATATTTTTATTTTTAATTAATTTAATTTAAATTCACAAATAAATAAATAACTTACAATAAATCTACACTAATAATATTAATAAATCTATTCATAGAAAATTTAAAAAATATATTCAAAATTAATAGGTGCCCATATTTGAATATATGTTTTTATTTTAACAAAAATTATTCCCCTCAAACCCTCCCTCCTCATTTCTCTCTTCTCTTCTTCCCCACGCCACCACCATAAAATCCCCCTCGATTACTGCGGCTCTGCCCCTACTCTCTCTCCCCCTCCCCTTCCCCTATGCCCCCACCTGCTCCCTGCGCCCCCATCAATCACCCCCAGCCCCCTCGGTTTCTTCCCCTTCTCTCTCTCTCTCTCTCCCCCTCCCTTTCCCCCTACACCACCACCTACTCCCCTGCAAAGTTGCGCCCCCATCAATTGCCCCCATCCCCCCGATTTCTTCCGTTCTCTCCTCTCTCTCTCCCCCTCCCCCTCCCTTTCCCCCACGCCACCACCTGCTCCATGTGCCCCCATCAATCCCCTCCATCCATGTTCTTCCCCTCTCTCTCTCTCTCCCCCCCACCTCCCAAACCCCATGCCACCACTTGCTCGCTACTCCCGCCCCCATCAATCACCCCCTCAGTTTCTTCCCTGCTATCTCTCTCTCCCTCCCCTTCCCCCACGCCACAACCAACTCCCCCTCCCCCCGCCCCTCAATCTCTTGAGTCTCCTCATCATAGTCTCTTGCCTCCGGCCCTTCCTCCTTCGCAGCAGCTCCTCGCCGCCGGCCCTCCATTGCAGCGTCGCCTCAGTTTATGCTCTTCCTCTCACCGTCGCGGCCTCACCTCCGCTTCCTCAACCTCACCTCCACCTACCATCGTCTTCTTCAACAATCTCTCTCGGACACGCGTGTCGAAGTGTGTCGAGAAAAGTTGACCACGTGTCGGATTTTCCGACACGCGTTGACCGCGTGTCCGAACGTGTCCAAGCGTGTCCGAGTGTGTCGGACACATCGACACGTGTCGTGCTTCGACAATGTGTCCGTGCTTCATAGCATATGGCTATATTGTGAATTTTGCATTCTAGCCCATTAAATAATATGACAAGCTAACATACGTTCTTAGGGTAATGAGAGCGCAAGACATCATATAGGGTGGAAATCCTTTTTTGTCTTCTAAGGGCTTTATAGCATTACTCCCATGCAATTAATAACATCCATGGGTTCTAAACCCATTCAACAATGAGAAAGTCAATATGTGGATTGATATTTAAGAAAGACTTGATTAATTCAAAAATAATTTGGAAATTGCGAAATATCTTCTTAAGAAAATAATTGATTCTAGAGAATGAAATCATGCTATACGCGGGCCCCTTTTCTCCAATGAGGATCTACCACTTTTTATTTATCACCTGCTATGCATTATGTGTGTGGGAACAATTGGTATTTAAAAATTAATTTAAATCATTTTTCGGGTAAAATATATGAATTATTAAATGATGAAAAATATATTAATAAAAATACACGATAAGAATTTTGTGTATAAATATTTACGAAAAGAGATAGAAAGAAATCATATTTTTGAAAATCTAAAATTTGATGATTGATTTATCAATATTTTAGAAACTGTAATTACATATTTGCATATTCAGATATTGTTTTGTCATTATAAAAAGAGGGAGATTGTTAGGGAAATCCCTCATGATGTTTTGAAGATAACAAAATAAATCAAATGCTACTAATGTGTTTAATTGTTGAGTAACAGACTATGCAGATGATAAAACATGTAAATGATATTATCAAAGTCTATATTTGGAAGAACTAGAAGACAAACTTTATGCTGAAACTAAATCTGTTCAGATTTGCGTCCAGATTGTAAAATCTATTGTACTCAGACTCAGATTGTAAAGTCTATTGCTTTCAGACTTTACATCCAAAAAGAGATAGAACGTAACACAAGTCCTAAATATATAACGGCTAGTGATCTGGTTTGGTACTACATCAAGATTGATTTGATTGACTCAATCTAATTGATTGACAATTAGATCTTGAAGACAAGAACTTTCTATATGAAGAAGCTCTACTTATGGAAACCAAGATTCTGTTTATATGAGCGATCAAAATCAATTTGGGATTCTACTTCTATCACTCAACGGCTACCAAATCTTCTAGATACAGATCTGTCCAATGGGTAGATTGGAAGACGATCCTCTAAGATACCTTGTCCACGGCTAGTTTGGAAATGGATGACTATTTAAGGAGATCAATGACCGATGAGCAAATAAGAAATGAAGAATAGAATTTATAATTTCAAAGTCTCGAGCAACCTTCGATTATATACTTGTCTTTGGTGAGCTTAAACGGTATGATCACAAAAGAGTGACTTAGTGAGATAGTGTTATCTATCACTAAGTGTTTGCACTCAAAGTTGTAATCTCTTTTTGATTGCATAGTGGAATATAGCAAAAGACTGTTAGCGTGGGAGAATGGGCGTTGGCTTGATCTAAGCCGAACCACTATAAATTCTGTGTTCTTATTCTCTTCCCGAAATTCCTTTATTTTGTTCGTAGTTCTATTTAAAGTCTGAACTCGCTCCAAGTTTGTTGTACTTCGGACTCGGTTTCAAAAGTCTGTTGTTCTTCGACTCGGTTTCAAAAAAGAAAAATATTTCTACTGTTCTTTGCGAAAAATTTACTTCACACCTATTCACCCCCCTAGGTGTTCATACTAGCACTTTCATCTTCTTTCTTTCTAAATGCCCCGACAATATCGCTACTCGTTTATTCTCATGCTCATCCTCCATAACGCCAAATTTTAGTGCCTTTCGAATATCACTCTGCAACTTATAAATGCTGAAATCTTGGGACATGGTGATGAACAGCACCCCATCGAAGGTTGCATCTTTGAGGAGTCTATTATGTATCTGCATCACAATAGATGTCTTTCCAACACCACCCATTCCATAAAACCCCAATTTGCTTACACAATTCTCCTTCAAATGGTCCCAAATTAATTCAATGTTCCTATGAATCGCTTCACCTGTTAGCTTTTCGTTCCAAAAAGGGGCATCCTTTGGCATCTCTCGCCTCTATAAGTAGTTTCTGCGGAAGCGTTTGTTCTATGGGCTCTTCCCCTTCCCTCTTCAATGTCTCCACCTGTTCCTACGGTGGCAAAGTATCCGCATTGGCCTGGCCAATTATTTGGAAATTATTTCTCGCCCTTTCTGTCTCTTTCAGCCATCTCTCAACCAATATCCTCGACTTCTTCCAAACTGAGGAAGCAGCCATCTGCTCCTTTATGACAGCTTCTTTGTCATCAACTTCTTCCACTTTTCTTTTCAGGTTTCTTACCTCTTCATCATTCGCATTGATGCTCTGTACGTTCATGATAGGAGAACCCCTGTTCATATCTAATTTATAAAAAACATATGTTAGATTTCGATCAATTAATCAGGGGATATTTAAGAATCTAACAGAACAATAGTAACGACTTAAATTAATCCAGACACACCTGGTGATGATGATGGGCCTGTTGCATTTGTTGCCACCTCTGGAACTTCCGAATTAACGATTTTTGTATGCTGTGACGCAATTAAGGGATCTTTGTCGATTGGAGTTTGCAATTGAGAGTGCTTATTGCAATCCTGCAAGCGATTTGAATTACCTACAGCAGGTAATTGATTAAACTGGAATGATGATGCCGCTGCTGGGGTCTGCTGGTCATTCATTTGCATTTTAGATCGAATGGAACATTGTGGCCGATATGGCGAATGAGGAAGACACACTACTTCTTTCACTAATGCCATCGTTGAACATGATGTGATTTCACCTGTATGTTGTTCGTCAAAATTAGATTATGGTTATTTGGAACATGGGAGAATGCCTATTGTAGTTAGTTTACTGAATCCAGTGGGTCCAGTGGACACGTGCAACACATCCGATGCACTGTTATTAAGGAATAGGTGATTGACTTTCTTCACATTTGAAAAGTCCTGCGGGAAGATCATTTTTATCGGAGATATTTAAAAGTCACCACTTTGGTTAGAAAGCACGATGTTTTTTCTCTGAAAAATATAATACACTTTTTCTCCATGCCTAGATGAATGTATAGAAACTCCACATGAACATACCATGGCTATTTTGTGCCAGTGACAGCATTGCCAAAGTGTCTTCAAATTGACGCTCTTGTTCAGTAGTGAAGTTTGCCATGTCGGTTGCTCGCTCTGTTGTTGTGATTAACTTGTCCACAAATGCGAGGGTCTGTGGTGTCCAAGGAACAGCTGAAGGCATGTCAGGTGACCGTGGCCCCATGGAAAATCGACAGTTGGCTTCTCTGATCTCTTCTTCAGCCACCTCAGCTTGAGTCGGCATGTCATGTGACCGCTGTTCCGTGGAAATTTGATGGTCGGCTTCTCTGCTCTCTTCTTCAGCCACCTCAGCTAGAATCGGCATGTCACGTGACTTTGGTTTCATGGATGATTGACCACCGGCTTCTTTTCTCTGTTCGTCAGCCACCTCTCTGCTCTCTTCTTCAGCCACCTCATCGAGTAGCGACAGCATCAGGTGTCTTACAGGGTCCGGCACTTCTGTGCAAATGGAAATCCCTGCATTTGGGACTCTGAGCAAGTGACCTTTCACTCCTACGAGGTCTCCAAAGAATTCGCCACTGCAGCAATGACAACTCCATTTGTTGTCCCCCAGTCTATTGACGAATTTCCAGGCTATATCGTCTTTGTCACGAACCTAAAAGCAAATAGAACACACCCCATCATATAGTATCATAATCTTTGTGTATCTTTCTAGTGCGCATAGCATTGCTCTCAAGCAAATAAAAGGTACCGCAAATATGAAAGCCACCTCATCGAGTAACCACCGCATAAGCTTGCTTATGGGCTCTGGCACTTTTGTGCATAAGGAAATCCCTCTGCCTGGAGTTTTAAGAAGGTGACTTTTCACTCTAGTAACTGTTCCAGCGGATTCAATCTTGCAGTGAGGACAGCGCCATTTCCTGGTATCCACTCTACTCACGAATTTCCATGCTATATCTTCAAATGGCGGCATCATGTCGACTTGATCATCAACCTACTGTTAGGACTAGAATTAGCACCTAGAGGAGGGTGAATAGGTGATTAAAGCGATTTTAACAATTAAATCCGAATATGAGATTAATGAATTGAAAACAACAATCGCAGCAAATGAAGATTATGAAAGATAAAAGGATTAAGGAGAGAGAATCAAGACTCCAGATTTATAGTGGTTCGGCTTATATCAAGCCTACGTCCACTCTCCCGCACGGACAGCCCTTCTGGCTGGATTTCACTAAGAATCAAAAAGAGATTACGGTCTCACGCTCTTGAGTCCACAATGTAGAACTTCTACTACACTTCCTCAAGGTCTCATCACTCTATGATCACTCTTTTGAATACATGTATTGCTCGAAGAATAAGATCACAATCGAAATATGGAGGTTCGAGACTTTGGAATTCTTCTATCCAAGACACTTCAACAACTCGAGCGTCTCTCTTTATACGCTTCTTCATGCCTTCATTACCGTTGGCACCTTCCAAAGAAGTTCTTCCAATCAACCCGTTGGACAGAATCAATTTGAGAGATCTCGAGCTCTTTAAGGTAAGTGTAGATAGCCCATCAATCCCGCTCGCCCATACAATCGGGATCTTGGTTTCCATAAATTGAACTTTCCAAATAAGTTGCGAATCTTAGAGAATCTATATCAATTCGGATACGAATGTAAGATCGTGTAGTCTTGAATCCGGTTGAAGGATATTCCATAGCCATTGAGATAAAGACTAATCGAGAATAGAAATTTTTATCTTGTCGATTCGGAAACTGTCCATGAGTAGACTTTGAAACTTGAGTCTTGTTGACGTCGGACTTTGATCTTTATACTTTGCCGTCTGATGCAAGTCTTCGGACCGGGCGAGAGAAATGTTTTGTCAACTTCAAAACCTTTGAGGAGAATTTATCCAACAATCTCCCCCTTTTTGATGGTGACAAAACTTTCTGCAGATTTGAACACTATTGCCCCGCAAAACAACTTTTAAGCTTGCAAAGATATCATTAGAATAAGAATAGTATAAGATGTCCGTACGCAGATGTCTGTACATGAGACTTACCCCTGCACGTACGGATCCGCAACCACGTAAAACCTCATTAGTCAATGCAGACTTTACTATTTATATCTAATTTAACTGACTTAAGGTAATGCGGTAGTAAGCAATCATTCAAAACTCAAGATAAAGTCAAAATGTCAATCACAAACAAACCATTAAATCCAAAAATAGAAATGAAAGTTTAAGGTTTGGGTAAGGTTTGGGTTTGGAATGAGAATAGAGTGAAAATCTGCTCGCAAAGTCTTCTCCCCCTTTTGTCGCATTAAAAAGTAAGAAAATCAAGGAGCACGAGGGAACGCGAACAAGTTGAAAGTCCTCCATAGACTTGACGGTGCCTTCCAACTTCCTTAAGTCTTCTTGAAGTTCGGCGATAGCGGTTCCTTTTTTTGTGTCTTGAACCTTACTTTGAACATCTTTCGGTGATCATGTAAGGAGATGAACATAGCATGATTCTCATTCGGATAGTCCGAAAGTCACACCCCATAGCATAGATTTGGCCTTTGAGCTCCAACATGATGTCAAGCAACCTTCGAAATCTCCGATTGTCAGTCTGTGTGCTTGCGTCAACTCGGTCTGATGGTGGAGTCAAGCCGGTGTGAATGTCAGAAGGAAGATCAATGTTTGGAGATGAAGCCTCTCCCTCAGGATGATGAGCAGCATAAACATCTTCTGCATCAGGTGGCGATCTGCTCACACTTGCACTTGTAAATGTCAAGAAAAGAGGAGTGCTTTCTCTTTGGATATCTCCCCCTGTTTCCATGCCTTACGGAGGGGGAGAAGAATTCTTCTTTCGAGGAGTCTCCTCGGTGACAAGATTGTCCGATCCTCCTTTTTCGCTGGAGAATCTGTCTTGGCTTGTGAGTCTGCTGATTTATGCTGAGAGTCTGTCCTGGCTGACTCTTCCTCTTCATCTTTCTCTTCCTCTTTCTTTTCTTTCTCTTTCTCTTCCTCTTCCTTTTCTTTCTCTTTCTCTTCCTCTTCCTCTTTCTCGTTCTTCCTCTTTTTTCTTTCTCTTTCTCTTCTTCTTCTTTTTGTTCTTTCTCTTCTTCTTTCTCTGTCTCTTTTTCCTTTTGCAAGGATTCCTCTTCTGGTTTCCTTTCTCGGTTTCCTCTCGCAAACTGTTGTTCGGGAACAGTGATACGGGAGCGAGAATGCGAGAAACAAAAAGCTGAGATGGGCATATCATCCTCATCATCTTCATCTTCCAAGATGATTGCCCGCCTCTTCTTGATAGGACCAGTGACAGGTTCCTTTCCTTTTCTTTTTGCCGCAGAAGAGTCTGGTTTGATCTTCACGGGGTTTTTCTTTGAAGCTGCTCCGACTTCTTCTTTGAGTTCCTTGACGCATCTTTGTTATCATCCTCGGTCCGATGACCATTCGACCAATAGTCTTCACGAGAGAGAATGTGGGGAGGCTGGATGTTCGAGATGTCGAAAAGTCTTGTAATGAGCGACATAAGGGAGTTGTCCCTTGTCCTTTGCCATCGAATTGTACATGTGAAACATGATAGTGTGTGAGAGAGAAATTAATGCCAACCTTGATTGCAAACATCAATTTTGCCTCGAGATGGATACATCTGTCTTTGAAGTTGATTTTGGTCTAAGACAGGTTGATCACAATCTTGTGAAGCGAATATTTGTTGCATTCATGCAGGTAGGATAGGCGACCTTGACAATTCGGTCTCTTGCAAGCTCCATGGTTGCATGACTCAGAACACGAAATTGATTGGAAAGCACCTCTTTCCACACCAATTACGTCGCGAGTGTCTGTATCAACAACATATTCTCTATCTCGCACGCTAAATGAAAAGCCGTTCGCATCAAGGAAGTGAGATTAGAGTAGAAATATGCGGTCAATTCGAATGAGCCACATCACATTCATTGCAAAACTTGTGCGGTTGAAGTTTCTCAAACTTCTCTCGAGATTGATGCTCGGTAAATCCAGAAAATCAAAGTCCACCGTTCGTGGATTTATCACCTCGCTTCAGCGAGTTTCTCATACTTCTTCCTGTGTCCATCGGATCGAAATAGTTCATCCTTCTTTCCTCGAAGGTTTGCACCACACCCATCCAAGGTTTAAAATGCGAGATACATTTTCTCATCATCATCCTTTCCCTCGGTTGATTAAAACTACCAAACCTAGGGTCACTAGGAAAGTTTGCAAAAACTTTTGCTTGTTCAGCGGGAACAACGCCCGATCTTTCCATCACGGTGAGAAAATGCGTCTCGTTTCTATAACCTTTTTCTTTCGAAATTCATCGATGAAGGTCATTGCGGACCCACCTTCCTTCAATGCGAGTAAAGCCTATAAACAAAAGCGAGGCTTGAGTGATCTTACTTTGGTTCAACATTTTCAAGCACTTCTTACGCTTGTTGAGGGCGACTATCATGAGGTCTAGTTGAGGAGGAGCATTTGTTGAGATCGTTGAGGAGACTGTTTACATTGGAAAGTCGCTTTCTTCCGTAAGATCGAAGTGCGTAGGCCCCTCTCCGAGCCCGTGTGGTCCCCGCTTGCAAGCCTTGATGATTTTCTTTGGTGAGACATTGTCGCTGTCTTTGGAGAAACTTTCTCATTTGTGTCGCAAGAAAGTTAAAAACTTGAAGTAGAAATCGAGGAGAGAAATTCAGTGAAAAGCTTTGAACTAGGGTTTTACGGGTAAAGTTTAAAACGAAGAAGAAGAAGAAGTATAAAAGGAAATCGAATCGTGGTAAGCGAATCGACGCAAAATAAATTCCTTTTGAAAAATAACGCCTTAATAAATCGATAACCACCCTTTATAAAATAAACGCCTTAATAAACATGATTATCCATAAATAAACGGCAAACTTACCTTTTCGAGATAAAAGTTTAAGTAAATGTATTTACAGTCTTGTCGATTGGTATTCTCAGTCTATACCCTTTTGAGTCTGATACTCCGTCAGACTTTAAGATTCTGAGTCTGAGCTTCAACAATCTTCAAGAGATACAATATTGAGTCTTGAGCGAATAGACTCAAATAAGCTTTTCTCCAGTGGCTTTGTGAAGATGTCTGCCAGTTGATTCTTCGAGTCAATGAATTGTATCAAGACTTATTTGTTCTGAACATGATCTCTTATAAAATGATGTCGAATCTCAATATGTTTGGCTCTTGAATGTAGGATAGGATTTTTGTAAGATTGATTGCGCTGGTATTGTCACATCGATCTACGTGCAAGAGTCTTCAATACCAAAGTCTCGTAGTTGTTGTTTTATCCAAAGTATTTGAGAACAGCAACTTCCAAGTGCTACGTATTACTCGCTTGTTTGTTGAAAGAGCCACGGTATTTTGTTTTCTTGAAAACCAAGATACCACCCGTTGCCAAGTAATTGACAAGTTCTGAGGTGCTTTTTCTTTCAACTCTACAACCACGCAAGATCTGCGTACGAATAACCAAGAAGGGTAAAGTCTCCTTCTTTGGGATACCATAGACCAATCTTAGCGGTAGTTGCAACGTATTTAATGATACGTTTAGCAGCACTTAAATGTGATTCCTTAGGATCGATTGAAACCTAGCACATATGCAAACACTAAATAATATGTCGGGTCTAGATGCGGTAAGATAAAGAAGTGAACCAATGATACTCTGTATAATTTTGGTCGACTTTCTTCTGCTTCGTCTTTGTCTATCTTCAAAGCACTTGACATTGGTATGTCGGTCTTTTTGCAATTCTCCGGACCGAACTTTTTAACAAGTTCTTTTGCATATTTCTCTTGATGAATGAAGATTCCTTCTTTAAGTTGTTTCACTTGTAGACCAAGGAAGAAGGATAGTTCACCCATCATGCTCATCTCAAATTCATCCTGCATAGACTTAGAAAATTTATTGCACAAAGTCTCATTAGATGATCCGAATATAATGTCATCAACATAAATCTGAACGAGTAGAAAGCTTTTGCCTTCCTTTTTAACAAATAGAGTAGTGTCTACCTTTCCTTTAGAGAAACCACTTTGAATTAAAAAATTACTTAACCTTTCATACCAAGCTCGAGGAGCTTGTTTTAATCCATATAAAGCTTTCTTCAGTCTGAACACTGAGTCTGGTTTCTTTGAGTCTTCAAATCCAGGAGGTTGTTCCACATAGACTTCTTCTTGAATGAATCCATTCAGGAATGCGCTTTTGACGTCCATTTGAAATAACCTGAAATTCTTATAACATGCAAAAGCAAGTAGTAATCGATTGCTTCTAACCTTGCTCTCTTGGAGCATAAGTCTCATCATAGTCTATCCCTTCTTCTTGCGTGTATCCTTTAGCCACAAGTCTTGCTTTGTTTCTTGTCACCTTGCCTTTTTCATCAACTTTGTTCCTGAAAACCCATTTAGTTCCAATAACAGATTTACCTTTTGGTTTAGGAGTTAATTCCCAAACGTCGTTAATCTTGAATTGTCGAGCTCTTCTTGCATTGCTTCAATCCAGCTTTTCATCGGCTAAGGCTTCTTCAATGTTTTTAGGTTCTATTTTGAAATAAGTGCAACCGCACTAGACTCTTCTCGCCTTTTGGATCTTGTACGAATTCCCTCATTAATGTTCCCAATAATGAGTTCTTCGGGATATTTGGACTTGTGTTTCCGATTCTTGGATGGTCGATGGGTTGTTGATCATTTTCTTGAGTTGAATCTCCATCGACAACTTGTTGTCGCATCTGGATTTTGGGACTGCTTTATGGGAGATAGATCTAGCGATTAATGGGAGCAGATTACGATTCTTGATGCGTATTGGCTGAACTTGTGGAGAGTATTGAAATTTGACGTTCATTGATTCTTCCACGGTCGAGTATTCTTGTTGAATACTCGTAGGCTTTGCTCGCGGTTGAGTAACCAAGAAAGAATCCTTCATCGATTTTCTTCAAACTTACCAACTCGATCATTTGCATTCTTCAGAATAAAGCATTTACAACCAAATACTTGAAAATAAGAAACAGTTGGTTTCTTTTCTTTAAAAATTTCATAAGGAGTTTTCTCAAGAATAGGTCTTAAAAATACTCTGTTAATAATATAACAAGCGGTTGAAACGACTTCAGCCCAAAACCTTGAAGAAATATTACTTTCAATTAAAAGAGTTCTTGCCATTTCTTGTAAAGACCTATTCTTCCTTTCCACAACCCCATTACGTTCGGTGTGTATGGAGAGGAGAATTTGTCTTGAAGACCAGAATCATCACGAGAATTTAATAAAGTCTTGATTTTCAAACTCACCTCCATGGTACGTACGAATACTTGAGATAGTGTAACCTTTCTCATTCTGCACCTTCTTAGCAAACTTTGAAAAGAGAGAGAAAGTTTCAGACTTACTTGAAAGAAAGTAGACCCAAGTAAATCGTGAATAATCATCCACTATTACTAGGCAGAACCTTTTTCCACCAATGCTTCGCGTTCTAGTAGGTCCAAATAAGTCCATATGCGAAGGCTCGGGCGGTACACGATTAGTAGAAACTTTACTTATTGGTTTGTAAGAGTTTCTAACCTGTTTACCCGTACGCATGGTGTGCATAGATCGGACTTTGAATAATTGAGAATAGGCAATCCTCGAACAAGTTTCTTGGAGGAGATCTTGCTAATTTGCTTCATATTGATATGGCCAAGTTTTCGTGCCATAGATTAGCTTCATCTTGTGCGATATCAAGCACTTTGTGATCTTTCATGATTTACATCCAGGAAGATAGATATTTCCATGTCTTCGTCCGTAAAGGATTGAGTAGAGTCTTTACCGATTCCCGAACACTTTCTTTCGGAAATTTATCTTGAATCCGGTATCACACAAGCGGCTTATGCTAAGCAAGTTGTAATTTAATCCTTCAACTAAGGAAACATTCTTGATTGACAGACTTCCAATCTTGATTGTTCCACGACCAATGATTCTTCCTTTGTTGTTACCTCCAAAGGAAACTTTTCCTCCGTCTTTCTTTGGTCAAGCATTATGAAGCAACTTGAATCTCTGTCATATGTCTTGAGCAGCCACTATCTAGATACCATTTAATCTTCTTTTTGATAGTGACCTGTAATTAAAAAGAATTCAAGCTTTCTTTGGTACCCACATCATCTTGGGTCTAGAAGAGTTAGAGCAATAAACAATCTTTGCCCAATTCCTTTTAACAGGTCTCCAAACCAAAGGACATTCTTTCTCAAAATGTTCGAGCTTTGACACTTGGAACATTTCAAAGCATTTACGCCAACGGGTTTTACAAAAACTTTGAAAATGATTTTTATAAGCAATTCTAGTTGGTCTTTGTTTGATTCTTTCCTTCACTTTTGGAAAATCAATTAGAGGAATAATTTCAGAAGTCATACCAAGACCTAACTTATCAAAGTAAGGTTTTTGTATCGAAAGAATCTTATCCAACTTTTGAGAACCATTTGAAAATCTTTTTGATATATTAGAAATATCATTTTTCAAAAGATCATTTTCTTTGGAAAGAGTCGAGTTTTCTTTCAAGATTGTAAAGTTGTTTTCTAACTTTTCAAACTTTTCTTTCCAAAGTTTTTCTGTTGCTTCAATGTAGAATTTTCCTTTTTCAATTCGGAGATCCTCTTAAGAGAAGTTTTTAGACTAAGACAAAGTTCATCAATGTATTTCAAAACTTTGATAGGGATTCGAGATTACTAACCTCGAGTTCAGCATGCAGTCCGTATCGAATCGGGTGCGAGTCCGAATCAGATTTTGCCATTAGACGAGATATTGGCATAGTCGTCATCACTTTCTTCACATTCGGTATCACTCAGGTCTCTGCTTTGAGTGCTTTTCGTATTTCTCGGTCTTTCCTTTTTTCTTCTTTAACGAGAGGACGGTTGGGTATGATGTGTCCCTTTTCTTGCATTCAAAGCAAGTCACTTCTTTGTTAGAATCATCTTCCTCTCGTTGATTTGTTCGAAACCTTTGTGAGCTCTGTTTCTTCAGTTGAATTTTCTTCCTTTTCTATTCAACTTTCTGAATCTCTTTATCATAAGTGCCAGCTCTTCATCATCTAGATCTTCTTGAGAATCAGTAGCATCGAATAGTCATTAGACTTTAAGGCAATTGATTTCTTACCTTTTGAATCTTCCTCTTCGTTGGTTTGCTCTACTTCATAAGATTGAAGAGTCCCAACCAATTCGTCTACGAGAGAGTGGAGCAATCCTTGTGTCTCTCTTATTGAGGTTTTATGTGATTCCAGTCTTTAGAGAGTCCTCGTAGGAGTTTGTTGACCTTCATATGTCCCGAGATTGGATGTCCCCGATATTCAAGACCATTCACAATTTCAGTAAAAAGCGACTAAACATGTCGGTTATTGATTCTCGATCTCATCTTAAAGACTTCATATTGTCCCAAAAGAATGTTGATCCTTGTCTCTTTCACTCGATCTGTTCCTTCATAGGTAATGTGAAGCCTATCCCCACTTCTTTTTTGTATCACAAGAAGATATTCTGTTATACTCGGTAGGGGATAAAGCACAATATAAGGAGTAAATGGCTTTAGCGTCAAGAGTCTGTCTCTTGGTGATTTCTTCTTGAGTCATTGGAGTGGGATCGCAACTTCTTTCCTCTCTCGGATCCCGATCTTTGCAGCGGGAATGATTCATTTGTCTACCACTTCCCATTCCAAAGGATCTTTCGATCTTAGGAATGCTTTCATCTTGTTCTTCCATATCTTGTAGTCTTTTCCATCAAAGTATGGAGGTGCGGTATTGCTTTGACCTTCGACCAACCCCGTAGGTAACATACTAGCCATAGATCTTTTACTCGAAGTAAAGACACTTCTTATAAACGAGTACACAAGCTCTGATACCAATTGTTAGGACTAGAATTAGCACCTAGAGGGGGGTGAATAGGTGATTACAGCGATTTTAACAATTAAATCCGAATATGAGATTAATGAATTAAAAACAGCAATCGCAGCAAATGAAGATTATGAAAGATAAAAGGATTAAGGAGAGAGAATCAAGACTCAGATTTATAGTGGTTCGGAAGCTTATATCAAGCCTACGTCCACTCTCCCCGCACCGGACAGCCCTTCTGGCTGGATTTCACTAAGAATCAAAAAGAGTATTACAGTCTCACGCTCTTGAGTCCACAATGTAGAACTTCTACTACACTTCCTCAAGGTCTCATCACTCTATGATCACTCTTTTGAATACATGTATTGCTCGAAGAATAAGATCACAATCGAAATATGGAGGTTCAGACTTTGGAATTCTTCTATCCAAAGCACACTTCAACAACTCGAGCGTCTCTCTTTATACGCTTCTTCATGCCTTCATTACCGTTGGCACCTTCCAAAGAAGTTCTTCCAATCAACCCGTTGGACAGAATCAATTTGGAGAGATCTCGAGCTCTTTAAGGTAAGTGTAGATAGCCCATCAATCCCTTTCGCCCATACAATCGGGATCTTGGTTTCCATAAATTGAACTTTCCAAATAAGTTGCGAATCTTAGAGAATCTATATCAATTCGGATACGAATGTAAGATCGTGTAGTGCTGAATCCAGTTGAAGGATATTCCATAGCCATTGAGATAAAGACTAATCAGAATAGAAATTTTTATCTTGTCGGTCCAAAGCGTCACATGAGAGTAGACTTTGAAACTTGAGTCTTGTTGACGTCGACTTTGATCTTCAGACTTTGCCAGTACAGTCTGCAAGTCTTCAGACCAGACTGAGAGAAATGTTTTGTCAACTTCAAAACCTTTGAGGAGAATTTATCCAACACCTACAAGCAAAGAGAGTGAACCCAGTCATATAGCATATTGTATATTTTCTTAGCGCGAATAGGATAATGCTCAAGCAAATAATAGCTTTAACGGGTAACCAAATATAGTTGGCTGTTTTTCGGGACAAGAAAGACCCAATCAACTCAAATACAATTTGGAAATTGCGGACTGACTACTAAAGAAAATAATTAATTCTAGAATTACAAGATTTAACAGGTTGCCGCCTGAAAAGCGGCTTAGCCAAGAAGTCGGGCGGCACAAACTGTTCACCTGCAGCTCAAAGCAGACTTGGAGAGTTCGTTTCTCTCAATCTGGCTCAAACTCGAACTCTCTGAAATCCAATATACTCAAGGATATGTGCGGAATCGAAATATCTTTGGATTTTGGCAGCCGAACCGTTGCCGGTGAAGCAAAACCCTAAATAGCTCCGTATATTTATTAACTTTTAAAAACGGAATTCCCCAATTCGTGAGAAATAGGGCTAAAATCTCTAGCCTGGTGTTCGACAATGGAGATTTCTAGCGTCGCCCGACTTTTCGACAGGCTGCACTCCACCGTCGTTCCTCTTCCCCCCCTCTCTTCTCGCCCCTCCTCGCGTCCTGGGCGTCCTAGGTGTGCTCGGCCTTCTGGGCGTTTTGGGCGTCTTTAAATTCTAATCGTCACCGTGGTAATTTTTAAATTACGTAATGAATTTCCAGCTAATATCTGGTTCTGTTTTCTTTTCTCACCAACTCGCTTGAGACGTAATGACCAAGTCGTGACCCTGTGAATGCTTCGCCGGGGTCTTCTTGACTAAAGCCTTCCTTCGACTGGCTTTTTATTTTGTATTTTTTACCAAAAAAAAAAGTCACAAAAAATTATAAATTATACTCACTATGATATATTTATCTTAAACTTTTTATCATATCAAAAACTTCAAATTATGCTAATTGCGATACATTTATCCTATAAAAAAAGACTTGTAATTTAATTTTAGAGTTATTTTTAATAGTTTTAGACTAATTTATTTAGTATAATATTAGAGATTTCGATAAATTAAATTGATTTGTAAAATGACTTGACAGAACTTTATATCTATAAACTAAAAAAAAAAAAAATCACTTAAAATTTATCATATTGTTTTGAAAATGCTCCGATAAAACAACTACTCATTTTTTCCTTTTATTTTTTTGTCCAAAATTCTGTGTCATGCTAATGCAACCACTACAGTGATGTTCGGTTCGCTAAAGAGAACAGATATATAAAGTCATGCAGAAGGACACAAACCGACGGAAACAAACAATATTACCCCGAAAGAGCATATAATCCACCCTGTGCAAAAGGTTCTTATAGTCATTATTTGTACAACATTAATCCGCAATTGATTTTTTTTGGTCCATAGAGAGAAACGTCTACGGAGAAAAAAGTTTTTATAGTCTGATTCATTTAACCAATAATTGTTCATCTAGAGTACTTATTGCAAAAGAAAAATTAAGTAAAAAATAGACGATCCAAGAGAATAATGAAAATTACATTTGTCATGTCGTAAGAGATGATCTATTTGTAGTTTTCTATTGACTTGCTTTTTAAGCAATAGCCAATGAAATTGTGCAACATGGGCAACAAGACTAGCGAATTTAAAAAACGAAAAGTGCAAAAGTACATGGAAGTCCCCATTGATCTTGGTTCCTCATTTCAGGAGTCTTAAAATCTGTCACGTTAGTACATTTTAAATGTAAAACTTCTAGTTAGTTCATTGGAATAAATGTATCAAAAGTCATAAAAATTGTCGCGAAAGCACAATTGAATTCTAAACTCTTAAAAGTGCAATTAAATTTTAAAATTTGTCGCATTTGTGCAACCAAGTACTTTCATTATCAATGTTTCTAAAAGAAAATACTGATAGAGGGACGAGAGAGGAAGTTTCAAGATTTCTGCAAGGTGGGACCTATGGCAAGATTTGAGCGGAGTGTCTTCTTACTTACTTG
Source organism: Eucalyptus marginata (assembly GCA_014182565.1). Classification (NCBI taxonomy): domain Eukaryota; kingdom Viridiplantae; phylum Streptophyta; class Magnoliopsida; order Myrtales; family Myrtaceae; genus Eucalyptus; species Eucalyptus marginata. The sequence continues at coordinate 9,973,494 of CM024590.1, read as the reverse complement.
GTGAGTCTAACATATCCAATATTTTCTCCCTTCCATAGCTAGTGTCATTAAAAATCATATGATACCACATTTTCCATGTTATCGAATCGGATGAAGCTTTCTAAGAAACTCTCCAAACTTAAACCAAACACAGGGTTCCCAGTTCTACATGTCATTAGAGAAGTTCCAATATTTTGTCAAGCGACGAGCGGATGGTGCAAGGAATTCTTGATGGTTAACTACTAACCCTTCTTTTTATTAAAAAAAGTTTGGATAAATATATCATATAGGTATAAGTTTGAGATATTTTGTGCTAAATAAAGTTTATGATGAATGTGTCACATGAGTACAAGTTTAGATTCTTTTGTGTTACAAAAAAAATAAATGAGCTTAATGTGTCAAAGTGGACATAATTTGGAGGTTTTTTTTGGCTTTTTCCCCACTATGATAAAATATAAAAGCGATGCTATTATGAGTGCGTTACATCATAAAGGGAAGAAAAATTCTAAATAAGAATATGAAGTGTCCTCATTTTCTCAAATAAGGGTCTAAAGTAGATATTATGTTAAATAAGAACTTGAAATGGTCATGTCAATCTCAAATAAAGTGCAAAGTGGCCATGATAGTTTCAAATAAAGGTCTAACCTCGCCAACCATCAACTAGCTAAATATTCTAATTGAGCAAGGGTGTTTTCGTCCAAACACATTTTTTTTTCTCTCTTCATTTTTTTTCTTTTCGGCAAGTCACCAACCTCGCCTATGGCCAGTGAGGGCGGCCCTCGCCAGGTCGGGCGAGGGTCCAACCCCTCTACGAGCATCAAGGGCCACCGATGAAGAAGAAACAAAATTTTAGAAAAAGAAAAAAGGAAAATTTTCAAAAAAAAAAGAAGAAGGTAAAGGACGAAAATCTTTTTGACTACCTGGAAAATCTAGCCTTTTTTTTTTAAATTAACATAATTACATCATACATTTATTTAAAACAAGATCCATTTCATATCCTTATTTAAGAAAATGAGGGCATTTAAAGCCCTTATTTGAAACAGTTCCTATTTCAATCGTTTATTTGAAAAAATAAGAGTACTTTAGACTATTATTTGGAAGTTTGCCTATTATAAATGATAAAAGCTATTTTATAAATACATTATATTTGATATTTAAGTTTTTGTTTTTTATTTTATGCTATTCAATGATAAATAAAAAACAAATATAATTAATTAGGACTCTTCCCAAATGGAAAGGGAGAGGCGAGGAATTCGAATTTCCACATTCTCGAGGAAATTGAGGTGGAGGCGCTTAACTTCAAGTGTATGTTTCGACTCATGCCTTATAAAAGGGAATGACAAAAGTCTAAGAATAAATTAAGAATTAGAGCAAGACAGACCAAAAGAAAAAAAGAATAAGCATAAGATAATATAGTGGTATCTTTGAGGCAAAAATCGATAGATGATGTGTTATACCATTAATAGATTTTTAAAATATCTATTAAATTGTTTTTACTGGAAATGTCAATTGCCGTTAAGTTTGGCAAGATTGAGAACAAACGTTTTCTTATTAATCGCGTAGACGTCTAAAAGTCGTGCTAATTTTAATAACCGAGCCAAAAGCCAAGTGTCGTCTTCTTCCAATCCCGCCAATCTATCAACTACCACCTCATCAGAATCTGTTTCGGCGGAGTTGCAATGGCCGCCAAACCAGGTTCAACCTGGTAACACTGAAAGTAAACATCGCTGGAGTCCACCGAAGCTCGGAACGCTGAAAGTAAATGTCTATGGAGCCTTTCCGAGAGGAAGAGCAGAGGGCGCCGTCTCTTGCGTGTGCCGAGACCACCTGGGAAGACTCATCAGTTTCTCCATCCGCGTTCATGTTGCTTCAGCTTCGCAAGTGGAGGTACAAGTGTTAACTCTTACCCTAAAGCACCTTTTGTAGAGAGTTAGGGAGAAAGTAAATCTAGTGCTTGAGTCAGATTATCTCACACTAGTTACTGCGGTTCAAAATCCAACTTTGACTCCTTGGAAGATTCACGTCTTATTTGCTGAGTGTGCTGAACTAATTCCATCATTCTCAAAGCTCCGGATTCAACGACATAAAAGAGAAGCCAATTTTATTGCGGACTAGGCTACTAAAGCTCATGGATGCAATGCCCTTCCGCCCTGTATCACCTCCTCAATCTCTTTTATTATTATTATTATTTACAGAAGCCCCGGTTATGGGCCTGTGTGACTTTTCACGATGAACGAAACTACTTCCTTTTAGACCCAAAATAATATATATATATATATATATATATATATATATATATATATATATATATATATATATATATATATATATATATGTGTGTGTGTGTATGGAGGCGTTAAAAGGAAAGCATCAACAAGAAACTTTGGAAAGGGAACGATTGTAAACAACTTCTTGTAAACGTCCATGTTCTGACCCCCTCGTTCTGCACGTGGAAAGACTGTCTATATCGACAGCCTTAAATACTTCGCTCAATCACCTACTTTGGGCAAAGTCGAAAAAAACACCTTAGACATCGAAGCAACTCCCCATTGCAGTTTCCCATTGCAGTACATGGCAATTGATAAGGCTAATGCTTCGAATGCCAAAATAAAGGGACGAAAACCAAATCGGATGCTGCATAATTTGGACCAATACACATCCCATATGGAGAAATGCTATACGAAGATGACGCAGAGATGCATATTCTGACATTTCCAAGCCGAAACACAAAATACTACTTCCGAGACCAACACGGATTTATCATCACCAAGAAGCAAAGATAAATTCCAGCAGAATAACAGGAAGCCATGAAAAAAAGGGGTTCAAGCTAAATTTTCATCACTGTAACCAGCAACTCCGCGAGAACCAGGCCAACTAATTGAAGCCCTATTTCTGCATTTCACCTGGATCTTTTCTCATTTTCTCAATGCAATGATCTAACAATGCGTAAAAGGTAATCACATACAGCGGGGGTTTTGCAGCCCATCCAACAAAAAGAGCAAACTACAACATTTGGAGAATCGAAAATTGTCATCATTCTAATTCCATAACAAAACAACAGACGGTACTTGACAAATCCGAGAGTAACAACGTGTACAAGGTAATGACATAACAGGAGTTTTGCAGGCCATCCAACAAAAAGAGCAAACTACCAACATTTGGAGAACCGATGATTGTCACCATGCTAATTTCGATACCAATACAACAGACAGCACTTGACAAATCCGACAGAAACAACGTGTAAAAGATAATGACATACAACATTTGGGACAGACGCGAATAGCTCTGGGATGCAGGGAACTAAAGTAGGCGTACTAGAATGCACACCAGCAGAAAACACTTGGCATATCCAAGCATATGGACGATGCAGGCAAGCATCGATTGGTACCTTGGGTCCATATCTAGGCCTTGGATAAGAAGGAACAACTGCTGCACAATATTGAGCCCTCTGTAGAGGCGCTTGAGGGTGTTACCGCCAGCGTTGGCAGGTTGGTAGGATCACGCAGGCGGTTGATCATCTCAAGCAGGAATTCCTCCAGCACCCGATTGGGTGGGATGATTGGAGCATCTGCAGCACCATCATGGGCTTCAACTCTAAAAAATCAGTAAAAAATTTATTAGAAAGGGTCTTTGCCAAAATACCAAGTTAACTTCAAACGAAAATATATGAGGGGTGCGATGGCAATCTTTTATTGGAATTCAGAGCTAATCAATCTACGCATTGCAGGAGTCTTAACACATGAACGCACCGCAGAAGGGTAGCCACCTATTGACCCACGGCTAATTAAGCTAATGAAGACACTTCTTTAAGCATTCTAATCCTTTCCAATCCACCACTCTAACATCACTCATTCACAAAATATACATACATATATATAATTGAGGTCGCGTATTACCTGTCGAAACGGTCGCCCATATTTTCTTTTCCCGCTTTTGCCCGGAGAAAATACTTACCGTTAATCAATTACAAATTGACACATAGACATTGAAATATCTTAAAAATCTTCCAATCCGATTGGATTTCTCCCTTCTTCCTCTTCCATCTGCAGACACGAGCCCAACCACCACGCCTCCTTCTGCCATTGCCACGGGGGTGCCGCATCTTCTCTTCAACTGGGCCATCCCCTCCGCCCAGAGTCTCAATTCCAGATCTAGCACACCCTCATAATGACCCAGATCTGAGTCGTGCGACCTCCGCAAGAGGCCGCGCGATCTGAGTCGCCGTGACCTCCGCGAGTTGCGACGACCCAGATCTAAATCGCGCGACCCCTCGCGAGTCGCGGCATCGCGGCGCCGCGCGAGCCCCCGCGAGTCGGGGCGACGCAGATCTGGGTCGCCGCGACTTCCGCTAGTCGCGGCGCCGCGCGATCTGGATTGCGCGACCCTCCGCGAGTCGCGGCGATACGCGACTATGCAGATCAGGGTCGCCGCGACCTCCACGAGTCGCGGTGCCGCGCGATCTGGGTCGCGCGACCCCGGCGAGTCGCGGCGACCCAGATCTGAGTCGCGCGACCTCCGATCTGGGTAGCCGCGACCTCCGCGGGTCGCGGCGCGCGATCTGGGTCGCGCGACCCCGGCGAGTCGCGGCGACCCAGATCTGAGTCGCGCGACCTCCGATCTGGGTAGCCGCGACCTCCGCGGGCCGCGGCGCGCGATCTGGGTCGCGCGACCCCGGCGAGTCGCGGCGAGCCCGATCACGAACGTGACCAATCCGACGAGCATTGGAGCCAGAGAGATCCCCACGAAGAGCGAGGCGAGAGCGGCGGGAGGGACCCGCGCCGTCGACGCGATGGCGAGACGCGGCCGCCTCGAAGTGGAGGCGACAGACCGGGAACGCAGCCGGGGGAGGAGGGACCTTCATGATGTGGGCGACCTCCACTCGAGGGTCCTTTCTTCTTCGAAGGGAGTCGACGGATCGCCGGTTGTTCCGACTCTGCCGGAGCCTGTTTTGTCCAGGCCTGATCGCGCTCTTCGGAGATCCGCCTCATCTGTCGCCGTTCTTAGATGCAGCAGACGAAGCCTAGCGATCGGCGATTGTAATCAGCGGATCCATTAGCGATTTGATTTTCTTTCTCTAAAGGTAATTTCCCGGAGCTCGATGCTAGTTTGATTGCTTTATTAAGCATAGTGGGATTATGGTGAGCTGAAGTCGCGAAATGATTAGAACCTGCGGTATCGGTCGAGCTGAATGCTTCGTTGATTGCTTGATTAAATCGCAGTAAAAGCACGGTGAATACGAGCACTAAAATGATTAAGCCTATTAGTGCTGTTGATTTTGTGAAATCACTGGAAAAGCTGGTTACATCATCCTCGAGTGATGCTTTTGACTCAAGTGTGACTATTTGAGCCTAAACTTTACCCTAAGTGAAATAGTTACCAAAAACCTAAACCATACCTTTGGACACATTTAGCTAAAACTTTTTCTGTAACATCAAAAATCTCAAACTTGACACATTTAACAAAATTTGTCTAGATGGACATTGGAAGATGAACGGTGTTGATAAGGTGTCCATGTAACGATGATGTTTTAATTGAAATTTGGTTTTGAGATTATTTTAGGATAATATGTCGCAATTGGTATAATTTAGAATTTTTGATATCACGATAATAAGATGAATATGTCACAATAAGTATAGTTTAAGATTTATTTATTTTATTTTTACAAAAATAAAAAATTAAAAACCAAGCTTTAGTCATAGACTCCCATCGAAACATGCTCAGGGTCACAACTCGATCGTTATGCATTGAGTTAGAAGATATGAATTGGAAATTCGTTACATATTTAAAAAATGACTACTGTGAGGATCATAATTTAAATTTTAATCTTCTAGAATGTCGAGTGAGTTTCTCATCCGGTTATTTTTTGAATTCTTCAATATGTTGAAGTATTCAATGTTCGATACGAGTTCAAGATATCATTTGAAAAAAAATAACCGACCAACAAAAACCAAAAATAAAAAGTAAAAAATCTTTCATATATATTGGGTCCCGGACGCCTAGAACGGCCAGAACGCCCTCGGAGAACCAGGACGCCCAGCACACCCCCGGACGCCTAGCACCCATGTCGTCAGAGAAGAAAAGGTCTTTTGCCCTATCCATCTTTAAATTTATATTGATTTAAATGAAAAAAAAAAAAAAGATCTCTCTTCGACATCCGAGGTCGCAAGGCCTCAGGTGGCCGTCGAATACCACCGACGAGGGCCACCTGGTTGTGCGATCCTCGCAACCCCCCTCACGAAGGTCACGGCGATTGAGATCGCGCGGCTCAAAGTGGCCGCGACTCACTGGGGGTCGCGTGACCCAGATCGCACGGTGCCTTGACTCACGGAGGTCGTGGCTACCCAGATCGAAGGTCGCGCGACTCAAGTCTGGGTCACCGCGACTCACATCTTGGTTGCGTGACCTCTGCGAGTTAAGGCGCTGCGCAATTTGGGTCGCACGACCCCCAGCAAGTCGCAGCCTCCCTAATCGAGTCGCGCAATCTCAATCGCCGCGACCTTCGTGAGGGGTTGCGAGGGTCGCGCGACCGGGCGGCCCTCGCCGGTGGTCTCTCGGCGGCCGCTTGAGACCTTGCGACCTCGGGTGTCGAAGAGAGATTTTTTTTTTTTTTTTTTCGTTTAAATCAATATAAATTTAAAGATGGATAGGGCAGACAAAAGAAACCTTTTCTTCTTTGATAACACGGGTGCTGGGTGTCCGGGGTGTCTTGGGCGTCCTGGTTCTCCAAGGACGTTCTGCGCGTTCTGGGCGTTCGGAACCCAATATATATGAAAGATTTTTTATTTTTGGTTTTTGTTGGTCGGTTTTTTTTTCAAAGGATATCTTGAACTCGTATCGAACATTTAATACTTCATCGTATTGAAGAATTCAAAAATAACCGGATGAGAAACTCACTTAACATTCTAGAAAATTAGAATTTAAATTCTAGTCATTTTTAAAATATTTAACGAATTTCCAATTCATATCTCCTAACTCGATGCATAATGACCAAGTTGTGACCTTATGAATGTTTCGACGGGAGTCTATGACTAAAGCCTCCCTTTGACCGGCTTTTAATTTTTTATTTTTGTGAAAAAAAAATCTTAAGCTATACTTATTGTGACATATTCATCTTAAACTTTTTATCATGATATCAAAAATTCTAAATTATGCCAATTGCGACGTATTTATCATAAAATAATCCCAAATTTGTACTGATGTGACACGTTTACCCCCGTCAATGTTCCATCAAATAATTTTTCAATTAAAACAATATCGTTACATGGACACCTTGTCAACACCGTTCATCTTCCAATGTTCATGTAGACAAATTTTGTTTTCCAAATATTAATGGAAGGTAAATGTGTCATCTAAGTAAAAGTTTGAGATTTTTAATGTCACGGAAAAAGTTTAGGGTAAATGTATCCAAGCGGGCATGATTTAGGTTTTGGATAGCTATTTCACTTTATTTTTTTTACTCTCGGTCTTCACTAAAGATATGGTCATTATGATGGTGTGCCGAATACTCTCCGTCGCCGTTGCTTTTTGACCAAATTCTCCACTTGTGCTCTTTCTTTTATCGGGTTAATACCACAAAAAACCTAAAAATTAATATGCCTATTACAAATTACCTCGAACTAATTTTGGATCACTAAAAACTTCAAATTGATGTATTTGTGACAAATTTACTATGAATTAATTTTAAGAACAACAAAAATTCCAAACTTCTGTAAAATTTTACAGCGAAATTGTTGAATTAGATCACACATGGCAATAACTCAATTCCACTTGCAAATCCATATGCTAGACTGATAGGACAGGAATGTTAGGGCAATGTTGGTAAAAGAACAATGAAATTAAGTAGGAGTTGAAAGGAATGAAAACGTGCAAGTTAGTTATGTGCAGACCTTGATGCCGTGGTCTCGTTTCACACATCAAGTAACATTTATTAAGATGGGAGAGCGCGGATGACGACGGTGATAAGGAATCAGAGAGGTCCGAACCCGAAGCCAATGATCAAGATGAAGCTAGTGCGGAGGTATCTTTTAATTTTTGGTTATGATTTCCAGCATTTTTTTGTTCCTAGATATTATCATGACATGGTTTTTGAGATGATTAAGTGATTATCTTTCCGTCTTTCGTCTTGGGAGTGAAACTTTGCTCGTGACTGTCCTTACGCTATTGGCATCAACGCAGCATATTTCAAAGTTGCCTTTTCACTACTAGTGGTGATTGATATTAGTCCTACGCTTACAGTTTTAGGACCAGCTTCTCCATAGCAAGGTCTGATGCCTGTGCCTTTCCATATACTAGAATTAGGCAAAGAATGCCACACCGGAGAAACAAGTGTCAAGAGAAAAAGGGAAAAGTGTTAAAAAAGTCATAAACTTTTTATATTTGTGCCAATTTAGTCATAAACATTTTTTTTTGCCAATTTAGTCCTAAATATTTTCAGTTGATGTCAATTAAGTCATTTTCGGTTAATTTTGGTAGAATTTTGTTAATTGAGTATTGGCCAACTGATGTGGTCGAGCCTCGCCTAGACTCTAGTGAGGCCTTGGCTGCGAGGGCGGCCTCGCACCAGGCTGGCAAGGGATGGCAAGGCTGCCCTCGCGGCCACTGGCGAGCCTCGTCGGCCAGTCGCCAAGTGTCACCTCTGGCTAGTCGCCAGATTCGGCGATCGGCTAGGAGGAGAAGGAAAAAAAAAAAAAAAAGATTCAAAAATATTAAAATATTATTAAAAATTGTTTACGTCAGTGTCGATCGTTTTATGTCAGTCGATTGGTGCCCAGTTAGCAAAATCTGGCCAAAATTAGTTGGAAAGAACTGAATTGACACAAAATAAAAATGTTTTTAGGACTAAATTGGCACTAAAAAAAGGTTTAGGACTAAATTGGCACCAAAAAAAGGTTTAAAACTAAATTGGCACTAAAAAATGTTTAAGACTTTTCCCAGAGAAAGACGAGACCATTGCACTTGAGGGGGAAGAAACTTTAAACTGCACAGCTGAAAATTTTGGGGAAAGTTTTCGGTCCATCATGAAACTGTTTTTGAGCTTATATTGCTTTTACATGATTATAATGCCTCCAAACAGGATGTACAATAAATGAAGCACATCGTGGATTGATCCACCCCTACGTCATTGTTTTGGGCTGTAGGAAGGTCAGGAGGATAAGGAAGAAGAGGAGCAAGACGATGATGATTACGACGACGACTGAAGAAGGATGGCGTGGAATTCCCTGGTCGAATACGCGTCGAGCTCGCATATGGCACTTCTGGTTCTGAGTTTGAATTCTGTTTTATTTTTTATTTTTTATTTTTTATTTTTTGGCTTTGGCCAGATTCTTATGGCTTGTCGTATAACATGTTCTGGTCCACAGAAAGTGCTTGTTGCTACCCAAGTAACATAATCCATCTTATGTCTCTACCGTTTATCGTCTAGCATTTTGTTGCTTACAAGGCTTGGTTGACTAGTTTCATGACCATGCATGTGCGAGAGCTGGCAAATTTTGCACTTCTATTTTCTGCTTTTTGTATTATAGAGTAGTGCTTTTCTGGTTGAAGCAACTCAACTCCAATAGCAAAGGCTGGCCAATCATCAGTCTAGTCGGGATCCTTGGATGCACAGTACACACTTTGAGTGTTTAGTACAAGGCCAGATTGCACGTTTAGCCAGACTCGCGTGAAAACAGAGTACTGCAATGTTTATAGAAACCTATTATTATTTGACTCCCGATATATGTTTACACAGATCGTTATTCAATGATGTGGGAGGAAGATCATCTTCTTTTGTTTTTGCTAGCGTTAATGACTGGAACAGGACTCTCTGTGTCTTCATGTTAAGCGGCTTAGACCATTTTTAACGCATGGTCAAGATTGCAGGGTATTCCCTCCTGATCTTCTTTAAGAAAGTAGAGAATGAGATGCAATTGATAATGCTTCAACACAATTGGATGAAAAGACTAGGAAAGAATTTCAACCTTAATGGAATTTTCCTCACGTGCAAAGGAAACACCTGAGAACCCTCCAAGTTAAAGATCTCTGATCCTGCATTTTGAAAGATTCTCTTGTAGAAAATAGAAAGCTATGATCTCGCTACCTGAAGATTCCTCATTTTGAGTTGAAGATTATTATCATCTGAGTGCACTAAAGAAGCCTCTCGGCTTTACACTTCCATGTAAAAGAATATGAATATTCATACACCAAGTTATAAATTGATCACACATTTATATACAATTCTAAATGGGAAACAACTAGCAATGTGATGAATAAACATATGCACAATGACGTGTTATCTATAAACATAATCTATGTCCAAGTACAACCTCCATCGGAAAATTCATCAGAAATGAGGATGGTAAGAGATGTGCACGGGATCCGGGACTACAAAAGGAAGCTTCTCTACGTACATAACCAGTCCCTTCATGTTCTCTCTGGCGATGGAATTCAGGTCAATGATCTCGGCGCTGGTCATATATATCCACAGGTCACCAGAGTCGACTCTCTTGAGACAGTTTTGGCAGAAGGGGCAGGGACTGAGACCTGGCGCGCCTGAAGCAACCAAGCAGATAAAACATGCATCAATTGAATTAGATATTCAGTTCAAATCAAGCAAATGACATGACCCATCAGGCACTATCAGCATGACTCAACATTTTTATGTCCAATTTATTATAACAATCTTTAAGATGATGGAGTAGTCAGACCTAGATCTAAAAATTGATCTTACACACTGACACGGCAAAGAAAACCTTGCATGACTGTTCTACTGTTGGAGAGAACTAGTGCTGAATACATGTGACTAAATGTCTTTCTAATTTCAGTGAGTGATTGTTCTCCACTATAGGGGATGTGCCCATTCGAGCATACATTTTCTGTGCAGGTCTAAATCGCACAGACTCCAAACTGTTGCAGTGTCCATGCACCAGGATGTAGTAACGCATAGATATTTCTCTTTAACATGAAGTGACTTACCAACGACGATCACTCTTCATGCACATAGAATGATTGCAATGTGGCACGGCAGTACAATCTCATTCCCCCTGCCGGCCGCCGGTAAGGAATGAAGAAAAAAAAAAGAAAAAAAAAAAAAAAGAAAAAAATTGAAATATGAAAAATAATTATAATTTCGATTTTTATTAAAAAAACATTTTTATAAATTTAAAAAAGCCAAGGATTTAAACTTTAAAATGAGTTTCCTTATAACCCATTTAGACTATTTTTTTTTCTGTGTTTTATATTTCTACCTTGGAAGGGGGAGGTGGGGGTTCGAATTCCCACTTTCTCAGGGAGGTTGGGTGGGGACGCTATATTTTCAGGAGTGGGTTTCGACTCCCACGCCTTACAAGGAGGTAAGGCAAAAGTCTGAGAGTGAGCTTTAGAATAGGAATAGAGTAGGACCAAAAAAAAAAAAAAAACTTTCACTTGACCGATTTCTGACCTATATTTAATATTCACTTAACCTATTTTGATTCATATTTAACTTTCATTTAACTCATATATGACATATTTAACTAAAAATGGGTCATAATATGAGTTTTTGACCCATATTACCAGCTCTACTAGTAGGATTAATCCAATCAAGCAAGCACGCTACTTTTGTTTCAAAAGAATATATGGTTCACGCGCTACTAACCCTGATGGTCTTTATGACAGCAGCTGGATGGAAAGAGAATCGGGAGACGTTCGGCCTCCTTGCGGCTCACCCGGTCACCTCGTTGTCATCCCTCCACCACATCGACTACACCGACCCGCTCTTCCCGACATGACCCGACCCGAGGCCCTGCGGCACCTCGTCCGAGCCGCCCGGACCGACTCCCAGCGGCTCTCCAATAATGGCGGAGACGTTCCGGCAGTGGAAGAAGGGAAGCGTGCTCGCGAGTTCGTACAGGTTCAACACCAGGCAGGTCGAGACCGACCCGTGTGAGCGGCCTGCCGTGTTCTTCATGAGCAAGTGGCTCCGAGGAAGGATTGGATCAAGAGCGCTTACAAGAAACACGACGACAGCGACCCGAAATAAAAATCGTCCGTTGCAACTTTTCTCGGCTCAATATCCAAAGGAAACGCAAAGTAACTAGCAGTAGCAAGTGAAATGAGAAGAGATTCAACCCAGTGATGCGATTCACAGCTTTAATAGCTGGATGGAACGAGAATTGGAAGAAAGGAGAGAGAGAGGACCGAGAGGGATGGGACGGCGATCGATGGATTGCTGGAAGGCGTCGACCCGCTCTGCAGATGGTTGCAGAAATGGGATTCCCGATTCGGCCGCCCAGATCTCGGCCGCCACGGCAGATAATGCGCGAAGGAAAGCTGCGCCGGAGCAGAGAGCGAGCGCCGGAGCAGAGACGGGAGGAAGCGACGGAGCAGAGAGCGAGCAATTGTCGGAGCAACGAGCGATCGAGCACCGGAGCAGAGACGGGGCGAGCGTCGGATGATGGCTGCTTGACGAACGCCAGAGTAGCAACAACAAGCGTGGAGTAGCAAATGAGAGTGAAAGCACAGATTCAAAATTTGAAAGCCTTCGTTCCCTTGAGAGAGGAATGGCTTTTCTTCTTGTCAGAAGTGATGGTTTTATTAGTGATGGGCTTAAGGCCCATCCGCCCATGTTGGGCTTAAGGTAGTGATGGGCTTAAGGCCCGTCCGCCCATGATGGGCCTAAGAGCCCGGCCCACAAGAATAAGGCCCTTGGATGGAGGGACCTATAAAAGGGATGAGAGAGAGAGAGAGAACATACCTTTTGGCATTATAACATTCTTCCTCCTTCTCTCTCTCAAGAACACTCCCAAAGAAGAAATTATTCTTGCAAGAGGCGACGCCATCTTCCTTCAAGGCGAATTGACGTCATCGGAACGAACAGGATCAGTTTCTCTTCCTCATATCGGCGTCGGTGTCTAATCTGTGGCTAACAAGGTACGCTCGAATCCGTGGTGTGCTTTACGATCGGTGATACATGTTTATTCCCGGGCTTATCTTCCGCATTCGTTTTAGGGATTCAATTTAGTGTCGAATCCGGTTTTCGGGGATCTGTTATTCCCAACATTGGTATCAGAGCCCTAGTTCACGTTTTTCCCGACTTGTTTGATGTTTTTGATTGATTTTTCGCGAAAGTAATTCGGCCGTACGGATTGGGGCGAGAAATCTCGACACCCGAGCGCTGTTCGCCCATTTTTCCGAGTTTTCGTAAGTCGAAACCGAATTCTGATGGCATAGGGAGAAAGGGGACGTCGAGACGAGTCCGGCGATATGCCGCACGTCGCCGGGAGACGCCGCACGCGCCCACACGCGCGGCCAGAAGCGGCTGCGCGTGGGCGCGACGCGCCAGGACGCGTTGGTTCGCCCAGCGCGTGCGGCACACGCGCCGGTCGGCGAACTAACGCGTGCGCGCCGCCGGCCGGCGAATCGGCACGCGCCGGTTCGACGAACCGACGTGTCTTGACGCGGCACCGACGTTGGTTGGCCGGACGGTCACCGGCCGGCGACCCGACCGGCGGACGCCCGGCACCCGCGGCACGTGCCGGCCGACGCTCGCGTGACGTCAGCCCGCTGCACGCGCGGCACGTGCGGTATTATATGAAAGCATTATTATTATATTGTATGTCAATTATCTGTTGCTTTCTGTTATTGCTGGTTGCTGTGGGTAGTTAGATGTGGGTAGTTATAGAAGTTTTTGTAGCTTCATAGAATTGATTTTGCATATGACAATCATATTAATGATAGTTTTAAGTAAGGATTTTTGGAGGATGATTGGAAACGAAGTGACCTTTTGATTCTAAAACCTTACTTGAAATTACTCATTAATATGATGGGTCTGTGCAAAAGGGATGCATAAATAATAGGCATTAATAACTCGTGCATATATGTCTGATGTGTTCAGATCAATGGCTTCAGCCACAAAGAGCATAATTGCCGAGCTGAACAAAGGTGAAAAGCTCAATGGTGACAACTATGAAATTTGGCAAATGAAAATCCAGTATGTCTTTGGAAGAGCAAGAAGCACTTGAGGCTCTTAACCCGACCATGGTAGAACCCGAAGATGGAAACACCGCACAAAGACAAGAGAGACAAGGAAGCTTTTGCTGTGTGGAAAAGAAAGAACTCTCTTGCTCGCATCACGTTCGTTCGAGCAGCATGGAAAATGACGTCATGCGAGAGTTCAGGCGTTTTGACAATGCCAAAGAAGTCTGGGAAGCATTGGCGGCAAGATTTGGTCATACTTCGGTGACCAGACTGAGACAGCTCACTATTAGGTTTGACTCTTATAAGAAGCCTCATGGTCAGACCATGAAGCAACATCTTAGAAAGATGTCAAACATGATAAATGAGCTGAAAGATGCTGGCCATGTCCTCGACAGATGAGCAGCAAGTGCAAGCAAAGTGATTCGTTCCTTGCCTCGAGTTGGGAGCATATGAAGGTGCACCCGACTCATAATGAAAATATCAAAACCTTCGAGGATGCAATGCGTCATCTTGAGCTGGAAGAGGACCTTTTTGTTGGCGCTAAGCCGGATGCCGAACTCTATCATGCTAGTTCTAGCTCAAATGGAGCTTCGAGCTCCAAGCGCAAACGCCCTAACTGGTTTGATAAAGGGAAAGGCAAGGAAGCAGGTCCTTCAGGGAAGAAACCCAAGTTTAACCAACATGAAAGAGGAAAGCGTCCCGCATGAAAAAGCTTGCAAGGGTGAAATGCTACAACCGTGACAAGAAGGGTCACTATGCTCGCGACTGTCGTGAGCCAAAGAAGGTATGCACCCCTTGTATTTTTCAGAACTTTGCTTATGTGTCGAGTTCGTATTCTTAATCGAGTCTAATCCTTTGTGGACTGTGGATTCGGGATCGACAGACCATGTAGCGAAGGATAGAGGATCCTTCGTGGAATTCCGACGAGTACCAACCGGAACTAAGTGGATCTATGTGGGAAACAACTCAGTGAGCTGAAGTGAAAGGAATTGGCACATGCCAACTGAATATGCGTGGTGGACGCACTTTGTTCCTACATGATGTGTTGTATGCTCCGGAGATTCGTCGGAATTTAGTGTCTGTTTTAGTGTTGGTTAAATTAGGTTTTAATATGAACTTCTATAATAGAGGTGTGGATTTGTTTTTTAATACAAATTACTATGGTTTTGGTTATTTTCTGGATAGTTTCATTGTATTAGATATTGATTATGTTAATGCAAATGTTTGTTATTCCCTTCTCACGTCTGCTAATAAATATGATAATGATGTGAATGTATGGCATGCTAGACTTGGTCACATTGGCCAACAGCGTATGAATAGACTAGCCAAAGAGGGCTTGTTGGGCAACATTGAAAAAGTCGATTTGCCCATATGTAAGCATTGCCTAGAAGGGAAAACGACAAGGAAACCATTTGGAAAAGGTAAAAGAGCTGAATTTCCTTTGCATTTAATTCATACTGATGTTTGTGGTCCGATGAATGTGAGAGGAAGGCACGGGGCTGTTTATTTCATCACATTTATAGATGATTATACTCGATTCGGATATGTCTATTTGGTTTCTCATAAATCTGAAGCATTGAGTTGTTTCAAAAGTTTTATGAACTTGGTAGAGAATCAATTAGACAAGAAAATAAAAGCATTGAGATTCGATCGAGGTCGAGAATATTTATCTGATGAGTTCAGAAAATTATGTGATGAAAAAGGAATAGAAAGACAGTTGTCTATTCCATATACTCCTCAACAAAATGGTGTTGCGGAGAGAAGAAACAGAACCCTACCGGAAATGGTTAGGTCAATGATGGCGCATGCTAACTTACCTATCACCTTTTGGAGTGATGCATTGTTAATCGCTGCCTATATACTTAACCGAGTGCCTTCCAAATCAGTTACTTCCACTCCATATGAGTTATGGATAGGTAGAAAACCGGACTTAAGTTTTCTTAAGCCATGGGGTTGTGCTGCCTATACACATGAGTCCTCTCACAAATTTGGGAAATTGGGTCCCAGAGGAAAGAAGAGTATTTTCATAAGATACTCGGAACACTCAAAAGGGTATGTGTTCATAGGTGAGCAGGAAAGTGGGAGTATAACTGAATTTGAATCACGGGATGTCACATTCTTAGAAGATGAATTTCCTAAGAAGGGCGAAATAGGGGAAGATCACTCCCTATTTGAAACCTTGGATCAAGATAATAATCTTAGTGGAGTTCGTCCAAGTGGGAGTAATATGAGAAGTGATGAATTGAATTCAACTCATTCTCAATTGCAACCACATAATGAGACGACATCATTATCTAATCCAAGTGGGAGCATAATGGGGAATGATGTGCAAAGTGTACAATCTCCCATACGGCGAACAAGTCGCCAAAGTATTCCCCGTCGACGTTTTGACATTGAAGGGGAAACTTTTATGGTTGCTCTACAAGATGAGGATGAGCCAAGAAATATTAATGAGGCTCGAATTGCCCTAGTAAGGAAAAAATGGATTCATGCAATGGAAGAGGAAATGGAGTCAATGAAATCAAACCAAGTCGGGAACCTGGTTGATCTTCCAAAAGGACGCAGAGCTATTGGGAACAAGTGGGTTCTCAAAATAAAGCAAAAGGCTGATGGCTCGATAGACAGGCATAAGGCTCGCCTTGTGGCGAAGGGGTATAATCAACGGGAAGGAATTGATTATGAAGATACGTTTCTCCCGTAGTGAGATTTACCTCGATTCGCATTATTCGGCAATAGTATCTAGTATGGATCTTGAATTACATCAGATGGATGTAAAGACTGCTTTCCTCAATGGAGAATTAGAGGAAGAAATATACATGGAACAACCTATTGGTTTCATAGTGAAAGGCCAAGAAGAAAAAGTATGTCGACTTTTGAGATCGATATACGGCCTAAAGCATCATCAAGACTATGGTATATACGTTTTCATAATGCCATAATGGCATATGATTTTACAATGATTGATGAGGATCATTGTGTATATATCAAAAGATCCAAAGATCAATTTGTGATCATATCATTATATGTTGATGATATACTAATTGCCGGAAGAAATATGGAGTTTGTTAATATTAAGAGTTGGTTATCTTCCAACTTTGAGATGAAAGATATGGGTGAGGCTGCATACATTCTTGGAGTTAAGATTTCAAGAGATCGTTGTCTCTTTCGCAAGAAACATATATAAATAAGGTTCTTGAACGATTTCGTATGCAAGATTGTAAACCCATAGACACTCCTATTGCGAAAGGTGAATGATTGAGCCACGATCGTGTCCGAGGACTCCACAAGAGAAGGAACAAATGAAACATGTTCCTTATGCTAGTGCAGTTGGGAGCTTGATGTACGCTATGATGTGTACAAGACCCGACATATGTTTTGCAGTTGGGATGGTGAGTAGATACCAATCCAATCCGTGTCCAAAGACATTGAAAGCCGTTAAGAGAATACCGAGGTATGAAAGGGAACCGCTGATTTCAAGTTGAATTACCAAGGAAAGGATCTCGCGACTTGAAGGCTATTCAGATGCTGATTGGGGAGGAGATTTAGATGAAAGAAAATCTACATCGATTTGCTTTCTTATCGAACAATGGCGCCATATCATGGAGCAAGAAGAAGCAAACGTGTATAGCCTTGTCCACGATGGAAGCTGAGTTCGTGGCATTATCGCATGCGGTACAAGAAGGAGTTTGGCTTAAGAGATTTTTGGATCATTTAGGTGTTAATGAGAAAGCTGCAAACCATTATTGGTTAACCGTGATAGCCAAGCAGCTATAGCGTACACCAAAGATCCAAAATATCATGGCAAGACCAAACATATAGATACCAAGTATAATTTTATAAAAGATATGGTTGCACGAAAGGATGTGAACTTACAAGTACATATCTACGCATAGAATGGTAGCAGATCCTATGACAAAGCCAATACCTAGAGATGTGTTTTGTGGTCATGTAAAATCTCTAAGATTGCGTAGAGTCCGATGTACCTGGATATTGTAATTTCCCGAGTTGTTCACATTTAATGAATTTGTGTTTTCATCATTAATGCCTATGAATCTTTGTTTGATCTTTATGCATCTTAATGCTCAAGTGCATTACATTAAGTTGAGAAAGTATGTCGGACAGATAAGAGATTAGCCCACTCACACGGGTAATCGCCTCTATTTACTATGTGATAAATAGAGATGAGACGTTTTTTAAGCTTATTATCTAGGTGATAATCGAGAGCTCAAGCTTAAAATAAATATGTCGCCTTAACTGAATGTTAAGATGAGGACATGATATATACTATGTCCGAAAGTAAAATACCCCACATATTTTACTTTATCTGTCTAAGATGCCAGATGTGAGTTCTGATGAATTTTGTGAACGAGTAGATACGTGAACTTAAGTTAGACATTGGGTATGTCTGAACTATCATCTGTACGGTATTGATGGTGTAGACATACGCTCCATGGGAAAGGAGTTAATACCGTAATACGAATTTCATACTACGTATGCATGAGACGACCAATAAGAGTGGCAAAAGTTTAATCTCAACTTTTATGCCGTATGAGACTCTTGAGGAAAAGAGTTCCTCAATTTTTTAGTGCCCTCATGACTTTTACTTATTCTCAAGATTTCTATTTAGTGTTTGCTATCTTAGAATGTTGCCAATGGTCATGAGTTGATTCGATCTAATGGGACATTACTAGAAAAGCAAGTTGAACTGAAGTTGAGAGTTTGAAGGAAAGAGGAAGATCGATTTTGGAGAATCACATTGTAGTTTTGTATTCACTGGTCGACCAATTATGACTGTCTTTGGGATAATCATAATTGTGAATACAATATATATATCGTTATTTAAAAGAGATCAAGAGAGATATAAATGTGATCGATCGATCTAGGGTACTGCATACAAAATCTATTCAGAGTGTGACGCCCAATATGAGCTGCTATATATTCCTACAGATGTATAGCAACGAGCTCTCAAAGTATGGTCGCACGGATTATTCACCGCATATGAATGTTGAAGAGAGGTAAAGAGAATACTGTTCGGCCCACCATGTGTGAGTGGGAGATGATGGTTTTATTAGTGATGGGCTTAAGGCCCATCCGCCCATGTTGGGCTTAAGGTAGTGATGGGCCTAAGAGCCCGGCCCACAAGAATAAGGCCCTTGGATGGAGGGACCTATAAAAGGGATGAGAGAGAGAGAGAACATACCTTTTGGCATTATAACATTCTTCCTCCTTCTCTCTCTCAAGAACACTCCCAAAGAAGAAATTATTCTTGCAAGAGGCGACGCCATCTTCCTTCCAAGGCGAATTGACGTCATCGGAACGAACAGGATCAGTTTCTCTTCCTCATATCGGCGTCGGTGTCTAATCTGTGGCTAACAAGGTACGCTCGAATCCATGGTGTGCTTTACGATCGGTGATATGTGTTTATTCCCGGGCTTATCTTCCGCATTCATTTTAGGGATTCGATTTAGTGTCGAATTCGGTTTTCGGGGATCTGTTATTCCCAACAAGAAGGAAAGAAGGAAAGAATGAAGAAGACAGACAGTATAACCACGAAATAAACCCTCCGCACGGTATAGATATTATTTCGGTTACACAATCTAAATAATTTTGATTGGCAAAAATTATGATGTCGATAACAACAACGATGTGTCTCCTTTTTCTCCCATTTTTTCTTAGACATGCATGCGCAACTTGGGAAATTTATTTTTGTTAGGAACTAAATTTATTATCCAAATAGAATGAGCTAGTTGAAGCATGGTGTCAAATTAGGCACATGTCCCTAATTATCATCCCTTTAACCAATTGCAGAAGGATGATTTTTTTTTTTTTTTTTTTGTCATTTCCCAAAGACACAAGTACACATTCCCGATTTACTTGGAGGACCATGTAACCTCTTGCAACCCCGTTAAATGGGTCAAGCCTAAATCTTTAGTTTATGAAAATGCCACAAACGCAGAGCAGTTACACCCATATAGAAATCATTCTAAAAAAATATGGAGAAACATAATCAATACCTCATGCAATTCTTAGAGGAAAAACAGAATCTTGACTTTAAAAAAGAAAAGGGTCATTGCAGTTCGCATATACACGCAGTACTAATTTGACATGTCGGTACAAATTTGTTTATTAATATGCTATGGCGCTTATGAAAATCTCAAATATAGGCCTCATTGAGGAAAACGTGGAAATTTGGGTCTCGTTCATACAGCGAATTGTCCGACTGTTGTTAAAAGAATCCTCGAATGAGAATAGAGTCGATTCTTACCTAACTACCTTCGTCTTTTTCCTATTTGTTCTTCTCTCCGTTTCAAACTGAGGACTTTTAGAAGCCAACCAAATTCGACAATATGCTACATTTCGAACCCCATCTACCTACCGACCCAAAAAAAAAAAAATCTACCTTATAAGCAATTCATCTATCTTCTTGGTATAAAGAAAATTAAAGCGTGTGCATATGTTTACCATTAGAGAATTCATAGAAGGTTATTGCATCTTATAGCTGCATATATCCAAATGTATTTAGGTCATTTATTCAGACAAAATTCTTTCTCATATAATCCTTTAGGTTTAATTGTCTAGATGTATATATTTGATCTTACTATTAATCCTTCGAAAAATATTATGAAAATCGGAAAAAGTGATCATATCCACCCATAAGAGAAACATATAACTTGAGAGAGAGAGATCCTAGATTAGGACTTTTTCGCAATGGATCCACTTTCCATTGATCATCAATTGGAGGCAATCTTGATTTAGGCGTGAACCTTCCAAACAAATCTCAATTGTGCATCATTTTTTTCAACTATGCTAGGCAAACGATGTTATATAGGAATGATAATGTTGATTGAAAAATGGAAACAAGTAAATAGAAGTAGATGGATATCTGCTTCTACAGCTAGACGGACTTGAAGATGATAAATATATGAAGCCGAAGAGATTGCCCTTCAAATTCCATCGATTTAGGGAGCGTACACTCGATCAAAAGAAACGGACACATTTTAGTGCAATAATAATGGCTCGTTGTGCATCATTGACGGCGGAGGCAACAAAACTTGTCCTTGCCCTCGGATGATTAAGAAGAGACGACTGGGGGAAAAAAGAGAAACATTATTTTAAGCTGATGCGTCTGAAAACTGAAATTAAAGAAGTTCCAGTTTTTGCGCCAATGAAATTTGCATATTTTCTTCCATTTCTCCATCACAATGCGACATGCACATGATTATCAACCGCGTGACCTTCTGCCTCCAATTAAAAAGAATAATAAACTATCTACAGAATACATGAAATTACTACCACTAACCCTCAATTGTATTTTAATTTATTTAAAGATATCACAGAAATCTTTAAAAGACGAAATTGAATAATAGTAACTATAACCGGATATAAAAGTTTAGGAACAATTTCTTTGATGTGAATGTTAATTAGAAAACACAGCAAGATTTTTAAACCATTTAAAATGTGATAGGTCACTTGGCTAATTAGACTATTGATCATATTCTTCCCTAATTTGTTTTTTTTGTCGAAACAATTTTTCTTTATTTATCAACAGTGCATATCTGAGCCCACAAAAGGGGTCACGGCATGGAGTAGAACCCATAGGGCCTGTGGGGAGTGGGCTAACCAGTGTTGAAAAAAAAAAAAAAACCACTGTTGAAATAAAATTCAATCTCTATGGATCTTGACAACCTAATCGGCCACTCTATTTAGGTCTCCATTACAATGGCTAGCCGCAAATGGGAAAATTGCAGTAGGAGCTCACGGGCTTGAGAGATAAGAGCGTGCTCCTCCCCCCAAAACTAATTTAAAGACTGAAGGGAGCTTATCACGTTCAAGCTTAGAGTCTAAATTTAGTTGTTTGTACTTTTGGGGAGTGAGAAAGCAAAGTGCTTCGACCATTGCTAAGGCTTCAACTTGCACTATGGAGGAGGCACTGAAAGAAGACGAGAAGTTGTGAAAAAAACAAGAGAATTCTGGAAAAATTGTATGTTTCATTGTATGTTCTTGTTGTACAGACTTCTGTAGATATAATACAGAAATGATACAGTAATGGCAAAAATATATATTGTGATTTCAATTGAAATCAAAATCTAATCTCAATCTAGATTCCTAACTAATTTATGCACAATCATAATCAAGCATGATTCTAAGCATATCTCCAGGATCCGATGCATATTTTCCAACACTCCCCCTTAAGCTGGTGGCTGGTAGATGTCCAAGATGCCTAGCTTGCTTAACAAATATGCATGTTGCCTTTGACATAGAGGCTTGGTAAAAATATCTACAGGTTGTTCTGCCGTTCCAACTCCTCTTATCTCGATTATCCCTTCCTAAATTTTTTCTCAAGTGAAATGACAGTCCACTTCTATATGCTTCGTTCTTTCATGTACTATGGGATTCGCTGCAAGTTTGAGTGCCGCATCGTTGTCACAAAACAACTTTGTCGAACACTTCAAATTTATCCCAAGATCCCGAAGTGATCCCCGTATCCATAATTTCACAGGTAGTCTTTGCCATAGCTTGATATTCTGCTTCGGCTAAAGATAATGATACGGTTGCCTGCTTCTTTGTCTTCCATGAAAGAAGTGATTCTCCAAGCTTAATGCAAAAACCCGTAATGGATCTTCGGCTCATAGGATAGGTTGCATAATCTGCATCACAATATGCCGACATTTCCATATTGCATTTTCTGGATAAAAGAATCCCTAATCCTAGGCACTTCTTCAAGTACTTCACGACCTTTAAAGCAACATTCATGTGGGACAATTTTGGATTGTGCATAAATTGATTGAGAGTTTGTACTGCATACGATATATCGAGTCTGGTCATAGTCAAGTATATGAGTTTCCCAACGAGCTTCTGATAACTTGAAGGATCTTTGAGAACAGGATCATGATTCCCAGATATTCCAGTATCATAATCTTTGGTGGTCAATTTTATGTTTTGCTCAATTGGAATAATTGATGGTTTGCATCCCGATAAACCAGCCTCTGATATGATTTCCAGCACAAATTTCCGCTGACTAAGAGAAATCCCTCGATCAGATCGAGCAATCTCGATTCCAAGGAAGTATTTTGGTGCTCCCAAGTCTTTAATATGGAAAGTAAAATGCATATACTTCTTGAATCCTTCTATTGCACTTTTATCATTGCCCATGATAAGAATATCGTCAACATATTCATCAAGTAAATAGATGACATACCTTGGGTCCATGTGAATAAGGCGTGATCATATTTGGACTGTTTGAAGCCTATAGACGTGAGAGCATCGGCAAATTTGGCGTACCATTGCCTGAAAGCTTGCTTAAGACCATAGAGGGATTTGCGAAGACAACATACTTTATTCTCCCCCTATCTCTGTAAACCCTGAGGAATATCCATATAGATTTTCTCATCTAAATCTCCATGTAGGAAAGCATTATGTACATCCATTTGATGTAATGGCCAATCCTTAATAGCTGCAATAGATAGAAAATATTTTACAGTTACATCCTTGGCGACTGGGGAGAAGGTTTCGTGGTAATCAAAACCTTCCCGTTGAGTAAATCCTTTGGCCACCAACCAAGCTTTGTAACGCTCAACTGAGCCATCAGCTTTGTATTTGATTTTATAAACCCACTTGTATCCAATAGGCTTCCTGTTCGGAGGTAGATTGACCAAATTCCAGGTCTGATTGGTAGTCAATGCCTGTAATTCGACTCCCATAGCTTCTTGCCATCTTGGGTCAGCAGCTGCCTCTTCATAGCTATATGGTTCTTTGTCTTCCGATATTCGACTAACACAACATCTATGTTCCGGTGAAAGTTTATGAAACGAAACATAGGATGATATTGGGTAATGAATACCTAGTGAGTTGAGGGAAGCACAAACATAATCCTTTGCCCAAGCTGGTGGGTGTGTAGAGTGACCAGATCGTTGGGGAGGATCCACTTGTGGTGGAGTAGAGGAAGATCTTTCTTCAACGGTAATCTCTTCGAAATGATCTTCTGTTTCTAAGAGATTCTCTTGCACTAGCTCTACAGCAATCTCTAATGTAGATTTCTCAGGAGAGATTGGAGTTATTACCGGTGGAGTAAAGCCTTCTGGAGTTCTTGTCAGAAGATATCCAAGAGTCGAGTCTTTTGCAGATAGAGAGGGATCAGGACGGCTTATAATATTTGATGTTTCTCCCAAAGACTCCTTTTCATGAAATGGGAATACATCTTCATGAAAGATGACATCTTTGCTAATGAAGAATTCTCCGGTTTATTGTTCGAGGACACGATATTCTTTCTGCAGATTTGGATAGCCCATGAAGATGCAGCATTGAGCGCCAGGGCCCATTTTGTCTCGAGGGCTCAATACAGTTGCATAGCATATGCATCCGAATATCCTCAAATGCTCCATTTCTGGTTTCTTCTTGAAAAGTAACTCAAATGGAGTTTTTCCATTAAGTACCCGAGTGGGCATACGGTTGATGAGATAAGATGCAGTAACGACACATTCGCCCCAATAATTCTCCGAATGGACGCTTGAAATTTCAATGCACGTGCAACTTTCAGAAGGTGGCGATGTTTGCGCTCCACTACCCCATTCTGTTGTGGGGTGTATACACACGAACTCTCATGGAGAATCCCATGAGATAAAAGAAGGAAATTGCAATCATTGTTGAAGAATTCTTTCCCATTATCTGTTCGGATTCGCTGAATAGACTTTCCAAATTGATTTTTGGACAAGGTGATAAAAGTCTTCAAATGTGAAAAAACTTGTCCTTTTGACTGCATCAGGAAAACCCAGGTGGCACGAGAATAGTCGTCCACAATTGTTAAGAAATAATGTGACCCATCATGATGTAATGTATGATAAGGACCCCAAACATCCACATGAATCAAGGAAAAAATGTTATTTGCACGGTTTTTACTAGAAGGGAAAGGAATACGTGGTTGCTTTGTAAGAGGGCATATGTGACATATAGAGTAAGGGAATGAAACACTATGACCCAATCTTGAATGCATAAGATATTCTTTATCATTGATAGTCGTGTTACACAATGACATTTTATTTGAGAAAATGGACGACAAATTAAGATTACTTGGAAAACTAGTCCAAAAAAACAGCCCTTCAGAAAGATTATCCAAGCCCATCACTTTGCCAGTCGAAAGGGCCTGAAAGAAGCAAGTGTCAGAATCAAAGAATACATGACAAGAATTTTCTTTGCAGACTTTGGACACAGAGATAAGATTAAATCGAAACTCTGGGACATAACGGACATTTTGGAGTGTGATTTATGAGCTGAGCTTGACTGTTCCGGTAATTGTAACATGAGTGACATTCCCATTAGGTAATTGTACAGAAATAGGAAAATCCAAGTTCTCATGCATATATGAAAATAATGCCTTCTCACAAATAATATGGTCACTTGCTCCAGAATCAATTATCCAAGATTTCCTTGAGATAGTATTAATTAGACAACGATAGATACCTGAAAAATTTCCTCCTTTGCTTGAGGTGTCCAATTTCTGCAATGCTTGCATCAGCTGTTGGTACTCTTCATATGTTATGGACCGATCAACATTAGGACTGCTAACTTGATATGCTGCAGAAAATTCCTTCATTTTTCCTTTTTCTCCGGGTTTACCATGCAATTTCCAACAATTTTCCATTGTATGGTGTGGATGTTTGCAAAATTCGCAATATAATTTACCTTTTCCTTTTGAATTGAAATTTTTTGCGAATGCTGAAAAAATTCCACCGTCTGATCCTTTTCCAATCGGCTCATCTCCACCGTCTGTTCCCATTGGGTGGATGAACCCCTTTTGACCATTAGATCGGCGCAAGCGATCTAGGCCGCCCATCTCTTCTCTTTTAAGGGAACGCATGTCTTCGGCCCCGAACCCTAGCGCCTCTTGTTGTGGCCCCTTTTCTTGTGCTAGGGTTTTCAGCCATGGGTCTCACCTTTCACCGCGACTTGCAAGCGTGAAACTTCCTCCTCCTTTCGCTGGCTCCGACGATGCAAGCCGCTCGCTCTCTTCCTGGACGGCCAATTGAAAAATCCGTTCAAGGGGTGGCGCTGGTTCCATGGCCAAGATCTATGAACGAAAGCTCAGGTACGATTCATTCAAAATTAACAAAAAATGGGTTGCATTTTCCCTTTCTTTCATGGATCGGTATCGTGTGAGTGTCTCCTTTAGTCCCTCGAGCTTTTCTTCCACTGCTTCGAGGTCATTCCACAGGGATGACAGTTTGTTGCAGCAGGTCGAGATTGTCATGTTTCCCTATTTGAGTTCACTAAGTTCCTGCTTGAGAGAGAAAATTCGTGCATGATCTAACTTACCGTACATCTGCTTGATGTTTTCCCACATGTTCTTCGAGTCCTCCGTCAATGGAAGACCAGCCGTGACATATGGGGATATGCAGTTGCCGATCCAAGTCCGAATGAGCTTATTGCATTTCCTCCAGTGTCGGGCTAGTCGGTCATCGGTAGGAATTGGAACAGTTCCATCGAGGAACCCATCATTGTCTTTTGTCACCAGGGCACGCCGGAAGCCTCGGGACCACCCGGAGTAGTTCTCTGGCCCGGTTAACTGCAGGTTGATCAGCCGCAACTTAGGACCGTCGGCCGTCGAGACATATAGGTGGTCACCGGGCTCCGGTCGACCGGTGACGGCTGTGACTAGAAATGGCAGGAAACCGGGCGTGAAATTTGGGTAGGGATTTGTCCCTGAACCCGGTTCGCCCGATCCAAATTGATAACCCGCATTAAAAAATCCCGAGTAAAGATTTGTTCTCGTACCTAGTTCACCCGACCTACTCGTCTACTCCAATCCGGCGGTTGGGCTTGTCCCACTCGTGGTTGGTGGACTCCCATCGGATTGGATATGGCTCTAGTGGCCCACATAACTAGGCGATGATGAATTTGGGCTTGGCCCAATATACATTGGGTAAGGTACCCACTGGTAAGGTTGGCCCGCAATGGGTTGCCCCAGATTGAACTGAGCTTGTGTGGGCCGCCACTGCACGAGCTGGGCCTAGAGTATTTGTTGTTGTATTGTTGCAGGAGGGCTTTGGATATGCGAAAACTATGATGGGGTTTCTCCAGCAGCCCGATTGTTAACAAATGGGTTGTCTTGCAGGTTGGCCATCGTAGGTAAAAATTCTCTTATCTTCTTCCTTGAAATATGATTCCTATACCAGATGGTAGATCTGTTTTGTAGGCTAGAGTTCCTCTAGTAGGCAATCGGAAGCAGAAGCAAAGGTTAGGTCAGAAGCCTGGAGGCTCTGATACCATGAAAGAAGACGAGAAGTTGTGAAAAAAACAAGAGAATTCTAGAAAAATTGTATGTTTCATTCTATTTTCTTGTTGTACAGACTTCTGTAGATATAATACAGAAATGATACAGTAATGGCAAAAATATATTTGTGATTTCAATTGAAATCAAAATCTAATCTCAATCTAGATTCCTAACTAATTTATGCACAATCATAATCAAGCATGATTTTGAGCATATCTCCAAGATCCGATGCATATCTTCCAACAGGCACGAACTGATCTCGCGAAGCCATCAACGAGAATCCAAGAGGAGTTTATACAGACACAGGCTATAGAACCTTCATTCGAGTTATGTATGAAAACCCCATTTATGTTAATTTTCAAAGTGCCCTGTCTTGGTGGGATCCAGCGACGGGGAGGAGACATCTGCTCCGAGATTCTATTTTTTCCTTTGTGGTTCCACTTCTTGTAACTACACAGCGTTCCCTGAATTGATTCCACTATGTTCGTGGATCTAGAGTGAGGGCTCTCAAGACATGCTTATTTCTAAGTTTCCCAACATACCAAAGGATCGCTGTGACGAGGTCAAAATCAGGTGAGTTTCTTCCTTTTATATGAAATTCAGAAGCCATTCTTCCAATCTAGATAAGCCTCGGGTTGAAATTCGAATATGTAGCGCAGGGTCGGCCCACGCCAATAGCGTCCAGGAGGAGAGAGTGAATAAGTGCTCTGTGGTCTCTATGTGCTTTTGACAAATTGGCCACATGAGATTAGGTAAGATCTGCCTCTTATGTAAATTCCAGAAGTTCTTAATTTCGGGTGAGGTTTGCATATTCCAAATTTGCGTCCACAATTTTCTTGGTACTTTGAAAGAGGATGATGCGCAACATTTAGGCAAAAGATGAAAATAGGGATAATTTGACAATGGAAAACATTTTGAATGTAGACTAATGGAGCTCAAAAGTAGAGGTGGCAAAATGGGTCTTAGACTCATATATGACCCATTTAAATCATAAATGGGTCACTTGTTTTTAGACAAAAAGTAGTTAAATGGATTTCACAATTAAAGACTTAAGATATGTGAGTCTTAAGTGGGTCTTAAATCGGTTGGATTAAGAACCCATTTTCAACCAAAACCTTATAATCTCTCTCTTCTCTCTTTAACTTTACAAAAATATTTTTTTGTATAAAAATCGAAATTATAATTTTTTATTTTAATTTTCTTTTCTTTTTTCTTTCCTTTTTTTTCTTTCTTTTTTTTTTCTTTTTTTCTTTCTCCTTCCTCCTTCCAATCGCCGGAGTTAGGCGAGCTCGAGCTCGCCGGATCTAGCGAGGCGGAGGCCTCGCCGACGCTCGACGAGGCTCGAGCCTCACCGATTTGTCGAGGCTCGAACTCGTCGGCATCGGGTGAGGCTCTAACTCGCCGGCGTCGGGCGAGGCTCGAGCCTCGCCAAATCCGGCGAAGGGCGAGCTTGAGCTCGCCCGACGCCGGCGAGCCACGAGCTCGCCGATCTAGCGAGACTCGAGCTTGCCGGGCGAGCTCGAGGCTCGCCCCCGTGGTCGCCGGCCATCGTCATGGCCGGCGGCCGGCCAAAGAAGAAGAAGAAGAAAACGTAAAAAATAAAAATAAAATTATATTTAAAAATTGTCGCGACCAATTTTTCGAGTGTGAACCACCTAGGGTTTGGCTAATGGATTACTAAGCCTAGACTCTCCCAAGCCCATACCAATTCACGACTTAAGTTCAAGTTCTTAACATGCAAATGATTTTCAATCAGGAGTTGCCACTAATCTATTTTCGGTAGGTCGATTAGACACCTAAGTAAAATAACGGGGGATTTACTTTACTCCTACGAACCAGAGATTTCTGAGTTCGGGGACTTGATTACGCTAGATTTCTCTAACGCCCTTTCAGTACCTTTCTATTTTATTTTGAAAAAATGTTTTGCAGGCAACTTAAATTGATTTTAATTTATCTCCCTAACATGTGAGATGATTATACGAGTGCGCAATCCACCAATTTAACACCCAAGAAAGCAATTAAAAAGATGCAGAACTTACCTCATAGCAACGAAAGCATCTGTAGTATTAAATTAGAATTCACATCAACAACCCTAGATATGATTTCTAATTAACACGCAATTTTTTTTCACTTAATTAATGGAAATTATGCAATATTAATTAAATGACCTAATTCTAATGACATGAAATTTCTAGTTAAATGGATCTAGCAACAATCACTAAATGGCATGCATTTCATGAATCTAATCCTAATGACATGCACATGACATTTTTTTCTTTCTTTTTCCTTAAAAAGAATGCAATTTATCCTAGAAAATAAAGCTAATTTATTCTAAGACATTTTTTGTATTTTTCATGAAATTCGAAATTAGGTAAAAATGCGAAAATTATCTACCTAGATTAAGATATCATCTAATTTGTATTAGGAATGAGGTTAATCCAAATCCTAATTTAGACTAGAATGTTATCCTAACTTAGAAATCCCTACCTAAAATGAAATCTATCTAAAAAAAATTATCTAAACTTATAATAAATTAAAAACTATTACCTAGAATTAAATTATGTGTAATTTTACCTTAATATGCAATGACGTATAAAGAATGCCCTAATTCTACATGACATATGCATGATGATTTTTGTGTTTTTTTATGAAAAATTTCGGAATTAAAATTGCAACCTGAGTTTAAAGAAACTAGCATCCTAAATTGACATTTTATTTTATTTTAAAAAATTCGAAATAAAATTCCTATTCTAGATATGCAAGATAACCCTAAGACGAGGAATATTCTAAAACGAACCTAATCCTAATTCAATTTTTTTTATTTTCTTTTTTATGAACACGAAATTGATTCAAATGACATGATAGCAAATCAGGCAAGATAAGATCGATATCCACAAATTGACGAATCATATCCCGCGCATGGGATCGGATTGGTCAATTTTAAATAAAACCGCGAATCGAATCTCGAGCGTGAGATCGGATTAGCGATTTTTCCGTGCGATTGCGAGTCGTATTTCGAGCGTGAAATCGGACTGTCAATCATATGCATGTTGTGAAATTAGGAAGATTTCCAGATTTAAAAAGATATTTTATATTTATGGATACGATAGCATCATTTAAAGATTCATACGAGATAGCAATTTCACAAATTAGGCAATAAAAATATATGAAGATCAATTTGATGAAAATTATTACCTAAATTGCAATATCACTCGGATACCGTTTCCAAATTTGAATGACGGAAGGCTCGCAATAGGTGACCGGGATCGCAACCAGCTCCACAATGCGGCATGACCATCGGTGAGCGAAACGGCTCACATCGGGGACGTCATGGTGGGGATCGAGTGTGAGGTGGTTTTTGCTTCACTATCGTCGAAGAGAGAGAACCGCCAACGTGGGATCTGGACTCGCGAATGAAACCTGGTAATAGACTTTGGCGACGGACGTGCTCTTGATTTGCAGACGTCACGTTGCTTAATGCATCTGAGATCTCCAATTTCCACCTTCCTTGATGTTGTCTTTTTCTTTGGAATTCACTGCTCTGGATCACGTGGCCATGAATTTCAGTTGAAGCTCCTTATTTTGGCCGACATGTTGTGATAATTGAACAAAATTCGTCTCCTGGACTCACAATGACAGCTCAATGGTTTCTCGGTCAATAAGGATTCCCGACCAATGGACCAACGTTGTGATGATCGACCAAGGAAAGGCTGCGGAGGTGGCGCTGGTAGTGTGCCCCGAGTGAGGGTTGGCTAGGTGAGCTTCTCGGAACAGCAAGAAATCATGGGAACCCTGCAAAAATAGAAACTTTGCTGTTCTGTTTCAGTGAGGACACGGCTCAGCTCACAATACGCTCGGCCTCTTGTCGCTCATGGTGCGGCAACTCCGGGCCGGCATGGAGAGGGGGGTGTATGTTGTGCAGCAAAATTTAACCGGATCCATGAGGGAGACTGAAACGCGAGCAGCGTCGTCGATGGACCTGGAGAGCAAGGGAAAACTCGCTAGGCTTCTCCTGAATGTTAGAGAATTTAGTAGCTCGCTCGGGCTGGGATGAACAGCAAGGCGTGGCGTCGGTATTGTCGAGGCAGCGACAGGAAAAGATAAGCTCGTAGCGGTGCGGCGGATGCACGTCTCGTGTCTCCGAGGGCCACAGAGTGGAACAGCAACCTCTTAAGTGTATCTCACGTTTTTCACTGTGTGTTGTGCTGGCCTTGAAATAGAGAAGCCCTTTTTGCGAATGTTCTCCCCGGCGTCCGCGAGAGAGGTAGAGCCGCGTGTCTATTGATGAGGGGGTGAGATCGTGGATGACGAATATTGGAGAGTCAGAGAGAGCGCTCTCGAACGTGTCCTCTTCTCCTTCCGGTTGCGGCCATCTATCCTTTTTCTTCGTGAATCGTGGCCATGTAATTCTATTGTGTGGCTCCCCTTTATTGTACGCGCACAACACATTATATAGGAGAGGGAATTAAATTTTGGTGAAATATTTCACTTCCAATTTTACTTGTGCATAATCCCATAAATATATCATTGCACCCCGCGTAATATTCCCTTTTGTATTTTTCAAATATTCCATCCAAAAATTTCTTTTCTACCCAAGAATATACCCATTGGTGTATAATACCTGAATATATGAAAAATCCTATCTGAATATGCTCGCCGTCGGTCCAATGCTAAATGCAAAAAATGCAAATTAAATATAAATGCGCCTAAAACTATATGCTATGCAATTAACTATTTTTTTTTTCAGAGATAAAATTAACCCCTAATTTTTTAATGCAATAAATGACTAAATGGGTCGCCAAAATTTAGGTGTCAACAGCTGCCCTTCTTTGAAGGTGAGCTCGAAGAGGTTGCCTTCAAAGACAAATTGAAACTTAAATTTTAACTATGCACATGCACTAAATGATTTTTTGTTGGAAAATAAATTCCATTTTTGAATGCAATTTATATGATGCATGGAAATGCAAATGATAAATGAACCTACCTGGAATAACTTAGCTTCAAGGAGGATAGAGTAATTCGAGATAGTAGGTGTAATCTAAATGAATTAGTAAAAAAATTAGAGAAAAAGTCTCATTTGAATTCAAAAACGAAATGGAGAATTCTATTGTTGAATTTATATTAAGATATCTACTATTTAATTCATATTAGAGCAGTTCGAGAAAGAAAACATGAACAAAAACAAATAGAAATAAAAAATCGAATAAGGGATAGGCCTCATAGATGCATTGTTACTACCCAAGTCATTGCCAGTATGCTGTTGCCTCTTTACCGTTTGCATTTCTAAATAACATTCCTATGATACATCAAGACATCACATTGCTGACACTCAAAATTGCCACGTTCCTATTGTGATTGCCGCATAAAATAACTATTAAACTTAAATCTTTGAGATGATTCTGTCGTACTACTGAATTCGACCACTCGGGTTCACTTGTTGAGAGTGCGTCCATTCTCAAAGCAGTGATATTAAAATTTCTTTTCAAAATTTTTTATGATCAAGTGTTAGAAATCAATGAGCTCTCGCCTGAGTTTTTATTTTTCTTTTTCTTGCCATGTTGGTGCAGCTCGTGTTCAAACAAGAATAGTCAATCCATTGACGACTGAGTTTAGCGAACTTGATAGGATGATGATGTGGCCTGATAATGCTAGACTTTGGAATACTAAACAGCAATTAATCTTCATTAAGGGTTTGGGCGGGGAATGTAAGAGTTTTCTTAATGTGGACTACATTAATTGATATTGTAATTTACCGTTTAACGTTTACCGTTTTACGGGGTTGGTCTAAGGTGAGATAGAAGGTTTCTTAATTAGTCTAATATGGGGCTGGTTAGTGTGGGCCGAGTTGAGCCTGGCCCGTAATGAGGGGGCCTGTCTGGAAACTCTATAAATAGTGCTCAAGTCTCTTCTCTAACCATATTTCTCACATGTATCCTCACCTAAGGGGCGTTTACCTAACGCTAAACGTGAGGGGGGTCGCCTCATTGAGCCAGTGATACGAAGGGCAATAGAGGAGAAGGACTTGATGCGTGGATCCCCTTGATATGTGGGAAATCCCTTTTCTGGGATTTCCGCTTTATGTTTGATGGATCCCAAAACAGGTGCGTTAATCTTCCTACTCAATTATGCATGTTCTTGTTCTGGTTATGGAGATCTTGGGGTTGCGCAATTTGCGTCTAACAGGGAACCCAAAAAAGAAAGCAAGACAAGAGAGAGTCGGGCGAAAGAAAGTGGGGAGAGCTAGGGGACAAAAGAGAGAAGGCGCGTTATGGTGAGGATGTGGTTGGAAAAATGAGGAGGAAAAAACAAACAAAAAAACGAAAATGAAGAGAGGCTCCGGAGCAGCCTTAGGAGTTAAAAAAAAAAAAGAAGAAGAAGAGGAAGAAAACTTACTTATGGCTACCGCGACATCAAAATATCGCGAGATGTGCTGTTTCTGTGTCTTGCTTAAAGCCATGCTCGTTCCACGCCAAGCCGTCGTCGTTTCTGCACGTTGCTCTTATTACTTTTCCTACCTTTTGTTTCGTGTACATTAACGTCTCTTTCGCTCGGACCACCCACACTACTCGATTTGAGCAGCACCTCCGACTTTGCAAAATTTCGAGGAATTTCTTTTTTCTATTACACTTTATATCATTCACGTCATATATTTTCAATATGCATTCGGATAGATGAATCACTTTATTTGTAGAAAAAATAATAATAAAAAGAAACCATGTTTAATGCATTTTTAATGGCCATACTGCATATGGCTATATTGTCACTTTTGCATTAGCCCATTAGATAGTATGACAAGCTAACATATGTTCTTAGGGCAATGAGAGCGCACAACATCATATAGGGTGAAAATCCTTTTTTGTCTTCTAAGGGCTTTATAGCATTACTCCCATGCAATTAATAACATCCATGGGTACTAAACCCATTCAACAATGAGAAAGCCAATTTGTAGATTGATATTTAAGAAAGACTCGATTAATTCAAAGACTACTTGGAAATTGTGAAATACCTTCTTAAGAAAATAATTCATTCTAGAGAATGAAATCATGCTATACGCGGGCTCCTTTTCTCCAATGAGGATCTTCCTTTTTTAATTTATCACCCGCTATGCATTATGTGCGTGGGAACAATTGGTATTTAAAAAATTAATTTAAATCATTTTTTTGGTAAAATATATGAATTATTAAATCATGAAAATAATTTATTGATAAAAATACACAATAAGAATTTTGTGTATAAATATTTATGAAAAGAGATAGAAAGAAATTAAATCTTAATTGATGTTGATAGTTAACCGACCAGATAAATTTAATCCCCTTATTTCACCAGGAGCGGAAGCACTAGTAGAGAAATACACTAGATCTAAATAGAGGAAATTAATAAAGGGAAATTAAATTATATTATTGGAAAAAGAGGAAACTGATCGAGTTATCTAAGTAGAAGAACATGCCTTGGAAGGAGAATCTTAAAAGGAGTTTGATGGTATTACTCACGAAGACGCGTTCGCCTTTGAGCCAATTACAATTTCAGCCCCTAGAATTATACTATTTATATCGACATTTTGTATGCCAAATAACGTGAAAATATCAAATGTGGTTGGCTTAATAAGATCAATCATAATCTATCAAATTATTTAGTTTAATAATATAATCATGCAATAATTAAGTCATCAGCACATAAGAAAGTCTGACCCAAAAACTTGAACAAGTATGTGAAAAAACAAATGGAATTGCCTAAGTGAAAAAAGACTTTGGAAGGATAGAAGTCTTTCAAGGGCCTCATCGTTGACTTGTTGCCGCTAACTCTGAACGTTTTGATCTTAGCTGATGCTTACTATGGTCTAAACGCATGATATTGGTCATTTGTCATAAGAGAAAGTGAGTTACGGAGTCGACACTGTGGAGTGCGAAATTGTCGAATTAAGCAATTCGACAAATTGTTTAACTTAATCATCCCAGGGGACGGCGACCATGGCTGTGGCCGTCCCATGAGAACAACCTCCGCCGCTTGGTTGTTGCCATGTATTCGGCCAGAAATCGATGGATATCCGGCAAATAAGCCCTAGAAGCCCTACTAAGCCCACAACGTTGCACTGCCAGGCCCTTGCGTATCGCTAGAGGGCGGCGAGACCATTATCGAATGGCCACCCCAACACTACTTTTCCGATCTGAACCAAAGAGGTCACCGTGCTGAAATTTATATATACTCCTTAGTAATTCGAAACTATTGCCCGAACGTTTGGCCAAAATAAATTAAAATTGCCCTGTGCTCTGGCCCTTCTCGTTTCTTTCAAATTCCCGAAATCGTCTAACAATTTCTGAAAAAAACTTCTCCATCCTAGAAAGATGCAGGTCCATTTCGCAACCTGAATCCGATTTGTAAACCCGTTCCTGAACCCCAAGTCGAGTCCGTTTCTATACGCGTCCCTGACCATCCTCCTCAAGCTCTATCCTTTCCCCAACCAGATCACCAACGTCCACCCCTATTCCATGAAAATGGCGAAAACGACTCACGTGCCTCTGCGCTTGGATCCAATCTCTGGGTCTCGATCACTCCGTGAGCGTCACCGTTCTCCACCATTGTCTGGAATGGAAGCACCCTCTCAATTCCACTCGAATATTGAGGCTAGGCCTCAAGAACGTCACCATCACCGCCATTTCCGACGTCCACTTCGGCGCCAAGTTTTCCCATTTCTCTGATCGAGCGAGAATCCGAAATAGGGAGCGCTCTGGAGTGAAGGCGAAAAATGGACGTTCAGCTCCTTCAATGACAAAAGGGGATTCGAACCAAAAAAGAGAAAAATGATAAAGGGACACAGGAGGAGATTCGTGCATGCATTGCATTAATGAAGTGGAGAAAAAAGTCCAATGACTTGCGTGCGCATTAATTAATAAAAGAACACTGCGTTTTGTGCGTGACTTTGAGCAATAGATTCTTCAGTTGTGGGCCCGTACACGGGCTCAAACTCAAGACACAATATAGCAGGAGACTACATGGTTACCGTGAAATCGAGCTAAACGTCAAATTCGTACTAACAACATGCATATAGCTTCATACGGAATGAAAACATACACCATTCATAGAATACTCTTTTTTTTTTTTTTTTGGTAAAAGTAAGAATATATAAATAGCTTTGGACAAATATACAAAAAGAACGGGTCCAAACTTTCACTCTAATCAAGAAAGAAGAGTGAAAGGGAACCGTTAGAAAACCCAGAAAGCCTGGGAGCTACAAAGAAGAGAAGAAACACCACCATTACAACAGAAACCGAACCTCCTACTTCTACGAAAAGGGAGAAAGAACGGAGAGAGCGAGCAGCACAACAGCAGTGAAGACAAGCAAGACGGCACCGCAGCTAGGGAGGCACATCCGCACGAGCAAAAACAGCAACATCAAAACCCCATTGTCTTTGAAGGCGCAAGTTCCTAGGAGAAGGTGGAACGTCTTTAAAGGTAGTTGCCTTATCCCCGACAACCTTGATAAGGTGATTTTGAGAGCTGAAACCACTAAGGATTCGCCACGGAATATGATACTATTCCTCTTCTTCCAAATTAAGTGACATAATGCACCAAAGGAGAACCGAGCAATAGAGTGGAAGAAATCTTTACCCATAAGAAACTTGAAAGCCCAGGAAAGAATTTCGGTCCAACATCTGTTGCGCCAAGGAAGGTTACACCTTGATGCCCAAAAAAGGCAAGAGATGCGGAGGTATCACAACCAAAAAATAAGTGGTCGATTGAATCGGGAACATTGTTGCAAAAAGGCACAAACCGAATAGTCAATCCTCCCATAGGAGAGGAGGAACATCCGAGTGGGGAGGCTGTTCCTTGTAATCAACCATAAGTGAAATTGAAACCGAGGAGCCATAGCACTATCCCAAACCAAAGACGCCCACGGCACACGGTCTTTTTGGCTCTAATAACATTCCAAGCCGAAGCAATTGAGAAGGTACTGACGGGTCATGGCACCAAGTGAAACGATCCAAAGCTTGAGATAAAGGTGGAATGGGTATACCGAGCCCGTCCAAAAAGGCTTCGGATTGCAACCCGAGAGGAG
The DNA here is from genome assembly GCA_014182565.1 of Eucalyptus marginata. Taxonomy (NCBI): domain Eukaryota; kingdom Viridiplantae; phylum Streptophyta; class Magnoliopsida; order Myrtales; family Myrtaceae; genus Eucalyptus; species Eucalyptus marginata. The sequence goes on along the minus strand of CM024590.1, from coordinate 9,936,259 downwards.
AGAAGAAATCAGCAACCACAAAGATAGCTAGGAAGGTGCGAATTTTCAAAGACAGCCGGCGGCACTATAGAAATAAGAGGGCCACAAGCAAGCCAAGGATCGTGCCATAAGGAAACTGATAAGCCATTACCAATCTGCCAGGAAAAGGATAGTCTAAAATACCTCCTTAGCTGTAATAATTTCTTCCAAGCCCACGAGTAGACAGTCGGCTGAGAAGAATTCCAGAAATAATCCTTTTTTAGGAAGATAGAATGAATCCACCGGCACCATAACGATTCCTTGTCAGTAAAGAGTAACCATAAGTATTTAAGCATCGAGGCTTTATTGCAATCTTTAAGTTTCCGGATTGCCAAACCACCTTCTTCTTTCGGGAGACAAACGTCATCCCAAGAAACTTTGGCCCCACCCTGACCGAGGGAAGTGCCTTTCCAGAGGAACTGTCTCAAAATCTGTTCAATTCTGTCTAGAACCGAAGCAGGCAAGGTAAAAACACTAGCCCTAAAGGCCTGTATGGAATGTAGAACTAACCTTATCAATTGTAATCTCCCAGCGAAAGATAAGAACCGATGGGCCCAAAACTGGACCCTAGCAGTAATCCTGTCAATCAACATAATGCAGTCAGCTTTACCCAGCCTAGAGGTGATAATGGGTACACCCAAATATCTGACCGGCAATTTTCCTTCCTGAAAGTCGAAGGCGAGGCAAATGTTATTCCGAAGGGACACAGGTCCACCGGAGATGAATATCTCACTCTTGCTTTTGTTTGGAGCCAAGCCACCGTGAAGAGAAGATATCCAAGCTCCTTTTAAGCATGGTCACAGAATTCCAATCCGCTTGGCAAAATAGAAAAACATCATCTGCGAAGAACAGGTGAGAAAGTCTGACAGGCTTGCATCTCCAGAAATATTTAAATTCCTTGACCGAAGTGCGGTTAGTCAAGATCCCCGAGAATACCTCCATAACAAGAGTGAAAAGGTACGGTGACATAGGGTCCCCCTGTCGAAGTCCTCGACCTCCAGAAAAGAAACCATGTAGCTCTCCATTAATGGAGACGGAGAACTTATGAGTTCGAAAACAAACCATAATCAGTCGGATAATCCACTCAGGGAAACCGAAGGCACGTAGAGTAAGCTCTAAGAAGTTCCAATCAACGGTATCGTAGGCCTTTTGGAAATCCACTTTTATAGCACATTTCGGAAGATAAGGATCTAAGTGGAAGCCAGCAAAAAGTTCTTGTTCTAACAGAATGTTATCTCTGATCCTCCTCCCTTTCACAAAAGCATTTTGAGAATGGTCAACCAGATCATTAAGAACGGAGGCAATCCGATTAGCCAAAATTTTTGTGATGACCTTATAAATAGTGTTGCAACATGCTATGGGTCTAAAATCGTGACATCACAAGCATTCGGAGTCTTAGGAACCAAAGCAAGGATAGTGGTATTTACCTCACGAAAGAGGCAGCCCAAGTGAAAAAAATCTCGACCGCTTCAAGAACCAGAGGACCCACAATTTGCCAATTAGTCTTGAAAAATTCCACGGAGAAGCCATCCGGGCCTAGGGCCTTTCCTTTAGCAAGAGAGAACAAAGTGTCTTTAATTTCCGAGTCAGAGACCGGCATAGAAAGGGAGCACTCTTGAGAGTGAGACAACGGATGGCGAATAACCATCTTCAAATCCTAGAGAGAAGGCAAGGGAGGGGCCACTCTCGGCGCAAGAAGATCAGTAAAAAAAAGAGACAAACACCGAGGCACCAACAAAGGATCCGAGATAAGAGAACCGGATTGGTCCTTAACGAAAGGATACGATTTGTGAGCTGTCTATGCTTGACCGAATGATGGAAAAACTTCGTGTTCCGATCCCCTTCCTTCAACCATCTTGCTCTAGACTTCTGACGGTAGAATGATTCTTCATGGCCACGCAAGTCAAGGAATACATGACGCTGCAATTTCTCAAGATCAGCAAGGGAAACATCAGTGGGATTCACCTAAAGCTCATTCTGAGTAGCGTAGAGGGCCTCCCTCGCTTCGAAGGTTCTCATCGAAATATCAGAGAAAGCTTCTCTGTTTAGGTCTTTCTGGCGGCATTTCAATAACTTTAACTTTGTAACAAGCCTGAACATAGGTACTCCAAAGATCGGACTATCCCAAGAAGAGCGAACAATAGATGAAAAGTCAGGGTGATCCGACCAGAAATGGAAGTACTTAAAAGGTTTCCTTCTAGCAATAGGGTGGAGCACTCTAACAATCATCGGTGAGTGGTCCGAAATACCAGGATTCAAAAAGGCTGCCTCAGAGAAGGAGAGATCCATGTTCCATTTGTTGTTTACCAACACCCGATCTATCTTCCTCATCTTCCTATTAGCACCAGAGGAGGTAGACCAGGTGAATCGGAGGCCAACATATTTAAGATCCACAAGTTTTGTTTGGGCTAGGCAAAGATGAAATTCATCAAAATATGGGATCCATGCATTTGAGCTTCCAACACGATCCGATGGATCCTTAATTGCATTAAAATCACCCGCAACTAACCAGGCAGAATCCTGCAATACTTCATTATAGTGGATGAGGTCCTCCCAAAGAGGTCTTCTACGCACAAAAGTATGTTCACCATAAACCGCATAGATACAGCAGGAAAAATTTGCAATATTAGATTGAAGGCAGCCATGAATTGCTTGGGCATTAGTAGAGAAAGGAGAGAACTTAACAAGCAAAGGGTCCCAACCCACCCATATTCTACCACGAGGAGCATAATCATAATTCGAAATCCACTTCCAACCCCTAAGTAAGGTGGAGGAGATGGAGTCAAAAAGAGAGTCAGGGACTTTCATCTCAAAAAGACCAATCAAACAAAGCTTGTTCGAGGAAACAAGTCTTCTAATCTCAGCACGTCTGATAGGATTAAGAATGCCCCTAATATTCCAAAAGCCTATATACATATATACAGAAGAGAAACAGAGTTACATCTTTTTCTTTCGGCCCCTTGAGACCACTTTGACAGAGTCCGAGGGCGGGTCGGGCTGAAGTATAAGAAGCTGCTCCTGAATACTCAACGTCTTGGCCTTTGATTGAACCGAAGGGCCTGAAGAGTTAATTGAGAGAACATCTTCATTTCCCGAGCTCGCTTGGATGCTGGAGCTACTAATATCCTCGGAAGAGTCACGAGAAGCAGAGGAGAGGGGAGGGTCCCCTTTCGTCCCACGCGGGTCAGGCGCCTTCAAAGGGGGCTTGAGAAGCCCTTTCGAAATCCTAAGAGGCGGGACAGACTGAGATTTAGCAAGGATCGAGGTCTTAAGCTTCAAGAGCCCCTCGTCACTAGGATGGCCAACATGGAAGGAAGTGGCCTCCTTTGCAGCCTGATGTTTCTTGTTCTTACTGTTGACCTGATTCCAACCAACATCAGAAGAAGTAGGGAGCATTTCAGGGGCTGTAGAGGGATCATCACAAACCACCTCACGGGAATCCAGAGAACCCGAACAACTAGAAGCCAACGGAAGAGGTAATTTATCAGCATTTGAAGCTGATACGAGCACCATAGCAGAGGCGACCTTGACAGACTTGCGTCCAGAGACAGCAGCAGACGAATCCACTGGAACACAGATAACAGGAGCATGACTAGGTGGAGGCATATCACAAGCAGCATGATTCGGTTCAACAGTCACAGCAACTTGCTAAGAAGGAGCATCCATCGCAAAGAAAGGAACCAAGAATGAGACCGGCCCAAGGCCTGGGCCGGGGTTCCCCGCTCACTCAAGATCACAGCAGTAACACCGACTGCAGAGGGCGGACCATCTGAAGAAGCCATCGAAGCAGCACCATTCCGAGAAGGACGATCAATGGGTGGCCTACACTTATGGCCAAAAATACCACAAGTCATACAAGCAATTGGACGCCATTCATACTCCACGCCAACTTCACAAGAGAGACCTTTATGAATTAGCTCAATCGAACTGCACTCAACTTGCTTAGCTGTAACCTCAACACAGACACGGGCAAAAGACGTCATCTTCATCTCCTTAGTACGTTTATCAACATATAGAGGCTTTCCTACCGCACTTGCCACCTTGCCTATGGCTTGTGCAGACCAGAAGGAGAAAGGGAGATTCCAAAGTCTCACCCAAATCGGGACTGACAAATGAGTATCCTTGGAAAGCTCTAAGGCGGGTCTCCATTGTTGTAGAACAAGAGGAATCTTTGCCACGGAGATAGAGGCCCCTTCAAGGAGCTGTCTAGGAAAATCTCTGTCCAGGATGCGAAGTAAGAAGAGCCCCTTCCCATTGGACATAACGTCCGTGAGCTGAGGACTCCATACTTTCTTAAGAGCTTCTTCAACAACCTTGAAAGGAAGGTGTCTGCCAAGAAATTGGCCCACAAGACACTCGAACAACATAGGGTCAACAGCCTGGAGATCCTGATCAGTCATTTCTATGACCGGTTTGTTGCTCACAAGGGTTGGCTCGGTGAATTCAAGGTCATAGCCTTTAGTCACAACTCGGCCACAAAGAACCCAAGTGCGGCCATTCGGATTGTTGGAGGCACCCCTACGAGGAGGAATGTTGGAACGAGACCTGCCCCTACTCCTACCTCGAGAGCCCCTACCCCGAGAGCCGACAGGAACAGGGGGGCGGGACTGACCTGAGATCGCTTTCTGGGGGGCAGAAGTTGAAGCTTTAGAGCGAGGATCAATAAGAGCCTCATCCGAGGGAGGAAGCATATCCTTCAAAGCAGCAGAAGATTGAACATCTCCTTCAATTCCTTTCCCAGCAACATCACGGAATGATCCAGCAGGAAGCTGGTTCCCACATGGCAATCCATCACCGCCAGAAGTGGTTGAATCCATTGATCAAACAGATGGAGTGCACCACTTACACTACCCAGCAAAAGGCCATAACAAGTGGAGGAAACTTACCCGGCAAGGTCCCAATGAAGCAAAGCAACCAGGGAGAGCCACCGACTCACATGGGAAGAGACCACCACCGCTAGAGTAGTCGCAAGTTCGAGAAAACGCAGGAACGGTACCTTGCTCAATCGGAGAAGGAGAGCTACCAATGCAGACCAATTGAAGATGAGCTGTTCGGGGGGCTAAAAGAGGGAGGTTGGGCGACCATCCCTACCAAAATTCAGAACCAGGTGATCGCTGAGGCGGCCTCACGAAGGAGCGCACCAGATCCGCGAACCAGGGAACCCAGCTCGATAGGGCAGATGAGAACTCGAAGTGGAGATAGAATCAAGAAAAACTGCTCGGAAACGGAACGGAATGGAAATCCTTGTGTTTGAGGGTGATTCTGGATGATCTTGGGAGGTTTGAGCTTGTGGCGGTTGTTTTAATGTGTAGAGATAGTCACCGTTCACGAGCTTTTGAGGTTCTCTGGTCGAATGTTAGTGCTTAATTCAATTCGCTGCAGTTCGATTGTGTGATAATTCTGGAAGATGTGAGATTGTAGGGGTTTGTTTGATGGGGTCTAATGGCCATCGTTTGCCAGCTTTTCGCAGTTTCCGATTAACTCTTGGTACTTAGTTTGAGCTTTCTATCTTGCTTAATTTGAGGTTGATTTATTCTAATGGGTTCAAAGCTCTGAACTGGATAGAGTTTCTATCTACTTACGGTATTTTTCTTACCAACTGAAGTGTGTAGTCATACCATTATGTATAGAGTTGTGAAAGAAAATTAATTATTTGAAGGATATTAGAGAATATCCTTTGATGTTTGGGCCTTGCACTTGATCCCAACTGTTCCTCTTTTCTCATTCTGCTTATTTATGTTGGAATCTGAGTCATGGAATTTTTCAGTTCTTACTTCAATATGTTTCTAGTGGATTTCGTCACTTGCTGAGTTTTTTTTTTTTTTTTTTGCTTTTCCTTTCTTCTACTTGTTCGTACTTTAATTAAGCTCCACGAATTGGTGGTACCATGGTTGGTCACTTGAGTTTTTTTTGTCTAGGTTCTAAGTGGTTGAAGAAGGATTTAGCGATATGGTTGCTCATACAAGTACAGTTGTTTTGTTTGATGTAAAATCAACAGTTGTTTCGTTTGATGTAAAATCAAATTATCTTATGGAGGCCATTCCAGTCAGGTGTGTACTGCCTCATGTTGATGCTTGATAGTCCTTGTTTTTGCATCTGGTTCTGCTGAATATGGAAACTTCAGCAGAGTTCACTGTAAGTGCGAATAGCATTGGTGGTACCATGAGTTTGGATTGCTCATCCAGGTCAGCAAAGCCCATAGCTGGACATCTATGGACATTTATGTCTTTGCAACCCCATAACGTGTGACACGGGACTGCTACTTTTTATCTCGTGAGCACACATTCGAGTTCAAAGAGTGGGAAGGAAAAGCTGAGTTTGTATATGTAAGCTGCAATTATCTTTTTTCTGTTCTACTCTTGCATGTGCATATTGGCGAGTTGTCACACTTGGATTTTCCATTATTTTGATTACAAGTGAAAAGTAGAGGAGTGTCAATCTTTCTGATGCAAGCCGGGATGCTAGGGACCCTTCTAGCACTGTGGGATGTGTTTCCCTTGTTTTCAAATACCGGGTGGGGAGAGAAATCTAACATTGATTTTCTCAAGAAGCATATGGGAGCTTCATTTCTAGCTCCATTCAAGTTACAGAGTTCACTGTAAGTGCGATCTGATTGACCCTAGTTGGGTTATCTTTCTGACCATAATTGCTTGAACTTACTATCTAGAGATGGATGTCACTTTCTTCAAAGATTGAGAAAACTATGATCTAGTTTGCCTTTTGAAGCGTGACTTTTGGTCATGAGGAATCCCATTTGGCATTTTGTGAATAGCATTGTCTTTTATGCAGATAAAAGATGCTTACTCACTAAGGTTCTTTGAGAATAATTCAAGCTGCTTGCCTAAGTGGTGCAATGATGGGGATGAGCTTCTGTTCTGTCAAATACGAGGTAGGTATCGAATGGAGCTGCCAGGAGACAATACAATGGACCTATACCCTCATATGAATGAAATGTGTCCATCTCTGCCCCCGAAATATTCCAGGCCATCCAATTGCTTGAAAACATTTCCTATGATGTGAATAGAATTTTGTATATTGGTAGGTAATTCCATCATATTGTAGCTTATGATTGCATATTTTTGTAGAATGAGTAGTAAACAAAGACCCGTGGGTTGCACAAATTCGGAAATTTACTTCTTCAAATTCCATTTATTGATATGAACCCATATTACATGTATAAAATTTTTGCATAATGTTATATTGACACTTTATATAAATCAATTGTTATATTACTATTCAGTCTTACATTATGTTCTATTTTTATGAATGTTCTTGCTATGTAAGAATTTAAAGAAGATCATCCAAATTTGATGTTTACTTTCTATCTTACGATGCATAGATGCATAGAGATGCTCTTTTGTTTAAGGGTTCTCTCATCTTCCTTCTTCTACGAATGTTTATTCTATGCATTTTATGTGTAAAATGAAATGATATGGTATTGGAAATTTTTAATACACATAAAAAAATTTAAGACTTGAGCCATTTTTCATCTTTTTTTTTTTTTTCAATTTATTCAAAAAAATGTCCATTTGTTTTGTGGTGAAATCATGTATGTTGATTCACACATTTTAGGCATAAACTAATTGAAAAAAGAAATAGATATGGCATTACACGGTTTGAATGATGTTATTCGGTAATTGCTAAAGGAATAACTAATAAGTGAAAAAAAAAACAAAAAGTTTTCAATATTGAATTTATATTGTTATCGTCTCTTATTCCATGTTATAGCCAAATTGACAAATTATCTAAACTAATATTAGCATATTGTTTAGGGTAGATTAATTGATAAAATAAGTAACATATTCATTATGAAGTGTAAGAATACCGTAAGTGCCAAAAGTAATATTTTAACTTAATCCCTAAAGGATGAAGTTTGCGATGTTAGTTGCTCTTGCCATGGGAATAGCCATCCCACCAATTCGAGACTCGGTGACAACCGCATTAGATCTCTTATGATTGGTTTTGGGACTTGGCTATTTAGGACTATTAATTATATGCTTCTCTAATTGAATGTGCGACATTTTAGTGAAAGTTGAAAATCAGTATATTTTGACGAGGAAAAACTATAAGAATGTACACTAATAGAATTTCAAAAGTGCGCATAATCACTTCATATTCTCTCTCAACTTTTGCATTGTCAATTTGCTAAATCCTATTTGCACGAACTTATACATGTACTTGTTATTTGGCATCCACATAAAAATATTTAGGAGCAATGCATAATATGCTAAATTCGTGTTTACCTAATCACGGGACTTATTTCATGTGTAGTTTGGATCTTTAGATCAAAAAGAAAAAAAAAATTGTCCCAAGAATGATTTAAAGACTATAATAACCGGTAGTTTTTAAGTTAAATTACTGTTACGAGCTCAAAGGTTTCAATCGTATCTTCATAAAAATTAACGATAAAAAACACTGATAATTTGACCCATAATAAAATCCATTTGGAATCTCACATCTCTTGTGATTGCGCTACCCTTTATAATAAGAATGCAATTCTTGTGAACCAACTTATTACACAACACTACTCTGAATTTTCCTAGGCGAATTTAAATGAGAATTCTTGTGAGAGTTTTGGACACACCCGCTCTTCGAATTAAAGTCCTTTCCGTTCCCTCCTCCTGGTTGGCTGAAAGGAGGCCACTTTCGACACGACGTTCCTTCGTGTGTGAATGAAGGAGATTAGAAGTGAAAACACACGAAAGGAACAGAAAGGGCGGGGAGGAGGGAGAGCTAGAAATGGTCGAATTCTGGGCCAAAAGTGGGTCAAAAAGGACACGGCAGCAGAGAAAAGTCCAGCACATACTCATAGTTTCTTTTTTTCAATTTTCATAACGGAGTCTTGAAAACCAATGAGTTCTTGCCTGGGTTTTTGTTTACCTTTTTCTTTCCAGGTTGGTGCAGCTCCTGTTTAAACAAGAATAGTTAGTTAATTAATGACTGAGTTTAGCGAACTTGATGGGTTGATGATGGTGCTCAATAATGCTACACTTTGGAAAACTAAACACCAATTAGGGTCCGTTCGTTTCACGAAAAATGATTTCTAAAAAAACGTTTTTCGGATTTTTCGGTATTCATTTCACAGAAAATAAATTACTCAAGGAAAATGTTTTCCATCGTAGAAAATGTTTTCCACTTTTCATAACTTCTTTTTTTTCATTAACACATTTTTATTTTATTTTTATGCTTTCTTTTTTTTTCTTTTCTTTCTTTCCTTTTCATCTTTCTTCCTTAGCCTTGGCCGGTCGCCAGCTTGAGCCTTGCCCTAGGCCGGCGAGGCTCTGCCTAGCCCGATCTGGCGAAGCCGAGCTCGAGCCTTGCCAGATCGGGCAAGGCGGAGTTCTCGCCAACCTGGGGCGGAGCTTGGGCCTCGCCAGATCCAGCGAGCTGGGCGGGGCTCGGGCCTCGCCCAAGCTCGCCAGAGGTTCGCCGGGCTTTGGCGAGCCGCGAGCTCGCCGGATTTGGCGGCGAAGCTCGGGCTCCCGATCCAGGCGAGCCCACCAACCGTGAGCTTCGACGCGGAGAGGAGGGAGGGAGAGAGAGGGGTAGGTGCAGCCGCAGAAGACGGAGGATCAACCACAAAGACGCGGAAACCGACCGACTCCCCGCCGGCGGGCGCCCGTCTCGCCGACGGTCCCGATCGCCGATCCCCCGAGTCAACCCCCAAGGCTGGACGGAGGGATGGAGGAAGAAAGGGAGGGAGGGAGACGGCGATTGGGGGAAAACGAAAAGCGCCCTGCGCGACGACTGCCGCCGATCAGTGCGAGGAAGTCTTCGCCGCCGCCGTCAACGCCGCCGCCGTCGCGAGACGGCCGATCGTCGTGGAGTGAGAATCGCCGACGGAGGAAGGAGCCGGTGGAGGAAGGAGGAGGAAGGAGGAAGGAAAAGAAAAAGGAAAAAATTAAAATAAAAATAATAAAAATTTCGATTTTTTAAAAATACAAATAATTAAAAATTCATTTAAAAATATATAAATTTATCAAAAGGACAGAAAGAGAAGATCTAGATGCGTATAAGTGGCAAAGATGCACGTCAAGAAGTAGCACTAAGTAGCTGAGCTTGAGATTTTGAAGCACTGCTCAGCATCCAGGAATCCAGCAGTCTTTCTTCCGCAGAAGGCGGAGATCCAACTGCTAGAGTAACAAAGGCACAGGCCAGCCGTTTTAAGTGGGAAGGAACAGCTTTTGGTGGAGAATCAAGAGGAACTCCGCCAAAGAGACAACAGAACAGTTGCTGAGAATGCACACGCAAGAAATGTCTCCGTCTTTTCTTGATCATTTCATTATGCTTTTCGACGAGAGAGAGAGACTTGGAATTCGTCAAAGTCTTGAATAAAATTATGATCAACATCACTGTTGGAAGGTATGGATGTGCTTTATTTGACCGGTAGAGAAAGCCAGTAATAACCATAAATCATGATATAACTACACAGTCATGCCAATTGTCAAATGATTAGACGTAGTTGCACATCGTTTCATTATCATCCGGCGACAAATATAACAAGTAAAACAACATACAATTATATATATATATATATATATATATATATATATATATATATATATATATATATATGATAAATTTATCTATGTATAGGCACTGTGATCGTCGAAGTGAAGGCAAATTGCAGTTCCAACGTTATATATATAAGCCATGAACATGCCAATTTACAAGGTCTAATCACCAATGACGACCTTCTTCCCCTAGATATTGGGTTGGGGGGTCGATTGGGTTCATTGCGGATCAATTTTAACTTTCACCCTGTCAAATGCATTGAATCAGACCCGAGAAATCCCCAATTTTTGGTGCTCCCTCCTTTTACCCAATCCACTTTCATCCATCCATCACTGCGGCATAATTGCACTCCTCAGCCCCATGATCCACCTGTCTCCCACGGTCGTACGTCCAATTAAAGTGACCACGACCACATGGCAAGGCGTACGACTAAGCCCTGCGGCCGCCTTTTGTTTTGACCCCGACCCTCCGTGGCATGTTCACGTCTATAATGGCCATCCTCATTGTGCTCTGGTGCTGGTCTTGGCTACCGCTCCTATGCTTCCGCTGACACCGGCATGTCCTGTTTCGAGGAGGGGGATTTCCGGCCGTCGGATCGGTGAGACGGACGGCGGAGATGTGGGGCTGCTCTAAACGCCGTCGTGGGCCTGACGTGCAAGCACTGTTCCGAAATCGCAGGAAATGCTATAAATGAACGGTGGATATGAAGAATAGGAAAATCCGGTGCTACGTGGAGGACTCATGGAGAATTGGCATGTGGCCCATTCAATAGTTGTCGTCGCACGTTTACACCTTTTCTTTTTTCAATATTTTTTTCGTTTTCATTCTACACTATGACCTATTACTGAAATAAATAAAAATGATTTTTTTCCCTCTTTAATGATTCGATTGCTCTTGCTCCACCTCGCATGACTTTGACTTTTCTATTTATTTTTACTCCCTAGATACTAGGAAATAATATATTTTCAATATTTTAGTAGGCATTCCAAATTAACCCCCATGCATAAAAATTTTGAACATCCGAATATATTAACTGTTTGGTCTTATTATTTCAATAAATTAAACTAAATATAAAAATTGTTTATTAAATAGCCTAGTAATTTGATGGATTATTGCTACATAAAGTCTATATTAAAACCTCAATATAAATTTATCATGAATGAGTGGCATGTGTATTTAGAGTTAGTTTTGTAAGTGAATTCTTTCGCATGTGAACTATTTTGATAATGGACCTAATAAAATTTTAATTTAATATAATGCATGCAGAGTTGACAAGTGGCCTATGAGAGAGCTGCCTCATTCTTTCACCATTTATATCTTTTTTTCTTTTTCTTTTCTAAACAATAATCTATTAACAAAATAAATAACACTTTGTCTATTTATACGGATGTCACTCCACCTCGCATAAATTTCAATTCTTGTAGAGATTTCAAGTGGCCTCTTTTGGAAGCCACGATTAGACCCCTTTCCCCCTGCCCACCCCCTTTTCTTTTATGGTGTCAAGTAATTGTCTTCGATGTCGTTATTATCAAAAGGAGAGTTCCTCGAGAAAAGGTGTTCACCTTTGAACCAATTTCAACGTCGATTGCAAAAACTTAGGACCTGCGTAATAACATTTTTATTTCTTTCCATTTTTTATTTTTCGGAATAAAGAAATAAAAATATATTTAGTAACGTCAACTTACTTTTTTATTTTTAAATAGAAAAATAGCGGAAAAATAATTTTAAAATAGAAATAAAATATAAACAAAATTACTTCTTATTCTCGAAAATAAAAACAAGAAATAGCTTCTGTTTTAGAGAAACCCAAGTCTCTTCTCTCTTGTCCCTTTTCAGTTCACGCCCGAAGGTCTCTTCTCAGCTCATCTCCCCTTAGTCCGCTCGCCTCTCTCCGATCTTGTCACCTCCGGTCCCGTCGCCTCCGGTCCCCTGGCCTCCAGTCCGGTCGCCTCTCTCCGGTCGCTTGCCGAAGTGATCTGGATGAGACGGAAAGCAAGGAACGCTCGAATCTTCCAAGGCCGGAAACTTGACCCGACGGCAACTGTACCCAGCACATGTACTACGTTATATGGAATCCGCGCTTAGGTAAACAGAGCAAGTCCAGATTTAACTTACCCGAGCGTTGGAAGCCGCCGGCGAATGGATCCCTCAAAACCAACACTGATGGCTCGTGGGTGGATGGAGAGTCGACTGGTTCAGTGGCCGGAGCGTGCCAAAACTCAACGGGAGCTCTGATAGCGGGCTTCGCAGATATCATCCAGGTTGCTTCAGCACTGGCCGAAGGGAGGCTTTAGTCAAGACTCTCGGCGAAGCATTCCCACGGTCGCAACGCGGGCATCACGTACAGAGCTTGCGTGCGAGAAAAGGAAACAGAACGAGATACTAGTTGGAAACACACCACTTATTTTAAGTTAGTAGTTAAAATTTACTTTTGTAACGAATATAATTTCTGTTTTCTAGAATGTAGAGTAAGATCCTAATCCGGTTATCTTATATTCCATTTAGCATTTCGATTTAATTTGATTCAATTTAGTCAAATCATGCAAATGATATAACGGTAAGTTAATTTATGTAATAAAATTTTAGTGATGATATAAAAAGGAATGGACTTGGATTAGTAAAGAAAATATAAAATTTATAAAGTCATAATGAAAAAGAGAAAATCTTAATTTTTTTATTATCTATTTATTATTAAGATGTCAATAATCTAATTCATATATTAAAATCGCAAAAGAGTAGTGGTGAAAAAGAAAATGATGACCTAGTCAACTCAAAGGCATCTTGGAAATTGCGAAGTACCTACTCGAGAAAATAATTAATTCTAAATGATGAATCCGCGTTAGTGCGTCTCCTTTCTTCAAAGAAGATCTATAACTTTTTATTTATTATTTGTGTACACATATGCATGTGTGCAACAATTAAAATTTTAAAAAAATTATTTAAATCATTTTGGTACAAAATATTTGAATCATTAAATAATAAAAATATATTATTGATTAAAATACACAAAAAGAACGATATGTATGAATATTCATGAAAGAGGAAAAAGAAGAGCTTCAACTTATGTTAACCGGCCAGATATATTTAATCCTCTTATTCAACCAAGGAAATAGTTTATGCTTCTCAACGTGACTGCTAAACAGCAATTTACCCTTACTTAGATAGACCCTGAAATATAATGATGCCATGTGTTAGATCCTAACAACACAGTCTAGTTGAAATTAGACAATCATGCCATGATTTCGAATGAATTCAACTGAACAAAATAAAAGGCTAAAAAATAAACAGTGATCTCACCAAATAGCATATTAGCATGTGACTCTGTTGAGTGCTAACATTATGGAAAAGAATCTGACTTGGTTTGACAAATATTCATTTTTTATGCCCTCCTATATGATATTAAGACAGCAAAACAGTAGACTTCATTCATTTTTTCTTAAGAGTTGCTATCAGCCTGACTGACGATGCATATAATATGCTTGCCACGTGGGGTGCTTTATTCGAGTGATGGGAGTGCGGCTCACTCGTTTTATAAAAAAGCATTGTATTATTGTAGGTTGCTTCTGTTATGACGGTATGGAATCAAATGCAGCCAGCCTATGCTGCAAACATGTGGAATGAAGCACTCAACAAGCGACTAGGAACAGAGGTACCATCCCATTCAATTTGCAATTGTCTGTGTGACATTATGCATCTTGTTTTGCACACTGAGGTGCAACTGGAATCTAACGTCTCTTGAATAACATTCAGTTAAGAAATGTTAGATGGTTGTAATTACACTTACTCTAATTTATGGCTACCTTACAATTGTGTTGCATACAGGGCTTCAATCTTCTTGATCTAATGGTCGAAACTGAAATGAGGGGCTCATCTTTTGCTGAACTGCTGACAATTCCAGAGCAAGACGATTGGGTATACAGTGACGGGAAGTCCACCTCATGTTTAGTTTTTGTTCTTAAAATGTACAAAGCAGCAGGACTCTTTGATCCAATTTCTAGCTCCATTCAAGTTACAGAGTCCACTGTAAGTGCGATCTGATTGGCCCTAGTTGGGTTATCTTTCTGACCATAATTGCTTGAACTTACTATCTAGATATGGATGTCACTTTCTTCAAAGATTGAGAAAACTATAATCTAGTTTGCCTTTTGAAGCGTGACTTTTTGTCATGAGGAATCCCATTTGACATTTTGTGAATAGCATTGTCTTTTATGCAGATAAAAGATGCTTACTCACTAAAGTTCTTCGAGAATAATTCAAGCCGCTTGCCTAAGTGGTGTGATGATGGGGACGACGTCGAGCTTCTATCCGTCAAATACGAGGTAGGTATCGAATGGAGCTGCTAGGATACAATACAGTGGACCCGTACCCTCATATGAATGAAATGTGTCCATCTCTGCCCCCAAAATATTCCAGGCCATCCAATTGCTAGAAAACATTTCCTATGATGTGAATAGAACTTTGTATATTGGTAGGTGATTCCATCAGATTGTAGCTTATGACTGTATATTTTTGTAGAATGAGTAGTAAACAAAGACCCTTGGGTTGCACAGATTCAGAAATTAAATTCTTCTAATTCCATTAATTGATATGAACCCATATTACATGTATAAATTTTTTGCATAATGTTATATTGACAATTTATATAAATCAATTGTTATATTACTATTTAGTCTTACATTATTTTCTATTTTTATGAATGTTCTTGCTACATAAGTATTTAAAGTAAGATTATCTAAATTTGATGTTTACTTTCTATCTTATGACAGAGAGAGATGCTCTTTTGTTTAAGGGTTCTCTTATCTTCCTTCTTCTCCGAATGTTTATTCTATGCATTTTATGTGTAAAATGAAATGATATGGTATTGAAAAATTTTAATACACATAAAAAAAAATTAAGACTTGAGCCATTTTTCTATCTTTTTAAAAAAAAAAATTATTCATAAAAATGTCCATTTGTTTTGTGGTGAAATCATGTATGATGATTCACACATTAAACTAATTGAAAAAATATGGCATTACACGGTTTGAATGATGTTATCCGGTAATTGCTAGAAGAATAACTAATAAGTGAAAAAAAAAAAATATATCAAACAAAAAAAGTTTTCAATATTGAATTTATATTGTTATCGTCTCTTATTCCAAGTTATAGCCAATTTGACAAATTATCTGAACTAATATTAGCATATTGTTAAGGGTAGATTAATTAATAAAATAAGTAACATATTTATTATGAAGTATAAGAACACCGTAAGTGCCAAACGTAATACTTTAACTTAACCCCTAAAGGATGAAGTTTGTGATGTTAGCTGCTCTTGCCATGGGAATAACCATCCCACCAATTCGAGATTCGGTGACAACCGCATTAGATCTCTTATGATTGGTTTTGGGACTCGGCTATTTAGGACTATTAATCATAAGCTTCTCTAATTGAATGTGCGACATTTTAGTGAAAGTTGAAAATCAGTATATTTTGATGAGAAAAAACTATAAGAACGTACACTAACAAAGTTTCAAATGTGCACACAATCACTTCTCAATTTTTGCATTGTTAATTTGCTAAATCCTATTTGCACGAACTTATACATGTACTTGTTATTTGGAATCTGCATAAAAATATTTAGTAGCAATGCATAATATGCTAAATTCGTGTATTTCCAATCATGAGACACGTTTCATATATAGTTTGGATCTTTAGATCAACAAGAAAAAAAATTGTCCCGAGAATGATTTAAAGACTGTAATAACTCAGTAACTTTTAAGTTAAATTACTGTTACGAGCTCAAAGGTTTCAGTCACATCTTCGTAAAAATTAACGATAAAAAACACCGATAATTTCACCCATAATAAAATCCATTTGTAATCTCACATTCTTGTGATTGCACTACCCTTTCTAATAAGAGTGCAATTCTTGTGAACCAACCTATTACACAACCCAACTCTGAATTTCCCTGGGCGAATTTAAATGGGAATTCTTGTGATAGTTTTGGACGCGCCCGCTCTTCGAAGTAAGGTCCTTTCCGTTCCCTCCTCCTGGTTGGCCGAAAGGAGGCCACTTTCAACACGGCTTTCCTTCGTGTGTGTGAATGAAGGAAATTAGAAGTGTGAAAAAACACAAAAGGAACAGAAAGGAAGAGCTGGAAATGGTCGAATTCTGGGCCAAAAGTGGGTCAAAAAGGACACGGCAGCAGAGAAAAATCCAGCACATACTCATAGTTTCTTTTCTTCAATTTTCATGACGGAGTCTTGAAAACCAACGAGTTCTTGCCTGGGTTTTTGTTTATCTTTTTCTTTCCACGTTGGTGCAGCTCCTGTTTAAACAAGAATAGTTAATTAATGACTGAGTTTAGCGAACTTGATGGTCGATGATGGTGCTCAATAATGCTACACTTTGGAAAACTAAACACCAATTAGTTGTCTTCATTAAGGGTTTGGGCAGAGAACACAATTAAAAAAAGGCAGGAAAAGAAGAGCAAGTTGTACGAAAGAAAAGGGGGAAAGATGGGGGACAAAAGAGAAAAGGCGCCTTATGGTTAGGATGTTGGTTGATTAATGAGGAAAAGAACAAAAGAAAACGAAAACGAAGAGAGAATCCAATACGGCCAAGAGTCATCGCTCGATCCGAGCTGCACCTCCAACTTTGCAAAATTTCGAGGAGTTTCTTGTTCCATTACCATTTGTGTCATTCATGTCATATATTTCCGGTATGCATTATGATAGAGGAATCACTTTAATTGTAGAAGGGGAAAAAAGAAGAAGAAGAAGCATGTTTACTCTGCATTTCATGTAGAAATTACTATTTGCACATAAGAGAAAGTCCAACTTAAAAATTTGAACAAGTGAAAGTAAATTATATAAATATAAAGCCCATTAAAATCTCATAAATGGACTATGCAAGATATTTTTAACAGATTTCATCGGCTATTTGCATTATATAGACACAAGATGCAAAATTATTCTAAAAACGTTCCAGAAAATGACAAACAACCATCAGGGGAAAAACCTGGCAAACTCATAGCATCACTTGGGAGCAAAACCATCAGGGGAAAGACTTTCCCGTGCCGCCCTTAAAAGAGCATAATCGCAACAATCCACGCCGATTCTCCTCTCGGAAGTTGCAAATCTTAGATCATCATCATCATTTACATTCGCAGGTAGACCAGTGACTTTTCTGGTTCACTGGAATTTGGTGATGGGGATGAGGGCCACTTTGGGTGGAGAAATCTCATGTATTTGTTGAGATCAACGACATTCTTGAAGGAGGAAGAATCAAGAGCCTCCAATGCCCATAACTTTGATGCTTCTCCCTTCACTTCTGCAATCCTAAGACATTGCAGGTTTGCCGAACCTGCCAATGTTCCTCCCACCAAGCCGACAAAGTATTTGCTTTCCAAATGAGTTTGGGAATTCTGATGCACTATCGCTTCGATCTTCTTCTTCTTTTTTCTTTTCTGGGTTTTCTTCCTTATGTTTCGTTGATCTGTTGCTTATTTGGAGCAATATCAATACCATTCAATTTTGATGAATAAATGTACTTCGTACAAATTGTTTATGATAAGAATGCACTATGTAGTAAAGGGTTCAGATTAAGCAAAACTGTCAAATTGCCTGGATTGGTATGCCGCTAGTCAGACCATGCAAGAGGAACATGCGTCTTATTTTGTCGATATACAAGTACTTCATCACATATGTGGACCTTGTGATCCTTTTGGTTTAGTAAATATGGAACTTTACAAGACAACATCCATTTTGCAACAACGTAATAACGTATGGCACTTGAAATAAGTTAGTCATCAGCAACTTCAAATTTGCAAGAAAGCATGCTCAAGTAGCATGGCAGCTGAAGGCCTCTCTGCAGGCAAAACAATGCAGGAAATCCTTTCCCTTGGCACAAAATGTCTCAGGTATTGTTGGAGAACTTCGCATCACCTTAAATATAGCTTGAGCCTGCATCAATGATTCAACCTTAAACAGAAACTCATGACACAGATCACATACCAAATGGTAATACGCACAGTCCCAAACTTCCAACAGAAAATGGTGACATGGATTTTGTTGTAAGCATCTTCCTTGGAAGGACAAACAGAGAAAATGAAAAAGCAATGCAGCATACTTACCCGCTCATACTCACTCCAAGGAGGTTTCCCAGTTATCATTTCAGTAATAGTAAGTCCCAAACTCCACATGTCGGCAGTACGATCGAGATCCGTGCTGTAATTATTCACCATTAAGGATTGTATGAGCTACAGGACAAATTATTTCATCATTCCACCACGACAAAAAAAGAACGTAGCATTAGCGTTCACAAAAGCAGGGTACCTCTGGAGCCATCCAGTTTAGACTTCCCTTCAAAGAGTGGTAAGCTGCTTGTCCGGTTAGCTAAGAAATGGTACGGCATTAGTAAAGCCGAAGACTATTTGGTGTGTTCATGGAACACTGGATAAAATAGCAACATCTTTATAGACATAGAAACATCAGATCGATAACTGAATCAACCACTTTCAACTTATGTTAGCTCATTACTGAGAAAAAGGACCATGAAGCAATCAACAACGTGATTTCAGCAAATGCTTGAGAACTCAAAAAGAGAGCAACACTACCTTGGCTACTGTCCAGAATTCCATTCTACGGACCAATACACTTTCATTTACCCCATGTTAGGAAGGAGGCCCTTCTTTACTCTGACTAAATTCGATCCTTCTTTTGGAATAATGCAGAGGAGCAGCAAAAACAACACCACAACCTTTCGCCAAAGGTATTGCGTTCTATTCACTACCACTCTTAGGAACCTTTTAGAAACCAGTAGAAAAGGAAAGAACTCTCATTAGGTTTCGGCATCTATTTAGAGCAAGAAATCTTTCCCTGTTTATGCAACATAGTTACTTTACCCAAAACAATGGGAAAAAAAGTGAAGAAAATTACTCAATAACATTTCATCCATCTATAATAGATTTTTGCACAGATGAAATGCCACAAACCAATAATGAGATGTACGCAGTCACCCTGGGTCCCTTACTTCACATTCGAATGCACCACAGATCAACAAGGAATTTCTACATGCACTCAGTAGTCTTGCAGTGAAGAGGTGGAAACTCACATGTTTAGCAATCCCAAAGTTAGCAAGTTTGACTATCCCAGATGCATCCACAAATAAATTAGCTCCCTTTAAATCCCTGCACAAGCCAAAGAGTTTTAACAGGTTTATAGGCACAAAGAAGAAGGTCCAATCATCCTAATCCAATATGCAAGTCATCTCATGATGCTTGATCAATGGTTTAGAATTGCCTATGTATGGAGTTGTTAATATGCAGGGAAGCCAATCCAGTCACAATATGGCAGGTGAAAGTGCGGACGACTGATTCTGTTAGGGTCCCAAGAGACTCTTGGATATACTTGTCTATCGAACCGTGATGTGCATATTCTAGGTATATATTAAGTTGATCTTCAACCTAAGTATGTATGAATATGTTGGAATTTTGGTGAGTCAAATTATGAATGCCCGTTGAGCTGGGATGTGTAGATGCCATGGAAAGGTGACTCACAATTTCACTGCCATAATACTACAGAATGATCGGATGTCTAAGCTAGTTAAGTAATTGAATTTCCTGCAGTAGCAAAGCAATTAATTACTTGGAAATGATAAAAGAAAGTTTCCCCAACACATTTAGATCAGATGAGAGGATAGATTGGATCCCCTAGCATAACAAAAACATTACCTGCTTTAACTGCCTTATGCACTCAGCTGAATTTGGATCATTAGGCAATAGCTCAAACTCCTTCAATGCACATAGAGATCTCGTTTCTCCGCCACTTATTATGTCAAAGTTCAGCTGAATGGATATCTAAGAATATGGAACATGTTAAGTTTCCCAGAGCTAACTTGCTGGTTGCTTGCAATGTAAACACTTCTGAAAGTGCCATGTCCAATAAACTGGCTTTTTTGCCATTGACTTGCTAGCGGTTTCGGCAACTTGAGCTGAAGATGTAGGGTTCTCCATCTATCCACGACTTCAAGGCATTCAAAGAGGGGTGATAACTGTGCAATTCCTTCTTCTTGGTCTTTTTACATTTTAACTCAAAGTGAGGCTGAGGTGAATTTTTACAACAAAGTGTGAAAAGAAAACTTCTCGGCCTATGTTTCTAGAGATGATACAAGTACTAAGCAGATCAAGTATTCTATACCCGGTAGTTTAATGTCAAAACAAATTTAATCAGGGTCATGTTGCTCTGATCCAAAAGAGCAAAGTAGCGTATGTGGCACAACATTTTCAATCGACAAGTTACAACAGTATCATATTTGAAATCCTTTCTAAACACAAACAGATTAAAGGTAGTGCTGCCTAAAATTCTCTCTTCTCTTAGAAGGCTAATTCCAGGAAGATCAATCCATAATAATAAATTGTCCTTTTGGTTGTAAGACAAGATAGGAAACAGACTGCTAGTCCCCTGGCTTCCCAAATATTCAGATCTGTTGTTTTTTGACTAACCTGAAATATCAACCAGATTTGCGATCACATTCAAAATACACAAAACATGGCCACACGAAAGAAAGTCAATCCATATGGCAACTTGAGTCGAGTTTGGAGCAAATCATGGTCGAGCAGCAGGGCTTTCTTCAAGAGTAGAGTTGCGGGAGATCCTTTCACTTGGCAGACAGTTCTGCAAAAGGCCACTATTAGAGCTGCATGACTGTATAGACAAAAAACCTACATCTTTGTAAGGACTTTTAAGAAGTGAAGCAATTGTATATCAATTAAACTCATTAACCTATAGCATTTGGAGGATACGGTTCCGTGTACCAATTAGGCATTCCATTCACGGCATGTATCCCTTTTCGGAGATAAGGTTGAAGAATAGCCTGAGCATTTGGATTATCCCATATCAGCATCTTCCACTTTTCCTCATCATCCATCCAAATATGTGGAAGCTCCTCATTTTCACACAATCGCAGTTGCAAAGGAAACCTCTTCAGTTCTGGGCATTCGGACACTATCAATTCTTTCATGGAATTGCAGTTTATTGGGACTTCGCATATGCTCTTCAGCTGGGGTAGATCGTCTAGCACCAACTTCTCCAGCTTTGGGAGAGAAATTGAGGAAGGCTGGAAGGATGAAGGGGTGTTGTTTACAGGAGTCGTTATGCTTCCTTCTTGGCATTGTCCCGCTCCGCTTATCATCTCCACCATTCCTGGGCAATAAATGACCTCGATCGTTTGAAGATTTCGAAGATGGAGCAGCCACTCATGCGGAAACAGCTTTCTCATGTTATTGCAGTCAATTACGTGAAGAGATTCGAGGGACATATCTTCAATTGGCAAGTTTGGGGGAGGACCTCCGATTATCTCCTCCATCTTCTCACACCTGGTTACCATGATTATTCTCAGATTAGGGAAGTGAAGCATCCACTCAAATTCCACCGCTCTCTTCATTTTATTACAGCAATAAACCAAAATCGCTTCGAGACTAGGGAGAAATGGGAGCGAATATGGTGGTGGGGATGTAACTGCTGCTATTATCCCCACCATTTCCTCACATCCCCCTATTACAATCTCTCGTAGATGCGGAAGGTTGGATTTAGACCCACCGCCAAAGAGATACTTCAGTTTCGGACATACATGTATTTCCAAAACCCTAAGGCTCGGGAAGAGCTGAGGGGTAAGGGTTGGGGCAGGTATATCGATTACTTCTTCGTTTTGTCCTCCACAGAGGACCCCTAAGTTTTCCCATTCTTGTATATTTAGCTTCTCAAGGTATTCAAGCTGACTCATGCCAAGCAAATTTGTTAAACCGTTGCATTTTGTCATTGTCATTTCCCGCACATCTCGGGGAATCAAAATAAAGGGGCCGGTGCACTCCCCTTCCACACTCACAGTAGCATGACCCCACTTCCGAACGTGGACTCTCCTCTCCAATTTCTGAAATGGAGCCGGAAGGTGGCTCCTCTTAAATTTCCGAAATGGACCTGGATACCCAAATCGAGCATCATCACTTACTTCCACAATAAACTTTGACTTTTTTTTACCCACATTGAGGTTGTAATAGCGAGGGTTATTACTCTGCTCAATGACCCTCACACACTTATTGAAATCATCCACATTTTCGAGGTGGCATCTAAATGTCTCCAATGGCTCCAATTTTGTAATGTCTTCTTTATTTATTACCCCAACTTCAAACCATTGCAAGTTTAGTAAATGGTTCAGTGTTCCTTCATACAATCGCTCAATACGCGTTTGGGTAAGGTCAAGGTATCTCAAGTTCACCAGCTTTTCCAGACCCTCGAGCGCTTCAAGACTCCCACAATCCCTAGCGTCCAACTTTCTTAAAGATGTGAGCTTCCCTAGATAAGGAACACGGCGCAATTCCCGACACTCTCTAAGCAATAGTACTCTCAAGTTTACCAAGTCTGAGATGGAATTTGGAAGTTCTGTCATATTATGTCCACTCATATTTAGAACCTTTAGTCCCCGTAAATTTTTGAAGAAAGAATCAGGGATGACCGCATCCTGCGACAAGCCATAATCCAATAGAAGAGTTGATAGTTTAGGACAATTTGGTGACAAGTTCAACGGAAATTCACTAATGTTATTTATCATTAGAGATACTTTTTCCAAAGCATCCGTCCAATATTCCTCAAGTGGAATCTTCTTCAACCCCTTTCCCGCTTTTACAAACGAAGTGACACTCATGATGTGCAATGCCATGTCTCTAAGCAAATCGTGCATCTTCACTTTGCCCCCATGATCTTCCAATAGGCAAACATTTCCTAGCGTCTTTAGCATGCTGAGGCCTCTATCATATTGTTCCTTCCTAGTATTCAATCCACCAATCAATTCTTGGTCAATAAAGAATTCTATCAACTCAAACTCATCAATCAATTCATCTTCTGGATAAAGTGCACAAGATAAGAAACACTGTTGGATATTGGGATTACCAAGGCGATCATAACTGACTTTCAGATTCATTAACAACTTCTTCTCCATATCTGTTTGGCCCATACTTGATTCTTTCAATTTTGTCAATAAATCTCTCCATGGAAACACATCGATCACTCCTCGCATGCTTCTTGCCATCATGATTACTCCCATCGGCAAGCCTGCGCATTCTTTAACAATGGACTTCACAATTTCTTCAATTTCCAAATTAAGTGGCATTCCAGGTCCAAGCTCATCCAAAAACAAACTCTCGGCTTCTTCTTGAGATAGAGGCTCGATTTTTATCTTTTCTTGACATTGCATCTGGCGGCACACATCAAAAGATCGAGTGGTTAAGACGAACTTAAATCCACGTGCTCTAAGAGGGATTCCCACCTCTTCAAGATCAAGATGTTCCCACACATCATCAAGAATCAATACACAATTCGTCTTTCTTTCTAAATGCTCCGACAACATCGCTGCTCGTTTCTTCTCATCCTCATCCTCCATAATGCCACATTTTAATGCCTTCTCAATACCACTCTGCAACTTATAAATGCTGAAATCTTTGGACACAGTGATAAAAATGACACCATCGAAAGTTGCATCGTTGAGAAGTCTATTATGTATGTGCATCATAATAGTTGTCTTCCCAACACCACCCATTCCATAAATACCCAATTTGCATCCATGATTCTTCGTAAGATGGTCCCAAATCAACTCAACGTTCCTATGAATCGCTTCACCTGTTAACTCTCGTTCCAAAAATTTGACTCCTTTGGCATCTCTCTCTTCTATGAGCAGTGTTTGCGGAAGCGTTTTTCCTATGAGTTCATCCACTTCTCTCGTCAATGTCTCCACCTGTTCCTTTGGTGGCAAAGTTTCCGCATGGGCTTGGCCAATTATTTGGAAATTATCTCTTGCTCTTTCTGTTTCTTTCAGCCATTTCTGGACACATCTCCTCGGCTTCTTCCGAACTGAGGAAGCAGCAGACTCTATCTCCACCTGCTCCTTTATGAAAGCTTCTTTGTCGTCGAGTTCTTCCACTTTTCTTTTCAAGTTTCTTATCATTTCATCGTTGGCATAGATACTCCGTAAGTCCATGGTTGCAGAACACCTGTTCATATCTATTTTATAGAAACATATGTTAGATTTCAATGAAATAATCTGGGGATATTTAAGGATCTAATGGAACCATAGTAACGATGTAGATTAATCAAGACCACCTTGTGATGATGATGGGCCTGTTGTATTTGTTGCCGCCTCTAGAACTTGCAAATCGTGAGAGTTGCTTGAATGTGGTAATTCAATTGAGGGTTCTATGTTCATTGGAGTTGGCAAGGGAAACAAACGGGTATCATTCCCATCTTCCTTATCACACCTTGGGTGAAGCTGATTAGGATGCTGGACAGTGTTGGGCGGACTTGTATTGCTGACTCTGCTGAGTACAGGACCCACTTCCACTACACACAGTTGACTATCCTGCGGATGATTCGTACTGTCCACATCAAGAGATGAATCATTCTGTAATCCTGCTGTTGGATTATGCAGTTCATTCATTTGTATTTCCTCAGAAGTGTTTACATTTACATCACGAGATTCTGGCAGAGAGTTAAAAAGAGTTGAACTGCCTGGTGAAGGTGGATGCGAAGTGATTCCACCTGCAAATAGTTCGTCAGAGCTTAGATACTGTTCATTTGTATATTAAGGAATGCTGGTTGAGGTTATGTTACTGAGTCGAGGACCAGGTAAAACATCACCTGCAGTGAACTTCCGCGGTACATTTGACGTACTGTTGTCAAGGACCTGATCGTATTGTTCATTCCCCATTTCATGAGTTGGCTGGTCGAGATGCACTTGTGGCTTGCTTGGATCAAGAGATAATGAAGCCAGTTGCGGGACAGATAAAGTAATTTTGTCATAAGCAACATCCAGAGACATGGTTGGACTCTGCTGCGCATTCCTTGTCTCATGATTAATGGATTGATGTTGAACACTTTGAGGTTGACGAACTGGTTGCACTAAAATATTTGAGTGTAAGATCGGTCAACAATGGAAATTTCAAATCAAGCCATGGGTACAGTTAAATAACTTCTATAACTTGATCACACAAATATATGTACAAGAAAAATCAACATGCTCGTAAGTCAAATATTTTGATGAAAGAAACTGTGCAGTAAAAAGATAATGAAATTGGACATATAAAATATGCAATGATACCACTGTATTTGGGAACTGATGCGATATAGAAAGAGGTGAATTTGAGTTATTCTAGAGAGAGTTGATAATACGAATAAGTATCACTTCTGTAATGAAAGCATTAATGCTCACTCGAGTAAGATAATCTGGGAATGCCTGTGATTCATTCGGTACGACAATATCTATTTAGATAAATCAAGACATACGTTGTGATGATGACGGATCTTGCAGGGGAATCGAACTGGTTACAATTCCAAATGATTCATGGCAGCTTGGAAGTGGTTCGTAAGAATGCTGATTGCAATCCTGCAAGCAGTTTGATTTACCTACAGCAGGTGATTGATCATACTGGCATGATGATGGCCCTGCTAGAGTCCGCTGGTCATTCATTTGCATTTGGGATTGAATGGAACACTGTGGTTGATGCAAATTAAGAGAATGCAGTACATCTTCCGCTGGAGCTATCGTTGAACTTTTACCTGTGTGTTGCTCATCAAAATTAGGATATGGTTGGTTGGAACACGGGAGAATGCCTATTGTCTACTGGATCCAGTGGGTCCAGTGGACACATGCAACACATTCGATGTATTGTTATTAAGGAATAGGTTACTGACTCTCTTCACATTTGAAAAGTTGCGTGGGAAAAGCCTGTTTATTGGAGATTTTTAAAAGTCACAACTTTGGTTAAAAAGCACGACGCGTTTACGTTGAAGACTGTAATAGATGTTTTTTCTCCACGACTAGATGAATGTATAGAAACTTCGCATGAACATACCATGGCTATCATGTGTCACTTGCAGCATTTCCCAAATCATATCTAGATAGTCTTGGTCAAACACTTCCATCAAATCTGAAGAGTTGGGAAATTGACGGTTGGCTTCTCTTCTCTCTTCATCAGCCACCTCAGCTTGAGTTGGCATGGATAGTGATTGTGGTTCCATGAAGGATTGACCGTGGGTTTCTCTGCCCTCTTCTTCAGCCACCTCTCTGCTCTCTTCTTGAGCCACCTCAGCTTGAGTCGGCATGGATAGTGATTGTGGTTCCATGGAGGATTGACCATGGGCTTCTCTGCTCCGTTCTTCAGCCACCTTATCGAGTAACGACCGCATTAGCGTTCTTACGTGGTCTGGCACTTCTGTGCAAATGGAAATCTCTTCATTTGGGACTCCAAGCAAGTGACCTTTCACTCCTGTAAGGTCTCCAGAGAATTCTTGCCTACAGTGATGACAACGCCATATGTTATCTCCCAGTCTGTCGACGAATTTCCAGGCTATATCATCTTTGTTATAAACCTGCAAGCAAATAGAGCGCACCCCATCATATGTTATCCCCATTTTTTATATATCTTCTTAGCACGCATAGCATTATTCTCAGGCAGATAATGTAGCTACCACAAGTACTAAAGCCACCTGATTTTGTAACAATTCCATTAGCGTGCTTATGTGCTCTGGCACTTTTGTGCAAGAGGCAATCCCTTCTTTTGGTTGTTTAAGAAAGTGACTTTTCACTCTCGTGACTGTTCCAGAGGATTCTTTATGGCAGTAAGGGCAACGCCATTTCTTGCCCTCCAGTCTAACCACGAATTTCCAGGCTATATCTTCAGGTCGCGGCATCTTGTCGTCTTGATTATCAACCTGCAGGCAAAGAGAGCGCACACAATTATATAACGTACCGATCTGGTGTATATTTTCCTAGCGCGTATAGCATTATTCTCAAGCAAATAATAGCATTCACAAGTACTAAAGCGGCAAAGCCAAACTGCACATTAATATTCAACAGACCCAAGAATAATTTCCTTTTTTTGAGACAACAAACACAGGATCAACTCAAAGACAACTTGGAAATTGCGGACTACTTTCTCAAGAAAATAATTAATTCTAAAATTATAAGGAGATGTGGGGAATCAAAATATCGTTATATGTTGACCGAATCGTTGCAGGCAAAGTAAAGTCCAAAATAGATCCGGATATTAACTTATAAAACAAGAATCCCAAATTCGTGAGAAATAGAGCTAAAACATCTTGCCTGGTGTTCGAAAATGGAGATTTCTGGCGTAACTCGACCCTTTCGAGGGGCTGCAATCCACCGTTGTCACTCTTCCCCTCTCTCTTCTCGCCCCTTCTCTCTCTATTTCTTGGTCTCTCTTCAAGAAGTTTATTGCATCTCACAATTACGTCACCCACCTACATTCAGATCATTTAACCCTTCATTTCGCATAGAATCCATCAGATTTAATTGTTCAGTGCGCATATATTTGATCCAGTTAAATAAGGATGTTCAGTTGGAGAGTCTTTATTTGATTCTTACAAATGGAAAATGGCAAAGATGAGGACGAAGCAACATACCAGTTAGAACAGAAAAAGCAGATTCAGATGCATATGCAAGTGGCACAGATGCACCTCAAGAAGTAGAACTAAGTAGCTGTTCTCGAGATTCGGAAGCACTGGTCACTGGTCAGCATCCAGGAATCCAGCAAAGAGTTCTCCTTTCGTTGAAGGTGGAGATCCAATTCCTAGAGTAACAAAAGCATAGGCCTGCTGCTGGAAATAGGAATGAACAGCTTTTGGTGAAGAATCAAGGGGAACTCTGCCACAAAGACGACAGAACGGTTGCTTAAAATGCACGCAGGACATGTACTGTCTTTTCTTAATCATTTCATTATGTTTTTTCTATTAGAGAGAGAGAGAGAGAGAGAGTGAGAGAGAGAGTCAGAATTGGTGAAAGTCTTGTATTCAGATCAACAATACTGTTGAAAGCTAGAGATATGCTTTATTTTATTGTACTGTACTCCATTAATTTCCAACAGCAATTGCCATTGCTATTTGCAAGTGCTTAAAATTTTTCTTTTTTGGCAAATATTTGGTAGTGCTTAGATTACTAATTTGTAAAAGTTTAGTACTCCTTGTTGTCCAAAAGCAATTTCAACTAGGGTTTTGGAGCATCTTTAGCCACATCGAAGCCTCAGGGAGTTATCCTCGCATTATCTTTTTCTTTTTCATCGTACACTATATAGCCCAAATCTAAAATAATTTTTTTCATAATTTCTAAATAATTGAAAAAGACCTTTTTTTCCTCTTTAAAGATTTGATTGTTTTTACTCCATCTCACGTAACTTTGACTTTTCTATTTATTTTTCCTCCGATTCTACGAAATAATATATTTACAATATTTTCATCAACAATTACCATTATCCAAATTAGTCCCTGTGCATTAAAATTTTGAATGTTTTAATATGTTATCTATGTGGTCTTATTATTTAGTATATTAAACCAAATAAAAAAATAGTTAACTAAATAACCTAGTAATTAAATACCTTCTACCTTGTTTATATCACTTGCAAATATGCAAAATTGAAAAATATTTTCATTATTCACGATAATATTTAGACATATATTCTTTTCAATTATAAAAGCATTTTCATTGAATAATTATTTTAAGGGATATAAACGACAATTTTTAAAAAATATATATATTTTTTCAAAATTGTTTACCTTACGCGAAACAAACAGAGGTTTATTATTTTTTGGGTTATCAAAATAGGAGTACATGCCTTGAAAGGAGAATCTCAAGCAGACCTTACTCACTAAGCATGGATCTAGAGGAGCATTAACAGTGTTGGGTAATTGACTCCCGTATTGTTGCCATCAAAAGGAGTGAATGGTGTTACTCGAGAAAACGTATTTGCCTTTGAGCCAATTTCAGCTTTGGCCATGAGGAAACTCACACGAATGTGCACCCAAGGAACTTTTGAGCCCATTCATCTTTTTTTTTTCCAGCCCGAAATGATACTACTTACATGAGAATTTTTAAAAATTAGTGTATCGAATAAGGTGGAAAACTATTATGGAACGTTAAACTATGGTTCACCAACCGCCAAACTCTCTAGACTTTACAAAAAAAAATGAAAAATGAAAAACAAAATTAACCTAAGAAGGCTACTGCACTATTTTCCTCTTCATACTCTATTCCATCTTAATTTATACAATGGTTAATACCCTAAAAAACCCCCCCCCCCAAACTTATATATCTATGACACATTTACCCCCAAACTAATTTTTTGACCATCAAAAACTTTAATCTGGTACATTTATGATAAATTTACCCCAAATGATCACAAAAATCCTAAACTAATACACTTATGATAATTTTATCATAAATTAATTTTTTTAATAGTCAAAAACCCCAAATTAATATACTTGTTACAAATATACCATTCGTAAAATTGGATTAGTAACACACAAAATTTTTACAATTGTGACAAAATGAGAACAAAATCTCAAATTGGTACACTAGTTAACTATCACGTATCATCCAATTCAACAATTTTGAAAACCGACAGAAGAAAATTAACAGGTGGTAAATTTGTCACAAATGTTTCAGTTTATGGTAAATTTGAGTTTGGGGTTTTTGATTGTCAAAAATTAGTTTGAGGTAAATTTATCACAAATGTATCGGTTAGGGCTTTTCAGGTATTAACTCTATATTATATAAATGTCCAATTTTCTTACGTCTAGTGTTGCTCTTTTTTCCCTCAAGAAATTAGTTGCATTGTATTAATTAGGAAAACCTTGGAATTAGTGTTGCTCATTTACTTTGCATAAATCATTACTCAAATTTAGAATTTTACCTACACTAATTAATTCACGAGACCAATTTCGTATACAATCTGGATCATTAGACCAAAAAGAAAAAAAAAATTCCACCAACGGATGATTTAAAGAAAAATAATAACTTATCAACTTTTAAGGAAAATTACTATTGACACGTGAATTTTTGCCCAAAAGTCTTATCCGCATATTTATGAGATTCAGCGATCAAATTCACTAATAATTTGACCCCTAGTAAAATTACATTCGTAATTCCGCGTTCTCAATCTCTATTGCATTATTTCGCATTTAAAATTGCAACTAATAAGATTGTGAATTCTTGTGAACCAATCCTAAATTTTCCGCTGCAAATTTGAACGGGAATTCTTGTGAAAGTTTTGGACGCGGCACCTATCGGAAATCCTGTCCTGTCTGCTCCCTCCTTCCGACTGACCGAAATGATCAACTGGAGGCCACTTTCAACAAGACATTCATGCGTGCGTAAATAAAAGGGATTAGCAGTGTGAAAACACACATAAGGAACAGGAACAGGGAGGGAATCGGGAGCCGAAATCGTGGAATTCTGGGTGAAAAAAAGAGAAAAAGTGGTTCAAAAGTGGACACAGCAGAGAAAAACCAGCACCCACTCATAATGAACCGTATCTTCAGCAAAGATTTAGTGTAAAAAGTAAGGAGCAGGAAAGAACCCGGCTGAAGGGAGGCTTTAGTCAAGCATTCACAGAGTCACGGCTCGATCATTACGTATAGAGCTGGTGGGTGAGAAAAGAAAACAGAACTAGACACTAGCTGGAAACCCATTACATATTTTAGTTGGTAGTTACAAATTATTAAAATGTCTATTTTCTAGAATGTGGAGTAAGACTCTAATCTGATTATTCTATATTTTAATTAGCCACTTTCAACAAGACATTCATGCGTGCGTAAATAAAAGGGATTAGCAGTGTGAAAACACACATAAGGAACAGGAACAGGGAATGGGGAGCCGAAATCGTGGAATTCTGGGTCAAAAAAAGAGAAAAAGTGGTTCAAAAGTGGACACAGCAGACAAAAACCAGCACCCACTCGTTATGGACCATATCTTCGGCAAAGATTTAGTGTAAAAAGTAAGGAAATAAAAAGCAGGGAAAACCCAGCTGAAGGGAGGCTTTAGTCACGCGTTCACACGGTCACGGCTCGATCATTACGTGTAGAGCTGGTGGGTGAGAAAAGAAAACAGAACTAGACACTAGATGGAAACCCGTTACATATTTTATAGTTGGTAGTTACAAATTATTAAAATGTCTATTTTCTAGAGGCCTGGCTCATCAAGGGAGATTACCGCCGGGCCCCCCACTTAAATCACGGAATTACTTTGAGAGTCGTGACTACTCAGGGAGTCGAATCCCTGACCTAGTGCCAAATCAGGGGTACGCCTTAATCAGTACAGACCATGCATGGGTGGGTGATATTATCTACTTTGTTTAGCTAGATTATATTTCAAATTTTTACATGGATGATATGGCAATAAGTTAAAGTGATAATATAAAAAGTAATCCAATTGAATTAGTAAAAAAAAATAGAGAAAAAGTCCCATTTGATGAATTCAAAAACGAAATGGACAATCATATTGTTGGAAGTTTGTTTGTAAAACAAAATAAAGTGCTTTTCTCTTTGTCCCACATAGGAGAAATGGGAGAAAAATGGCTAATTTATAAGTGTGAAGTTTCATTTGTAAATCTAAAGGAATGACTGGGGTGGGCTAGACCCCACCATACCCGTGTGCGGGTGCGCGATTTTGGCGCACTTAGCCCGCGCCCGCGATTTAATTAGCACTAATCCCTTTCAATTTTATTTTTATTTTTATTTCGTACGGTTATCTTATTAACTTTAATCGATTCAAAGGTTGTTTTGTTTATTGTGAATTTTCGGAAATTAATTAATTAATAAATAATAATTTCGAAATTTTTATTTATTAAATAATTATTATTTTATTTATTCCAAAATTTTTATTTGTGTCTTTTCAAGGCAACCTTGCATATGATACCGTTCGGTTTGCAACCTTCCCGAAGGGTTGCATGGGTTCGGTTTTGACTTCTTACGAATAGATACCTTTGTTTACTTGAACAATTTTCGAAGGAATGTGTTTATTCATTTCGCAACTTTTCACGAAGAGTTGTCTTCGTTTTTTTTTTTTTTTTTTAAGACTATGTTATATATATACTTGTCGATCGAGGAAGAAAGAGAGTGATCATTTTTCATCTTTTCGAGTCTTCTTTATGGAAAAAAAAAAAAAACGACATCCATCCTTTCAATTGTTTCCTAGAGAGATCATGGAGAAATACTAGAATTAGCATTCTCAATTTGAGACTTTGTTGTATCCCTGGAGGATATTTGCCGGTGACCACAAGAACTTTGTGGGGCAAATAAATCCTTAAAGAAAGTGATATCACGCCTCAAAGTCCGACTCGAGTACTCAAAAGATCCATCTTCATTATTCTACCCTATTCGAAGCCATATTTTCCCAACACATATTAGTGAATTTATATTAAGATATATTTTATCCGATTCATATTACAAGCAATGTGAGGATGAAAACATGAACATAACTAAATAGAAAATAATTGAATAAAGGATAGGCCTCATTGAGGCGTTGTTAACACCCAAATCATCACTGGTGTTGTCACTGTGTTGCTGCCCCTTTGCAGTTTGAGACGCCTCGATTGGATCCCTCTGCTGCATCAGGAGATGTCTTACTGCAGCGCTCAAAGTTGGCGCGTTGCTATTGTTATTGCTATAGAGAGTGACTGATGAACTTACATAATTGAGTTGATTTTGTCGTATAACTGAATTTGATCAGTCAATTTTACTTGTCGGGAGTGCTTCCAGTCTCAAGGCACCGGTAATAAAGTTTCCTTTCAGCAATACTTCTGACCAAGTCTTGGGGGTGCGTGACAAAATTCTGTCAGAAATAGTTTTAGAACAGTAAATTTTTCTATTTCTATTTCTAGTAAGAGTTTAAGCAAAAATAACCGTTTGATAACAACACAAAATTTCTACTCTAAAAATAGAAATTCGTTTGATAACACAACAAAATTTCTTCCTTTCGGACGGCGACGGCGACGACCGGCGACCTTTTAATATAAAAAATCAAAATAAAAATGATTTATTAACAAAAAAAATAAAATAAAATAAGAATATCATTTTATTTTAAAATAAAAATATCCTTAAAAATAAATTTATTTTATTTATTCTATTTTATTTTATTTTACGAATAAATTTATTTTAAAATGAATAAAAATAAAAATAAAAATAAATTTATTTGGCAAAACACTCAAGACAAATAAAAATAAATTTATTAAATTTTATTTTTAATAAAAATAATTTATTTTTATTTATCATAAATAAATTATTTTTAATAAATTTAATAAATTTATTTTTAATAAACTAAAAATAAAATGATAAATAAAAATAATTTATTTATTTTAATAAATTTATTTTAATTTATTTTAATAAATTTATTTTAATTTATTTTAATAAATTTATTTTTAATTTATTTTAATAAATTTATTTTTATTTTTAAATGAATAAAATGAATATTTTTATTTTTATTTTTAATAATATGATATTTAATTAAATTTATTTTTAATAAATAAATTTATTTCGAATAAATTTATTTATTAAAAATAAAAATAATATTTATAATAAAATTTAAAATTTAAAATAAAAATGAATAAATGATATTTTATAATAATTTTTATTTTTAAAATGATATTTATTTATTTTTAAGGATTTGTTTAATTTATTCGTAAAATAAATATTTATTTGTAAAAATAAAAATAAATATCATTTTATTTATTTGAATAAATTTCATTTTAAAATGATTTATAAAAATAATTTATTTGGCGATCGGTGGCGGCGGCGGCGGGTGGTCGGCGACTAATGGACGATGGTCGGCGGCAAACGGATGAAGGACCAGTTGACGAACGATGAGAAAATTTTTGATTTCTCATTCAGTTCCAGAAATCGAGTAGAAAATTTCAACTTCGATTTCTATTCCAAACCTATTTCAATGAATAGAAATTTATTCCAAATAGAAAAACGGAATAGGTTTATCAAACGGATTTCTATTCCAAAAATGTGCGGAATAGAAAAATTGTTCTAAGTAAATTATGGGTTATCACGCACCCTTAGAAACCAATGAGTTATTGCCTAAGTTTTCCTTTTTCATTTTCTAGCCACGTTGGTGCAGCTCCTGTTCAAACAAGAATAGTTAATTGATAACTGAATTTAGCGAACTTAATGGGTCGACGGGGATGCTCAATAATGCTAGACTTTTGAAAACTAAAACAGCAATTAATCTTTTATTAAGGGTTCGGGCAGAGAACAAATAAAAAAGCAAGAAAAGAAAGAGTGAGTTGTACGAAAGAAAAGGGGGAGAGCTAAGGGACAAAAGAGAAAAGGCCCATTCTGTTTAGGATGTTGGTTGAAAAAAGAGGAACAGAACAAAAGAAAACGAAAACGAAGAGAGAATCCAAAGCAGCTGAGAGTAAAAAAGAAAAAAGAAAAAAAGAAACTTAGGGCTTCTGCGACAGGGATCATCTTGATGCGTTCTTGATATTGCATAATGTGCCGTTGGTGTCTGTTTAAATCCATGTTCAGTCGACACCAAGTCATTGTCGTTTTTGCATGTTGCTCTAATTACTTTTCCTACCTTTTGTTTTGTATATATTAATATAAAAATTATCCACATAAAAAACTAATTAATTATTAACAATCAGATTCATATATGGTTGTGAAATATCAAATTCTGATATGCACAGCAGAATTAAAATGTACATGTTTGAGTCATTTATTTACTTGAATAAAAATACATCCATCTAATTATAATCAATCATCTATTAGAATGTCAGATCTTCCTATCTATGACCTATTTCAGTATAACAACTTTTAATGGGATAAAACGACTTATAGGCATAAGCTACCATTTTATAGACTAAAGAGGTGACCTAGCAAACTTTTTAATAGTGTGTCAACTGGGCCCCTCCTATTACGGGCTTCAATTAAACATAATTACTTACACTTTATTGCTCAACTAGGCTTATTATTAATAGATGTCAAAACTCAATTCAGTAAAATCAACCACTGGGATTCGCCCTAGTGGCCACCCTTCCAACATGGAAGGGGAGGTGAGGGTTCAAATCCCCACCTTCTCGGGGGGATGGGGTGGGGACGCGTAAGTTTGAGAGTGGGTTTGACCCCACGCCCGGCAAAGCAGGCGGGGCAAAAGTCCGAGTGAGTGTAGAATAGGAATAGAGTAGGACAGACCAAAAAAAAAAAAAAAAAAAAATTCAGTAAAATCACTTAAGGGTTTAACATATATTAGAATATTCATTAACCCGATTATTTACAATAGGAAAACAATTAATTAATGTAAACCCATATTATAGGAAATTTCCAACATTCTCCCACTTGGATTACATTAATTAACTTATTTTTATTTTGAAAAATATTTTATATTGAAAAAGACACTTTTGGGTTAATAACTGAAAATTTGTTTAAAGAGGCCATAATTTTTTAAAAATAATAATATTCCAATAATGGCATTTTAAAACCAATCCAATCCTATATAACCTCAGTATAGGATTATAAGGATCAATGTGTTGAGAAAATACCGCAACACATGACTTTCCATAATCACATATAACAAGCATTATATTTTCATGGATCATGGGTCTAGTAATGTAGTAAGAAATAGTGTCAACATGTGATCAAAATATACACTATTTCTTATCGATCCTTAATACAATTTCTCAACGATATAAAATTGCATTAGCACAATTTCTAAATTACATGAAATTGTATGACTATGTCACAATCCAACATGAGATCTCATAATTAGTAACATCCAGTTGTTTTTAAACTAAAAATTTGTTTAAATATATTGTTTTATACTTACATTTTTCAGTCGATAAGAGAAAGGATAACAATAGAATCGACAATAATGATCATCAAAAGTAAATGATTTAATAGACATCATAAATGCATTATCAGTTTGCATATAACTATAATATCTAGAAATACAAATCATATAGCTCCCACTAACCAAAGAGATTAAAAGAATCTAAAACACTTATATTCTTTACATGTTCTTTAAACAAAATGGGTTGTAAACTTTTTGTTAGAGGATTAGCCGACATGGACTAAGTTCTGATATTTTTTATCACGGTATCTCCCTTTTTGACCAAGTCCTTAATAATATAATATTTGATCTCCATGTGTTTGGACGCATTGCTGATCTTATCATTCTTGGAATAAAACATAGATGCGGTGTTGTTATAGTAGATCACCATAGGTCTAGCAATAGAGTCCACAACTTGCAATTCTGACATCAAATTTCTGAGCCAAATAGCTTGAGTTGACGTGCTGTAACATGCTACAAACCAGCATATATTATAGAGTTCGTAACCAAGGTTTGCTTTGTGCTCTATCAAGAAATAGCACCTCCAACCATTGTAAAAATATATCCATAAGTTGATTTTCTATCATCTGAACAACTAGCAAAATCAGCATATGAATATCCAATTACCTTTAGGTCCTCTACTCCGCTATACATGAGCATGGAGTCTTTTGTTCGTTGTAGATATCTCATCACTTTTTTTAGCTGCAATTCAATGTTCATAACCTGGATTCGACAAATATCTCCCAAGAGTATTTACAGCAAAAGTAATATTAGGTCTGGTACATATTTGTGCAGACATAAGACTGCCAACTACACTAGCATATGGAACATTCTACATTACTTATTTTTCAACATTATTCTTGGGGCAATGTTCTATGCTCAATTTATCTCCTTTCACAACAGGAGTTTCACCAAACTTGTAGGCTTGACACGATCTATATAACTTTTCTAAGACAATCCTAGAACCTTCTTAGATCTATCACGATGAATCTCAATGCCTAGAATAAAAGAGGCTTCCTCAAGGTTTTTCATATCGAACTTTATAGATAGAAAACTTTTTGTGTCATTCAATAGATCAACATTTCTACTAGGAAACAAAATGTCATCTATATAAAGTACTAAGAAAATATATTTACTCGCACTTACTTTCATGTAGATGCATTGATCAAACTTGTTTTCTTCAAAACCAAATGATCACAGAAACCTTGTGAAATTTCAAGTACCACTGACGTGATGCTTGCTTGAGATCATAGATAGACCTTTAAAGTTTGCACACCATATGCTCCCTTTCGGCTTCTTTAAATCATTCAGGTTGCTACATAATACTTCTTCATCCAGATCTCTATTTAGAAATGCTATCTTGACATCCATTTGGTGAAACTCTAAGTCAAAATGAGCCACCAATGCTAAAATTATCCAAAAGGAGTCTTTAGTAGACAATGGAGAAAAGATTTCAGTGCAATTAATGCCTTCTCTTTGTGTGTATCCTTTGCGACTAATCTTATATTAAATCTCTTTATGTTGTTTTTATTGTCTTTCTTGGTTTTGAGTACTCATTTGCAGCCGATCGGTTTATACCCAGTAGGTAAACTAACAAGTTCCCATACTTGATTATTTGACATAGAAATCATCTCGTCCTTCATTACTTCTAACCATTCATCTACATGACCACTATTAAGAGCTTCTTTGATGGTTGTTGGATCAATTATATGGCAGCTTCCCCAAGATAGACATGATAATCATTTAGAGGCGTTAGTCTTCTTTGTCGTTGTGATCTTCGCACAGGCATTTCCAGAGCCACATCATTCGTCAGGTGAATTTCATTTGTAATAGGAGGATTTACCGTCATATCTCCGATGTTTGCTTCTTGCTAAATTTCCATTCTACAAGTCTCT
This sequence comes from Eucalyptus marginata, assembly GCA_014182565.1. Taxonomy (NCBI): domain Eukaryota; kingdom Viridiplantae; phylum Streptophyta; class Magnoliopsida; order Myrtales; family Myrtaceae; genus Eucalyptus; species Eucalyptus marginata. The sequence continues at coordinate 9,898,181 of CM024590.1, read as the reverse complement.
CGCATAGAATCGTCATTCAAGATAAACTATGGAATAGAGACCGTTTTGTTTGGTTATTCCCTTTCAAAAGATTGAGAAAAATGCTCTTCAGTAACATCTAATTCTAGGAATTTGGCAATTTGGGATTCAACGATTCTAGTGCCATGAGTAGGACAATAGAACCTATACCCTTTGGAATGGTCAAGGTATCCAATAAAGTAATATCTAGTAGTCCTAGGTTCAATCTTCATCTAAGAAGAATCATAAATTTTCACCTCTGTATGACATCCCCAAACTCGAAAGTGATTCAAGCTTGGTTTCCTCCCCGTCCACAATTCAAAAGGTGTTTTCGGCACTAATTTACTAGGTACATGATTCAATATATTAGTTGTTATTTTAATTGCATCACCCCATAAGTATTCAGACAAATTAGAACTGCCCATTATACTTTGTTTCATCTCCATGAGTGTGCGATTGCACCATTTAACTACACGATTCTATTCAGGACTTCTAGGCATTGTATACGAGTGACAATACCACAATCTTGCTAATATTTAGCAAACGATTTCATTTGTTGTCCAGTCTCAGTATATTGCCCATAATACTCACCACCGCATTCAGATCTAACAATCTTGATAATTTTTCCCAATTGTTTCTCAATTTCATTGTGAAACACTTTAAATATGTCAAGAGCATCAACCTTCTCCTTAATTAGATAAACATAACAATAATATGAGAAATCATCAATGAATGTGATAAAGTACTTATTTCCATACAAGGTAGTTGAGTATGGCCCATTAAAATCCGTATGAATTATCTCCAATAGATTTTGACTGCGAGTAATGCCTTTCTTCTTAATTGTAGTCAATTTTCCTCTCACACAATCAATACAAGTCCAGTATCATCTTAATCAAGAGGAGGAAGAATATCAGCCTCGACGAGTCGCTTCACCTTTTCTTTGGAGATATGCCCTAATCGCTTATGCCATGGCAATAGAGATCTTTATTTGATTAAGGATCTCTTAACAACATTATTCTCAACAATGAATGAACAATATGGTTTATCGAGAGATAAGGATAATCGATATAATCCATCAGTCAGATTCCCAATAATTCTAGAATCATAACTCAAATCCACTCTTTTATTTGCAAAATAAAGATAATATCCAGTTTTGTCAAGTGAAGAAAGAGATATCAAGTTTCTCCTAAAACTATGAACATAAAAGACATTATTCAAAATATGTTGAAAATCAGAGTCTAAATTCAAAACAACTGTGACTTTGCACTCCACATCAAAGCCAATATCGTTTCCAACTTTAAGCTTTGACTCTCTTAGACTTGGATTCCTTAGATTTGTAAGACATTATAAGGTAATAGTCACATGAACAGTAACACAGAATCAAGCCACCAAGAATTTAAAGGAACATCAACTACATTTGATTCAAAACAAACCAACAACTCACCTTGGTGACTTTCTTTTCTTGCTTTTGGCCAAGTGTTGAACTTGTGCAATTAGCTCTCTTGTGACCCTACTTCTTGTAGTAAAAATACTTGAAATCCTTATCTCTATTTCTCCCATTATTCCCATTTTTCTTGAAGTCTTGGCCTTTCTTTGGACCATGAACATTTGACCCTTTAGGTTTCTATTTTCCTCTAGATGAACTCAACTTGGCATTGGCAATTAAGAGGGCGAATTCATACTCTCATTCTTTAACTTTTCCTCATCAGTCACACATTTGGTAATCAAGGCATTGACGCTCCATGTCTCATTCTAAGTGCTGTAAGTAGTCTTAATCTTGCTAAATTCAGCTGGTAGAACATTTAAGGTGTGATACACAATATAATCTTCAGAATGGACAATTTTATAGGCCTTAAGTTTGGATTGAATATAAATCATCTTCAATATAAATTCTCTAACACCCATAGCAGCATCATGTCTCATGTTTGTCAACTCAATTAGCAAGTTCCCAACTTCAACCGTATTTGAGACTCTATATCTTTCTTACACTGCTTCAAGGAACTGTCTCGTATTTGTATCTTTTGGCAAACCACTAATGAGATGCTCGGCAATGGACCTCTTCATAGCAATGAGGCTTAGTTGGTTGGATTTTTCCCATCTTGCATAATAGGCCTTTTGATCTGCAGTACTTTAATCATTGGGCTTGGAAGGTTCATCCTCACATAGAGCTAGATCCATATCCACAATTCCGAGAGCAAACTCTATATATTGCTTCTATCTCTTAAAGTTTGATCTAATTAACATTTCGACCGTCGCATTGTTATTGTTTACAGTAAAGGTAACTGTTTGTTACACATAATGCAATAAGATCAATTATGGACAATAAACAATTCAACAAAAAATAATTAATACACCATAAACTCTCATTTGGGTAGAGTGTATAATGCACCATTATTTTCCACAGCATGAAGTTTGTAAAGCGACAACAAGGAGAATTACATATAATTGTCAAGGATCCATCCCTTTTGACAGACAAATCATTTAGATTATACATCTCCGTGATATTAATATATAGAGACGATAATGAGAATTACATATAATCATCAATGGCTTATTTGCTTTGTGCAAATATACTAATTTTTATCAATAGGGAACTCCAAAATTTTTTTATAAATAATTTTCCATTTAATCAATGCCCAAAATTCATCAAACACTATAAAGCACTTTACGACATGTGCTTCCCAAGATCGTATTGCATTTATCAAACAACAATTTTTGCCACAATTTTTATTTTTTTTATATTCCATATTTTTCATGTAATTAAATATGGATAACAATAAATAATTCTAAATAGATATTTAAATATGCCTAAATTATAATCAATCATACCAAATATTTGTTAAATTGAAATTAGGCATATTAAAAAAAAAAAAAATAGAAAACAAACCCCAAAATATATTGGATCTGCGTGGCCCATGCCCTTACATGAGGTATTCCTCTTCTTTTTTTTTTTTCTTTTTTTTCTATTTTTTAAAGATGGCTAAAATTTGGCCAAGCGGGTTTGAGCCAGAGAATTCTGGCCACGGCCCGATGGAATGGTTCTGGGCTCACGCCCATGAACCAGGAAGAAGCAAGTTGGGCTTACGCCCATATATCGACCTAGCCTGGCTAGAGGTCTTCTTCAATCTCCATCCCAGCCCCAAAGTCTGCAAATCGAGTCACATGACCCGATTTCGACCCGAACCTAAAAAACACTTATTATGGTTGATTTTTGATGAAATATTTCTATAGGTCTTACTTCTAACATCATTATAAATTGACTATAGTGAATTAAACAAAAAACAAACAAATAAGTCATCCATATTCAAGCTTCAAAAATTTCGGATCTAACACCCATGACCGAAATTCGGTTTTCTCAAGTTTAAGTCCAAAAAACTCACCTTAATGCAACCTAAAGATTCTAATATATATATAGCAATACCCATGCAACAATTTATAACGAACACCATTCGATTGCAAGTAATTTAAAAATTCTAGAACTTTTTTCAAGGTATAAGCCCTAGAATTTCAAATTCAAAATTCTCATTTAATTCTCAACGAAACTATACAAATTATATGGTTGGAAAGGTCTCGACATGTAGAACAAAAGCCTTAAGGTTTCAAAATCAATCGATCAAAAAGTCCACATGAAAAAATAACAACAATATTCGGTTCAAGCAAAAAAATTTCGAATTTGTTTATAAAAAAATAATTTTGGGTTCTACAATCATATATGATCTACTCTGATTCCACTTGTAAAATTTATCCACATAAACAACTAGCTAATCAAGAACAATCATATCCATATATGACTGTGAAACATCAAAATCGATATGCACAGTAGAATTAAAACGTACATGTTTGAGTCATTCCTTTATTTAAAAAAAAAAAATAGATCAGTTTGATTATAATCAGCAATATATTAGAATGCTATATCTTTTTCTCTATGACCTATTCCAATATAGCAGCTTTTAATGGGATAAAGCGACTGGCTTCAGTTAAACATAATTGCGTACACGTTACTTTGCTAAACTAGGCTAATTATTAATAGATGCCAAAACCCAATTCAATAAGATCACTTAAGGGTTTAACATATATTGGAATATCAATTAACCCGATTATTTAAAATAGAAAATTAATTAATGTAAGCTCATATTATAGTAAATTTCCAACATTAAAGTCTCTTTCGCAGTCACTTCACCTGCACCTCTTGGTCTGAGCAGCTCCTCCGTCTTTGCAAAATTTTGTGGTGTTTCTTTCTCTGTTATAATTTATATCATTCATGTTGTAAATTTCTAGTATGCATTAGGGTGGAGGAATCACTTTATTTATAGAAAAATAATAATAATAAAAAGAAAAAAAGAAAGCATGTTTAATCTGCATGTCATGTAGAATTGCTAATGACTATACTACATTTGGCTACATTGTGACTTTTGCATTTTAGACTATTAGATAGTAAGACAATCTAACATTTGTTCTTAGGGCAGTGAGCGCGCACGGCATTACATAGAGTAAAAATCTTTTTTTATGTCTTCTAAAGGCGGTATAGCATTACTTACAAGCAAATAATAACACCCATGGGTACTAAATCCGTTCAACAATGGGAAAGCCAATCTACAAATTGATATTCAAGAACCTGTGAAGTTTGTGAAATGATAGTAGAGTTTTTTTTAAGACTAAAAAGACCTGGTCAACTCAAAGACACCTCGAAAATTGCGAAGTATCTTCTCAATAAAATTAATGATTCTAGAGAATGCCAATTCGATTACCGTGTAAATGTAATTTTTGTTGAATCATGGACTTCTTCTCTCACGAATATGGTTCCCATTGAGATTGTTCCACTTTGCATCTCTTCCCTTTGTCCTAAAGTCTCCTTGCTCATCTTACTTTCCCTACTTAAAAAGGTCTTTCCTTTCTGTGCTTCCGTATAAACTTTTAACAGTAAAAGAGGGTGAGTAAAAGTGAATGATAACATGCTGTTTCAGGTTCTGGATGACCTAGAGCAGATCCTATTTAGGCTTCTTCTAGAAGCTCTATTGTGGCATCGCATATTTGTGACATAGCGATTACACTGTGTCTGAACCGTTTCTACTGAACTCGAAGACCATCTTTATACATGACACGGCAACTTACTGATGATGATTATGGTTGGAATTCAATGAAATGACGAGGCAGACCTTGATTAACAAACTTAAGTTCACAGTTGGGTTTTTGCTACTTGCTCTGGTCCTTTAGATTGTAAAGTGGTCAGGTGCCGCAGAAGTCTAACATAGTGTCGGAGATAATGCAATTTTTGTTTTGTTCTTGTCATTGCGGGGAGAAGATATCATTCCCGTGCTACATGGGGTAAATGGTGATGTGAATGGTGGGAGTTTGAGCTCAACAAAGATGATTGCAATCCCCACATTGCATTGCTTCCACTGCATCCTGATATGCGAGCCAAATTTAACGAGACTGCTGCATGGGAGTATGCGCAAAGTATGAATGGGAAACTATATGGTTATCACAACATGCTTTTTAGCTGGATAGACACTACCGGTGCAAATTATCCACCGCCGTTGGACACTCAAGTGGTACAGAGATTGTATAGAGGCATATGTGTTTATAAGTTTTTTGTGGGTGCATTTGGTTTGTCTTAGACAATTTTTCTAACAGAGGCCTTGTGTTACTTCCAACGTATATCTGTAGATGCCCTGAGATTCTGAGATGTTGGATGCCAAATAGTTTCTGCTTCTCAACCTGACTACGAAACAGCAATTTATCCTTACTTTGATAGACCCTGAAATATTATGATGCCATGTGTCAGATCCTAACAACGTGGTCTGGTTGGAATTAGACAATCATGCCATAAATTTCGAATGACTTCATCTGAGCAAAAACAAAAGGCTAAAAAATGAATCGTGATCTTGCCAAATGGCAGATTAGCATGTGACTCTATTGAGTGCTGACATTATGGAAAAGAATCTGACTTGGTTTCATAAATAGCAGCGGTGTTGCCGACACAGAGACTCTTTTCCATGGTGGCTCGTCGACACGTGGGCTGCTCGTCGTCGAAGTCTAAACAGCAGCGGTGGCGTCGACGACAAAACAACGATGTCCAAAAAAAGCACAAACAAAAATTTGACATTCAAAAACACTAACCTCAAGGAGCATTTCTTTGGAATAATATCAATGCACCCTCTAAAATCAGCCAACTTATTATCGACCTACTTTGGAAATTTGTGACAAAACTTATTAAAAAGCTTCCACAAAGAGACGCCAATCTATGGAGAAATCAAATACAGACATGGCATTCACGTTTCCAGAAATTGCATATCCATACTATACTATAGATATCCTAAGAATCCAACTCTACAGAAGCAATAGCAACAAAAATAAAATTAGGTAACCTGCAATGCCAAAGACCGAATAGGTAAAACCGCCAATGTATGTAGACAACAAGAGTGCCACTTTTTGGGTTTCTATCTGCCTTAAAGAATGCCTCAAAAGGATTTTGTCCTGTCCCAGATGTAGCTACAGAAGCAGCAGCAACAATCCCAACAGAAGACTATTCTAGTAGCGGCAAAAAGTGCTTTGCCAAAAAATCTTGACAATAACATTGATATTGACCAAATGGCTGCATAAGAGAACACATAAAAAAAAGTAGTTATGCGATTATAATAAATCAATTGACTACAAACAAGGGAACTAAAATATCAATATCTATCTAAAAGATGCATCTATTGAGCCCAACTAGCAATAGCAAGACAGCACCCAACTTATCCAGACAAACTAATATAAACGCCACGCATTTTCCTTTCTTTCCACCTATTTTACATTTTATCCTCACGCAAGCTCTCATATCAAACTACAATGTAAGCTTCTTATAGTCTCAAAGTCTGAAAGTCTACGCATGAATATTTTGATTTCATCTTGCGCTTCCTTCTAGGCTATTGTCTGCATAAAGACAACATCAATGAGGAGCTTCTTTCAGAGCATTGGGGATATTGCATACATAAGTAACACTGTGCCATCATGCTGCACCAACTCATTGGCAAGCACAACAGAACCAGAAAGACAAAGTGACGATAGACTTATGCCATGGGAGAGGCGCAAAACTTTGGTCCAAGGTCCTTAGATTTCACAAGATGGAGATAGTCACATGACAAGCAACCACAATGAGGAAAAACGCATAACTACACAATGATCAAAGTGAGTGGTACCTAGTATAAAGCAAAAGAGAAACAAAGTGAAACATTTTTAAATAATTTCATAATCAAAGAACTCAAGGAGACAACTAAAGACTAAGGTAATTCTTACCCATACGCACGCCGCCGCTAATTCTAAGGCAACCCGATTCGCGCACAAATGTGCTTGCAATGAAGAGATGAAAGAAGCACAGAGAAGGCGAACCATTATAACCAAACCATCAAACACCCAACTCGAAAAATCACACAGAAAGCAGAACGGCAAAACGACAAACGTGTCTTCGCAAGCAAGACCTACACAGCTGAAACCAAAAGGCAGCACTCGAGACGAATTGTAACGCCCCGCAAATAAAATCGAAACTGCAGAGGTGCTCGACATTCCGAAACATAGCAAAAAAAAAAAAAAAAAAAAAAAAAAAAAAAAAAAAAAGGCCGGAAACGACAAAAAAAAAAAAAAAAAAAACAGCAAGGAGGAAGTCATGTTCCAGCCTTGGACCACAAGCGGAAACGACAAGATGGTGCGGAAATTGAACCTACGATCGACACGATGGTGGAGGAGGTGAGGCTCTTCAGTGTTGAGGGCAACAAGTGTATTGACACCTGATTTTTAATTGACATGTCAAAAAAGAGTACAAAAATTGGGATTCGAGTTTCTGATCTCAACAGAGCCTATTTCTTGACAAAAAAAAATGTCGTTTTTCATTTCATTCTCTTGTACTATCATTTTAAAATAATTTCTAAGTCCTTATCAAGAAAAATATGAAAAGTCAAACAGTTGACTTTTGGGTTGACTTTTTGGTCAACCCTTTGACCAAAATCTCTCAAAAATTGACTTTTTATCAAAAAAATATTATTTAGCACTAATTTTATTTTTAAAGATTTGACCGAGAAATTAACATTTTTGGAAAAGTCAATTAAATGTTGACTTTTGGTTAAACTTTGACCAAAAAAATTAAGAAAAATAAAATAAAATTCACAATTGCATTTCTTTTAATGTCAATTTGACTTTTGTGTCCAAAATTTTATAAAAATTGATTAAGAACCTTATTTTCTGAATTTTTCGGTTTAGGGTTCTAAATCGGCCAAAAATCAAATTACTTTCATTGTAGTCATAATTGGGTAGGGTTTTTCTTCGACATTTGGTTTAGAGATTATTTTAAATGCACTCATACCTTCAATTTCTCGAATTGCATGATCAAACTACAAATTGCTGTTTTGAGCCCTAATTAAGGGACCAAAATCGATTTTGCATGGGTTGCGAACAGACAGTTGCTCTTCACTCATTTTCTTAAGATAAATCCAAATCCAAAATCGATTTTGGGAAATTCACATCATAACTTATTAATTTGAAGCATTTTATCCTTCAAAGCATAAGAAAGTCAAGCGTTTAAAGCTTCAATTGGCAAAATTCAAGTCGACCCATTCAAGGTTATGGTTTAATTTCATAAATCTAGGTCCAATTTCAATGTTAGGCCTAGGTTCCAATGTTCTACCTATTGACATATTAAGACTTGGGCTAATTTAGACCCTTATTCCTAATTAATATTGACAATTAGTTGAAATAAGTCTTGCCTTTCATCTATTATCTTTCACTTTTTCACCAGTTTGTTGACACAAAGCCCCTCAAATCATCCCTTCATGGAAAAAAATCTTCGTTTATAAGAAAAAAGAATGCCAAATTACTCCTATGCTTATCTATTTATTAAGGTTAATACCACAAAAATTTCTAAATTGGTACACTCGTGCCTTATTCACCCCCAATTTAATACTAGTATATTCGTACTACTTTTATCTCAAAATTATCTTCGTGCCACAAAAAATTGCAAATAGTTTGGGATAAAATTGACTCATGTAGTTTTGGGTAAATTTAACATAGGCGTGCTAGTTTATGATCTTTTGTTACACAAAGATTAATTTGGGATAAATGTGACGTGGGCATATCAATTTGGGATTTTTGGTGATATTAGCCCTATATAATCTGACTATTTGAAAAGATAATGACTAATTTCTAGCAAAAAAAGTTATGACCAGTTGATATCAACAGGGGCATCCTCTTCGTAATTAGTTGATAAGATCTTTTGCATAATAACCACCTAGACCCCACGAACTGGTTAAATTCAAATTTTTCGCATGTGTAGGTGGCTTTAACCCAATTTGAATGCGGTTGTGTGATTTGAACCAGCAACCTCCATCTCCTCAATGAGAAATCTCCCAATGCCCTACTTATGGAGTTGAGGAAGCATCACTCGTTATAGTAAAGAATAAGCTAATTAAGCATTATGTAGCCTTTCTAAATGACATTGTTAACATAAAATTATCATAGTATTGGTTGTTGATGGTCACAAGAGCAAGATGCTAAGTAAGTACATTTTTTTGTTGTTGTGAAGAATAATTACATTTTGCCTAATTTCACAAGAAAATATGAGATTTATGGAATATTTCCCAATTATTTTGAATTATAATTTACAAGGTAAGAGATTCACTAATTACTTGCGATTATTTTTGAATATATGCACGGGTTTTTCATGGAATTTTTTCTGTGAAAATTTGAGGTTGAAGTGGCCACATATTTTTTTAATTAATGCTGTAGATTAAAATTCCGAAGCTTCTTTTTTTTTTTTTTTTTTTACAGCAACGTCAAATTCGAAGTATATTATGCATTAGTCTTTACGTTATATTTTTTTTTTGGAAATTTTGTTTTTACTTCTAAGCATATCTCATACTCTCTTTAACTTTATACCAATTTTTCTCGTAAAATGTCAAATGGGGCTGTCAATGTTTCGCTAGTTTTCCATGAATGTCTATTTAGTTCGATAAATATATCAAGGTAAGTTAGAAAAATATTGATAAATAATCATGATATCACTAAAAAAATATTTAAATATTAAGTTTTTAGAATAATTGGTCCCGCAAAATCTTACAACGACAAACTAAAAATATAAAATATTAAGAAAAATAACTAACTTGAAGTGGGAACCAAGGCAAAATAGATTAAAAATACCATTTAAAACTACATATAGAAATAGAGTTTTAGTCCTATGCAATGAACGGACATATTACAAGTTCTAAAATAAATTCATCTACAACTACTGCCAATTATTTTGTTTAAACAAACAGAAAGATAAGCTGGCCACATCATCAAGATACAAGTTCGCCAGCCCTTCAGGAGCAATGACTCACTAAGGACTGTCGAACAGTGGACAAATCACGGTTCACCTACCGATGTTGCTACTGCTAATAATGTGAATCGGGGTGAGGTACGCAATGATATTAGTATTCATGAGACTCCATTTGTCAAGATCAAGTCCCCACTTTTTAAACCATGAAATGCGGATCTTCTTACTAAGTACCTCTTTCGCTGGAATTGCTCATGCAACAAAATATCTTTCACCGAAAGTCGTCCTTCAATTTTATTAAAAAGGTCGAAATTTCTATGCCAACTTCGAATAGAGGATATCTCAGACAATAAAGAATCAAACTTCTTTAATCCAAACAACACTATACAAACTTAAACCGAGCGGGAATTTAATCGACAACAAGACCTAAAAGTTACAATATCAGTCTCAAACTATATTAGAATTCAATCGATGGCACAAGTAAGGATAGTAAGATATAACGTCGGAATTTAATCAATAATAAAGTATAGGGATAAAGAAATATGTCAAAATCTATTGACAACGGGAATTTGAAAACTATAGCTAAGGAAATTAAAATGTAGTACAGGGGAAATAAAAAAAATAAAAAATAAAAAACCTTTTGATTGATTTGTTTGGGGCTTCTCACTATATGACTGATGGAATTTATAGTGAAGGAGTGATAACAATTCAATAATTGTGTCTTTTCCAGTCACCGCCTCTGGCCTTGCCCGTATTCTTTTATTCTCGTAGGCCCATCTTGCACATGCTCCATATAACTACCTTCATCGTGTTTTGATAATTATACGGTTATTAATGATCGTTTCATGATTAGGTCTCCGATGTTCTCTCTACAACATCTGTCTTCGACATTAACCAATTTGGCACTTTGAGTAATATTTAAAATATCTCTAATGAGAAACTACCATCAATATTCATACAAGCAGCTATCAATTGTTTATCGTCGTTTCAACAACTGGACATGTGACATTTCTTTATTTTATCGTTAATCACCATGCGCCTACTCCTATGTTCATCGGTGGTTCGATATACATGAGATAACATCCATGATTGTAGCTTATTTTTGCCCAAATGCTACTTATTTCTTACCCACATGCCAAGCATGCGTCAATCAGATCAATTATGTGTGTCTGTAGTATCACATTCAATTTGCTCAAAGTTTTTGCTCGTCGAGCCCTGCTTCGATCTTTGTTTCTTTGTGCCTTTTTAAGGCTTTTTGTTTTTTGAACTCTGCTTCGAGGTTCACGATAAATATGATGATGTAAGACTCCCTTTTGCATCTTAGCTTCCCCGATTTCAAGGGTTAGTTACTGGTAAAAACCCTATTGCCTAGTCCTTTTCCATATACTCGTGTACTTGTAACATATTCTTTGCCTTTCGGTGCACCCAAGTACACAAATATCCACTGCCGATCGTTTTTACATTGAGGGTTTGTCTGAAAATCAAATGACACTAAATAATTCGTAGAACCAAGCTATAGAGTATTTTTGCTTGCAAATGCGATTAGATTGCAAATGCACACGGATGCTAATACTTTTGTCTTGGCCACATGCCGTCGCGAGACTTAATTCACTTATCATTAAGTGGCCACGTCAGTGTTTGTGCACTAAGGTTATGATGTGACAAGAGGGTTCATCCTCTGGTAATACCCAAAAAGGTAGAGGTTAGTTAAACATGAAGGCCGTGGCTTTAAGTTCCTGTGTACCAATTTTGTCTAAACGGAATTGTCGGTTACAGGGACAAAACGGAAGAAGACTCTTGTTGGAAAGCAAAGAGTTGTCGCACAAATTTTTCTCAGAGATATAAGTGGGCAAGAAACCTAAATATAAAGTAAAATCGGTTGCAGAAAGATACCTTAAGGCTAAAGTTGGACTGTCATACTAATTAAGTGTCGAAAAAAAGTCTTTTCTTTTTAGGACCATTGAAATGTTTGTCAGTCCAAAACATTACGTCAATATATTTATAATCGTTCTTAAATTTGTGATTGAGCTTATTATTGAATATATAAACTATTAATCACTTACGGATATTGTAATGATTGGAAGACTGCTATCCATATTAATTGTAATACCTTCTGGATTTTCATTGGGTCCACCATCAATATGAAATACAATTTACACATTGTTGAATGAGTGACGTGGAAGAATTCAGGTTCCAATTTAACTCCACACATGCAACTTATCTGAGCATAATAAAATTTACTGACCATATAATATTTATTAAAAAATTTGATTAAGCATCTTGAAAGTTACTTCAAAAGTTTGATGTACAATAAAATTACTAATCATACATGAATGTTACAAATAAATGAAAAGTTACCACATCACATATTTTACCTTTGAAAAGGGCTCTTGGCACTTTTTAGACCAATCCAGCAGGCAGTGGTTTGAGTGATTTGTTTGATGGCATCCCGCATGCAAGCAAGGTCAACCACCGCAGGCCTCTTCTAAAATCCTCTTCAACAACTGAGAGGCCTCAGATTTTTTGTTGCTGCACGATTATACCGAGCAAAAGCTCGTAGGAGGTTGTAGTTGCACTGTTTCGAGAAAATATTTGAGGCATTTAATAAACCAAATAGGATGCTTATTGAAATATTTATAGATAGACAAGTGATAAATTTGAGCTCACTTGTCATTTTTTTATGATTCATTTTATTCTAATTTTGTTATAACTCTTATTCTCTAATTTTTGTCCTTATCTTCTTAAGTGCATGAGAATCGAAACCCTTACTTAAATCTAAATTGCCTTTACTCCAACTTTCGAGTTCGAGAAGGTGGGGATTCAACTCCCACCTCCCTCTCTCGTATTGAAAAGAATGGCACTGGGGCAAAATCCCAATTGAAGAATAAACAATTTCTGCTTCCCCTCCCTCCGTTAACGCTCCGTTATGGAGAACTCTTCTTTCTCTCTTTCTCCGTTATCTCTCTCCAAGTTAACGACCCACAGGGCCTCGCTCCCCCTGATTTTTCCTCTCTTCCTTTCTCCTCGCCTTCTTGGATTTCTTCGCCGGAATCAACACCGGGACCAAATCGACGCCGAAATCACTTCCGCATCGGAGATCCACTTCGACCCACCATAACCAACAAGCTCCGGTTCGCTTAATCGCTCGGAACCCACGCACGCCCGCGCATAGAGAGGAGGTGAACTTCAGAGAAGCGATTCCGAAGAGTTACTCGACCGTTTGTAGATTTGAGTCACTTTTTTTTTTTTTTCCGTGATAGCGAAGAGGAGGTGAAACGAAATGACTGAGAGAGAGCAGATCTTAAGGGGGGAGAAGCTAAAACACCAAATGGACTTGGTCTAATTTCTTCCCTTTTCTGTTTTTTTTTTTCCCTTCGTCCGGTAAGCGCACCACGGAGGCCGAGGCGGTGGCGAGACGCGCCTTCGCGGGGGAAAGAGAGAGCAGTGGGAAAGAGGGAGGAAGGTAGAGAGAAGGAGGAGGAGGGAGCAGAGCTACATCCATCGGGTGAAGAGGAAGATCAAAAGTTTCCAGTAACGGAGCACTATAACGACGAGAGAGAGCGGAGCAGAAATTTTGATTGTTCAACTGACGGGTGGTCTTGGATTTGCCACGTGTCGATCTGTGGATGATTCAATATAAATCCCCCGTGATGTATTAAGTGCACCTAATATTTTCTCGCTCATAAGGGAGAATAACTTCATGGCGATTTACATGGAGTCAAGATCTCTAGAAAACTAATGACATCCCAACATGAGTAGTCATATTTTAATGTTTGTTTTCATATATATATATATATATATATATATATATATATATATATATATATAATTTTTTTTTTTTCCTATGAGGCTTCGATAATTGGGGCTGATAACTCACGATATCTCGCACCTGCAGGTTCTGGTGGACCTGGCTGTCGATCGTTCTGTTCAGGTTGATGTAGCCAGAAATTAGAATGCTTTGCAGGCTAATATGGAATTGGAGTTTCACAGAAATAAAGCGAGATTTGCTTTCCTTAAGTGGGAATCCACTGCGATCCGTGACGTGCTTGTCGTGTCACCTGGTTCTGGTATAGTCCAACAGGTGAGGATATTTCAGCAGCCCACTGATGAATTTTAATTTGAGTCTCTCTTCCTCTCCCTGATGATAAGAATCTGGGCAACGCATGAATCATTTTGGTTTGTGGAAATGGTTTTCCTTGATACATTTTTCAGGTTAATCTGAAATATCTTGGGACGGTGGTTTTTAACACTGATGACATTCTGCACCCAGATGGTGTGGTCGGTACAGATTTCCCATACAAGCATGATGGATGGGTCAGGAGTGGCTGGTTGGGGCGTGGGAGGAATTGGAGCAGAGGCAGCTATGCTTGGACAGGTAGACTTCGACGTTTCTGCTTCCTCTCTCCGCGACATGCCCTCATGTCCACACCACCATCTTGACTGACGTATGCTAGCAAATTTGATCGAACCAGAGTATTATTTTTTTCTTTTGAAGTCTCGAAAAGATATGAGCTCTACGGCATGGAGTTAGACTGACTGTGAAATGCAGTGATAAATATGGTGACCTTTGTGGAAGATGGCCAGAAAACTTAAGTTACTCACTTTATGTTTGTGCAGTTAATCCAGTTCGAAGAAATTGTAATTTCCTCTCTATTCCTGTTAAGGTCCTATTATAGAAGCCTCAAGAAATAGGAATTCTCTCTCTTGGAGTTCGTCAATGTCCTAAGTGCCTTCATTAGCATGTAATGCTCCCGTAGGGACAAAGAGAGAGTGTAATCTGCTACGTGATTAGTGATAACTTTTGCTGCCTCTGATCCAATGTCCTTTGTATATGACAGCCCGTGAGCATGGTATTGCCTGGCATTGTTGGGTTCTAGTTGACAGGTGCTCAGAAAGCATGGTGTTGTCAGGAAGTTTGTTCGAGTTTTATGATGGGTTACTGAAAAAGGAGCTCTGTTACTTGAATTTTCACGCAATGTTTTTATTTCTTTCACACCAATTGCACGCCTTATAATTAGGAGGAGGAATGGCTGGGTTATCACTGGCTGACAGGGCCACGATTGCTAACATGTCACCTGAGTATGGGGCAACGATGGGCTTCTTCCCTGTAGATCATCTTACATTGCAGTACCTTGGTCAACAGGTGTCCATGATAGAGGCATATTTGCGTGCAAATAAGATGTTCGACCATAATGAGGTAACTCTTGTCCTTTCCTTTTGTTAAATAAAAGTGATCTAAAGGTGCAAATGTACCATATCTGCTTACTATTTTGATTTTTCCAGCCTCAACAAGAAAGAGCGTACGCATCTCATCTTCAATTGGATGAAGTTGAACCTTCAGTTGTGGGACCATAAAGGTGATGAATAATATTGAACCTATTCCACATTAATCATTTGCTGTTCCCAATGACGATTTTCTTTATTTTCATGAAGGCCTCATGACCGAGTTCCTTTGAAAGATATGAAGGCTGATTGGCATGCTTGTCTTGACAACAAAGTTGGCTTCAAGGTAATTGCTCTGTGAAATTTGCTCGGGCATTCTTGGATGATTCTACTTTTGTACCATTTTTAAGTTTTCTTTAGGTTAATAGCTTCCTATGATGATAACTGTCCTTGCATGGAGGTTTTTCTTATGATTAAGTTTATTCGGCTTTATAAATTTTTTGTATTTTGGAAGCTAGTTGATTGCCTCCAAATGCAGATTCTATATGGCAGATTTTTCATCTTTGTTATCTGAAATTTAGTTTTGACCTTCCTGAATCAATTGTGGTATCCCAATGCGGATTCGTGTGGCTTTAGCATATTTGTTTCCCACTTTAAATTATTTCAGGGATTTGCTGTCCAAAGGCGGCACAAGATGAGAGTGGTACCATTTTCATTCCGTGGAATACCTGCAGAGCTTAAGCATGGTAGTGTTGTTACAGCAGCAATTGCAAGTAGCACAAACACGTTAAACCCTAGTGTCATGCTTGGTGCCAGGCTTGTTGCAAAGAAAGCCTGTGAACTTGGTTTGGAGGTTGGTTTTTGATTCTGAAATTTTTTGACCTCTATGGACTTTTCTGGTGGCCTAACTCTAAGCATCTCAAATTGAGATTTGGCACATAAACTTGGTTACAGGAGATTAACAGGAACAAGCATGTCTCAGGTTAAACCATGGATAAAAACAAGTCTTGTGCCAAGGATCTGGAATTGTTGCTAAGTAACTGCTCAAGAGGTGTGCTAGATATATCTTCTCATAATTCAAAACCTACTAGAGTGTATTACGTATTGTTCCGACATTTACTTCTGCAGTGGCTTGCAAAAGTATCTGAACCAGCAGGGCTTTCATTTATCGGTTATGGTTGCACTACATGCATTGGAAATTCAGGATAACTTGAAGAATCAGTTGCCTCTGCAATTGCAGACATTGGTACACGTGACTTGTTTCTTTTTATTTAATACTTATGCAGCCAATGGGTGAAAAAAATGTGCATCAAAACCTCACAGTAACCTCCTGCCTCGAAACTGGCTTATCTTTGTGTAAAATTTGTGAGTTATCTAAATCTGCGGGCTTTAATATGTGACTATAAATGAAATCATCCAGAGAATCTGAGTTAGCCTAATGAGGAGGATAAAGAAAACTCTAGCAGTGCTTCTTGAGTCATTTCAAGTACCCTGAAGATTTAGTTCCAGCAGGCAAGAATTGTATCCACGAAGTTGTGCCATCTTGCCACGAGCCCCTTTGGGCTTTATAGCCTATTAAAATCCCTTCTTGACTGAAATAGATAAGATAAACAAGTAATGTTGCTCCATGGACGAGAGTTTCTTCTGAGAATTCCTGGTTTTATGTAAAGAGATGTTAATGGAAATGCAATCTGTATCTGTCTGGCTAGGTAACAAGTATAGGCGACAAGTACCAAACAAGACTTGAGAAAGTCCCTGAGGTTGATCTTTCTTTTAATATATTTGTCGAGCTTTGATGACTTCCTTGCTTTGCATCGAGATAAATCACGTAGTTCTGCTCGCCTGTGCTTCTCAACCAATTCTTTCATTCTCTTTCCAGAGTACCTAGCCCACTAAACTGAGCTTGTGTGTGTGTGTGTGTTGTGTGGTTATTCCGATGTTCTTTCCATTGTGCCACCTATTTGTCAATCTTGATAATTTTGGTCCACCTGCTGATAATTCTGTTTGCTTATTGATCTGAAGTGGATCATTTTCATGATATTTCTGGTTCAGCCAAAGTTAGTTTTTTGGTTTATTTTGCAGACATAATTGCTGCAGCTGTGCTTTCTGAAATAGAAAGTTTGAAGGCTGTGTTCACCCATTGAGAGAGAGAGCTGACTATCTTGCTTCACCTCCATTGGTAGTTGCATATGCACTTGCGAGCATGGTATTAATGCAGATTTTTCTGGTGGAATCTTACCTGATATCTTTATCTCTTATTGGATACTTCCACTGGAGCCATCATTTTAAACATTGGCATACCAATATGACCACACGAAAGCCTTAATATATGGTTTTAAATTACATTTGATTGCATTCTTATTTACTTTTAAGCCGTTGACCTAATATTTTCAGAATTGTGTACTTTGTTAGAAGCAGTTTTCACTACTCAATAGCTTCTGGGAACTCACTGACTCCTTTTTCAATTAGGTTGACATTGATTTTGAAAAGGATCCTATTGGAACATCAAAGGACGGAAGAAATTATATTTCAAGAATATTTGGCTGAGTAATGAGGAAATTGCAGAGGTAGATGCCTATTGAGTCCACAGGGTTGATTCTTTGGTGCTTTCCATCTCTTACATTTGGACTAATGGACATGCATTTTACTATGATGTAGGTTGTTCAAGCTAATGTTTGCTGGACTTGTTAAAGGGCACTTACGAGGCTATTACAATGGAGAATCCTATGTGGAATCAGCTCTATGTACCTTCCTCTACCCTATATTCGTGGGATTCGAGCTCGACTTACATTCAAGAACCTCCATATTGTAATAACATAACCATGGTCCTCCTGATCCTCATGGAGTGAAGGATGCCTATTGCCTACTGAACTTTGAAGACAACATAACTACTGATCATATCTCTCCTGATGGAAGTATCCACAAGAACAGCCCTGCGGCTAAGTTTCTTTTGGAATGCGGAGTGAACCCAAAAGATTTTAACTCTTATGGCAACCGGCGAGACAATGATGAAGTGATAGCACGTGGTACTTTTGCCAATATTTGCCTCTTCAACAAGCTCTCAAACGGGAAAGTGAGTCCAAAGACAATTCATATCCCATCAAAAGAGAGTGTATGTGCATGATGCAGCTATGGTGAGTCATAATTTGAGATGCATGGTCCCACTTCTGTGTTGTCATTCTGCCAGGTCTCTTAGCAGCTCCATGGAATGTACACTTAGACGTGAACTGCTTAAGTTCAGCATGCTCATTCATATTATATTATCATGATTGGGATGCACCCAAAACTCATGAATTGAACCTCCTTTGCAGGAATCAAATACTATAGTGCTTGAATCATAAAATGCAAGTATCAGGTCAATATTTCCCTTTCAGTGAGAGTTTCTAAAGCTGACATCTAGATCTTGGATCGGCTGAATATTGATTATTGCATCACGAGTTCTGAGAATTGTTGCTTAATATGGTTGCACCTTTCAAATTCCGGTCGCTAGGTAGGACACAATTATCCTTGCAGGAGCCAAGTATGGAAGTGGCAGCTCTTGAAATTGGGCTGCCAAGGGTCCAATGCTCCTGGTGAGTTCACGCTTGGGTTAACTAAACATGTTCAATTTGCCTAATATTCCTTTGCGATTGGGTTCGGTGTCACTAAGCATGATTGGCTTAATCAGGGGGTGAAAGCAGTGATAGACAAAAGCTTTGAGAGAATACATCGTGCTGGTATGGGGGTCATTCCACCGTGTTTCAAGCCAGCGAGGATGCAGACATTTTGGGATTGACGGGGCACAACCATTACACCATAGACGTTCCCAGTCTAGTCAGTGAGATGAGGCCTGCCCAAGATGCGACTATTACAACCAACACTAGGAAATCATTCACTTGCACCCTGTGATTCGATATTGAGGTGAAGTGTCTGCAGCCTTTTTCTAGTTTTGTTCACTGCACTGCCATTCCGTTTATTGATTCCCATAATATTACGGGTTTGAATCGCTGAGAACTCCTGTTTTTGTGGTTTGTATCTTGGATTTGATTGCTTGTAGGTAGAGCTGGCTGTTGAAATAGTTTATATCATAAAAACAAATTATTGTTGGAAATGAAAAGATGTGATTATCGAATATGAAAAGAAGTGATTGTTGACATGAAGAGAAGTGAGGGTTGATTATGAAAAGTGGTAATGGTGGGGACAAGATAGATATTCCCAAGAGATGTGTTGACTTGTTATCTATAAACAACACCAAATCATACATTATTCATGACAACCGTTTAAAGCAACTTCTTGTAACATTCTCTCTTCATCTTTGTTGGCACACAAGTTTGACAACATTCAAGATCAAATTTCTAGAGGTAAATTGAGTTATTGCTGAACTATTTCTCTGTGGCTTTGGTGTATATCTTGGATTTATATTTATTTTAATCGAGATAACAACAATACTAGGGGCCCTTAAGGACTGATGATCATTATGCATCAAAGAACTATCAATTATTGCTCCATTTTCATTAGCAATCAAATTTCCCAACATTCGTAAGGTATTATTTTTATGGAGATGTCGACAGTGGCTACATAAGTGCTTGCAATCTTGACAAATAAGTATTACTGAAACTTTCATTTTCGCTTATATGCTTGAGTCGTTTTCCTTGAGGCATGATAGATTGTCACATGTTGGCTATGCTACTTTGAAATTTAGGAACAAATGTGGTATGATATCATGTGATAATCTTGATAAGGAAGGGATGATGAAAGGAGGTGCTAGGGAAAGATTCTTAATGCTTTGTCAAATTGTTTATATCAAAATTTTCAATCTTACGCAAATTTTAAAGACATTTGTAATACCTTGGAGACCAACTTACAAATAAGGTACGGATAGATTTATTGCTTTGAAATATTTTGGATTTATCATGATTAATGGAAAATCTATCTCTAAGCAAGTGGAGGAATTTCAAAAATGTGTTGCCAAACTTAGAGGCCTTAGATTGAAGATTCTGAACCTTTTCAAGTTGCTGCAATTATTTCAAAAATTGCCTTCAATTTGGAATGATTATCAAAAGAAATTTTTGCACTCGACCGAGAACCTGATTATAGATAATTTGATAAAATACATTCTAATTGAGGAAGGTTCTCAGTATTGTAAGGCTAGTAATGTGAAAGAGGTTACAAACAAGGTGCAATTTGTTGAGAATGACAACACAAGTAGAGACAAGGAAATTGAGAAATAAACAAACCATTAGATGGTTTGAAGCAAGCACTAAAACAATTACATGAGAAATTTGATTTGGTAGTATATCTATATGGATTTAAGACTAACAATGCTTATAAGTGCATTTATTCAAAGTTTATCAAAGAGTAACGAGTATGGAGTTGTAATCTCCTTATATGTAGATGATACACCGATTGGTGGTATAAATATGCATCGCATAAATGAAACTTAAAAAATATCTATTTTCTCAGTTTAAAATAAGAGATTCCGGAGAAGTGGATACAATTTTAGGTATCAAAGTGATCAAACATGGTGGGGCTTATGCTTTAAATCAAGGCTACTTGGTGGAAAAAATCATTCAAAAATATCAACTCTTAGTCAAATGTACCATATGATGCGTCAATTAAATTAATGAGAAATATTAGTCAACCTTTAGCAAATTAGACATGTTAGTGCAATTGGAAGTTTGATGTATGCTATGCATTGAATTAGATTGGATATAGTTTTTATTGTGTGTAAATGGTCCAGATTTACTAGTAATCCTAACATTGTGTATTAGAAGGCTATGAGTAGAATTCTTGATTACTTAAAGAAAATAATACATTATGTTCTATTCTATGAAAGACAACCAACAATACTAGAAGGATTTAGATGTTAGTTGATAACTTGCACAATTGATAACAAGTTGACATCTGGCTAGATTTTCAACTTTGCAAACGGTGTAGTCTCTTAGGCATTAAAAAAGAAGAAGAAGAAGAAGAAGCAAGCATATAGCTTATTTAATGATGCTATCTGAATTTATATCGCTATCGATGGCCAGTAAAGAAGTTGAATGGTTGCAGAATGTGCTATTGAATATAGATTTGTGGCCATAGCCAATGCCGGTCATATCTTTATATTGTGATAGTGAGACAATTATGTCTAGGGCATATAGTATAATATACAATGAAAAATCTAGACATTGGCCTACGACATGAGTATAAAATTTTCAATAATTTATGTTCAAACAAATAATAACTTGGTTCATCCATTCATTAAGGGACTCTCGAGAGGTTTTGTTAGTAATACTGCCAAAGGAATGGATCTTATTCCAATTAATAATAGTCAAGCATAGTGGAAATCTAATTTTACAATCTCTAACGAAATTGTTAAAGTTCAATGGGTAATAAAAATGTCAGTTTTCATGGAAAGTTAGGGGATGAGTGTAAGAAAAGACTCTTAATAAAGTTCAAGGTTTTAGCAAGGTAATACTAAAGTAATAAATTAAGAACTTCACATATATAAACATAAGAATTGGTTTCGCTTCCCAACAAAATCGGATGAATTTTTGTAAATGCTCATGAATGCAGGAGGGAGTACAAGGCCATAAAAGTGCTCAGGCACAAGAAATTTCTAACCGATGTGTGTAAATTTATATGTGTGATAATTTGATTAACAAATGAAATCATGATTCGAAGTTTTATCTACCACTAATTCGTTAATGGAATTATTTACTCTAATTGGATGTTCAAATCTTAACAAATATCTTCTTATATATATGAATTTATATAAATTAGTACAGATAACAAGGTAAATGGGGATTATTGAAATAGTTTGTTACTGTGAGAAGAAGTTGTTGTTAGAAATGGAAAGACGTGATTATTGGATATGAAAAAAATGACTGTTGACATGAAGATAAGGAATAGCTAATTATGAAAAGTAGTGATGGTGGGATAAGGTACCTAGATTGGTTGTTTGTAAATATCACCAAATCATACACCGTTCAAAACAACTTCTTCTTGGTAACATTCTCTCTTATTCTCTTTTTGCACACAAGTTTGACCACATATTTAAGTTAAAATTCCAAAAGAGAAATTAAGTGATTGATGAACTCATTTTTCTATGATTTGGTATATATCTTGGGGGTTTATATATTTTAAACCCAACATGAACTATAACGGGGACAAATAATATCTTAGAGACTGTAATCATCATTTTGAATCAAAGTATCAAAAACTATAAACTAGTGCTCTATCTTTATTAGCAAACAAATTTCCCCAACATATTTTAATCGTAGTGAGTCCTACCATTCGTCGTACGGAGCCTGCTTCAATAGTAAACTGATTTCTTCAATTCAGTAGTTCTTTTTTCTTTTTCTTTTTTTCTAATTTAATTTTTAGGGGTCCCAGAAATAATAGAGGTGAGAGATTTCCCTTCGTTTCTTCTACGTAATAATTTGGCGGGGATTAAGATGTAAAGCATTCGAATAACATATTGGAACTGCGACGTAAGCAATAAAAATCATCAGAGTCAAAAGTCGAAATATTACTTGGGACAAACGACAATTTGGAAGATTAAAGCTCTTGTCACGGGCCTAATTAGTAGGCTAATCGTGTTTGGAATATTAAAGCCCAGTTGTCCTTTAGGCGTAGTTGGGCTCCGAATTTGGAATGTCATGTGGCCGTTAATAGTCGTACATACTGGGAAAACTTTATTTTCAAATCGGAGCACGCCCACAATTTTTTCAATTATCTAATAATCTGCACTCCACTACAAAGGAGGGTTTTTAAGTCTCCAATCTGTTGACACTCTAAATGGTTTTGGTCTGAGTTGGTGGAGGGAAACTCTGTTTTATATAGTTTCGCTTTTTTATTCTTTTCTAATTTCCTTCCATCCGAATACAACCCATTTTACATATTTTACACAAGCAATTAGAGGCTTTTCAAGAGATTTTTGACATTATACTATACATTTTAAAGCTGGACGAGAAAATTTTATTAATACATAAATTCTTGGCTTTACGAAGCCATAACTATTAAGATCTCTTACAATAATCTCGCAGAAAAAATCATATGCATGTAAGAGTATATTTAAATTAATTCATCCAGAGAGATAAAAAAAAAATGAATTTGATTAAGGAAAGAAATTTAAATTGTTTTCGGATGAGGGAGATGGGAATTCAATTTTGGAAAGTTAAATATTTATGAAATTAGTTGGTAATTAACCGACTATATTGTGGTTTTATGGTATAATATGTAATTGCGTAATTGTATTAACAAGGAACGTGGGTTTTTTCTTAGAATTTCTTTGTAAAATTTTGAGGTTGAAATAGAACGTGTTATTGGGTTGACTCATCATTGTTCTCATAGTATTATCTATTTGAATTTTTATTTTCTAAAAATAGCTTCATATTTTAAATTATTTCATTTTATGATGACCCAAGGCAAAGTCCGGGGTCGTCACTAGTGTAAAAGAAATTTAGTGTATCTATTTCAATACATTACGCGTTATGCACCTGCAAAGTTTATGCTAATAACATTTTTCGAATGTTGTGAGCGGAACAAAATCACTTAAATCAATGAGTACAATGATGTCATCCTCATGGGTATTCTTTTTATAAATGAAGCTACTGAGAAATTTTTTTTGTAATGACAAATTACGGTGAAGTTCCATTTTAATAGTTCTTGTCATCCACATGTCGAGAAAACGTTCTTGCAAAAGATAAATCATCTGGATAAATTTGTGTGAGAAAGATGATAAATGTTGAGAAGGATTAACTAAGTGAATCCAACACAACATAAACTTCAAGCGCGAGACTAAAAGGCAAACCTCAAAACAACATTAATCGCATATTTAAAAACAAAACCTCCAAATAAAGCATGTCCAGGACAATCAATAAAAAAAACAACAAAAGAAAAAGAAAAGAAAAGTACATGATCAGACTCTTCGATACTATAACAGTATACTCTGATGACATCTCAAATTACAGAATTCAAACGAATTCGAAAAGACGCAGATAAAGACTTTCATGTCTAGCAGCGAAAATACTGGGAGGCCTGAGAAAATAATGTCCGTGTACACGTACAAATAAAATATAACTTTTCTCGGATATGATTGGCTCTCATATGGGATTTAGTGCCGATCACATTTCCCTCTCTTGGAAAGCAGTTTAGCGAACCTGCAACAACAAGGCGTAATTGTTGATTAATCAAATTAATTGCAATTAGATGATACAATATCATAAACAAGACAAAGAAGTAAATTTACCTTTTGAGAGCCTCAGCATTGGTCTCTTTAGGACAAGGCTCCAAAGCGCCGGTATTTGGGTTTCTTTTAGAGACCGGTTTTCCCAGTAATTCCTCACCGAATTTCACCAGATCCTCCAAATTCTTCGCGGTGGCCTTGTCCATGGATGATAAATCCCCACACAAAGAGTCATCCTATGCACATATAATCACGTTCACATTCATTGAAATAGCATTAGAAAAAAACCTAAATGAGAAAGTCAAATATTTGGCTATTGCAATTTAAGGAGCATAACTTTAGTAAATGCTTGAGCTAAAAGTTTTAACCTGAATCCGAAAATAATGATCTTCGGCATGAAGAGTCTCAATGGCCATGAGAAGATTCTCCTCGACCATGGCCTTACTTCCTCCATCGAACATATTTACAATCGGACAACAACCTCTTTTGTAGATCCAATCCGAAATGCCCCACTTTTTGGTTTCACTTGCATGGTAACCATCTTCCTTTGGGGTCCCCGTTCCAATTGATAATAGGAGAAACTGGCCGTGCTTTCTTGCTTCGGATAAATCATTAGTCCCACTCGTCACTTCCTGGACCGTTTCCCTTATTGCGAGCAAAATCTTCAAGTGATAACACAATAATCAATCTCAAGGAATAAATCTTAGGAGCCAAAAGCACCATATTAAATCAAAGAAAGGCAATCACTTGATAGTATAGACGCACTGGATTATTTGCAGCAATGGCACCATCTATGAGGTTGAATTTCGTGATTTTTCCTGAAGGCTCGATCGTGTCGAAATCGTAGGAGGGGAGGTAACCTGGCGCCGCTGAAGTTGCGATGCATATATCGGAAAGGAGAGCATCTTGACCAGGTGATTTTTTCATCTAACAAGCAAGGTCTCAACAATTCAAGTTAAATATGAAAACAACTGAATGTCGTGATTTGAAAATATTGGAAAAAGAATACCTCATGGCTCGAGAATACAGCTTTGTCATTCAACAAGGTGTCATAAGCTACAATCACAACGTTGGTCAATGTATCGTGCAATCTCTTTTCTCCCAGTTTTTTGCGTATAACACTGTGCAGGTACTCTCCGTCATATTTTGGACCTTGAAAACACCTAATGGCCTCCTTTAAATGACGCAGCCCCCAAATATGTGTTCTGCATTTGGTCAAAAAGAACTCTCGGCTGTAAAGTTTTCTAAATTAAATTACAATACCATAATAAGGTATCTAAAAACTCAACATAATTACTCTATCATACTAATGTAAAACTAGGTGACAAATTACATCACCATAGCTATCAGTGAATGTATCTCTGGAATCGACATAATATTTCTACCGTACGTTTCACATGGAATAGTAAGGAAAAGGGGAAAGTACTTGATGAATTTCATTAATTACCTTGGTTGAGGGAAAATCTTGGGGCTTTCTTTCAAATAAAAGTCAAGAATATTTTCTGCAGTGAATAAAGGGCGGCCTTCTTCGTCTGGACAAGTGAGCATCGCCGTAATCAGGCCACCGGTACTTGTTCCGGCAATCGTGTGGAAGTAGTCGGCGATTCTTACATTTGGACCGTCTAGTTTCTACGCAGGTAGTATAAAATATAATTAAATCTTAACGGCCATAAATCAGAAACATAAATGTCCGTGAAGAATAGAGAAGTTATTTAAGTAGAAAGTCATTTTTGAATTACCTGAAGCTCAGACTCCAAGAAGCTGAGAATAACTGCAGCGATTATTCCTCTAATCCCTCCTCCATCGATGCTCAGAATGGGAATGAAATTGACTCCTTTCATTTTCTCTGTTCCATCTGGAATGGAAATGAAATCCCCGGCAGTGAGACTGTCTCCTTCCATTGTCTCTCCTCCATCGGATCTTAGAAGGGACATGGGCTTCTGGTAGATGAGACGCTCCGTTGATGGATCCGTTGATTGATGAAGAAAAAGTTGCTCGGTTAAGGGTTACGGGCGAGAAAACAGCACAAAAGAGAGCACTAGTAATTCGTTGAAATGGCCACGAAGAATGAACGCTTGAGCTAGCTTTATAGCAGACGAAAGATGCGGTTGGCCATCATGCATGGCTGAGCCAAGAATGTACTGTACGTATTTTTTCATTTCTTCTGTCGACTGCTCCCGGGCCGTTGGTCAACCTTCGCCCCGTGTTCAAGCTCAGAGCAAGAGCGTCACGCATGGCTGAACCAAGAACGTACCGTACGTTCCTCTTCATTTCTTCTATCGACTTGCTTGCTCGATCACTTGAGGAACCCACGGCCCTTGGTCAACAACTTCACCTTTGACCTTCGGCCCGTGTTCAAGCTCAGAGCAAGAGCGTCACGCATGGCTGAACCAAGAACGTACCGTACGTTCCTCTTCATTTCTTCTATCGACTCGCTTGCTCGATCACTTGAGGAACCCACGGCCCTTGGTCAACAACTTCACCTTTGACCTTCGGCCCGTGTTCAAGCTCAGAGCAAGAGCGTCACGCATGGCTGAACCAAGAACGTACCGTACGTTCCTCTTCATTTCTTCTATCGACTCGCTTGCTCGATCACTTAAGGAACCCACGGCCCTTAGTCAACAACTTTACCTTTGACATGGACCCATCAAATATATACACTCCCTGTCTTGTGTGGCTTTTAGGATCGACGTCCACCGTACGTCTTCTTAAGATTAATAGAAATGGCCACATTAACAATTCCTCGGCAGCAAAAGAGGGATTCGGTTAATAATTCTAATTCACATCATCCAATTCGGATCGAGCTACATATGTAGGCTTAAACTTAAGACATAATTTAATATGTGCTTCCCCAGTTTTGTTCCAACAACAAAATATCTTTCACCGAATGATATTTTCGGCTTTTATTTAAAGGATACATAGGTTTTGTGCTTAATTCCAAACAGAGGATATCAAATGCGATATCACAAAATCTCCAATCACAAACAGAACTATACACCCCAATGACTAAACCTTGGATCCTTGAATCGAACTTAAACTATGCTAAAATCTAATCAATGACACCATTTAAACATGTACTAGCACAATGCCAAAATCTAATCAACGACAATGTACTTGAGTAGATGACACAATGTAGGAATTTAATCGACGATGCTGGACAAGTGATATAACACCGGAATCTAATCGATGGTACTGCACCAAGATAAAGATACTCGTCGGAATCTAATCAATGACGAAAATTTGGAAGTTACAACTAGAGGAAACAAAATGCGATAATAAAAAGACAAAGTAAAGACATTTGATGTGTTGTTCAGAGGGGTAACTCTATTGCTCGACTAGGGTATTTATAGAGAAATTTGGTAACCGCTAAGCAACTGTTCACCTCTTGGTAAATGCTTCTATCGTTAAGCACGTTCTTTATGTAATTAACTCGCCCATTTACCGTATAATCACCTTGATCGTGTCTTAATGCTTCCTAGTTTGTCGACGCCAATTCCACGACTGGGCATTAACCATTTCCCCAATTGCACACTCCCTTAGCGCCACTTGATATATTTTGAAGACTCTAATTAAAGATTTACTGCCAAAATTATTTGGGCAGCCATTTTGATCTTCCCCATTGTATTCTATCAATTGGACACATGGCACTTGTCACACCCTTGGACTCCCTATTCACAAGAATGCGACCAGCAAGGGTTATTGTTGCGACGTCCTCGGTGCGTTGCCATCCCATTTCTTTTATCCTTTGTTAAGCACAGGCGGGAGTGTGTAAACAATCAACAACCAACAACAACTGCGCAACAAGTAGCCAGGAAAACATTTACAAAGGCACTACTATCATTTTACTATGTTAGCATTTGTACAAGCCCTTTTACTATGGGCTTACTTCTTTTTGCACTACATCCAATTACATATCTAACCGCCAAGGCCGAGGTAACCTTAACTCCTCTAGTGAGGACGCCTTCAAAAACTTGGTTTCCCCCATCCAAGAACCAGCTCCCTAGGGGTTGACCACCATACTGTCGGGCGTGGAGTAGTCGTTCAGTCTCGGCGGCCTGTCGAAATCGCGGAGGAATCCGATGAGATCCCCATGAAACCACATGTACCATGCACGGTAACGGTGGGGACGAGGTTGACGAGGCCTTACTCGACCCATGAGGTGGTCGTGACCATTCAGTAGGCAGTTCCGGCTCTAGCTTCTATTATATTTGTGATTGTAACTTCCATTTCTACAGGGAGACCGAAGCGGATGGGAGGAGAGTCCATACCTACAAATCTGAAAAAACCAACAAGTGAGTCATAAACTCAATAAGTAAACTCACTAATCTTCAATTAGGAGGATGCCTCGCTATTCAACAAATATGTAACTAACACCGCCTCAAATGTCGATGGCAAATCAATAGCAAAACCATTGCCTTACCTTAGCAATATACATGTGAAACTCTCAGCTTACTTATGATGCAAGTATGACCAAGATCAACACAATGGAATATTGAATCACGCACACGAGATTTTAGTTATGGCTTAATCGAAATCTATCGGTTCTTCCAAAATCCACTGGGTATTCAAAATCCATCGGGCAACGTCATCGAAATCTATCAGTCGATGGCTATAATTTTTCCCTTGTGTGACCATAAACAAAAATCACACAATCCAATTTCTTATCTTTATAGTCTTGATCAATGCATCAAGGCCCAAAGGCGTGTTGTGCTAGTGTGTATCATGACCTACGAGAGCTATAATTATATAACATGTTGGGTATAGCATAAGGTTTGTGGCTTGATCCGTTACGCCTAAGCATTAACCTAAAACTAAACATGGCTCGGATCGACACGCCTTAATATTGACCCAAGACCAAGTGAGGCCCAGCCCATCACACGTTCAAGGCCAAGCGAGACCCCTTTCCATGTCTCGGGCGTGCTTTGGCTTGTGGACAATAGCATACAAAAATAATTGACAACATATTCATGCAAGCATGAACAAGAACTCAATCCAAGTCCGAACGACATAGTGCAACGCCCTAACCAAGGATTAGGGAATTCACTTACAACTGGACCAAACGGGGGTCCTAATGGCGGCCAAACGGTAGTGGGCGAGCAAAGGCGAGAGGGAGGCCGAGAGAGAGAATGACGAGCAAGAGAGAGAGAAGTGGGAGAGAATGAGTAAACCTTGGAAATGAAAGGGTGGTGCCTCTATTTATAGGCCAATCTTCAATAAATTGTCTTGCCAAATGGTCCAATGGTGCGTTCTTGGATAGCATAACTAAGAGAGGAAAGGTGACATTCTACTTGGTGATTTGGCACCTACAAGGTCCTAGAATACACTTACCCTTCTTCTAATTGGGCCACTTATGCCATGACTCACCATTTTAATGAAGACGCTAAGTTGAAGATGTGGCACACCTACTAAGAAGAAGTGGTGCCCCTATGGTCTTGCAAGATCACCTATCATTAACTCCTTTACGCCATGAGTCATCAGACATTTATGATTGGGCTAAACTTGTCTTCCAAATTTCAAACTAGTGTAATTGTGGCCTAAGCTTATAAGGACACACAAGCTTGTGAATCACCCCTTTGCATTAAATGACTAACCTCCAAAGTATTAATGGCTAGACTTGGTCATCAAGACAACTTGTGTTTTGGACTACTTATTCTTCAAGTAGGCTTGTGGCTCATCCCCTTGCATTAATTTACTCACTTCCAGGCACACTAACGCCTTTAGGAAGCAAGCTCCTTTCCCGTCACTTGAGTGGGTGAGTCACCCCTTCATTAATTAACTAACTTCTAAAGATAATTAATACAAACATGAGAAAGGAGCCATATGGAAACATCGCCTCATCGGATGGGAATTTCTTGTGTTCATCCACAATCGACTACCCTATTCGACCCAAGGTTCGTGATTAATTCATGATCGAACAAGGCCAAGCATAACCGAGCTTGATTAGTGAAACTAAGTCGATTGTTCAATCGAACCAGCACACGACTAGGATAAGCTAGGCCCAAGGCCAATCCCTGGTCCAACTGACCAGGCTTAAGACTAGACCTACAGGTGGTCCAGGATCCTACGCAACTATCCATGTTTGGTTTGGAATTGATCCGTGTTTGAGTTTAATCGATTCACGGTCGATCCTTAGTAGTCATGTGATTGAGTGGGATCGATTAATCTGAACATGGTCACGCAAAGTCGGTCCATGGTCGCTCACGATCGGTACAATGACCATGTAGAATCACTCGCGACCAGTACATGATCGTTCATAATCGATCCATAACCGTGTATTGATTTGTATGTGTCGGCGTGTGATCATCCTATGACTAACCTTCATGGTCGAGCAGCCTATCCATGGTCGAATACTCTGATGGACTCCCATGATGAGTGAATCGATTTACTTTCGATCCCGTGGCCGACCCATGGTCAATCTTTTCAATCAAACATATCCAAACCCCAGTTGCCTTTCCCAATCGGGCTAGTTGGTCCTTGACCGATCCTTGGATCGATTCATGGCCAATCCCCATTATCAACGTACTGATCCTATACCACTTTTTCATGACCAAGATAGGAGCCCGAACTATGGATGTCACAGCACTTCTTTATTTCACCATTGATCACTGAGTTCTTATCCATAGACGTATTGATGACTAGTCATATATCAGTACCCTTAGGATGTATAACTTCATTATATTTCTCACCCATATGCCCAGCGCATGATGGCATGACCATCTTTATTAATAGCTTCTTATTCATGCCACCGACACGTGATAGTACAGCCCTCTTTGTGTGCCATCATGGCCTCTTATCTACAAGACCGGCACATGATAGTACGGTCGGTGTCAACAATACGATGGTTCCTGGAAAGCATCTTCCTATTTGGGGAAAGTAGCAATTAGGAGTAGGCGGGTCGAGTCCAATTTCCATTCATTTTAAAAATAAGTTTTTGTCCTGATAGCTTATGGCAATTTATTTTCCTTGCACTCTTTGGTGTTATTGATACTTAAATTTGTTGCCCCGACAGTCTCATTGGCATATAAATTGGGCATTTTATGTACCTATCCGTAAAAGAGATGATACTTACGCTGCATATTTCCACATTAGAATTTTTCACTTCATTTTCTCACCTTTAACAATTAGAAACAGTGCAAAATATTGATTATCGCATCATGAGTCTTGAGAATCGTGGCTTAATATGCTCGCACATTTGAAATTCTGACTTGCCCGTATTCTTGCAGGGACTGGCTAGAGGAAGAAGGAAAGAAAAAACAAAAAGAAAGAGAGAAAAAAAGGAAAAAATAAAATAAAATATTAAAAAATTGACACATCAGCATCGGCCAACATTCACGTCAGTACTGGCTGACCAAAATTAGCCAGATGGACTAAATCGACATAAATGCAAAATATTTAAGATTGAATTGGCCAAAAAAAAAAAGATTTAGGACTTAATTTGCATAATTACAATTTATTTAAAACTGTTTTGGTAATTTTTCCATGCTACTGGGGAGTTCATGTTTGATTTAACTCAACATATTCAATTTGCCTAGCATTCCTTTTTCGTTTGAATTCGGTGTCACTAAGCATGATGGGCTTAATCAGGGGGCAAAAGCAGTGATAGCCAAAAGCTTTGAGAGAGTACATCGAAGCAATCTGGCTGTTATGGGGGGTCAATCCACCGTGTTTCGAGCCAGGGGACGATGTAGACAGTTTGGGATCGACGGGGCATGAACGTCACACGGTAGACCCTCCCAGTAAAGTCGTTGAGATAAGACCTGGCCAACTAGTGACTGTCACAACACGAGGAAATATTAGGTGGGTTGCCAAATGTTTCACCATACAAAATTGACATGTGGCAAATTTGGGCCCACCTGTCAGCGCTCACTTCTTCGTTAATGCTCTGTCTCTCTCCCATTTACTCTCTCTCCTCCCCTCCGTTTCTCCCCCTCTTCTCTCTCCCCTTCTCTTTTCTTTTTTCTTGCGTCTGCCATGGCTCGAGCTCGAGTCGGCTCATGGCTGCTTCAGAACCGATTCCGGATCAATGCGAACTCTCTCCGTCTCCGAATCGGAACCACCAGAAGATCCATCGCGAGCGCTCCTCTTGCCGCTCCTCTTCTCATCCTTCCTCAACCTCCTCCGCTCCTTCTCTCTATCCACTCGTCCTCTCTCCTTCTTCCTACCACTACTACTGCTACCACCGCCGCTCCTCTCTCTCCTCCTATGCTTCTCCCTCCTAGAACCGCTCCGCTCCTTCCGTCACCGGTGCCGCCGCCGCCGGGAGGATTCCTCCGAGGCATCAGAGTCCGACAGGGACAGCGACGGCGATTCCTACTCCGTGTCCGTCTCTAAGTCCGATTGCCGCGAAGACTAGCGAGCTGGCCACAGTGGCCGCCACTGCCTTGACGATCATCTTGCTTGAGGAAGATGACGAGTCCAGCGGCGGCGCTTGGAGCGAGTCTATTACGAAAGGAGGAGAGTCGGTGATGGTGGTGGCAGTTGGAGAAAAGAGAAGTAGAGAGAGAAGAGGGAGAGAGAGGGTCGAGGGCATGGGCAGAAGAGGTCGTGGGCAGCTGCTCGGACAAACGAGACAGCGACCTGGTCGTCGTTGGATCGTCAGTGGTGGAACGACAGCAGCGTTGTCGATGGTGGAACAGAATCAGCGACGCTGGTGACGGAACGACAAGAACGTCGAGGGAGGCAGATCTGACTGCAAGAGGGAAGGCGATGACAAGTTGCAAACGTCGGGTCACGTCCGCAGTGGCGAGCAAGGGTGTCGCGGCACTCGGAATAGCGGCGGCGGCGGCGTGCCAGGAAAAACAACAGCATCAGGAGCAGCTCGTCGAGGCAGTGGGAAGCAGCGGCGTCAGGAGTGGGAGATACTCGGTCGAAGATGACCGAAGAAGAAGACTTCCTCCCTCGCTTTCAAGAAGAGGGAGAGAGAAGGGGGGCAGAAGGGAGGGAGGGAGAGAGAGTAAATGGGAGAGAGACGGAGCGTTAACGGAGAAGTGGGCGCCGGCTGTGTGGGCCCAAATTTGCCACGTGTCGATTTTTGTATGGTGAAACATTTAGCCTACGTGGAGGGTGAAACCCACCCAATATTTTCTCGTCACAACCAATACTGGGAAATCATCCACTTGCACCTTGCGAGATAAAAGTGTCCGCAGCCTTTTGCTAGTTTCGTCATTGCACTGCCGTTCTGTTAAATAATTCCCATAAAATTACAGGTGTGAATCGTAGGGGTGATCGGGTCCAGGGTGGGTAGGGTCTAGACCTGGACCCTGTACCCGACCCTGTTATAACCGGTTCCTCTTTTCTAGACCCTATACCCAACATTGTTTGTATTGGACCCTGTACCCAACCCACCCTGTTTTTCCGATCCGGTTCCAGGGTCAACCATGTTTCCATTGGAACCTGTTTTGCAATCTTTCGATATCCTATACGACTTTGAATTTTATATAAATAAGCGAGAAAATAACGTAATCCTCCTAATTTATATTGAAACATTAAGCACTGGTAATAAATTAATACATGAACATTTGGAATAAACGAAAAATTAAAGATCCATAGGGCTAATTATAATAAATAAAATCATAAGGCAAATAATTAATATCAAACATGGGTCTAATATTAGTCTTATTCCCACAACTACTACATGAAGCTACTCATTTATTCAAGCATAACTCTTTATACAAAAGAGAAATTAGGCGAGCCAATCCATGTGATACACAAGAATTTGGTGGCGACGAACACCGTCCGTCCATCAGACGATGCGAGAGCGAGCCGGTGAGGGAGGGAAGCAAGTGAGGAAGATGAATGACAAAGGAGAAGTGCCATGCGTGTTTGAGAGAGCCAAGAGGAAAAATATCATGTGATTGCGAGAGTAAAAATAGAAATCGAAGAAAAAAAAAAATTTTTGGACCTCTACTTACAAAACCGGTCTAAGAACCGGTTCCAAAACCGGTCCAGGAACCTGTTTTCGGGTGGGTAATCACTCGGACCCTGTTCCCGGATCGGTTTAAACCGGTTCCGAATTTTGGGAACCTGTTGCCGGACCGGTTTCAATGGGAACCGGTTCCCAACCCTGTTTTCCGGGTGGGCCGGTCAGGGAACAGGGTATACCCGGTCCGGTTGCACACCCCTAGTGAATCGCCGAGGGCTTATAGTTTTGTGGTTTGTATCTTGGATTTGATTGCTTGCAGGTGGAGTTGGCACATTATAATCATGGTGGAATTCGGACGGAGCCTGATTCAACAGTAAACTTATATGACTTCGATTAAACAATTCGTTTTTTTTATACTCTCCAATTTGTTGACACTTGTCCCACTCCGAATGGCTTTGATTTATGGGAAACTCTTTTTTCATATAGTTTCTCTTTTTTATCTTTTTCTAATTTCCTTTAAAATGAAATACAACAAAGTTTACATATTTCACACGTGTACAAGCAATAAGAGTTTTTTCAAGAGATTTTTGACATTGTGCTATACATTTTAAAGCTGGACGAGAAAATTTTATCTGTACATACATTTATGGCTTTACAAAGTCATAACTATTAAGATCTCTTAACAAATAAAACAAATTAAAATATTATTAAAAATTATCCACGTCAACGTCGGCCGTGCCATGTAAAACAGTCATCGTCCATGTCGGTGATTTATAGTCAAAATTAGCCGGATTGACTCTATTGGTATAATTAAAAGTTTATAATTAAATTGACAAAAGTATAATAAATTAATGATTTTTTGGATAATTTCCCAAAGAAACAAATATGCATGTAAGAATAGATTTAAATTATTGCGTCGACAGAAACTTTTTGTGTGTGTTTTGGGGGGGGTGTGGGTGCGGCGCACGAATTTGATTAAGGAAAGAAATTTAAATGATTGTTGGACAAGGGAGATCTAAATTAAATTTTGGAAAGTAAAAAAAATTTACGGGATAAGTTGGTAATTGACTGACTAAAATTTTGGTTTCATCAATTTTGTTATGATATGTTATTGCATAACAAGGAACGTGGGTTTTCTCTTAAAAAATTTATGTGAAATTTTGAGGTTCAAATAGAAAGTGCTATTGGGTTGACTCATCATTGTTCTCGTAGTATTATCTATTTGAATCATTATTTTCTAAAAATCGTTCCATATTTTAATTAAAATACTATACATTAATGATTATTTCATTTTTACGATGACCAAGGGAAGTCCGGGCTCTTCACTAGACGAGACGCTCCATTGATTGGTGGATTGTTTGATGTAGAAAAAATTGTTCGGTTGAGGGCGAGAAGACAACACGGAAGAGAGCACTAGTAATTCGTTGCAATGGTCGGCAACCAGGTCGAAGGTTCGGTTGGCCAGGAGGGTTTCTCTGGATATAAAATTCACAACACAAATCACCGATGGTCAAGCTCAAAGCAAGAGCAAGCATGGCTGAACCAAGAACGTAGCGTACGCGCCCTTAGTCAACAACTTCACCTTTGACCTGGACCCACCAAATATATATGATCCATTTTCTTGTGAGGCTTTTATAATAGACGTTCACCGTACTGTACGTCTTCTTAAGATTAATAGATAAGGCCGAAGTAACAATTTTTTTGACAGCAAAAGAGGATCCGGTTTATAATCCTAATCCACATCATCCAATTCAGTTCTGGCGACTCAGGAACCCGCGCCCTTAGTCAAGAACTTCACCTTTGTCCTGGACCCACCAAATATATATAATCCTTTTTCTTGTGGGGCTTCTAGAATAGACGTTCACTGTACTGTACGTCTTCTTAAGATTAATAGATGAGGCCGAAGTAGCAATTTTTTGACAGCAAAAGAGGATCCGGTTTATAATCCTAATTCACATAATCCAATTCAGGTTGTACGTACGCGAGCACAAACTCAATATATAATTTAACTTGACAATTTTTGGAAAGCATTTGATTGGACACTAAATTCATTTAAAAAAATTAATTTCAATATTTGGAAAAAGTTTTTGTCCTGATAGTTTATGGCAAGTTTTTTCCTTTCACTCTTTGGCGTCATTGATACCTAAAATTTTTCGCCCCAAAAGCCTCATTCTTATAAATATAAATTGGGGATTTTATGTCCCTATCCATAAAAGAGATGACACTTGCACTGCATATTCCCACATTAGAAATTTTCATTGCATTTTCTTATCTTTAATAATTAGATACAGTGTAGAATATTGATGGCATCATGAGTCTTGAGAATCTTTGCTTAATATGCTCGCACCTTTCAATTTCTAACGTGTTTGTATTTTTGCAGAGATCCTAATCCCAGTAGTCACCCTTCCCATTTGAGAAAGGGAGGTGAGGAGTTCCATTTCCTACCTTCTCGGCGGGGCTAAAATGGAGATACATGAGTGAAGAAGTAGGATTTCGAAACCTGCGCACAGCATATAGCATGAACAGTGACTTGTAAAATAAGTATTGGATAGAACTAAAAAAAGAGAAGAAAAGAAAATGACACGATTATCCTCGCAGGAGCTAGGGAAGTGGCGGCTCTCGAGATTGGGCTGCCCAGGGTCCAATGTTCCTGGGGAGTTCATGTTTGACTGGACTAAACATATTCAATTTGCTAAGCATTCCTTTTCGTTTGGGCTCGGTGTCACTAAACATGATGGGCTTAATCCAAGGGTGAAAGCAGTGCTAGCCATGAGCTTTGAGAGAATACATCAAAGAAATCTGGTTGTTATGGTGGACATCGGGAAAATTATTCAAAAAGTCCTAAATTTATTGTACAGTGGTTAATTGAATATTAAATCTTTCAATTTTGCCGATTTAGTCCTAATTTTTTTATTTTATAATTTACCAATTTAGTCATAAACCTTTCAATCGTGCCAATTTAGTCCTATATTTTTTGACAATTTGCCAATTTAGTCTTAAATTTTTTGACGATGTGCCAATGTAGTGATTTCAGCCAATTATCAAATAATAGATATAGAATTAAATTGGCAAATCTTTAAAAAGTTTAGGACTAAATTGACACAATCGAAAGGTTTAGGATTAAAATGACAAATCGTCAAAAAGTTAAGGACTAAATTGACATGATTGAATGATTTAGAACTGAATTGGCCGCCATACAATATTTTAAGGACTTCTTATACAATTTTATCGGGGGACATTCCGCCATGTTTCAAGCAATGTGAGGACGCAAATGGTTTGCGATCAATGGGGCATGAACGCTACACCATAGTCCTTCCTAGTAAAGTCAGTGAGCTAAGGCCTGGCCATGTTAGTAATTAAACCAAATTCATTAATATCCTACATGCATCTTGACCATTTGTGTTTCTATGTCTAATTTAATGTTTTGTAAATTCGAGGAATCTATCTTCTTGGAATGCTAGATACATTTATGAGTCACTCAATAGTAAGAGTCATGTAACAAGCTTATAGAAAGGTGAGTCATGTAACAAGCTTATACAAAGGTAAGTCTTGACCATTTGTGTTTCTATGTCTAATTTAATGTTTTGTAAATTCGAGGAATCTATCTTCTTGGAATGCTAGATACATTTATGAGTCACTCAATAGTAAGAGTCATGTAACAAGCTTATAGAAAGGTGAGTCATGTAACAAGCTTATACTCAGGGGGGATTGGGGTGGGGTTGATTTCATTTCAGGAGTGGGTTTCGACTCCCACGGCTTGCAAAGAGGCAAGACAAAAAGTTGGAGAGTGAGTGTTAGAGTAGGATTAGCGTATGACCGACCAAAAAAAAAAAGTCTTGTGATCATTTCTAATAAGGTAAATAAGAAAAAGAACAAAAAAAAAAAAAAAAAAAAAAAGCCTATTCACCTCTTTCTTGTCTTGAGTTGTCCAAGTTTTGAGTGTTTCACCTTCACTTATCCCAATAAATTGGTAAATCATAGCATATGGTTTGTGGTCATGGCCTTAACATCCAATTAACTTCCACTTCAATACCCTTGCTTACCAAAGAAAAAATATGATAATTGGGCTATTAATATAAAAGCCCTACTTAGTGTCTATGGTGTATGGGAACTTGTTAACACATGCAATGATGAATCAGAGGATGAAGCCACCTTGAGTCAAAATGAAAAGATTGCCTTAGAGAAGGTTTGAGCAAAAGATCAATATGTCATGTCAATCATCTATTAAGCTTTAGATTATTCTATGCAAGGTGAATTCAATCTTTAAGCATTAAGATTGGGTTATGCATTGCACGGAATCGGTAATTCAATCTTTAGACATTAAAATTGGGTTGTCGGTTTTTTTTTTCTTCCTATTTTGAGTTGAATGGATATATTTGATGATGTTGAGGTTATCTTATTGCTTTATTAACTTCCTTGTCTTAAAATATATAGATTGCATTGCATAATAAATTAGGATAGTTCTCTAGATAATATTGCATGTTCAGAAAATATCTAGCAATATAGAATAGGTTGCAACATATTAAGCCAAGTCATCATGCCATGTTTTCACCATGTCATCAATTCCATGTTATATTTGCCTTGTCATTTAGTGACTACATTATAGGTCCATGAAGTTAAAATCGCATGCCATGTTAGAAAAACGTCATTTTGTTTGCAGGTTGTTAGAATTAGGTCATAATTTAGAGTTAAGTCAGATTACATGCACTACATCTTTTCTAATTTTCATTAAAATGAAAAACCATAAAAACAGTTAGATGAAATTGCATAGTTATCTGGAAACCATCGTTAGGTTTGGTATAGTATTCTTGGTGTTTATACTTAGCTCGCGGTGTTTGAGTCTTTGCTTTCCTTGCTATTTATTTATTTGAATGCTTTGATTATTGAGTGTTCTTTTAATGATTGCGCAATTGCATGATCACCCCTCACATGTTAGTAGCTAGGTTTAAAATTAATTCAAATTGCTTGCAAAAATATATTTTCAAAAATAAAGAGAAAATGTACCGAAATGGTGTCAAATTAATTTAGTGTAATCAAGTTCTCGAATCCATTGAATCTTTATTTTGCAGAAGTAAAGTATCCTTCGACAATTAACTTGGTTGTCTCATTGATTCACCAATAACGGATTAGTTTTAACTCCTGAATAAAGTGGTTTTGCATGTTGATTAAAACTTAAAGGTTGCGTTGGTATAAGCTTGGAAGAGCCCAAATTAAGCCTAGTAATCCATTAACTTTGCTAATGGGTGGTAGGGTTGTGCAACTAAAACCACCCACACCAGACCGGACTGGTTGATTATGTACAGTTTCTAGGATCAGCGGTCCAATTCCCTATTCCTTAAAATTGGAATCGGTTAATTTCGGTCCAATTCCCGATTTCCGAGGTGAAACTGTCCATCTGGACCACTGGGACCAGACCAATTATTTTCTTCTTCTTTTTTTTTTTTTTTTAAATTTCTTACAATATGTAAAATACTTAAAGTAAAAAACTAAACCTAACCTATAGCTCGACTCTCTCACGCTTTCTCTTCAGTCTCCCCAAATCTTCCTTCGCGCCTTCAAGTCTAAGCCCGAATCACGCCTCGCCTTCACAAATTTTCTCACTCGACCCTCTCGCTTGAGTCGCCCACGCCTTGCATCCCTCTCGCTAGAGTCCGGACTCTCTCGCTCGACCCTCTCGCCTGAGTCACTCGCTTCCATTTGTGCAACCATCATGATTTTGTTGCTTTTGTGCAAGAGGCAATCCCTTCTTTTGGTTGTTTAAGAAAGTGACTTTTCACTCTTGTGACTGATCCAGAGTATTCAATCTCGCATTAAGGACAATGCCATTTCTTGCCCGGTCTAATCACGAATTTCCAGGCTATATCTTCAGGTCGCGGCATTTTGCCGTCTTGACTATCAACCTGCAGGCAAAGAG
Organism: Eucalyptus marginata; assembly: GCA_014182565.1. Classification (NCBI taxonomy): domain Eukaryota; kingdom Viridiplantae; phylum Streptophyta; class Magnoliopsida; order Myrtales; family Myrtaceae; genus Eucalyptus; species Eucalyptus marginata. Next base: position 9,857,809 of record CM024590.1, on the reverse strand, counting down.
AGTGCACCCGATTAAATAACATACTAATCGTGTATATTTTCCCAGTGTGCATTGCATTATTCTCAAGCAAGTAATAGCATCCACAAGTATTAAGGGGGAAAGCCAAAGTGCAGATTAATATTCAACAAACTCAAGAATAATTTGCTTTCTATAGACAAGAAACACTTGACCAACTCAAAGACAACTTGGAAATTGCAGACTACCTTCTCAAGAAAACGATTAATTTTGGAATTACAAGGAGATGTGGGGAATCAAAATATCATTGGATTTTGACCGAATCGTTGCCGGCAAAGCAAAATCCAAAATAGATCCGGATATTAACTTTAAAAACAAAAAATCCCAAATTCGTGAGAAACAGAGCTAAAATATCTTGTCTAGTGTTTTGAAATGGAAGTTGCTGGCGTAGCTCGACCCTTTCGACGGACTGCAATCCACCGTTGTCGCTCTTCCCCTCTCTCTTCTCGCCTCTTCTCTCTCTATTTCTTGGTCTCTTATCGAGAAGTTTATTGCATCTCACAGTTACGTCCACCCACCTACTTTCAGGTCATTTAACCCTTCACTTCGCATTGAATGGATCAGATTTTCTTGTCCAGTGGGCATATATTTGATCTAGTTAAATAAGGATGTTCAGTTGGAGAGTCTTTATTTGACTCTTACAAATGGAAAATGGCAAAGATGAGGATAAGCAACATACCAGTTAGGACAGAAAAAGAAGATTCAGATGCATGCAAGTGGCAAAGATGCACACATCAAGAAGTAGAGCTAAGTAGCTGTTCTTGAGAATCTGAAGCACCAGTCAGCATCCAGTGATCGAGCAAAGACTCTTCCTTCGCTGAAGGCGGAAACCCAATTCCTAGAGAAACAAGGGTATTCGCCTGCTGTTGGAAATGGGAATGAACAGCTTTTGGTGAAGAATCGAGAGTAACTCTGCCACGAGACAACAGCACAGCTGCTGAGAACGCGCACGCAGTCCGCCTTCTCCTTATATTCATTTTTTTCATATTTAAAATTAATTTTTTTCACTTACACTGACTTTTTCAATAAATCTGGTCACGGCTCCCCTGCCGTCAAGTCACCAACTTCATTGAGTTATTCCAAAGAGTCAAAACACTTCTTCGATTTCTTGAAAAAAGAGAAATATGATCGACAGTTCGAATTTGATATAAATTTATATTTTTTAGGAATTAATAAATCACAGTCGAACTTTACCCAATTTTTTTTCTTTACCCAAAAAAATAAATAAATCATAGTTGAATATTGATGTCCACGGTCATGTCAATTGACAAACGACTAGAAGTGATTGCACATCATATCATCACCCAACAACACACATTACAACTATAACAATATCACGTCGGCATCGCTATTCATCTCCGCCTCGACTATCATAGTACCTACGCGTAGGTAAATTTATCAAGTATATTCGAACCATGAACATACAATTTTACGAGGCCTAATCACCAATGAAAACCTTTTCCCCCTAAATGTCTACGGGTGGCCAAGGAACGAGGGTTAGGTGGGGGGGCCGGCAATCGTGTTCATTGTGGATCAAGTTTCACTTTCGCCCTGTCAAATGCATTGAATCGGGCCCCGACAAATCCCCAATTGTTGGCGCCTCGTCCTCTTCACCAACCAAACTCGTCCATCCATCATTAAAGCCCAACTCCCCCCACCCTCCGGCCCACCTGTGCTCCAACCTCAGCATTTACGTAGGCCTGTCCCCCCTGGGTCGTACGCCCAAATTGGGTGGCCCAATTGAAGTGATCACATGGCAAGGCGGACGACCGAGCCCCGCGGAATCCTGGCCGTCCGTCGCTTTGACCCCGCTGTCCATCCTCGTTAATCGGGGCACGGCTCTGCCGTTGGGCTCGTTTCCCGGTCCTACGCTCCCACTGACACTGACATGTCCTGTTTCGAGGAGTAGAAATTTTATATCGTTATCAAACAAATTTCTATTTTTAGAGTAGAAATTTTGTGTCGTTATCAAACGGTTACGCTTAAACTCTTCAGAAATAGAAATGAAAAATCTATTTTGAGAAAACTATTTCTGGAACAGAATGATTGTCATACACACCCTTAATTTCTGCCAACTACTCTCGTCTTCTTTTTATTTGTTCTTCGCTCTACTTTCAAACCAAGAAAAATTGAACCAAACGCACCTCTAAAAATCAACAGCATTTGACAAGAAACTACCCTTCCAGCCCATCCGCCCATCCACCATTAATGTATATTCGTAGTGAAGAGAAAATTAAAGCACATGCATATATTTACCATTAGAAAATTAATAGAAGGTCATTGCATTTTACAGCTACATCTATCCAAATTCGTTTCTCATTTAGTCCTTTAGAGTTAATTGTTTAGATGTAAATATTTGATCTGGCTGTTAATTCTTCTAAAAATATTATGATAATTGGAAAAGGTGATCATATACACCGATAAAAAAAACAAATAATATGAGAGATCCTGTTGCAATAGATCCACTTCCAATTGATTGAATTTGATCAAATAAAAGTGACTTTGATCTAGGCATATCTTTTCACATAAATCTTGATTGCGCATTGTTTGTTTTCTACTATGCTAGGCAAGCGATGTTACATAGGAATGAGAATGTATGATTGAAAGATGAAAACGAGTAAATAAAAGTAGGGGCATCTCCCTCTGCAGCTCGGAGTACTTGAAGATGATCAATATATGAAGCCGAAGAGATTCCCCTCCAAATTCCATCTATTTCAGGAGCATGGACTTGTTCGTGGATGATCCAAACAAATAGACTTATTTCAGTACGATAATAATGGCTCATTGTGCAACACTAATGGGGGAGGCAACAGAACATGTCTATGCACAGCGTTGATCAAGAAGAGACGAATGGGGACAGAAAGAGAAATTTCATTTTAACCTGATGCATTTGAAAATCGAAATTTAAAAAGTTACATTTTTCTGCGCCACTAAATTTGTATTTTTCGCCATTTTTCCATCAGAATGTGACGAACACATGAATATCAAGTGGGTGATCTATTGCCCTTAATTCAAAAGAATTATAAACTACCTACATAATACGTGAAATTACAACTACTTGCCCTCAATTTTATTTTAATTTATTTAAAGAGATCATGGAAATCTTTAAAAGAGGAAATTGAACAATGGCAACTATAACTGGATATAAAAGTGTAGGAAAATTTTCTTTTATCGTGATTGTTAATTAGAAAAAGCAGCAAGGTTTCTGAACTATTTAAAATGTGATTTGGTTTGATGACCCGGCTGATTAGGACTATTACACGGGCTATAGATCCTTCCTTCGAGCCATGCACGAAAGCTCCATCTATGTTAACTTTCAAAGTGCCCTATTCTAGTGGGATTCAGCTTGGAGCAATCTGAGATGCTATTTTTTACTCTGTGGTTCCACTTCCTGTAGCTGCGCAACATATCCTGAGTTGATTCCACTATCTTCGTCCAATCTGGAGTGAGCGCTCTGAAGACATGCTCCTTTCGAGCTTTCCAAACATACCAGAGGACCACTGTGACGAGCTCAAAATCAGGTGACTTTGTTTTCTTTTGTATGAAATTCAAAAGCCATTCTTCCAGTCTAGGGAAACCTCGAGTTGAGATTCGAATCTGTAGTCCAGGGCCGGCCCACAACAATTGCGTCCAGGAACAGAGAGCGAATGAGTGCTCCGTGGTCTCTACAGGTTTCTAACAGATCGGGCACACCGGATCAGGTATGATCTGCCTCCGGAATAAGTTTTCCTTCGTGGCAAGGCCGTTCTAGGATAAATTCCAAGAAGTTCCTGATTTTGGGAGGGGTCTACATATTTAAAATTCAGCATCCACAATTTTCGTGGTACTTGGAAGGAGGACGATGCGTGACTTTTTAGCAAAAGTTAAAAATCAGGATAATTTGACAGCGTAAAACAATTTAAATGTAGACAAATGGATCTCAAAAGTGTGTACACTCATTTTATATCCTCTGGATTTCTGTACAGTCAATTCACTACAACTTATTTACATCCAACTTCTACGTATGCGTGTTGTTATTTAGTGTCCATATAAAATCGGAGCAATGTATAACATGCTACATCCATGTTTTCCCTACTTAGATATGTTCATCCCTGAAGTATGAATTCCCTATACCTCGAAATTATTCGGACGTGTCATCAATATGTTGCTAATTGTCAATATCCCATCAAAGCCGAGAGGAGCATTCATAAGGTCTGCGAATGAGAGGCAGAAGGTGAAACACTCATCAATGCTTGGCAAGGAAATGTTCCGATTATCAATATACGATTACATATAATACGAAAAAGACGTTGAATTGGAAATTGCAAACTTTCCGAAAAGGACCGTGATCGGAAATGTTCAATCAAGTGGGAAACACCTTGAGGAACATGTTCTAAATTAGTTTTAATGATTTGTCTGCACTATTGAATGCACAGAAGCAAATTCGAAGTGCATTGTGGAAAATGAAAAGCTCCTTGCAGGGCAAATGATTGTTCCAGTCGGGTGTAAAAGTGAAAGGGTATTGCTGACAAATGCATGGTAGAGATTGTGATGACCAAAATAAATGTCAACAAACAGAACACAACGAAGACGAAAATATCCAACATATGCAAAGCTCAATCGTATTTTTTGTTCCAAGAGAAGACTCAACATCAGTGTAATATACACGAAACCTGGCCACAGAATTCGAAGTAAATAACTAGTATTACTATTGCAAAAGGAAAGGTGGAAAAAGGAAAAGACAATTATTGTAACGACTTACAAATGATTTTGGACTTAATTGAAGAATTGAAAATGGGGAAAAGATTGAAGCAAAGACTTGACTCCCAACTTTCCTCATCATCTACGGTTCTATCCCTAAGAGAAGGGAAGCGGTTATTAAGTATGGGCAGATGCAGAGTAATCCTCTTTAGCTTTGGACAATCCCATAATCTAATATATTGGATGGATTGTCCCATTATATATTCTTCATAATCACGATCTAATATATTGGATGGAATCACAATCGATCGTCATTGATCGCCAACTTTTTGTAGTTTCCAATTAATTCTTGATAACTTTGGTGTTTACTTTGATCTTTCTATCTTGGTTAATTTGAGGCTGGTATTTCTAATGGCTAGGTCAATCTGGCGTGGAACCACGAGTTTGGATTGCGCATCCAGGTCAGCAAAGCCCATAGCTGGACAGGTATGGATATTTATGTCTTTGCCTACAAACCAAGCTGACTGCGTCAGCTAAAGCACGAAAACGCGACCTGAAAAGAGAAAAGATGACCGGATCATGCGGCGGGCCCAGATCAAGGGGAATTGTTGTGGGCCATCGATCTTGTGCAAGAGTGGGTCCCGCTGGTGGCGTTTTGGGAAGACGTGCCAAACGTGCCCCGAGCTCGCTCGTGTGGGGAAAAATGGCAGGATCAGATGGGCAAATTCCCGGTCGATTTCGCCAGAATTACGTGAATGCCATCGCTATCCAACCCGATTACTAATGTGCATTTGTTTTGTAAAAAATAAATAATTAAAAAATATTTTTGTAAAAAGTTGCTAACAACTACAAAGACATATAAATGAAATATATTTCTATCGTTCACAAAGATGTTTAGAATTAATTATTGTTGATAATGAAAATATTTTTTATTAACTAATTATTTCAAGTAATACGAATGATCATTTTCAAGAATTTTTTTTATAATTCATTTGTTTTTCAATAAACAAACAGCATCTTAGTTAAAAAGAAGGGCTTAGTGTGGTTAATCGACTTGTAGAACTCAGAAGCCTGAGTATTTGACAATTCTACTTTTACCTCTATGTTAGTTAATCGTGTGACATGGGACTACTAGTTTTTATCTCGTGATCGCACATTTGAGTTCAAAGAGTGGGAGGGAAGAGCTGAGTTTGAATATGTAAGCTGCAATTATCTGTTTTCTCTTTTGCTCTTGCATGTGCATATTGGCGAGTTGTCACACTTGGATTTTCCATTATTTCGATTAGAGGTGAAAAGTAGAGTGTCAATCTTTCTGATGCAAGCTAGGATGCTAGGGACCCTTCAAGAGAAAAATACCAAAAAAACCCTAAACTTATTTCATTGATATTAATTTAGTCATAAATCTTTTAATTGAATCAATTAAATATTAAACTTTTTTACATTGGTACCAATTTAGTTCATTTGGCCAATTTTGGTCGACCGGTGTTGACGTGGATGCCGATTAGTGGTCGGAAGCCGACATGGACGCTAGTCAATCATCGGATGCTGTGTGGCAATTTTAAAATAATTTTTAATTTTATAATTTTTTTCTTTTCTTTTTCTTTTCTTTTCTCTCTTCTTCCCTCTTGGACTATCCTCGCGATGGCTGGTGAGCCTTAGGCGAGGGCCACGAAGCCTTTGCTAGCCGCCGGCAGGTCGCGCCCTCGCCCAAGGCCCTAGGGCCACGGGCAAGGCGGCTTCGCCTAGATCTGAGTGAGGCTAGCCTTGCCCAGGTCTTTCCTTTCTATGCTCTCATAGAAACTTTTGATTGTAAGAGAGGATGAGCAAGCAAACGATAATATGCTGCTTCAAGTTCATGTTGAACTGGAGTGGATCCTATTTAGGCTCCTACTAGAAGCTCTATTGCGGCATCATCATGTTTGTAACATAGCAAATGCAGTGTGTCTGAAATGTTTCTACTGAACTTCAATACCATCTTTACACACGATATGGCAACTTATTGATGATGATTATGGTTAGAATTTGATGAAATGACGTCCTTTACTTGAGGCAGACCTTGATTAACAAATTTAAGGTCACATTTGGGTTATTGCTACATGCTCTGTTCCGTTGTGTTGGTAGAGGGGTCAGGTGCTGCAGAAGTCCAACATAGTAATGGAGACAACGCAATTTTTGTTATGTTCTTATCATTACAGGAAGAAGATGTCATTGCTGGGATGAATGGTGGGAGTTTGAGCTCAGCAAAGATGAGTCAAATCCCCACATTGCGTTGCTTCCACTACATCCTGATATGCGAGCCAAATTTAACGAAACGGCTGCATGGGAGTATGCACAGAGTATGAATGGAAAATTGTATGGATATCACAACATGCTTTTTAGCTGAATAGACACTATCGATGCAAATTATCCACCGCCATTGGATGCTCATGTGGTACGGAGATTGTACATGTGCATATGTGTTTATATATATTTTGTGGGTGCAGTCAGTTTGTCTTAGACAATTTTCTAGCACTAAGGCCTTGTATTACTTCCAAGGTATATCTGCAGATGCCTTGACATTCTTAGATGCTCGATATGAAATAGTTTATGCTTCTCAAAGTGACTGCTAAACAGCAGTTTACCCTTACTTTGATACCCTGAAATATAATGATGCCATGTGTTAGATCCTAACAACACGATCTAGTTGGAATTAGACAATCATGCCATGATTTCGAATGAATTCGACTGAACAAAACAAAAGGCTAAAAAAATGAACAGTGATCTCGCCAAATAACATATTAGCATTTGACTTCATTGAGTGCTAACATTATGGAAAAGAATCTGACTTGGTTTGACAAATATTCATTTTTATGGCCTCCTATATGATACTAAGACAGCAAAATAGTAGACTTTCTTCATTTTTTCTTGAGAGTTGCTATCAACTCTGACGATGCATGTAATATGCTTGCCATGTGGGGTGCTTTATTCGCGTGATGGGAGTGCAGTTCACTCGTTTTATAGAAAGCATTGTATTATCGTAGGTTGCTTCTGTTATGACAGTATGGAACCAAATGCAACCAGCCTATGTTGCGACCATGTGGAATGAAGCACTTAACAAGCGACTATAATTTGCAATTGTCTGTGTGACGCTATGCATCTTGTTTTGCACACTAAGCTACAACTGGAATCTAATGTCTCTTGAACATGTTATATGGTTGTAATTACACTTACTTTACTTTATGGCAACCTTACAATTGTGTTGCATACAGGGCTTGGATCTTCTTGATCTAATAGTCGAAACTGAAATGAGGAGGTCATCTTTTCCTGAACGGCTGACAAATCCAGAGCAAGATGATTGGGTATACAGTGACGGGAAGTCCGCCTCATTTGTAGCTTTTGCTCTTGAAATATAGAAAGCAGCAGGACTCTTTGATCTAATTTCTAGCTCCATTCAAGTTACAGATTTCACTGTAAGTGCGATTTGATTGACCCTAGTTGGGTTTTCTTTATGACCCTAATTGCTTGAACTTTCTATCTAGAGATAGATGTCACTTTCTTCAAAGATTGAGAAAACTATAATCTAGTTTACCTTTTTTTTTAGAGGCCCGTGCTATCTTTAAAATTGAGAAAAGAAGCAACAGCCCACGGGCCTCGCTGATCAGCGCACGTTCTTCCCAGAGCACGTGTTCTGGAGACTTCAAACTGTTCACTAAATTGAGACAGTCTGACTCCAAAGTGAGTTGTTGTGGCGCACGAGGAGAGAGAAACTTCAACGTCTCAACCATTGCAAGGGTTTCCGCCCGCTCAGCCGAGGAGGTGGATACGTTCTTCGCAAAATCCCGATAGAATTGCGACACACGCGGGCGATTGAACCTTCTTTTGACCCAGGTAAGTGCGCTGCATCAGTATTTTTTTTCATTTCCCCTTTTTTTGGTGGATCCCATCTTTCTTCCTTCTCTGTTCCCAAAGTAGGCGCCTTTTTGTTCAAGTTGTCCCATTTAGCAAAGTTTCTGAGCATTTGTCTCCCTACATCCACCATGGGCTTCGGATCTGGAAGTCTGCCTTTGAAGACAAGGTTGTTTCTCGATTTCCATATATTCCAAAGCACTGTCGAGATTAATTCAAAGCTTGGTAAACCCTGTTCCTTATGTATAAATTTTACCAGCCATGCATCTATTTTGGATATCTAATATTCCGAGATTTTGATTTTTAGTGCAGGATCGTTCCACACCGACCTCGACCATTCGCATAAAAGGAATCGGTGTTTCAGGGTTTCGACATGCGCTTGGCACATTGGACACAAAGGATTGGATATAATCTTCTTTCCAAATAAGTTTTCTTTAGTCTAAAGAGTGTTTCGGCATGAGCTCCATATAAAGTTTCTGATTTTGTGGGGGGTTTGCATGTTCCATATTGCGTTCCATAGCTTTCTTGGAGCTTGATATGATGAGGAGGCTTGCTCAGTTCTTATTTTGTTGTCATCTTTGCGAAGGGTGTTATAACAATTCTTTACTGTATACTGTCCTGTTCTCATTTCCGTCCAGACCAGTTGGGGCGCGCATGATAAAAATTCTATTTCTTCATTTCTCTGTTCCCCGGAACAGGTTTGGAACAGAAATCCATTTGATAATGCAATTTGATTTTTCTATTTCTGGAATAAATTTCTATTTCAGAAATAGATTTGAAGAAGAAATCAGAAGCTAAATTTTTTAACTTCTCAATTTCTGAAATAGAAATTGAAAAATCAATTTCTGGCCAGAAATCAATTTCTATTCCAGAAACCTAATCAATTGCGGTCTAATGTGGACAACAAGAATTTCGCTTACTATAGTGGGCTACTTCTAGCGGCCTATCCTTGGTTGGTTTGTTGGAGACTAAGGTCCTAAGCTATCTATTTAGTTCTTTGTCCTCAGTTCTTTTATTGGGGTGGACTTGGATCGCCAATTATGATTCTTCTCCGGGTGGTCGGATTTGGGTTGGCTGGGACCCTTCACTGGTTTGTTTTGAGGTGATATCCTCCAATGATCAGGTTATTCACGGGAGAGTCAGATTGGTGTCTACCGGGGCTTGTTGTTGCATCTCGATTGTCTATGCTCATAACTCTTTTGTTTCTCGGAGACCTTTGTGGGGGGACTTGATCAGAATGCGTTCTTGCATCTACGACTTACCTTGGATGGTAGCGGGTGACTTCAATGCCTTAAGAGACCCGTCTGATAGATTCGGGGGGTACTAACGCCCGGCCGCCCTCTTTTGATGAGTTCAATCGTGCGCGTCAGCGAGCTGCAGATTTACGATATGTGGGACTTCGGTTTACTTGGTCGACGTCTTCGGGTGCTAATCGGAAAGCAAGAAAGATTGATCGGGTTCTAGTTAATGCACTCTGGAGTTTGCATTTCTCTTATTCGGAAGCTTCCTTCTTACCGTCCGGTATTTCTGACCACTCTCCTATGGTGGTCAAGGTGATCCACCGGTTCTTCGAAGAAAGCCCTTTAAGTTCTTTGATTTCGGATGGAGCACCCTTCCTTCCGTGATATTCTTAATGAGGTGTGGGAGACCCCGTTTACTGGTGTACCCATATTCAGATTGGTTACCAAGTTGAAAGCGCTCAAGGTACGTCTTAAGCTGCTGAATAGAGACTCCTTCTCTAACCTATCCGATAGGGTGGCTCAGTCCAGGGAATGCTCTTGCGGTAGCTCGGGTGGACCTTCGCCTTGACCCATCCAATGTCCTCTTGGCGAGTTGGAACAAAGCCATCGAAGGACCTTTGTAGAGTTGAGGAATCGGGAGGAGGCCTTTTTCGGGCGAAGTCCGAATCCGGCTTGAGAATGGGGATAAGAACACTAGGTACTTCCATCAATCGGTGACTACAAGGCGGCGAGAAATAGGATTATCTCGGTTCGGGATAGGGACGGCAACCTTGTCTCCGAGCCAAACTTTGTTCAGGACATGTTCGTTGGTCACTTTAAGGAGCTATTTACCTCTCGCCCTCGTCCCATGAGGCCGACTGTGGAAGAATTACAGCAAGCCATCCGCTGTCCGCTCACAGAGGACCAGATTGCTTCACTTGCCCGTCCCTTTACGGACACGGAGATTAAGGACACTATTTTCTCTCTAGCTCGTGGGAAGGCCCCGGGTCCAGATGGGTTCGGTGCCGATTTCTTTAGGAGCAACTGGGATGTTGTTGGCCCTCTAATGGTTGAAGCAGTTAAGGACTTCCTTGTTACGGGGAGACTGTTAAGAGAGATCAATTCCACAATCCGGTGTTGACCCCCAAGGTTCCTAATGCTACTTCGGTAAATGATTATAGGCCCATTGCTTTGTCGTAATACGATCTACAAATGTATTACCAAGGTTTTAGCCAACCGCGTAGCCGCAAGTGCTCCGGACATCATTAGCCCATCTCGAGAATGCGTTCGTCAAGGGTCGACGGATTAGGGATAACATTCTCCGGCCCGGGAGTTGTTTGCCGGCTTCCACCTTCACCCTTACCTCCCCAAATGTGCGGTGAAGGTGGACTTTAAGAAAGCATACGACACGGTGGACTGGGACTTCCTTGAATCGGTTCTCCATGCCTTTCGATTCCCTGATCACTTCATCCACCTTATTATGGTTTGTGTTCGAACACCTATGTTCTCGGTCTCTTTGAATGGGGATCTCCATGGTTTCTTCCCTAGTAGCCGTGGTCTTCGACGGGGGTGACCCCATGTCGCCTTATCTTTTACCCGGTTATGGAGGTTTTCTCAGGGATCCTCACTTCTCGGGCGGAGCAACCGGGTTTTAATTTCTCTTGGAGGTGCAAGGCCACTCGGTTATCACATCTTTTCTTTGCGGATGACGTTTTTCTCTTTTGCCGTGCGGATATGACATCCATCCTCCTACTCAAGGATGGCCTCGATACCTTCTCGGATTGGAGTGGACTCATGCCGAACAACAACAAAAGTGAGATATTTCTTGCAGCGGGATCGGAGGATTTGAGGAACCTCATCAAGGATACCCTTGGCTTTGTAGAAGGGAAATTGCCGGTACGCTATCTAGGAGCTCCCATCATCTCCTCGAAGCTCGGCAAGGCGGACTGTGTATCCTTGGTCGATCGCATAACGGCGAGGGTGCAATCCTGGACTCATCGTTTTCTCTCCTTTGCTGGGAGAGTTCAGCTTATAAGGTCAGTGCTCCATGCAATCCAGGCTTATTGGGCTAGTGTGTTCATTATTCCGATTTGAGTTCTTGATCGTATTGAGCAGATATTTAGACAATTCCTATGGAAAGGGCCCGGCCTCGGTAGGGGAGGAGCTAAGGTTTCTGGGAGGATGTTTGTCTTCCGAGGGAAGAAGGGGGTGCAGGGATTCGTAGATTGCGGGAGTGCAATCGGGCCGCCATGCTTAAGCACATCCGGATCCTCTTCACGGATAAGGAGTCTCTTTGGTGCAAATGGATACACTCCACTTTTCTGAGGAGGGCGAATTTCTGGGTGGCCAAAGCACCGACCTATTGCTCGTGGGCATGGAAGAGGATCCTCCATCTGAGATCCATCTTCCGTCAAAAATTTCGCTGGACAATTGGAGATGGACAGGCGACATCCCTTTGGTACGACAATTGGCACCAGTGTGGTCCGCTGGATCTTGTTTGTTCAGAACAGACGATCGCTGATTCGGGGCTCCCTTGGAATGCTGTCGTTGCAGACATTTTCTCTTCGGCGGGTCAGGTTTTCAGGGCAGAGTTACATTCGTGGAACCACCCCCTTCCGGTTCTCTCGGGGGTGCCGGACAGATTTATTTGGAGTGACAATCCTTCGGGTGTCTTCTCGGTCGCCTCAGCATGGCATGTCCTCAGAAGAAGGAAAGACAGAGTTGATTGGTCTTCCTTTATTTGGAATAAGGCCATCACTCCGAGATACCAATTCAATCTTTGGCTGATTATTAGGAACCGCCTTCCCACCCAAACCTTCCTTATGTCTTATGGGAGATTTGGATGGGAAGTTTGTGCGTTTTGCAAGCTCACGCCGGATTCCATAGACCACCTCTTCTTCGGTTGTCGCGTCACAGCCACTTTGGCTAACTTTTGGGCGGCCAAGTGTAATCTCCCGTGGAGGAATGGGACTTGGACAGATAATCTATGCTGGGCGATGAGATTCCTCTCTCGGTAAGGATTTCTATCACTCCATTGGTCGTTTCTCTTTTGGGGCTTTATGCCATCTCATTTGGAAGTATAGAAACGATATTCTCTTTAGAGACCATCCGGTTGTGATTGCGGCTGTCAAGAAGCATCTTCTTAAAGTTGTGAAGGATAAAGCCTTAACTTTCAAAAGCGTGGATGATTGCCCGAGAAATAGGAGGTTACGAGAGGAATTGGGGACTTGACCCTTCTATCTTCGTTTGTCTCGTATCGACCTTCTAGGTCTCCTTTATATTGCCTTCGGGAGCCCGCCTTTGTCTCTTCATCTCTACTGGTCGGGCGCACGTAATCAGAGTTGCTTTGTTTCGCCGTTCTCTTGCCTTTGGGCCTTGTTCTCTGGTAGTTTTTGTTGTCCTTAATTTGTTGGCGTTTGGCCCTGCGTGGCTTTCCTCTTTTGTCTGGTTATTTGCTTTTTAGGTTGGTAGCTTGGCCCTGCGTGGTTTTCTTTGGGCTTCATATTTCGGCCCTTGCTTGCTTTGACCGCTTTGCGGTGTTTTGAGGTTGGCGCCCTCTCACTCGAGTAGACGTGTCTGTCTTCTTGAGTGCGAGTTTTGTGGTGCCTATCCTTACTTGTAATTGGTTAAAGCTCAATATATTATTACCCCTTACCAAAAAAAAAAAAAAAAAAGAATTTCGCTTACTATTTGTTCATCGAACATACTCCACAAGATCGGCACTCTCCATGAGTTTTCTTCTTGATTAATTAGTTCAGTAACTTTTAGAGGTTCTCCCATATTTCCAGGTCTTCCAGTTACTCCCCTTCTTAGTCACTTATCGTCCCTAATGTTAATGCTTTCCCCATTTCCCATTGACCACATTGCCAAGTCTGTCATTGCCGTTCTCCTCATTATAATGCTTTGCCAACCCCAAGAGGGTCTGGATCCCCTCTCTGCCTTCCAGAAACTTTTATGAGGGTAGTATATTCCTTTTAATATCTTGCTACATAGGGTTGAAGGGGATTGTGCTAATCTCCAAGCCTGTTTTCCAAGTATGGCCTTGTTAAAGGATATTAAATCTTTGAATCTGAGACCTCCCATATCTTTAATGTGCTTCAGCAAATCCCACTTCCTCCAGTGTATTCCTCCTTTAGAACTTTCATTCTTCCACCAAAATATTGCTATTTTTTGCTCAATTGCCGGACATATTGAAATTGGGATCTTGAAGATGGACATCGCGTACTGTGGTAATGCTTGGACCACTGTTTTTATAAGAATTTCTTTCCCGACTTTCGACATTAGGTTCTCTTTCCACCCTTCCAACTTCATATTTACCCTCGCCAAGATCCAAGCAAACATTTACTTCTTGGATACTCCCAATCTGAAGGGATACCTAGGTATTTCCCTGTCTTTTCTATCTTCAGAACTCTAAACTCATTGGCCATGTTTCTTCTTAAATTACTTGGGCAATCCTTGCTGAAGTATATACCTGATTTATTCAAGTTAATAGCTTGCCCCATGTTAGGAAAATCCCTTATGATGTTTTGAAGATGACAAAATAAATCAAAGGCTACTAAGGTGTTTAATATTGACTAATAGACTATGCAGATGATAGAACATGTAAAGGATATTGTCAAAGTCTATACTTGGAAGAATTAGAAGACAGACTCTATGCTGAAACTGAAATTATTCAGACTGTGCCCAGACTTTTAAGACTAAATATGTTCAGAATGTTTAGACTTACATCCAAATTGTAAAGTCTATTTCAGACAGAAGATACTCAAACTCTACTTCAGATGGAAGACACTCGGACTCTACTTCAAACAGAACACATTCAGACTTTACATACAAAATGATATACAAGTTCACAATGTGACAATGTCCAGAACAAGACACAAGTCCAGAACTTGACAAGGTTCAGAACGAGACATAAGTTCATAATGTAGCAAATTCAGAACCAAGCATGTTCAGAATGAGATAACTTGACAGAACGTAACACAAGTCCCAAATGTATAACAGCTAGTGATCTGATTTGAATTCTACATCAAAATAGATTTAATTGACTCAATCTAATTGATTGACAATTGGATATTGAAAACAAGAACTTTTTAAACGAAGAAGTTCTACTTATGGAAACCAATATTCTATTTATATGGGCGATCAGAATCAATTTGGGTTCTACTTTTGTCACTCAACGGCTACTAAATCTTCTAGATACAGATATATCCAATGGGTAGATTGGAAAACAATCCTCAAGATACTGTTCAACGGCTAGTTTGGAAGTAGAGGATTATTTAAGGAGATTAAGGACCAATGAACAAATAAGAGACGGAGCGTAGAATTTATAATTCCAAAGTCTGAGCGAACTTCGATCATACACTTGTCTTTGGTGTGCTTAAACATTTGTGATTGTGAGAGAAATACCAAAATAGTGACTTAGTGAGATAGTGTGATCTACCACTAAGTATTTGCACTCAAAGTTGTAATCTCTTGTTGATCACATAGTGGAATCCAGCTAGAAGGCTATTAGCGTGAAAAAGTGGACGTAGGCTTGATCTAAGTTGAACAATTACAAATTTCATGTGCAACATTGTGACATCCCGATTTTCCAATTCTGGTTTCAATTTAATAAGTCGGGCATTTCATCTGCGCACCTATAGCTCTCTTCTCTGAGTTGGCCACTCACGAGATAACTAGTCTATCGGTGAAGCCGTTAAGGAATCTATACGCAATGGGCGAGAATTCGACCAGAACCGACGCTCGACCGTGCTAATCTGCAAGGGTCATTACGGCACGATCGATTAGAGACCGGAGATAGGTCGATTCAACGAACCATGTAATTCGGTGTGGGTGATTCCACCTAATTGCACAATTCTTGTTGATCGGCACTAGACCGATTTCTCTGTCGTTTTGGTACCCGTGTTCGTATTTGAAACCTTGAGATTTCTACGACAACCGAGAGTTGCTAATGTGTCGAAGATGCACTTTGTGGCTTGAAAATAATCAACCACGGGTCAATTGCACCGAAAATTCCTAAAAGCTACCCGGTAGATTAGGACGCGCTCATATCGCGCCGATTGAAATTAACCGAGAAATTGAACTCGATTTCAGAAATTGAAGGTTCTGTTATGTCACAATTCATTTTAGGAACGTCGACTCATCTTCGAAGATTTTTCTACAAACCGAGATTTTTGGCGAAAAAGCAAAGTAAGGCCGTTTTTGTTCGGGATTGTCGAGGGCCGTTTTTAATCGAATCTTCGGAATGCAAGTTGGATCATTTGATGGGAAAAAGTCGTAAGAGAGAGAAGGACACATGGGCGGATTTAATTGAGCTTCAATTGATTTGAATTGATTGAGAATTGATTGGAATTGAGAGAGAATTGAATGGATTGAATGGGGGAATGTCCAAAATTCGTAGCTCCCATGGCACACCACATTTTGCACCTATTGCCAAGCTTGTAGAGGAAGGTTGGAGGAGAGAGAGTGGCTGAGGTCATGTGGTGTCATGGTGGGGCAAAGCCAATGAGAGATTGGCAAGTGTTGAGCTCTAGAGAGCCCAAGGAAACCCCCCATCTTCAGCAACCTTCTTCTCCCTTATTTGTAGGCTTTCTCCATTGTTGTTGAAGGAGAGAAGCTCAGCAAAAACAAGAGGAAGACCAGCAGAAGCCGCGCCTCCGTCATCGTCCAAACCGTCGACCGTTTTTCCCTTTTGTTTTCCCCGCGTTCCAGTTTCTGCTCCAGCCGACCTTTCGCCAAAGATTCGAGTTAAAAGTTATCTTTCCGTGAGAATCAGCCAACGCTCCACCCACCGTCACGAAGAGCACATCCAAACCGTTCAGGAGGACTTGACGGTTCCCCGAAAGGAGCCCTGTAACCTCCCGAAATTGGGCGCGAAGGAACGGCCCGCCAGACCGCCTGGTTCCGCCCTGCTCCGCCTGTTTCGCGTTTTCTTGCTGTTTCGCCCCTTTCCGACCCTTTCCTTGCCCATTCCATCCACCCACAAGATCCCCAAGACCCCCGGGAGCCACCGGTTGCTAACCACCCGCTCGCCGGAGCTCCGAGCGGCCCGTTTTCGCTGTTGAAGTTGCTGGTTTCTTCTCTGCAGTTCAGCCCAGAACAGAAGCAGAAAACCAGCAAGGGTTTTCAGTCGTCGTGGCCCGTTTTCAAGCCCTTCCCGGCCTCCGTTGGTGTCGCCGCTTTGGGGTTTATCGCCCGCCTTGGCGTCGCCTTCGCCGTAGACTCGCCGGAACGTTAATCCGGTGAGTTTATCCTCTAAACCTCGCTTAGCAAGTTAATCATGCTTAAGGGGTGTTTAGATTAGTCTAATTATGTTTAGGTGGTTAGATTAGTTTATTTTAATGTAAATTAGATTAGTTGTATGATTAGTTTAATGGGTGTTTAATTAGGGCTAATTGTATGATTAAATTAGTGTAATATTGTTTAAGCCCTAATTAATTATTTTTAATTAATTAATTATTTCGAATTTATAAATATTATTTTATTAAATTATATTCTTATAATATAATATTTAATTATTTAATTTTCAGAATTAAATTTAATTATTTAATAATTTCGAAAATTTTGCCGAGATGGTGGTCGTTAGAATTTCTTGCCGATCGCAAAGCGGTGCGGTCGGTTTGTGCTAATTGTATGTTTAAATTGAGAAATTGAGTGATTGATGATTATGGTTAATAATTCCAAAAGTGTGGAATTGAGTGATATTGATGAAGTTGTGGTATTTAACTTGAAAATACCCGGTGTTGGCTTTAGCACCGTAATTGCTTTGTATGACTAGTTTGAATCGTTGGTTGTTATTGGATTGAATATCCAGTTCTATGGTTTATTATTGAATGATCAGCTTTGGCGAGCATTTGTTTATATATATGTATCGCCTTGGGCGAGCAATTATTATATACATATATATACTGCTTTGGAAGCTATTATATCGATTCTGACTTTGGTGAGCTATTATATCGATTCTGACTTTGGTGAGCTACTATATCAGTTACAGCTTTGGTGAGCTATCTATATATACAGCTTGTGCGAGCTATTATATATGCTACAGCTTGTGCGAGCTATTATATTATCTATCAGTTACAGCTTTGGTGAGCTATCTATCTATACAGCTTGAGCGAGCTACCGTCTATATGTTACAGCTTTGAGAGCATACGTCGTATTAACGACGGTTTGATAGACGGTATGGGATGATAGATAGTATTGGTTGATAGATAGTATGGATTGGAATGGAAAGATTGATGGTATGATTGAATTGAATCGTTGGATCAATTGTTTGATTTGAGAAATGTTCGAATTGTACTGACGTGCAGGAATGGACTGAGGCGAGGTAAGTCCTCCATCCACTTTGTGTGGCTAGAGCACCCGGGGCTTATTTTCTTCCTAATCGAGTTTTAGGGGTAGGACTCGCCGAGACATTGTCTCATCCAGGTTTGGGGAAAATATTTCAGGTCCTTAGATGGCGGTCGTGGAGGACTCGAAGCCATGGACATTTGTGGAGGTGGAGATCGAAGAATCGGCGAACGTGTCTGACTAGTGGTCATAGGACAGTTCCCTTTTTGTTGAACCTGTCTATTTTGTAGACAATCCAGTGTTGTATGTAAACCTATGTGTTTATAAGAAAGCTTGTTTGGTTGTGATTGATTGCCTGCTTTTCTATCCCAAGTTAAATGTTGTCAGGGGATTTGTTTCGCTTCCGCATGTGCAATAAAAATGAATGGGTCGGCGACGTGTCTGGGAAGTCGCATAATTTCTATCGACCGTAGAGGGATGTGCGCGCGCTCGGAGGATCGGGGCGTGACAAACATTCCCTTTCCTTAACTCTTATTGTTTAAGTCTACTGCATACTTACAGGTTATTTTAGAAGTCTGTTCCATCACATAACAAACTCTGAACATCTACCAGAAGTCTGGTAGCTCGTTTAGTAAGACTCCGATCCTTATTCAGACTTTGCTCGAGATTTATTTTATTCCGCATTTATAAGATTTCTTTTAAACACCTATTCACTCCCTTCTAGGTGTTTGTACTAGCACTTTCTCCCCGAAGCAAAGGAATGCTGGTTTAGGATTGCAGCCAAATTTTGACATTCCTGCACCTTTCCATCTAGGAAGAAAATCGAATCATCTACAAAAAGTAGGTGAGATAGTACCGGGCAATGCCTATTTAATTGTATCCCTTTTATGGTTCCATCTACCATAGTTTTCTTCATCATCATTGATAGAAAGTTTGCAACCAATATAAATAAATATGGGGAGAGAGGATCCCCTTGCCTTATACCTCTTGAAGGATGGAAGTAAGGCAAGGTTTCACCATTCAGCTTGACATTTAATGAAGTTGTTGTGACACATTGCATTATCAGCTTCACCCATGTCTTGTTAAATCCCATTTTAATCATGCATGCTTCTAAAATATCCCATTCTATCTGGTCAAAGAACTTTTGCATGTCTAGCTTCAATACCACTTGGAATTTTTGTTTTCTTTTTCGAACCCTAAGCTGGTGTAATATTTCCTAAACAACCAGAATATTGTCTTGAATTTGTCTTCCTTCGACAAAAGCACTTTGTTCAATTTCAATCAAATTCGGTAGCCATGGTTTCAGCCTATTTGCAAGCACTTTAGAGATGATCTTATATGAAAAATTTCACAAGCTTATAGGTCTAAACTGCTCCAGTTTCTCAGGATTCTTGACTTTTGGCACTAGAGAAATGAGTGTTCTATTCAATTGAGGGTTTAACGTACCGGTTTGGAAGAAGTTACTCACCTTTGAAGACACTTCTAACTTTATGTCCTCCCAATAGTGCTGATAGAATTGGCCATTTAGGCCATATGGACCAAGAGCTTTTGATGTTCCAAGCTGAAATGTTGCTTTATTTACCTCTGCTAGTGTTATTTCTTATAACAACATTAGGTTTGTTTCTTCTTTCACCTTACATGAGCAATAGTCAAGTAAAGGAGTGAAATCATGGTACCCGACTGAGCTATAAGTTCTCTGAAGAATTCAATTGTCATAGTCTTTATCTTCTGTTGATCTCGGGTTTAATGGCCTCCAGAATCCATCAACATTGAAATTTTGTTTCGCTGTCTCCTTTGGATCGTAGTGGCGTGAAGAACTTAGTGTGTCAATCACCCCACTTAAGCCAATTGATCCTTGATCACATCCCCTAGTACATTTCCTCCTTTCCCATAGCCCTTCAATTTCCTCTCTCAATCTCTAGAGTTGTTCTTTTTCCTTCTCAACACTTCAACTATTCGTTAATCTCTGAACTTCTTTCATTAATGAGTTAATTTGTTGCTTCCCATTCGATAATTTCTGCTTACTCCAATTTTGTAATGCAATCGTGACCCCTTTTTGCTTGACTAGAAGATTCTTATTAGCTAATGTGATTGAGGTCTATTCGTAAAATTCTAAACGTAAGTGAACATGTCGAACAAGTAATATAATGATAAGAACGAGTATCGTCCCACGAGATCGATGATTAATAAACTAATTAAATACTAAAATAATTAATTCTAAAATTTATCTAACATATCAAAATATAATTTAGAATAAATTAAAAACAAAATTTGGAGACTAAATGCAATAAATCAATAAGATAAATATGTTAGAGCATCCAATTTCACCATAACCACTAGATATGAATTTCAGATTGTTGTGGGTACAAGAACGATATCAAATATGTGATAGTGGAAGTTCCTAATCTATTTACTATCCTATCTCTAGGTATAGCAAACCTACTCAATTTATTAATCCACTATATCTCTATGTGAATTTAAATAAACATAAGTGCATTAAAAACTATGAACATTCCCGGTTTACAATGAGTTTTTTGAATCACCTTATCACCGTAAGTTACACAAATAACGCGGTATATTTCTATCCACATCCACATTTAATTCATATATATATATATATATATATATATATATATATATATATATATTATAATGAGCAATTGCATATTATCACTTCTCAGTCTCAAACATGCACATCAGATCATTCAAGTGGTGGCAAGTCACTCAAAAGCATTATGCACAATAATATATAACTCACATGAATGAAATCAATTGCAAAACATAAAAATCATGAAATTCATATCATCATGGTTAGGCTACATCATAGCCCTAACAAAAGAAAATTAAAACATAGTAGAAGAAGAAATAAAAATATAAATCAAACTCAGCATCTTGAATCAAAGAACAAGAATTTTGTCACCACTTTTTGTCTTCTCTTCAAAATATTTAAAAAACTCTCAGAACAATGAAAAACGATCTAACAAAAACCTAGCTGCTCTCTCAAGCTCTCAATGTTCTCCTATTTATAGGATATATCCAAGATATCTATCTCCCAACGCTTGCAAATAACATTAGGGAACAAAATCAAGGATTCCCTAATTTGATATCCATCTTCCACTACTTTTTTGATTTGAATTCCTGATTTTTGCCATTCTTGTCTTTATCTTCTCTATATCTCATTATTTTGCATAAACAAGGAAAATTCAAATAATCAGAAGGAAATCCAAATATTTTCTCATAGATATTGCACTATTTGTTGCCTAAAATAGGTAAAATAACTCTATTTTTATAGAGTTATCAAATCACCAAACTTAACATTTTGCTAGTCCTCGAGCAAAATTAAGACATAATACGTACTCAAGCTAACAACCCCCTCCATGACATGTTTCCATAATTGCTCAAATTCACAATTCAAAGAAAAACACTAATTTCATCCAAACATTGAAATTGATTTATAAGTTAAGACCAATTCTAACTATATGATCCAAGTGTGTGTGTGAGAGTCCTCATCTTTTTTTTTTGAATTAGATGCAATCCAGATAAATTCACATTGATATGCAACCTCTAAAAAATTCTAAATAATTATGACCAAATCTCATAGGTTTGCTTTTCATTCCTCTCTCCACTAATGTAAGCTAATTATCCAACCAAAAATCAATAGGACTTTTCTCGGTTTGTAATGTAAGGTTGGGGTAAATGTGAGATAACGGTAATTTTAAACTCAAATCACCCATCAACACGTTGATTTCTAAGATCTAATTAGAGCCAATGTCACTATCCAATTTCACTTCTTTAAGATAATTTTTCTGCCACCATATATCATCATTCATTCTCTCTCTCTCTTTTTTTTTTTTTTTTTTTTTTGAATTGCTTTATGGTGGAGTTTCTCCCAAAGTCCCTCCTAATATAACATGAAAATTTCCAACCCATTGAATATTCAAAAGGCTCACTCAATTGAAAGTTGGATAGGGAACCATAAAAGCAATTTTTGTTTTTTGATAATACACCCCAAACAACCATAGCAATCACTTTTTTTTTCTTTTTTTGTTTTCATACTCCATCCTTCCTCCCAAATTTCTATTAAGCTCAAATAATTTTTTATCCCAAAAAGAAAATCAACGTGTTCATATGGCATGAGACAATGATATAATTTGATAACGGTTAGACTAAATATATATGGGTGTCAATGAAAAATTGGGTAATAATTAAGGCTCAACGGGGTGACTAGGAATAAATAAACATGGGTAGCTTTAAAGGCTCAATCGATCCAAAAATTGCTTATATCATTTTCTCAGTTAGATGTAGCTTAGGATTTCGCCTCAAGAGAAAATCAAACAAATTTTAAGATTTGAGTGAAAATCTAAGAAAATCACATACTTCGTATGAATGTTCTCTAGATTTACACACAATTCAAAAATTAAGGACTTTTAGTGCTCAGTAAGTGAATCAACATAATCAGAATTAAGGTTAAATCACACATCAATTGCAAGTTTAAATAAAAATTTAAATTTTCCTAAGAATCGTAAAAATTCACAACCAGGAATGCAATCATTATAATATATATATATATATATATATATATATATATATATATTTAGCCAAAAATTTTGTCTTCCCTCCCAAACTTGAATGAAGCAGTGTCCTCAATGCGAATAATAGAAATAGGAAGAAGAAAACTCTCCCGGTTATAGGATAAGTTCATAGATGACTTTGATGATTAAACTCTTGAAATGTGATCCCTAAAAAATGAATCTGGATAAAACAAAGAAAAGTTAATCTTTTTTTTTTGGCAAAACATAAACTTAACAATAAATAAATAAATAAAACATAATTAAAATGCTTGGGTTGCCTCCCAAGAAGCGCTTGTTTTATAGTTTTCAGCCAAATTATCTCAGATGTCGCTATTCTGGAGGATGAAGTTCAATTGTGGTCTTCTGCTTGTTGTAACCATATTCAAAGTAAGGCTTTAAACGTTGACCGTTCACTTTGAATGTACCCTCAGTGTCATGCGCAACTTCAACCGTTTCGTATGGGAATATTCGTGTAACTGTAAAAGGATCAGACCATCGAGACAGCAACTTTCCTGGAAAAAGTTTAAGATGAGAGTTATAAAGTAAGAACCTAACCACGGGCAGCGCAGTTGGTGTGAGTTCTTTCCCTCATCGCAGAGGTTGAGGGTTCAAACCCTCTCGTTACTAAAGTGTCTGAAGTGGAGGGTCATGGTGTTGGGGTCTTGGGCTAGCCTCCCCGAAGATTTATGACTAGCAGCTTGTGCCAAGGCCCGACAGTGCCATCAGGCACTAGAGGGTTGTGTAATCCTCAAAGGGTAATTTCCGGCGGTTCCTCGGTAAAAAAAAAAAAAAAAAAAGAGTAAGACTTTTTGACCAATTTTGAACTCTCTTTTGAATATGTGCTTGTCATACCATCTTTTATATGCTCCTTGTATAATTTAGAATTTTCATAGGCCTCATTGCGAAATTCCCCAATTCATTCAGTTGCAATAATCTTTCTTTACCTGTAGACTGCATGTCAAAATTCAGAAATTTCAATGCCCAATATGCTTTATGCTCTAATTCCACTAGTAAGTGACAAGCATTCCCAAACACTAACCTAAAAAGAGACATCCCAATTGGCGTTTTGAACGCTGTCCTATAGGCCTAAAGTGCATCATCAAGTTTTATTGATCAATCCTTCCTAGAGGTCACTGTTTTTTCAAAACTTCTCTTGATTTCCCTATTTGAAATCTCTACTTGACCACTATTCTAGGGATGATAAGGGGTTGTAACCTTATGCGTAACTCCATACTTACTCAAAAGTGCTTCAAATTATTTGTTGTAAAAATGTGTCCCTCTATCACTTATGATTGCCTTAGGAGTGCTAAATCGGGTAAAAATATTTTTCTTCAAGAATTTGATCATAACCTTAGCATTATTTGTTGGCAATGCTACAGTTTCTACCCACTTAGACACATACTCCATAGCTAGTAAAAGGTATAGATTTCCATAAGAATGTATAAAGGGTCCCATGAAATCAATACCCTAAACATCAAATAATTCACATACAATAATATTGTTTAAAGGCATCTCATTTTTTCTTGAAATATTTCCAGTTCTTTGACACCTATCATATTAAGCTACATAGGAGTATGCATCTTTAAAAAGTGTGAGCCAATAAAATCCAGATTGTAAAATCTTAGTTGCAATTTTGGTGGCACCAAAATGGCCACATGCCTCTCCATCATGACAATAATGTAGAATGTTTGCCTTCTCTTCGTCTAAAACACATCTCCTTATGACCTGGTCTGTACATATTTTAAATAAGAAATGTTCCCAAAAATAATTTTTAACATCAGAAAAGAATTTTTTTTTTTCTGTTGATATGATAATTCAGGAAGAAGAACATTACTTACTAAATAATTTACAAAGTCGGCGTACTAGAGAATTTTTATGGACTTGATGAAAAAAATTTCTCATCGTGGAACTCTTTCAAAATTGGTCTCACCTCTTCCTTTGAATTTGGAATTCTTGATAAGTGACATGCAATTAGATTTTCAGTCCCATTCTTATCTTTGATTTCCAAATCAAATTCTTGCAATAATAGAATCCACATGATCAACCGGGGTTTTGATTCTTTCTTTTCAAGCAAATACTTAAGAGCAGAATGATCAGAATAAACTATAATTTTTGAGCCAATTAAATAAGAACAAAATTTATCAAAAACAAAAACTACCGCCAAAAGTTCCTTTTTTCTATTGTTGAATAATTCAATTGTGCACCTGACAATGTTTGAATGGCATAGTATATGGTTCAAAAAATTTTATTCTTCCTTTGTCTCGAAACAGCTCCTATTGCAGAATCGCTAACATCACACATCAGTTCAAAAGGTAAATCCCAATTTTGTGCTGCCATAGTTCGTGGTGAAATTAACTTTTCTTTCAAAGTATTAAAAGCCTGCATGCATTCAATAGAAAAATTAAAAGGAGCATTTTTTTTTCCAAAAGATTAGAAAGAGATTTAGCAATTTTTAAAAAATCCTTTATAAATCACCTGTAAAATCCTGCATGCCCCAAAAATCATCTGACAAGTTTCACAAATGTTGGTGGGGGCAATTTTGCAATGACCTCCACTTTGGCTCGATCGACTTCTATTATGTTTTGAGAAATTTTATGCCCGAGCACTATTTCTTCCTGCATCATAAAGTGACACTTCTTCCAATTCAAAACAATGTTAGTCTCCTCACATCTTTGTAAGACCAAAACCAAATTATTTAAACAAGCATCAAATGATAAGCCAAAAATGGAAAAATCATCCATGAAAATCTCAATATATTTTTCAACCATATAAAAAAAAAATAGTCATCATGCATCTTTGAAAAGTAGCTGGTGCATTACAAAGACCAAATGACATTCTTCTAAAAGCAAAAGTATCATAGGGACAAGTGAAAATAGTTTTCTATTGATCTTCTAGTGCAATAGGAATCTAATTATACCCCGGATATCCATCAAGAAAACAATAAAACTCATGCCCTGCAAATCTTTCCAACATCTGATCAATAAATGGTAAAGGAAAGTGATATTTTATAGTGACATCATTCAATTTTCTGTAATCCATACACACACGCCACCCAGTAACTGTTCTAGTTGGAATTAATTCATTGTTGTCGTTTTTCTGAACAGTCATATCACCTTTCTTTGGCACAACTTGTACAAGACTTACCCAGGAACCATCTAAGATAGGATAGATGATACCTGCATCAAGTAGCTTAATTACCTCAGCTTTCACTACTTCTTGCATCTTCGGGTTCAAATGCGTCTGAGGTTGGATATCGGGTTTATATTGTTCCTCCATCAAAATTTTGTGCATGCAAATTGAAGGATTAACACCCTTGATATCAACTATTTTCCATCCAATTGCACCCTTATGCTCTCTTAATACTCTGAGTAGTTTCTCCTCCATCAAATCTGTCAAAGAAGAAGATATAATTACCGGTAAAGAAGAAATTCCATCTAAATAAGCCTATTTCAAATGAGAAGGTAAGGGTTTGAGTTCAAGAATTGGAGGCTCTTCAATCGATGGTTTAGGCTTTGTTGCGTTGTCCAAACTCCTCAAATTTAATTGCCTTTTTCCTTGAATATGGTGGAATTGCCTTCATGAAATTTGCGTACTCCTTTATCTTCTCATCTTAAATATCTTTGTCCCTTGGTCGAATCAGACATGCTTCAAGTGGATCTTTAAAAATATTTTCTTGAAATACCTTATTCACCAACTTGTCAACTGTCTCAATTTTAAAACAAGAATTATCATCATATAGATATTTCATTACTTTAAAAACATTAAATGAAATAAGATCATCTTGAACTCTAAGCATCAACTTCCCTTGTTGTACATCAATAAGAGCTTTTCCTATTGCTAGAAAAGGTCGACCTAAGATAAGTGGTACCTCAAAATCTTCCTCCATGTCAAGAACTATGAAATCTACATGAAATATAAATTTGTTAACTTTTACCAAAACATTTTCTACAATACCTCCCGGATATTTAATTGATTGATCAGCCAGTTTGAGTGACATTGTGGTTGCTTTTACCTCGCCCAATCCTAATTTCTTGAAAATTGAATAAGACATCAGATTAATACTTGCACCTAAATCACATAATGCTTTTTCAAAGTAAGAATCCCTAATAGTGCAAGGAATAGTAAAACTCCCTGGATCTTTTGATTTCGGAGATAATTTGCTTTGTAGGATGGCTGAACACTCCTCATTTAACTTCACAATTTCATAATCCTCCAGTTTCCTTTTGTTTGCCAAAATCTCCTTCAAAAATTTTGCTTAACTAGGCATTTGCGCTAATGCATCTGCAAAATGAATGTTAATGTGCAAGTTTTTAAATACATCAAGAAATTTAGAAAATTGCTTGTCTATTTTATGTTGCTAGAGTCGCTGAGGGAATGGAATTGGCGACACATATGGCTTAGGATTATTTGGAAAAAGTTTACTCTTGCTCGTCTCATTTGATTGTTTATTGATCACATCTTCCTTGTCTCTGAAAATCTCCACTTCTCTCACTTGTTTACCACTTCTCAAGGTTATAGCATTTATGTTTTCAATTGGATTTTTCTCAGTGTTGCTTGGCAAAGAACCATGTTGTCCTCCCTGACATTATGCTTACTAACCGACCCACTTGCATCTCCAAATTTCTGATTGAAGCCTCTTGATTTTGAAATCTCACATCCGTGTTTTTGATGAAGTCATGAGTCGTATTAGCAAGTTTGGTGACTATATCTTCCAAATTTGACTTTGTCTCTTTTGATTGTTTGAATCCCAGTGGTCTCGTCACATTCTGATTATTCCATGAAAAATTTGGATGTTTGCGTCATTTCGGATTGAACGTGTTGGAGTAAGGATTATTCTGTGACCTGTTAAAATTCCCAACAAAATTAGAATTTTCACTAGATTGTTTAAAAGTATTACCTACCTGACACTTTGTGCTAACATGTCCTCCACCACAAAAATCACATGTCAAATTCTGAATTTTCAAGGCTGAAACACTCATATTATCTAGCTTTTTGTTGAATGCTTCAAATTGTGCAGCAATTGCAGCAAAATCATCCACTTTGTGAACTCCGCTAGCTTTTTGCATTGGTAGTCTCTCAGTAGGCCACTAATAACTATTGGACGCCATCTCCTCTAATTGATTGTAGGCTTCTTCTGGTGTTTTATTATTTAGAGTTCCTCCTGTAGTTGCATCAATCATTGAACGAAGATTTGTATTAGAGCCATTATAAAAAGTTTGTACCTGCATCCATAAGGGTAGTCCGTGATGTGGACATCTCCTAAAAAAAATTTAGAATCTTTCCCATGCTTCATATAATGATTCATTATCCATCTGCATAAAATTAGTAATATCGTTACGCATCTTCGCAGACTTTGTAGGTGAAAAGAACTTACTAAGAAATTTCTGAAACATATCATTCCATGTAGTGATTGATCCTGCAAGAAGAGAAGAAAGCCAACTTTTAGCTTTGTCTCTAAGAGAGAATGGAAATAATCTCAATCTAATAGCATCATCTGTAACTCCATTATATTTAATGGTGTCATAGATTTCAAGAAAAGCATCGATGTGAGCGTTTAGATCATCGCTTAGTAGCTCATTGAATTGCACTGATTGTTAAAGCATCTGAATGAGTGACGGCTTGATCTCAAAGTTGTTTGCTTGAATTGCAGGTCTTCTGATACTCGATGTGGTGCCTTAAACTGTTGGTGCAGCATAATCTCTTAAGAGTCTACGTGGATTTTCATTATCACCATCTGCCATCTTCTTAGTGTGATTTCTCTGTTCTCTCAGTCGCCTTTTGAATGTACGCTCAATTTCTGGATTAAGCTTAGCAAGTTTCCTTTAATGGCTATGTGCCATAAACCAACGTACACCTTGAAAAATAAAACAAAATGAAAGCTAGATTAAACTTAGAATTATTTGGTATCAATATTAATTAGTATTAAACAAACGATCCTTGGCAATGGTGCCAAAAACTTGTTCGTAAAATTCTAAACGTAAGTGAACGTGTCGAACAAGTAATATAATGATAAGAAAGAATATCATCCCACGGAGATCAATGATTAATAAACTAATTAAATACTAAAATAGATTAATTCTAAAATTTATCTAACAAATCAAAATATAATTAGAATAAATTAAAAAAATATTTGGAGACTAAATGTAGTAAATCAATCAGATAAATATGTTAGAGCATCCCATTTCACCATAACCACTAGATATAAATTTCAGATTGTTGTGGGTACAAGAACGATATCAAACATATGATAGCGGAATTTCTTAATCTATTTACTATCTTATCTCTAAGTATAGCAAATCTACTTAGTTTATTAATCCACTATATCTCTATATGAATTAAAATAAACATAAATGCATTAAAAACTATGAACATTCTCGGTTTACAATGAGTCTTTTAGATTACCTTATCACCGAAAGCTATACAAATAACGTGGTATATCTCTATCCACGTTTAATTTATGGTTATATATTATAATGAGCAATTGCATATTATCACTTTTCAATCTCAAACATGCACATCGGATCATTCAAGTAGTGACCAGTCACCCAAAAGTATTATGCACAATAATATATAACTCACATGAATGAAATTAATTGCAAAACATAAAAATCATGAAATTCATATCATCATGGTTAGACTACATCGTAGCCCTAACAAAAGAAAATTAGAACATAGTATAAGAAGAAATAAAAATATAAATCAAACCCAGTATCTTGAATTAAAGAACAAGAATTTTGTCACAATTTTTGTCTTCTCTTCAAAATACTTGAAAAACTCTCAGAATAATGAAAAACGATCTAACAAAAACCTAGCTGCTCTCTCAAGCTCTCAATGTTCTCCTATTTATAGCATATATCCAAGATATCTATCTCCCAACGCTTGCAAATAACATTAGGGAACAAAATCAAGGATTCCCTAATTTGATATTCATCTTCCACTACTTTTTTTTATTTGAATTCCTGATTTTTGCCATTCTTTTCCTTATCTTCTCTATATCTCATTATTCTGTATAAACAAGGAAAATTCAAATAATTAGAAGGAAATCCAAATATTTTCTCATAGATATTGCATTATTTGTTGCCTAAAATAGGTAAAATAACTCTATTTTTATAGAGTCATCAAGGTCCAGGCCTTTTTATGACACCTCTGCACTCCTCATCTTCTACCCAAAAATGCTTCAAAGCTAAAAGCCCTCTTCCTCCTCCTTTGAAATTGGAGAGCCGACGTAAGAATAGGATTATGATCAGAACCGATAGCTGGTAAGGCATACACTTTTGCTTCAAAGAATTTTAACATCTAATTTAAATTGTTGAATGCTCTATCTAGTCTTTCCTTCACAAGCTCCTCTCCTTCATGGTTATTAGACCATGTAAAGGCACAACCTTTGCTTTCAAGGTCCACTAATGTGCAGCTATTCAGGAACTCCTTGAATGCATGAAGCCTGTAATGCTCAGCCAATCTTTTATCAACTTTTTCCCAATGATACATAATTTCATTGAAGTCGCCCATGCATACCCAAGGTAGTTGATTTACCTCACTAGTTTTCTGGATTTCATCCCACACCCTGAGTCTAGCTTGGTAGTTTGTAGGTGCATGTATAAATGTCACTCTCATTTTTGTTCTACACTCCTCCCCTTACGGACAATGTCTATTAATGCAGCTAAAGCATACATAATTGAAATTTCAACAGAATCTATCCACATAATAGCCAAGCCCCCTCGTATCCCGGTTGGATTAACAACAAAGCACTTGTCAAATTTTAGCCACCTCCTTAACCTTTGGATCTTGTCTTCTTGGTTTTTTGTTTCCATAAGAAAGAGTACCACAGGCTTTTCTTAAGCAACTAGTGTGATGTCCTAGTAGCGTCACATACAAAGCACAAGCATAAATTACATGGATTATCATTTTTCAGGACTTATTGATTTCAAATGTCGGACTACAATGTCCACCTTTAAAGGTTAGCATGTATAACAAGGATATCTTAAGTTCTAAACTTTATAACACAATGTTACTCTGCAATAGACCTATCAACTAATATTAAACAATCCAACTATAATCATAGATAAAGATCATGAGAAACTTCATTTCTTTCCTATTAAGATCATTCGGGCTTATAAAAATCAACCTGGATTATTTACAAGTTCTTCACCTATATACATCATACTTACATATTCAAAACAAAAGGTGTAAGCAAACAGCCATGGAAAAGGGTGAGGGGGTTCCTAACTCCACTATCCCACATTAGCCCATGTCTATCAAAAAAAACCAAACAACGTCTTCTCTAGCTTCTACACGATTTGGGCGCCTAAGCATCGCCCGTCCCAGCTCCAGGTCCTCCAACACCAAAATGAAAGGGGCCAAACAACTCTCCTTCGTGGTTTATGAACCACGCTACAAATCTCATCGGAATCATATCTACTCTGCCATCGTCCATCCACAGCATAGCCTTGTACTTCGTATAGGTCAGCTCGATATCAGGATCGTACACATCACGGAAAGAAACATCAATACGCACTATCACCCCGTAACGAGCAATTGGTGGCACGTCTATACTAACGATTTGAAAAAAAATAAGGAATGAGCAATGCCTAGTAAAGAAATAATAAGACCCTAACCTAGACAATCCACAGCTGCCAAAGAAGACAAGTGAACATAACCATATAGCTTAAGATACTGTTGACACCTAAATTTTACAATTTTATTTAGGATTTAATCATGTACAAAATTAGGAATTAGTCACTAAAAAAAAACAACAAAAAAACAACAAAAAAGAAAAAATGTGGAAGGGGCCCGGCCGGATCTCGCCTTGGCCCAGCCCATGCCACCTTCTCCCTCCTCCATCTTCACCCGTGAAACCCTAGAAGGGGGGAAGAAAAAGGCAGCACAAGAGAGAGCTCGGGAGAGTGAGCAGGAGCGAGAGAGAGAGAGAGAGAGAGAGAGAGAGAGAGAGAGAGAGAGAGAGAGAGAGTGAGGGAGCTGGAGGAGACTCGCCGTCGCCGTTCTTGTTGTCACCACCGCCGCTCGACCAACCGCAATCGCCGCTGTCTCCCCGGAACTCATATCTATAGCAGAGGTGCCAATGTGTGCGAAGAAGCAACGTAGTAGAAGGGAAGAGAGAGAAGGAATGGAGGGGAGGAGGGCAGCGGCGGCGTTGCCCGTCACCGTTTGAGCCGAGCCGCCGCCCTCCTGCCCGACGCTGCCTGTCACCACCGCTCCACCAGCAACCCACACCTATGTCCGACGCCACAGCAGCTCATCTTCGTTCACCGCTAGAGCTCCGAAAGTCGATGCTCGTCGGTTTGCCCGCCGTCCCCTCACCGCGACACCTAACGCTGCTAGAAACCCAATGCTAGAAGCCACCGCGCCTTTGCCTGCTCCGCACCCGCGAGCTTTGACACCGCCGCTCCTACAGCCAAAAGCCGCGAGTTCCGCTGTCCCGAGCTCGCCACCTCAACCCCACGTCGTCTGAGCCGTCACTGCTCAGCCCTTACCGTGCCACCACTGCCCTTGCGACGCCTGCAGCCTAAAGCTCCGACGCCGCCGCTACTCCCAGCGCCAAACTCGTGACACCGTCGCACCAGTAGCTCAACCCCTCTGCCATCGTCGCAACACCAGCCCGGCCTCGTTGCAGCACCAACACCGCACCATTGCCACCCGTGTCATTGCCGCCGTCAAGCCCGTCATCGCTGCCGCGCCCGTCCGCCGGTGTCGGCGCCGCCAACAAGCCCGGGGAGAGGAAGGTGGACATTCGAGTAGGGTTCGCCGGGGAATCGGGTCGCGGCCACCAACTCGGGCCGGACTCGGGTTATCGGCCGGGTAGGGTTTCGTCCGGCCGGGCTCGCGCACGTGGGCTAAAACAAGGTCATTGGCCCGGTTTGCATTAAATTTTTTTTTTTTTTTTTTTTTTTGTGTTGGGTCAAGCTTAGTCTACTTAGGTTTCTTTTAGGTGGGCTCACTTTTGAGTTGGACTGGGCCTATTGTTCAAGCCCAGTCCTATTGAGGCTTGCCAAATTTGGCCCTCCCCATCCGGGCCGAGTCCGGCTTGACCGAACTCAACCCGTGCCGACCCAGCTGAACCCGGTCGGGTCAGACCGAACCCGACCCGGTTCGCCCCTTTTTTAATTAAAATTATTTTTAAAA
Source organism: Eucalyptus marginata (assembly GCA_014182565.1). Taxonomy (NCBI): domain Eukaryota; kingdom Viridiplantae; phylum Streptophyta; class Magnoliopsida; order Myrtales; family Myrtaceae; genus Eucalyptus; species Eucalyptus marginata. The sequence goes on along the minus strand of CM024590.1, from coordinate 9,825,009 downwards.
AAATTAAAAATTTTAAAATATTATTTTAAAATTTTTTTAATTAAATAAAAACAAAAAAATTAAAAAATTTCGAAAATTAAAAAAAGTAGGGTTTGGTTAGGAATTGCCACGCATTGCCTTTTTAGTGTAATTAGGCCTTTATTTACTCGTATATTAATTATATTGCATGTTTAGTTTGCATATTTAATTATGTTTAATTGCACGTGTTTAATTTTACTGTAATTAGGATCTTGGTTGCTATGATTGTTACTTTAATGAATGCGTACTCGCATAATCACTTCACGTGTTAGTGGATAGGTATAAGATCAATCCAAATTGCTTGCCAAAAAAATCATTTTGTTAAAATGAACAAAATTAGGTACCGAAAAGGCATTAATTGACCAATTAGTATAATCAAGTCCCCGATCCTAGATTTTCAGGTTGCGTAGGAAGTGTGGCATACTTCAGTGCCCTACTTGGTTTCTAGCATACCCCGATAGGCTAGTGACGACTCATTTTGTGCAAAATTTCTAGAAAATATCACAATGTCACGCAGGGTATGGGTTTGGGAGAGCCCGTGCCTAATCAAGGGCCATAAGCCTATCCTTTAGACAATACCCCTAAACCTATTCCCGCCCCCCAAAGGATAGGTCGCAACAGCTTGGCGACTCCACAAAAGACTTGGTTTTGAACCTTAGAGGACTTAGGCCAAAATTAATCTTATTCAAAAATATTTTTATTTGGCAGCGATAATTTCAGGTATGCCCCTAACATTAAAGGTGTTAAATGTTCTTGCAGAATATAAGGTATAAGGGGAAGTGTTTGCTCACATTTGTCTTGTATGAAGGTGTAAGAATGTATGGTTTATTTTTTATGTACGAAGTGTTGTTTGCCTATAAATTGTTGTGCATGTAACATTTACATTGCACTACACCCTAGCGCACATAACCTACCACCGGACCTGGGCCGCATAAGATCACTTAGGATGGTGTCAAAGTGAATACCACTCTAACTACAAGCACGTAGTACGAGTCGCCCATCTCAACCCCAAAATTTCTTTCTTGATGTCAGAGGTCCCCACCCTGATCTGCGAGCATACGACATGGGTCGGTTCTTTGACGAAGCCGAAGTCATGGGTAACATGATCTAGCCGCAAGCATGTTGGTTCAGTCCTGTGATTTTGTGGTTTCATTTTGAGCTGGATAGAGTAGAAATCGAACCACATCCCATGTGCATGTCTATGTGATAATAATAAAAAAAAAATTAAAAGAGAGAGAGAGAGAGAGAGAGAGAGACAAACGTCGGCACCCATTGTAAGTATCATTTTCTTTTTTATTTGCTCATTTTGTATTGAATTTCCATCTCGAAATTCGCGAACATCAATCGATTGCCCTCAGTGCCTACGCTCTCTACCCCAGCTAAAGAGCATATGCGGAGTCCCAATAAGTTGCAATTCCATGAAAGAATTGGGAGTCTACGAATGCCCAGAATTGAAGGGGATTCCTTTGCAACTGCAATTACGTGGAATTGGGAAGCTTCCGCATATTTGGGTGGAAGATGAGGAAAAGTGGAAGACGCTGATGTGGGATCATCCCAATGCTCAAGCTACTCTTCAACCTTATCTTCGAAAAGGGGAACACGCTAATCATCGATTTTGGAAACAAACTGATTGTGAATTTTCTCTTTGGTTCAATTGGCATTCCCCAAATCCTATAGGTTATGATTCATTTGATATATAATTGCTTCCCTTCTTAAAAGTCCTTACGAATATGTAGTTTTTCTATCTATATAGTCATGCAGCTTTAACAGTGGCCTTTTGTAGAGTTGGATGCTAAGGGAAAGAATCTCCTGTGACTCTGGTCTTGAAGATAGCCCTATTGCTTGACAATGCTTTCCTGCAAACTCAACTCAAGTTGCTATAGGAATTTACTCTTTTGCGTGTGGCCATACTTTGTGTATCTTGAATGTTGTCTCCTCCTAGATGACTTATTCCAGTAGTCAATAAAACATTCGATGGCGTTCAAGATACACAAAGCATGGCCACACGAAAAAAAGAGTCAATTCCTATAACAACTTGAGTTTGCAGGAAAGCATGGTCAAGTAGCAGGGCTATCTTCAAGACCAGAATCACAAGAGATTCTTTCCCTTGGCGTCAGGCCACTGTTAGAGTTGCATGACTATATAGACAGAAAAACTACATCTTCGTACGGACTTTTAAGAAGGGAAACAATTATATATCAAATGAATCATAACCTAATTTGAGGAATGCCAATCGAACCAAAGAGAAAATTCACAATCAGTTTGTTTCCAAAATCGATGATTAGCGCGTTCCCCTTTTCGAAGATAAGGTTGAAGAGTAGCCTGAGCATTGGGATGATCCCACATCAACGTCTTCCACTTTTCCTCATCTTCCACCCAAATATGTGGAAGTTTCCCAGTTCCACATAATTGCAATTACAAAGGAATCCCCTTCAATTCTGGGCATTCGTAGACTCCCAATTCTTTCATGGAATCGCAACTTATTGGGACTCCAAATGGGTGTTGTTTACAGGAGTCATTATGCTTGCTTCTTGGCCTTGTCCTGCTCCACTTATCATCTCCACCATTCCGTTGCACATACCGACATAGATATTTTGAAGATTTTGAAGATGGAGTAGCCACTCAAGCGAGAACAGCTTTCGCATGTTATTGCAACATTCTACCTCAAGAGATTTGAGTGAGATCCCTTTAACCGGCAAGTTTGGGGGAGGACCTCCAATTATCTCCTCCGTGTTCTTACAATACGATACTGTGATACTTTTCATATGAGGGAAGTGGAGCATCCATTCAAATTCCACCGCTCTCTTCATTTTATCACAGCCCTCAACATCAATCACTTCTAGACTAGGGAAGGCTAGGAGCGGATGTGGTGGTGATGTAACTGCTACCATTATCCCCACCATTTCCTCACAGTTATGTATTTTAACCTCTCGTAGATGCGAAAGTTTGAATGTAGACCCATGCCCAAAGAGATACTTCAGTTTTGGACATCTCTCTATATTCAAAACCCTAAGGCTCAGAAAGAGGAGAGGGGTAGGGTTTGGGGCAGCAGAGTCGTGCCCTCCACAGAGCACCCACAAGTTTTCCCAATCTTCTATTTCTAGCTTCTCAAGGTACTCAAGCGAACCCATGCCAGACAAATTTGTAACACTGTCGCATCCTGTAGCTATCATTGTCTACACATCTCGGGGAGTTAAAGTAAAATTGCCAGTGCATTCCCCTCCCATGCTCACAATAGCATGACTCGCCCCAAAAATGGCGACGTTCCTCTCCCCATTCCTAAATGGAGCATCATTTTTTACTTCCACATTCTAGAATAAACTACCTTTGTCCACATAGAGATCGTAATAGAAAGGATTAATCTGGTCAATAGCCCTCACACACTCGTTGAAATCATCCCTCACACACTTGTTGAAATCATCCACAGCTATGGAGAACAACCACTTAAGTGTCTCTAATGCCTTCAATTTTGTAATGTCTTCTCCGTCTACTGCCCCAACTTCAAGATACTGCAAGTTTAGCAAACTCCCCAAGGTTCCTTTGGGTAATCTCCCCGTGCCTGTAGATCCTAGGTCAAGGTACTCCAAGTTCACCAACCTTCTCAGACCCTTACGCTTCAAGCATATGACAACCACTAACATCCAACTTTCTTAAAGATGTGAGCTTCTCTAAATTAGGATTACGGCGCAATTTTTCACAATTTTTAAGCAATAGTGCTCTCAAGTTTACCAAGTCTGAGATGGAATTTGGGAGTTCGGTTAGATGGCATCCACTCAAGTTTAGAACCTATAGAATTTTTTTTTTTTTAGAAAGAATTGGGAACAACCACATTCCTCGACCAGCATCCATTCAGTAGTAAAGTTGATAGCTTAGGACAATTTGGTGACATGTTCAATGGAAAAGCTCTTATGTCATTTTTCATCAGAGAAACTTTCTCAAAAGCATCCGTCCAACGTTCCTCAGATGGAATCCTCATCAATTGCTTTCCTGCTTGTACAATGGAGGTCGCACTCATGATGTTCAATGCATGTCTCTAATCAAATCGTGCATCTTCATTGTGCTCCAATTATCTTCCAATAGGCAAGCATTTCTTAGTTTCTTCAATCTGGTGAGGCCTCTATCATATTGTTCCTTCCTCATATGATAATAAATTCACCTTCTGGATAAAGTGCACAAGATAAGAAACACCGTTGCACATTAGGATTATCAAGGTGATCATAACTGAATTTTAAATTCATTAAGACCTTATGCTCCATAGTTGTTTGCCCTTTACTTGATTCTTGCAATTCACGGAGGGAATCACTCCATTCAAACACTCCAGTCTTTCCTCGCATGCTTCTTGCCATCGTGATGTCCAATCAACAAGCCTGCACATTCTCCAACAACGGACGTCATAAGTGCTTTGATTTTCGAATCAGGTATCACTTCGGATCCAGGCTCCTCCAAAAATAAATTCTTACCTTCTTCTTGAGATAGAGGTTTGATTTCTATGTTCTCTCGACAATGCATCTGGTGGCATACGTCAATGGATCGAGTGGTTAAGACCAACTTCATTCCATCTGCTCCAACAAGGATTCCCACCTCTTCAAGATCAAAATGATTCCACACATTATCAAGAATTAATACACAATTCTTCTTTCTTTCTAAATGCTTGGACAACTTTGCTGCTCGTTTCTTCTCATGCTCATCCTCCATATCACCCAATTTTAGTGCCTTCAGAATAGCACTCTGCAACTTATAATTGCTGAAATCTCGGGACATGGTGATAAAAGCCACACCATCGAATGTTGCATCTTTGAGAAGTCTATTATGTATATGCATCATAATAGTTGTCTTCCCAACACCACCCATACCATAAATACTGAATTTGTGTGCGTGATTCTGCTTCAGTCGGTCCCAAATCAACTCAATGTTCATCTGAATCGCTTCACCTATTAGCTTTCGTTCCAAAAATCCATCTCCTTTGGCATCTTTCGCCTCTCTGAGTAGTTTTTGTGGAAGCGTTCGTCCTATGAGCTTATATATTGCTCTTTCTGTTTTTTTCAGCCACTTCTGAACTGATATCCTCGGCTTCTTCCAAACTGAGGAAGCAGCAGACTCCATCCCCATCTGCTTCTTTGTTACAGCTTCTCTGTCGTTGGGTTCTTCCACTTTTCTTTTCAACTTTCTTATCTCTTCATCCTTGGCATAGATACTGCATACATTCATGATTGGAGAACCCCTGTTCATATCTATTTATAAAAAAAAATATGTTAGATTTGGATGAAATAATCTGGGGATATTTAAGGATCTAACGGAACCATAGTAACAATGTAGATTAATCAAGACACACCTTGTGATGATGATGGGCCTGTTGTTTTTGTTGCCACCTCTGGAATTTGCAAATCAACGATTGTTGCCTCAGTAACGTGAGAGTCAACTGTATGCTGTGACACAATTGAGGGATCTATGTCCATTGGAATTTGCAATTGAGAGTGCCGATTACCATCCTGCAAGCAATTTGAATCACCTAAAGCACGTATTTGATCATACTGGGATGCCGATGCCCCTGCTGGAGGCTGCTGGACATTCATTTGCATTTGAGATCGAATGTTACAATGTGATTGATCTCGCAGACCACAAGGTGCTTCCGCTTCTACTAAAGCCATCGTTGAACATGATATGCTTTCACCTGTGTTGTTCATCAAAATCAGGATATGGTTGATTGGAACACAGAAGAATGCCCGCTGTAGTTAGTTTACTATATCTAGTGGGTTCAATGCACAAGTGCAAGGAATAAGAGATTAACTCTCTTCACATTTGAAAAGTCCTGTTTATTGGAGAGATTTATTAAGGGTCACCAGTTTCAGAATAGTATCTTTGCTTTGAAAAATATAATAATGTTTTGTTGTCCATGCCTAGATGAATGTATAGAAACTTCACATGAATATACCATGGCTATTTTGCACCTGTGACTGCATTGCACCTGCGGTATCTCGATTATCCAGAGGCATGGTTGCATTCTGCTGCATCTCTCTTGTCTCGTGATTAATTGATTGATGTTGAACACATTGATGTTGAAGGGACAACAAAGCTGGTTGCACTAAAATATTCAAGCGTAAGGTCAATCAACAACAGGAATTTCAAATCAAGCCATGGGTACAGGTAAAATGAGCATCTAGAACTCGGATCCCCCAAAAAAAAAAAAAAAAAAATCTACAGTGAAAATCACCTTGCTCATAAGTTAAATATTTTGATGAAATAAACCATGCAGTAAAAAAATAGTGATATTGGACATATATAATATGCAATGATACCACTGTAATTTGGAATCGATGCAATATGAAAATAGATGAATTTGAGAAATTCTAGAGAGAGTTAATAATACGAAAAATATAATGATGTTTTTTTCTCCATGCCTTGATGAATGCATAGAAACTTCGCATGAACATACCATGGCTATCTTGTGCCGATAGCAGCATTGCCAAAGCTGGATCATGGTCAACAAAGGCCTGCGCATGTAGTAGTTTATTGAAGGCCGGGTCATATCGGAAGTCTTCCATATATTCGAAGCTTTCGACAAAAAATCAGCTGCAGGCAGTGTGTCATGGAACTCTGGTTCCACGGAAAATTGACGGTTGACTTCTCTGCTCTCTTCTTCAGCCACCTCAGGAGTGGGCATGTCACGTGTTTGTGATTCCATAGAAAATTGACCGTTGGCTTCCCTGCTCACCTCAGCTTGAGTCAGCATGTCATGTACTTGTGGTTCCATGGAGGATTGACCGTGGCTTCTCTGCTATCTTCTTCAGCCACCTCATTGAGTAACGACCGCATTAGTGTTCTTACGTGGTCCGGCACTTCGATGCAAATGGAAATCCTTTCATTTGGGACTCCGAGCAAGTGACCTTTCACCCCTGTAAGGTCCCCAAAGAATTCTTCCCTGCAGCGATGACAACGCCATTTGTTGTCCCCCAGTCTATCGATGAATTTCCAAGCTATATCCTCTCTGTTATGAACCTGCAAGCAAACAGAGCGCACCCCATCATATATTGTCCCCATTTTTTATATATCTTCTTAGCACGCACAACATTATTCTCAAGCAAATAATATAGCTACCACAAGTACGAAAGTCACCTCATGATTTGAGTAATAATTCCATTAGCGTGCGTATGTGCTCTGGCACTTTGTGCAAGAGGCACTCCCTTCTTTTGGTTGTTTAAGAAAGTGACTTTTCACTCTTGTGACTGATCCAGAGGATCCTTTATGGCAGTAAGGACAACGCCATTTCTTGCCCTCCAGTCTAATCACGAATCTCCAGGCTATATCTTCAGCTCGCGGCATCTTGTCGTCTTGATTATCAACCTACAGGCAAAGAGAGTGCGCCCGATTATATAACGTACCAATCTTGTGTATATATTTTCTAGTGCGCACAGCATTATTCTCAAGCAAACAATAGCATCCGCATGTACTAAAGCGGGAAACCCAAACTGCACATTAATATCCAACAGACCCAAGAATAATTTGCTGTTTTTGAGACGAGAAACACCCGATCTAACTCAAAGACACCTTGGGAATTGCGGACTCCCTTCTCAAGAAAATAATTAATTCTAGAATTACGAGATTTGAGAGGTCGCCGCCCCGAAAAGAGGCTTAGCCAAGAAGTCAGGCGCCACAAACTGTTCACCTGCGGCGCAGAGAGAAGGACTTGGGGAGTTCGTTTCTCTGGAATCTGACTCCAACTAGAACTCTGTGAAATCCCTATAGACTCAAGGAGATGTGGGGAATCAAAATATGATTGGATTTTGGCGGCCGAAGCGTTGCCGGTGAAGCAAAACCCTACATAGCTCCGGACATTAAACTTTTAAAGAAAACGAAAATCGCAAATTCGTGAGAAATAGAGGTAAAATCTCTTGCCTGGTGCTCGGAAATGGAGATTTCAGGCGTCGCTCGACCCTTTCTTTCGACGGGCTGCAATCCACCGTCGTCGCTCTTCCCCCCCTCTCTCTCTCTCTTCTCGCCCCCTTCTCTCTCTATTCCTCCGTCTCTCTCCGTGCTGTGATTTCGAGTAGCGCATCCTTTGGGGGCCTTCTATAAGAAAGGAGCCGCGTCACTTAATAACGTGCCTCAATAGTATTTAGATTGACGTGACCGAATTTTATATCTATAAACTAAAAGAATCACTTGGAATTTTATCATATCCTTTTTTAATCTGTTCCAATTAAATAAGGTTAATACCACAAAAAGCTTCAAATTAGTACACATGTAATAAATTATCTTGAATTAATTTTTTGCACCAAAAACCTTAAACTTGTGGATTATGACGAATTTACTATCCGTTGGTTTTCATTAAATTAGATTAATATTATAAAAAATCATAAATTGGTACACTTATGACAAACAGATCATAAAACCTCAAACTAGTCCACTCATCAATTACCACATGTCATCCAACTCAGTAATTTAATGATACAATTTAATGAAAATTATCAGGGGATAAATTTGCTACAAGTATACCAATTTAGGTTTAAAAGTAGCTTTGAATAACTTTGTTACATGTGTATCAATTTGGGGTTTTTGGTGGTATTAACCCTTAAAGATTTCATTGTTTTATTCCACCTCACATTACTTTGACTTTTTATTTATTTATTATTCCTCCTTAGATTCTACAAAATAATATATTTTCAATGTTTTAATAAATAGTTAGCATTATCCAAATTAACACCCAGGAATGAAAATTTTTCTGAATATATTAGTTGAATGTCACCTTGCAACTTATATACATTGAGATCTTGTGACACAACAATCCACAATACATTAATATGGTTTGCTTTTTCTAGGAGCCTATTATGTATGTGCACCATAATGATTGTTTTCCCAACACCCCCATACGGTAAATGCCTAATCATGATATGCGATCCTCTATTAGGCACCTCAAGATCTTCTTAGTATTTGTCTCAAATGCCTTTCCTGCCTGCAACTTTCGTTCTAATAATATATTGACTTTGGCATCTCCCACCTCAAACGGTCCTTCTGGAAATTTTCTTTTTATGATAAGGTCTTCCCGCTTCTTCCATCAATAATTCAATATATCCACCTGTTATTGTGGTCGCAAATTTTCTGCGCTGGCTGGTTCAAGACTTTGGAAATTTTTCCTTTGCTTTTCCAAGTTTGTCAACCAATTCACAATGTCTATTCTCTCCTTCTTCAGAGATAGAGATGCAGCAAATTCTAACTCATTCTTTATGTCAGCTTCTCTATTGTAGAGTCATTCTACCTTTCTTTTCAAAGCTCCATTATTTTCAAAGTTGCCAGTGTTTGGATGACTCTATTAATAGCTAATTGTGAATCAAGAATTCTACGTGTTAGATCCTAATGTAAGCATTCATGCTTCCCCCTAATTAAGTAACATCAGGATACATGAGGATCAATTTAGATGAATTAACATGTACCTTGCGGTGATGATGGACTACTCACGGATATGTCCATCGGAGCTTGTGGGAAACATGTAATCAAGAACTGGTTACTCTGTGATGATGATGATGATGATGACACGCTTGGGTGATGCTCTGTGTTCATCGTCTCAAGATTAAGAGGTTGATCTGGAAGACTTTGACATGGAGGGTGCCTGGAAGCTGGTTGCAAAAGTAAAGCTGATTAAAATCATCATTAACAATCCTGATCAATCAATCATTGAATTTTCAAAACAAGCCACAAGCGTAAGTTGAGTCAAAATCTGACTTAATCCCACGAAACATCTACACTGAAACTAACATTTACATCTGTTTGATATTCTCACATAACATTCATCATTAAAAAATAAGAGAAAGTACACATATGAAACATTCAAGGATACGCCTATAATTAGGAAAACGTGGGAGATGTTAAATAGGAGACAGTAGAAAAGAGAAGAGAAGGATCACTTCAAGGCATACCTTGTAATGACAATGGGCCTTCTTAGTTCCGCCCTGTGGAACTTGGGAATCTATGTCCAGTTTCTCAAAAGAATGAGGGCCAGTGGAAGGCTGTAATGCACTTGGCGGAGATATGTCCACTGAAGCTTGTGAGGGAAAGGAATTACTCTCATTTTCACATTCTTCATCACATATAAGAAGTGGCTGTTGACTAAAATGCTCAACGGCATTGGTTACGCTTGTAGCATTGGACAGCGGAACTACTTCGGCAATAGGGATTTAATTGCAGTCTTGCAAACAATTTGAACGTCAAGGGATTGATCATTTTGTGATGACGATGGACCCGTTCGATTCTGCAGGTCATTCATTGGCATTTCCTCAGAATAACAAGATGGAATGGAATGCTGTGGCTGATAGGGCATATCGAGAAGATAAGACACCCACTCTGCTGAAGATATTTGCGTGCATGGAGCATTTTCACCTCTCCATTGTTCATCAAAGCCCAAATGAGTTTGATTGGGATGCTGGGGAGTGCCAATTGTACTTGTGTCACTGAGACGAGGACCAGGCGCACCACCAGGTCTAGTTGACTTGATGCAACCCATTTGTCACGCTGTTATTAAGGGATCGATGACTTTGCAATGGTGATGGCCCTCTACTATTCCGTTGTTCATACCTCTGTCTCCAGATCAATAAACTGATCAAAAAGCTCTGGTAGTTGACTTTGGATCAAGAAAAATCGAAGCCAAAGGATCAGTTGCAGGTTGCTGGAGAGATGAAGTTTTTTCGTTTCCAATGTTCATCATTCAAGGGTTGAATTGATCCATTGGGTTGCGGCCCTTGCGGGGCCAATTCTGCATCACCCACTGGCATGCCAACGAGACACATGGCGTCTTGATACTGACAATCTACGAAGCTGCACCAGCAACACTTCCATTCTGCCAATGGCAAGATGGTTGCTCTGGGACGTTTCGATTCGAGTCCTGCATACTATGGGGACTCGAAGCATGGTCACTACCAAGGACTACAATTTGGCCCATGCCGTCACTTCTTCGTCCCGTTACCTCAATAGACGCGCCTCCCCTGTTGGTTGCATCCGCCACACAATTTGCATCAACTCTCTCGCATAGTTTAATACCATAGCCCAGAGCCCCCACGAGGTGTGCCCTGATCCCTGTAGCACTTCCACCAAAATCCTTGCCACAAAACTTACACTTCCACTTGTTCGCCACAACCTCCACATGCCTCCGAAATGGATCAACCTCTCTAGGCATCACTTATTCTGAGCTACAAGAGAGGAGACAACTTCGAGCTAACTAGAAAAGAATGAAGTCAGACAAGATCTGCATCTATAAAAAAGAAGCCATACTAAACCCTTTCCCAATCACCCAGTAAGCATCCAACCAAAAAAAAAAACGAAAGAAAAATCACCCAGTAAGCAGAACCACCTGAGGATCCCTCAGAGTGGGTAAATAGCAGATATAGAAAAGAACCGACGAAATTGGAAATTCCAAAGTAGCAAACATAGATGAAAAGGAAGGACCAAAGCTGCTCTGGCAATCTGGACCACGGAAGGGATTAGCGTCAGGAATTTCAGGAGGTTGCCAGTTTAAATTTTCAGGAGTTTATGGATTCGTCAGGCTTTTGGGGTACTCGAGAAAGATCAAAAGTCGGGCATTTTTATGAAATGGAAAAACAGAGTCAATGGCAGTCAGGAAAGGACTTTTCGGATTATAGGACCAGACCAACATCAAGGAACTAACCGCCAGGTCCAACCTCCATGGAAAGATGACACGTAGTGAGTGGCACTGGAAACCATAAAAAGAAAATAATAACCAATCCTGTAAAGGCAAATCTTATATTGAGATACGGTCTTTTGTTTTTTGGTCGGTAAAAAAAAAATCATATCTCAATATTGAGATACGGTCTTATTTTATCATTTTTGTGCTATGAAATCCTCCAACTTGCAATTAATTCCGTTAGCTCTTTTTTTCGGGTCAGTATATGAAACCTAGAGAAAGAACAACAGAAAACGCCCAGGCTTAACAAACAATCCGAAATATAATATACAGAGCTTTCTCTGCATCATTCGAAAGACTCTTTGTTTCCTACAACAGCTTGATGCAGAGTCTCACACCAAAGACCGCCATTTTAACAGCTCCAATAGACGGAGGAGCAGCATGATTGTGAAAAACTCCATTCCTATCCCCAAAATAGAGTAGATGGCACCATTCCAAATGAGTTTCAATACGATTTTAGTCAAAGACCTCCCTCTACAAGCTCTAAAGAACCCATTCTATCCCAATCATTAACGTTCCAACAAACTTTAACCAGCCCCATTAGAGATCTCCATCCTTTGAGAAGGCACCCTCAAAAAACAAAGGTTTCCTAGACTCGGAAAGAAGAGCACAAGACACATTTGTCATCAATGGAGGACCCCCTTTTTATCCCATCCAAGGTTTGCAGCCCGTTCAAGATAGCAAGCGAAGCTACAAAGCTGAATTTATGCAAACTTGGATTAGATCTTCTACATTTTATCCCTTACCCACTTCCAAGCATCAGCCTGAGTGAAGCATCCAGAGGAATTTCCTTTGAAAATTGCTCTACCCTCAAAAGCAGAGCAGGGGAAAGATCGTTCCACATATGGCTGCTTGAGTATGCACAAACAATTCTGATCCTGCTGGAGAACAAACCCACTCATCTCCACAAATGACACCAGCAACTAGAGAGTTCAGGCCCAGGGCAGCATTATAAATTAGTTTTTTGGGATAAACATCCAAACAACACCCCCATGAGGATGCCAAGGATCATTCCATAAGAAACTATGATGTTCATTACCATTTACCAATAATATATCTAACATGTGGCTTAAGGACGGACCGTGCCTCGAGGAGCTTCCTCCGAATACACGTGCTATCATTCTTGGGGGAAAAAAGGAAATATGTCCTTTGGCTTTTCTTTGTTAATGAAATCAAGTTCCTCCATAATTCATGACTAGTGGCATTATCAACTTGCTGACGTGGCATGAACCGGACACAAGACCAAGCCCATCTCTCTCTCTCTCTCTCTCTCTCTCTCTATCTTCAACGTTTCTTTCATTTCTTTTAATATGGGTACCTAAGTTCTAGAACTTATGATAAAAGTAATATCAAGTTATAAACTAATTTAGTTAAAGCAATCAAGTTATTAAATGTGTTCAATTTAAGTGATGGAAAGTGGAGATATGACATTTCTAAAAATTTTGAGAACACATGGCGCTGATGTAACATATCAAAGAAAAGACAAAAATTTTAAAAAAATAGAAGGCAAAGACCACCAAAAAAAAAAAATAATAATAATAATAGGAAAATGGAAACGAAGAGAAGGAGGTGTGTTTCCTCTCTCTTCAAGGAAGTGTTGAAGTGGTTGCTCAAGGGTAGTCGGTGCTCATCAAGACCTCAGCATTGGCCCTCTCTCTATGTGTTAAAATAATAATTGAAGAAAAGGAGTATAAGGTAATCGGGGTATTAAGCTAACAAGTTGGTTATTGGACATTGTGTGAAGCACAAGCCGACTTAGGACGAACCCTTGCGAGTTTCACCGTCTTTCCTCAGGCATGAGAAGCTACTATATTTGTCAAAACAGAGGTGATAGTTATGCAATTCTTTCTTCTTCTTTTGACAACGAAGGGCGAAAAGAAAACTTGCCGACCTATGTTTCCAAATATGATAAAATCACTAAGCAGATCGAATATTCTAAATAGTTTAATGTTGAAACAGTTCAATATAGGTCAAGTTGGTCTGATCCAAAAGAGCGAGCAGCAACGTGTGAGGCACAACATTTTCAATCGACAAGTTTATGCAATATCATGTTTGAAATCATTTCTAAACACAAACAAATTAAAAGCGTATTGCCCAAAATTCTCTCTTTTCTTTAGGAGGCAACATTTTGGAAAGATCAATCATAATAATAAATTTTAATAATTTTCCTTTTAGTTCTAAGCTGGACAGGAAGTAGACTTTGCTAGTCCCTTGGTTTCTTAGATATTCATATCCATCGTCCTTTGACTAACCTGAAACATCGACCAATTTTTGTTTTTTTTTGGGCCAAAAAGTTCCTCACCATGTTGAAATTGGACAATACTTATGCAAATTCCAAGAAGGCGATTTCATGTAAAGTTCCACAGCATCATTAGTAGCTGATATGAAGCTTAGGACATCTAAGTGATACATACCCATGAGACTTCGAAAGGAGGAACCCCGAGGCTGCTATTACAATTTCGAAAGGAGGAACCCCGAGGCTGCTATTACAATCTGAAGCGCAAACCGCGATCGTCGTCCGAGGATCTAAAGATCAGATCAACTTCCTCTGCTAAAATCTTCAAGGGCCTCAATTGTTAACTTGTTGACCATTTGATCTAAGTGGATACTTACTGTGGTCTAGATGCATGATTTCGGTTATTCGTCATCATGATTTCGACCATTGCTGCGGTGCTTGCTGTCTCATGGCATGATAAACCCACGAGAACAATCTCCACCACTTGGTCGCTGCCATGATATCCTGCCTCGCCTGATGGCGGCAGTCATCGATTGGCCTCTGCACACTATTTTTCGGATTTGAATCACAGAGGCCGCCGCTGGCACGCTCTTTCGTAAATTCAAAACCATTTGCTCGACCGTTTTGGCCAAACAGCGCCCCCGCCCGCTCCGGCCCCTACCGTTTCTTTCAGATTCCCAAAAATCATCTCCCAATTTCTGGGAAAATGCGGGTCCATTTCGAGACCCGAATCCGATTCGTAAACCCGTTCCCGGACCCGAATCCGAGCCCGTTTCGATACGCGTCCCCGACCATCTTCCTCCTCCTCCTCAAGCTCCCTCCTTCCCCCAGCCGGCTCGCCGCCACCGTCCGCCGCGGCTCGGCTAAAATGGCGGAAACGGCCCGCTCCACCAATCCGAAGCGGCCCGTTTGCCCGTCCTGCTCCAAGCCGGCGCGCACGTGCCTCTGCATCCGGATCCGATCTCCGCGTCTCGACCACCCCGTCCGCGTCACCGTCCTCCAGCACAGCCTGGAGCGGAAGCACCCCCTCAATTCCACTCGAATCTTGAAGCTAGGGCTCAAGAACGTCGCCGTCGCCGCCGTTTCCGACGTCAACTCCGGCGCCGAGTTCTCGATCTCGCCGCTCGAGCAAGATTCCGAAGTCAGCGCCAATGGATTGGTATCCGGAGTGGAGGTGGGAAGCCCTAATTCGGTCGTCGAATCGAATGGAGCTCATTGTCCTGGGGATGATAGGGACTGCGATTCGATTGCCCCCAACGGTGGGGAGCTTTCGGAGGATTCCCAGGTGCTGCAGAACTCGCGCGCTTGTGGAGTCTTGTCTAGAAGTACTAGCAAACCTGTTATCAGTTTTCGAATGGGCAAGAAGGGAATTATCGAATCGATAGACCATGTTTGGATGTCTCGAATCGGTCATCGAGGAGCTGATTTTGATGCCGTATTAGATTGCCAGTCAGCTCGTGATGTTCTGTCGAATGGATTTGTGGTTAGGAAATCACAAAACCTTGTATCGAATCCAAGCTTGGAGTTTGAAGAATCTGAGGAATTCGTACTCAAGGTGCCGCGTGGGTTGGTACTTCTGTTCCCGACCGAGAATGCACTCAGCATTGATGAACTCAAGGCAGCTGAGTTCAAAGTCAGGAACTTGATCGTGCTGGATGGCACATGGATGAAGGCGAAGAGAATGAACAGCGAGAATCCTTGGTTGAAGCTGTTGCCTCATCTGAAGTTGGATTTGGAGTTGATGAGCTTGTATGGAGAAGTTAGAAGTCAACCTAAGGCTGGATGTTTGTCCACTCTTGAGAGTGTCATTTACACAATGAAGGCAGTTGGGGGCAGTCTGGAGGGGCTGGATCAACTGTTAGATGTTTTCGAGTCAATGGTCGATGATCAGAGACGATGTAAAGATGAAAGATTGGGTAAATCCACTTCAGGGTAAGCCTCATCCAGCTTACCCTGCCATAATGAGCTCTTAGGCAGTTTTCTGTTCAAGTTCATATCGCTTGGTTGCATTGATCATTTGTGCCTGTTGAATTTGCATTCACTGAGGTCTCTGCTGGCCTGTCTTTTGCACTTCTCAAGGTTTTCCAGAATATCATGCATTGTAATTGCCCGCATTAGTGTTTTCAAACTAGGTCCTTCCCCTCTTAATTATGTCTCTAAGTTGAATTTGCCAAGGATGTGCTGATTTTCTGCACTGTGATTCTCTTATTTCTTTATGAATATCGACTACCAACAGGCATGTTGGGTTGAGTATCAAAGTATCTGCTTAAGCTTTTATGCTGTAATTCAATCTAATACTACAGTATGACCCGTGTGATGCGCTGAGATATGTAACTGCATCAATGTTTTGACATGTCAGAATTCAGATAGAAATTGCCCTTTCTCAAAATACTCTGTATTAGTTAGCTTAGTTAATTACTTTCTACATGTTAGATTTCAAAGAAAAGAGTAAAACAATATAAACTTAACAAAGAGAAATTACGAAATTTTTTTTTTTGGTAAAGAATTACGAAATTATTTTGCTATCACCTCATGTCAAGAATGATCACCTTTTCGCTAGCCCGATGGTCATGATTGGGGGTGTTTTGAATTCTAATACAGGAAAAGAGGCACTCGAGATAAAGAACAAAATCAGTTCTCTTGTTTATTACCCGATCATATTGAAATTCCCATAGTACTTTTATTGCTGTCTTTACCTATTTTATAGGATAAAAGAGAAATCACATATATTGTGCTGAAAAAGATATAAATCATTTCAACAAATATAAATAATTTTAACTTCACTATTACACAATTCAATCAATAAAAAATGAATCTCCTTTTCATTATTTGATTCTCTGTCATCATTTTTTGTTGAAATATTATGGTTTGTTAGATAAAAAGCAAGAAAGAAGGGGAAAAAACTAAAATTGAATCAGATTCAAACCAACCCAAAGAAATTGGAAGAGCAAAAGAAAAATTTAGGCCTTTTCCTTTTTAAACGGCATTTGGTTTTATTAATATAAAAAGTGTTGATAGTTTATGAAGGGGCTGAGATAAGGAAGATTGCGTGGATACTGGGCAGTTGAGCTAAATGTTAAATTCATAATGAGGACATGAATATAGTTTCATACAAAATGAAAGCATACACCATTGGCAGAATGTGCTTGGTTATGTTGTCCAGAAGAGTTTCTCGAAGCTTTGGTTTCTTTCTTGGGTAAATGGTGTTTCAACTTTTTATCCACCAATTGGGATGTTTGATGTAGCTAAGTCCTAAGTCCTGAAAAGATGGCACGGTGGAATTCCTGGACAGTCAAGGAAAGAATCGTACTTCATTTCTGTTTCTTTGGCACAATTCGAAGTAGTAGTCCTTGAGTAGGTACTGGCATGGGGTCCCTAATGTAATGATCATCTGAACATAACTCCCACGAATACCCAGTGACCAGCTGATGGATTGCAACAAGGGTTTCGATCCTGGCAAATTCGTTTCCTGGGCATATGCGAGGCCCTCCTCCAAAAGCAACAAAGCTGTAGGGTGGTACCAACTTCTGGTTTTCAAATCTAGCAGGATCAAACTTTGATGGCTCTGGGAATATGCTCTCATCCATGTGCGTCATGCTTGATGCCCAGAAGATCTAAATCACACATTAGGTTCCAAAAGCATATTAATCGACTGGTTTCACAGATAGAGAGAATAAATAGCAGATAATGCAAACATTTGAAGAGATGGGAAAAGTTATTGGCATCCTTACTTGCCAGCCTTTAGGAATGAGGTATCCACCGTAGTCAATATCCTTAAAGGCTACCCTGAAGCCAGCAAAAACAGGCAGAACCATCCTCAGGGTTTCCATGGCTACTCTCCATGTGTATTTCATCCTGGCAAGGTCTTCCCAAGTTAGAGGTTCTCCTGAAGTCTTGCTTTTTGCTATCTCTTCTTGTTCTGCAAAAGCAAAAGACGCTTGTGACTTGCAGTAAGGGGGAAGGAACATGCTTCTGAGCTTTGTTATTAAAGCTGACATCTGACTTTGAAAACTCTGAATAATTTGTGTATTGATTTGTCTTACATTTGGCAAGTCATCCATTTTCCATCAGCAAAATAGATTCATTATTATTAACATATTCTTCTTCATTTAGTTTTATTTTTCTTCCTTTTTGGGTTGCAGGAATCTCTATGCAGATTCAGCAAATCGAAAAAGATGCCAGAAATAGAGGATGTGTACCTTGAAGAACCGCTTGATAAACAGCAGGATTCTTAGAAGATGCAGCATGCAAGTCATGAGAACAGATGAGGTATCATGTCCTGCAACCATGATTAGCATGATATTGTGCAAAATTTCCTTGTCAGTCACAACTCGTTTATTTTCTTCATCGCGCTTACTTAACAGGCACGTGATCAAGTCTTGATGAGGAGTGGCAGTGCGCTGTCTAGTTTCTCTTTCTTCTCTTGTACAAGTTCCTTCAACAGACCTTGGACCCTGGAGCTTGCATGGAGGCTCCTACTATAGCACGTGAATGGTAGCTTTACTGGTATCGACCACACTCCCTCTATCATTTCTTGAAAATTTTGCAAGAATTTCTCTCTTTCCGCTCTTTCCTCCATACCAAAGAGAAGAGAGCATATAATGTTGACTGTAAGGTTTTTCATCAGGGGCAATGCCTATAGGAAAATCAAAGCATTAATGTCATTTACTCTGCTTTCGTTTGTTGAAGAGAGCATGCGCACTTTCAGTCTATGCATTCATGCTCATAGTCAATGGATGCAGAGGCCATACAAGTGTGAACACCAGTTATATGAGGGAGTGAGTGCATACACCATATGTTCCTTAAAATTGATATGTATAGAATATATCTCAAACAGATCAAAGCAACTGTGGGAGTTTTACAGCATATTGACATACTGCAACTTTTTCCTTGCCCTGCCAGTGCAACTCGATGTGCTTTCTGACTTCTTCATCCATTTTCCCCACCTACTGCTTCAGAGATTCTGGTCACAAGAATGACATCAGAGAGTCTCTCACGCGTTTGTGATCTTGGCCACTGAGTTCCATCAGATTTCGGTCTCCCAGAATCGCGCAGATGGATGCTGTTTGTTTGATGGCCATCTCGCTGCTGTCTCCAGAGAATACGAGCTTGTTCGTTGCTTGTCCATGAATGAACACTGTTGGTTTGCCAAAGAGAGAGAGCCTCGAGATTGGTCCATACTTCCACACTCTTTCATGGAGCCATTCTTCTCGCGTGTTTGTCCTCATGGCTCGGAGCAGATCAAGGCTTTGGCCTATAATGGGGATTCCCAACGAACCCGGAGGTAGCTTTCATGATGAATCTCTTCTTCTTCAGCTTAATAAAAAGAGAACTGGTAGAAGGAAGAGAAGAAGGATGATCAAAATGTTCATTGTTGTGGGTGAGGGCAAGTGTGTGGGTGTGTGGGTATGTGTGGGTGTGTACGTGATGAGGGGAAAGCAAGAGAGTCATAGCTCTCCATTTTTGTCTGTTTCTGAACTAGCACTTTAGGTGGCAGATTCCTTCTGGAACGGGCGATGACGATTACTGTGTAGAAAACGCATCGACTTTGATACAGGTTCTGTTAAATATTTAGCCAATTTGTTTCGTGTGCCAGGTGCTTTATTCAAAGTTGCGGTTGACATAGACTGACCTAACAGAGAAAGAAATGGATGAGACATCTTGTTTGGTCGTGACAGCGGAGTTGAGCCCGGATGTATGTTACTCTAAATTTGTTCCAGTCACTATCATAAATTTAACGGGATGGAGCAAAACTGAGAACCAATTTTTAATATGTTAGCGTAAAATACAACAAAACTCCTAGAATGAGAAATGGACCATGGTTGTCGAAATTTGAAGATCAGAAAGATTGAAAGGAGGAACAGGATCTGTTCCTGAATTCCGCTCGAAAAGCTTATCATCGTCCGCTATCATCCTCCGCGATTGTTGATCAAACAAGTCAGTCGACAAGAGAAGGGCAAAGAAAAAGAAGAACGTGAAGAATATGAGATGGAAACGGAGGTGGGATTC
Source organism: Eucalyptus marginata (assembly GCA_014182565.1). Lineage (NCBI taxonomy): Eukaryota > Viridiplantae > Streptophyta > Magnoliopsida > Myrtales > Myrtaceae > Eucalyptus > Eucalyptus marginata. Next base: position 9,805,057 of record CM024590.1, on the reverse strand, counting down.
TTGGAAACTGCAGTGAAAAAATATTCTGAATGGAGTCTTCTTTTTCTCCAACCCATAAAGGAAAGGATAGCTAACTCCAAAGACTGATAAGTGAAGAGATCTCATTTTCCGTGAAAGCTGGAACAATTGTTCCTATGCAAATTGAGATATTACAGTGATGCGAAAATCTTACTTCTCTGCACCATAATTCTAATTCCATTCTAGTGTCCGATTTTATTTTACCAAAAAGACATGCACAATTCATTTGATATAAAAGATACTGAGCAATTGAGATCCTAATAGCGGGAGCTAGCCTTTCTCTAGCCTAGCCACTAGAACTCGAGAACAAGTACCGAGGATATGGGCTGGACTTTGATGAACCCAGCTTGGGTGCTGATAACGTAGAAGTGAGAGTCGAGTAACCGAGCACGGGCACTAGAGTCTTGGCTTGACCTCAAGGGATGTGGGCCCAACTACCAAGGAACTGGGACCAATCACTAGTGAGTTAAGCATGGGCCTGGTCTTAGTCACCATGAAACTGGGCATGGCTCAGTTCCTAGGTATAGGTACCAAGGTCTTTGGTCCAACCTCAAGGGACCTAACCTTGGCTGCCATGGAGCCAAGCATGGCCTTGACAAAGCAGTGCGTGTGTAATGTAAAGGCCCAATAAATCCAAGCCCATGTCTTTAATAGACAAACTCAGCCCATATATCCTCTTCTCTTCTCTGGATATTTCATGTGCGGGCAAGCGGTAGACAAAATTTAAAAAAAGAGGAAGAGAGGGGGGGTCGTCCGTGAGAAGGAAAAAAGGGGAAGAGTGAAATTTTCATGCACTCACGATCTGGACGACTCGTCAAGCCAAATCAACAATATTTTGCAACGTTGATAAGTGATCGAAACCTCTAATCGTCTATTTAAAAAAATCGTTGAAATTAGGGTTTAAAATTTGGATTTAGATCGATTATGACTTGCTATGTTTGATTGGGGAGTTTTCAAGCGGTATACATATAAAATTGATAGCTTAGATGCTATAAAGTTAGAGCACTTTATAAATCTAAATATGAGCTTACACTTTGCACGAAATGAAATTTTCAAGTTTGTAGTCGCGAACAGTAAACTTTGAGCTCCTTACCAAAAAAAAAAAAAAAAAGTAAACTTTGAGCTGAATGTCAAGCCTCTAATTTTTGCAATCCCTTTAAATAGACAGTTAGAAGTTTCAGCATTGCAAAACGATATTGATTCGACTCGACAAGTCATTTGGACCATGAGCACGTGAAAATTCTCTCTCTCTTCCCCCTTTTTCCTTCTCACAAATGAGCCCCCTCTCTTTTCTTATTTTTCTTATTTTGTCACTCGCTTGCCCTCCCGTGAAATATCTTGAGAATAGAAGAAATATGGGCTGAGTTTGACTATTAAACACATGGGTTTGGGTTGGGCCATTATACTATGGTCTAAGCACCAATGACTTTGGTGCTGAAGCAAGTACTTAGGCATGGCCATTGAGGACTTGGGCTTAGGTACTGAGGTCCTAGGCCCAATCTTTGTGAATTCAGGCCTATCTTAATGGACCTAGCCACCTAGGCTCAAACACTAGTAACTTGCATATGGAAACCAAATACCCGGACATGGTGCTGAGGTCCCAAGACAAACCTGTGAAAACTTGTGGCTTGCCTCGGTGGACCCAAACTCGAGCACCGATGGTTTTGGTACAAGAGCCAGGTACTCAAGCACGATCATCAAGACCTAAGCCCAAGCACTGGGGCGTTGGGCTCGGCATGGAGGGACCTGATTGTCAAGAAACTAGTCCCAGCCTCAATGGAAGATTGCATGGATAGTGGACAGTCGAGCTAAATGTCAAATTTGTAAAGACGACATGCATATAGCTTCATACAAAATGAAAACATACACCATTGGTAGAATGCACTTGGCTATGTTGTCTGGAAGAGTTTCTCATAGTGCTGGCTTCTTTGTTGGGTTAACGGTGTTTCAACTTTCATCCACCAATGGAGATGTTTGATGTAGCTAAGTCCTGAAAAGGTTGAAAAGGTGGCATGGTGGAAGTCCTGGATAGTCAAGGAAAGAATCGTACTTCATTTCTGTTTCTTCAGCACAATCCGAAGCAGTAGTCCTTGAGTAGGAATTGGCATGGGGTCCCTAATGTAATGATCATCTAAACATAACTCCCAAGAGTATTGAGTGACCAGATAATGAATTACAACAAGGGTCTCAATCCTTGCAAATTCATTTCTTGGGCATATGCAAGGCCCTCCTCCACAAGGAATAAAGTTGTAGGGTGGTATTGACACTTGGTTTTCAAATCTAGTGGGATCGAACTTTGATGGCTCCGGGAATATGGTCTCATCCATGTGTGTCATGTTTGATGCCCAAAAGATCTAAATCACACATGATGTACCAAATGTATGTAAATCGATTGTTTCACATGTAGAGAGAATATATAGTAGATGAGCAAACATTTGAAGAGAGAGGAAAAGTTGCATGCATCCTTACTTGCCAACCTTTAGGAAAGAGGTATCTGTTGAAGATCACCGCCTCTCTTTCTCCTGGAGTTCTCTAGATCTCTCTCTCTTTACTCCTCTAGATTTCTCTCTCTCTCTCTAGACAATTCCTCAGCTGCAGCCAATTTCCCTGTCAGAAGAGAAGCTGCAATTATTGACAAATGAGTCAACAAGTTGCAATAAAATAATAAGGAAGAAGAGATATTTGGTGTGGGAAGTAGGTGAATGTGCCGACTTTGCCTCCTATAAATAGGGGCTGTTGTCTCTTGAGCATGGGTGTGTAAGGGGGTGTTGTGTGAAGTGTGTGGAGTGCGTGCGTGAGATGTGTGGGTGTGTGTAGGGGTCTTGAGAGTGTGTTGTGTAGAGTGTGCTATGTATGCATGTGAGTGTGAGAGAAATTGTGTAGAGTTGTCCGAGTATTGTATGTGGTGTGAGGAAATATTGTAATAGTTAAATTCATATTTTGTGAATTATATTTGTACCACGTTTACGCAAGATTCAACAGTATCCACCATAGTAAATGTCCTTCAAGGCTACCCTGAAGCCACCAAAAATAGGTGGAACCATTCTCAGAGTTTCCATTGCCACTGTCCATGTGTACTTCATCCTGGCAAGGTCTTCCCAAGTTAAAGGTTCTCCTTAAATCTTGCCTTGTGCTATATCTTCTTGCTCTGCAAAAGCAAAACGTGCTTATGACTTGTCGCAACAAGGGGGAGGAACATCCTTCTGAGCTTCGTTATTAGAGTTTGACATTTGGCTTTGGAAATTCACCAAATTTATGTATTGCTTTTCCTTTCATTTGGCAAGTGTTCCATTTTCCAACAGCAAAATAGAGACCATTCATTATCCTCACGCGGCTTGGGTCATAGTTCAAGAGTGAACTGAGTTTGAACATATTCTTCGTTGCTTTGCTTTAGTTTCCTTCCTTTCTGGGCTGCAGGAATCTCTGTGTAGATTCTACAAATTTAAAAGATGCCAGAAATAGAGGATGTGTACCTTGAAAAACTGCTTTATGAACAGCTGGATTCTTAGATAGAAAACACAGCACGAAAGTTATGAGAACCGATGAGGTATCATGTCCAGCAACCATGATAAGCATGATATTGTGCAAAATTTCCTTGTCAGTGACTACTCTTTCATTTTCTTCATTGCGCTTACTTAACAAGCTTGTGATCAAGTCCTGATGAGGAGTTGCAGTACGCTGCACTAGTTTCACCTTTTTCTCTTGTACAAGTACCTTCAACAGATTTTGCACCCTGGAGCTTGCATCGAGGCTCCGATTGTAGCGCATGAATGGCAGTTTTACAGGTATTGACCACATTCCCTCTTCTCATTTCTTGGAAAATTTTGCAAGAATTTTTCTTTGTCAATTCTTTCCTCTAAACCAAAGAGGAGAGAGCATATGATGTTGAATGTAAGGTTTTTCATCAGGGGCAACACCTAAGGGAAATCAAAACTTCAAGTGCGATTTACTCTGCTTTGCTTTCGTTTATTGAAGAGATTAAGCGCACTCCCAGTCTATGCATTCATTCTCATAGTCCATACATGCATAGGCCATACAAGTGTGAACCACAGTCATATGAGATTATGAGTGCATACACCATGTGTATCTAAAACTTACTATGTATTGAATATACCTCAAACAGATAAAAGCAACACAGAATTTATAGAATATCAACATACCGCAACTTTTTCCTTGCCCTGCCAATGCAAGTAGATGTGCTTTCTTACTTCTTCATCCATATTCCCCATGTACTGCTTCAGGGATTCTGGTATCAAGAATGACATGAGAGAGTCTCTTACGCGCTTGTGATCTTGGCCACTAAGTTCCATCAGATTGCGGTCTCCCAGAATCGCGCGGATGGATGATGTCTGCTTGTTGGCAACCATGCTGCCGTCTCCATGGAATACAAACTTGTTTGCTGCTTGTCCATGAATGAACACCGTCGGTTTGCCAAAGAGAGTGAGCTTTGAGATTGGCCCATACTTCCTCACTCTTTCGCAGAGCCATTCTTCTCCTGTGTTTGTCCTCATGGCTTGGAGCAGGCCGAGGCTTTGGCCTATAATCGGGATTCCCAGTGATCCCGGAGGTAGCTTTCTCAATGATCCTCTTCTTCTCCAGCTTAACAGAAAGAGAATTGGTAGAAGAAGGAGAAGAAGGGTGATCAGAATGTTCATTGTTGGTGCGGGCATGTATGATGAGGGAAAGCAGGAGAGTTATAGCTCTATACTTGTCAGTTTCTCATCTAGTATTTTAAGCGGTATATTCCTTCTGCAACGTGGGATGCAGAAAACGTCACCCACTTTGATACGAGTTTTTATTAAATATTCTGCCGATTTGTCTCGTTTAGCGGACGCTTTATTGATAATTGCGGATGAGTAAAACATTTAGGATAAGACTGACCTCACAGAGGCAAAAATTGATGTGAACTCTGGTTTGTTTTCAACAAACGGAGTTGAGCCCAAGAGGGAAAAGGAAATCTTGCTTTTGAAATATACTTTTGCGTTCTTAAAATGTTCCTGGAAAAGGCAAAACCATCAGGCAACAATGCAGCAAAATTGCATTATCCCTTCGGAGCAAAACACAATTGATGGATTGCTCAGAACCCACCAGAACTCGTAGAACGAGATGTGGACTATAGATGTCAGAATTTGAAGAGCAGAAAAAATTTATTCAGTTTCTGAGTTCTACTCAAGAAGTTCATCATCGTCTGCGATGATGATCAAATAGTTTTGTCGAACAGTTTCTTTGCATTGTAACTCTGGTTCCATCCTAGTGTCTGGTTCTTTGCACCAGGCACGGTCCTTGTCCCATGTTTTGGTTGGATTTGGACCTTTATTTGGTTGCATAGCTTTTGAGTGGATGCAATGGACTGCCATTCCAGCAATCAGGAAAATTTGTCATAAACTATACATCTGCCACACACCTGCACTGTCAAACTCTTTTGAAAGGTGCTCATACTGGAAATCAGCTGAGTGTTTGGACAAGGCTGTTACTTATACATGTGGCGCTCGAAGAATATGAGGACTTCAGAGCGTGGGTTCTGCATGGATCTGCACTTCTATTTCCTACTCAAAATGCACTTGGCGTTGATGAACTCAAGGAGGCGGCTGAGTTTGAAGTGATGAACTTGATTGTGCTGGTATGGAAGGTGGATGAAAGCAAAGAGAAAGTTACATTGAGGATCCATGGTTGAAGCTGTTGCATCTGTTAAAGGAAAAAACATCCGACGGTGGATGTAGGCAAAATTGCACCATATGATGTTGAACTTGTAGCCGATGACCATCTATGGAGAAGTTAGAAGTCTGCCTGATGCTGGATGTACATTGTGCACTTCAATCATGCTGGATTGCATTATGTGAATTCGTATTATTCTGATGCATACGTAAATGATGGATGCTAGTCAATGAAACATCATCACATTGTGCTGCAGGCTAATATTATGTATAACTGACGTGCAAGGTTGCAAACACTACCATGAAAAGGAGCTGCAAAAGCAATAACCACACCAGAGATGAGGATTTAATGAGTTAATCATGTCTTGTGTCTTGGCAATTGGCATACTTTAGAATAAGAAAGCATACATAAAGAGGAGAGATTTTCAGAGAGATTTTTCCTTTTTGGTTCTCGTCAATCAGGGAAGCGTTGAAATGGCAGCTCGAGGGTCGTCGGTGCTCACCAAGGCCACGGCGTTGCTTCTCTCTCTGAGTGGTAAAAATGACAATCGAAGAAAAGGGTAAAGTTGAAAAAAATAAATCACAAGCATCACTTGCGTAATGCATCGAGTTGACAAAAGCCGGTTTTGACTTGCGGTTCGTTGCTCAATTCTCTGGTCACGTACATTGCTATCTCGTTGACGTCTCCTCCAATTATTGACCTGACGTATATTCAAGATTTTAAAATACAGCTTATGCCGCTATCTAAATTAGTTCCACTCTAAAGATATATGTTCTTAATAAATAGAGTATTGCTTACTAAAGCATACTCATTTTATCCGAGTAATTCCATTGAGTGCATTCAAAAGTTTCATTGAACAAATGAATTTACTTAGTTTGAGAAATGTAGAGAAATTTTAAAAGATTATAGCTAAGTTATAACACAATATAATGAATTTATATATTTATTTTAAGTATAAGGAAATTGAATCAAATAAAAATCATATTGCTTTATTAAATCATACGTTTATCTAACAATCTAAGCTTTTGAAATAGTTGGTCTTTGATCCCAAAAATCTCATAATTTCATAGGATAAAAGAGAAATTGCATAAATTGTGCCCTCAACTTCACTTTAAGATGAATTATCTATAAAATTGAATCTCCTTTTCATATGTGGATGCTTTGTTCATCTTTTTTTTTTTTTTGGTTGGAATATTTTGCTATGTCAGGTAAAAAGCAAGAAAGAAGAAAAGAAAAGAAAATTGACTAACCCAACGAAATTGGAAACAACAAAAGAAGAATTTAGGAGAGAAGCCACATATTCCCTTTTCTGTTTAATCCCTATTTATTTTAAGTAATATAGAAAGCGTTGATAGTTGGAAGGGCTAAGATAAGGAAGATTGCATGGATACAGGAGAGTCAAGCAAACTCTCAAATTTGTACCGACGATATGCATATAGCATCATGCGAGTTGAAAACATACAACATTGGCAAAATGCTCTTGGCTATGTTATTCAGAAGAGCTTCTCAAACCACCGGCTTCTTTCTTGCATCTATGGTGTCTTGACTTTGTTGTCGCTATGGGGATGTTTAATTTAGCTAAGTCCTGTGAAGATGGCACCGTGAAAGTCCTGGAGAGTCCAGGAAAGAATTGTCCTTCATTCTTGTATCTTTGGCACAATCCGGAGTAGTAGTCCTTGAGTTGGTATTGGCAAGGGGTCCCTATTGTAATGATCATTTGAACATAACTCCCACGAGTACTTAGTGACTAGATAATGGATTGCAACAAGAGTTTCGATCCTCACAAATTCGTTTCCAGGGCATACACGAGGCCCTCCTCCAAAAGAAATAAAGCTATATGGCGGACTAACTTCTAGTTTTCAAATCTAGCAGGATCAAACTTTGATGGCTCCGGGAATATGCTCTCATCCATATGTGTCATGTTCAATGCCTAGAAGACCTAAATCACGCATCAAATACCAAATGTATGTTAATGGACTGGTTTCAAAGATAGAGAGAATAAATAGCAGATAGTGCAAGCAAGCATTTGAAGAGATTGGAAAAGTTATTTGCATCCTTGCCTGCCAACCTTTAGGAATGAGGTACCCACAATAGTCAATATCCCTTAAAGTTAACCTGAAGCCACCAAAAAAAAAAGGCGGAACCATCCTTAGAGTTTCCATCGCTACTCTCGATGTTTACTTCATCCTGGCAAGGTCTTTCCAAGTTAAATGTTCTCCTGAAGCCTTGCTTTTTGCTATCTCTTCTTGTTCTGCAATAGCAAAACAAGCTTATTAATTGTCGCAATAAGGGGGAAGGAAGACACTTCTGAGCTTTGTTATTAAAGTTGACATCTGGATTTGGAAACTCAGACAACTTTATGTATTGACTTTTCTTACATTTGTCAGGCCATCCGTCATCCATCAGCAAGATAGAGATCATTCAATATCCTTACGCAGCTTGGGTCATAGTTCAAGAGTGAACTAGGTTTGAACAAGTTCATTTTGTTTCAATTTTCCTTCCTTTTTGGGCTGTAGGAATCTCTATGCAGATTCGACAAATCTAAAAAGATGACAGGATTAGAGGATGTTTACCTTGAAGAACTGCTTTACAAACAACAGGATTCTTTATAGAAGACGCAGCACAAAAGTTATAAGTATGGATGAGGTATCATGTCCAGCAATCGTGACAAGCATGATATTTTGCAGAATTTCCTTGTCAGCCACAACTCGTTCATTTTCTTCACTGTGCTTACTTAACAAGCACATGATTTAGTCTTGATAAGGGGTCGCAATGTGCTGCTCTTGTTTCAGTTTCTTCTTTTGTACAAGTTCCTTCAACATACCTTGGACCTTGGAGCTTGCACGGAGGCTCCGATTGTAGTGCGTGAATGGCAAGTTCACTGGTATGGACAACATTCCCTCTACCATTTTTGAATGTTTTCCAAAAATTTCCCTCTTTCAGCTCCTTCCTCCTTACTAAAGAGAAGAGAGCATATGATTTTAAATGTAAGGATTTTCATCAAGGGCAATGCCTATAGGAATATCAAAACATTATTATTATTCAATGCATTCATTCTCATAGTCGATACATGCAGAGGCAATACAAGTGTGAACCCCAGTCATACGAGACTATAGTGTGCATACATCATGTGTATCTTAAAATCTAATGTCTTGATGTATCTCAAACAGATCAAAGCAACAATGAGATTCTACAGAATATCAACAAACCGCAACTTTTTCCTTTCCCTGCCAATGCAACTCGATGTGCTTCCAGACTTATTCAACTATTTTTCCCATGTACTGCTTCAGTGATTCTGGTCTCAAGCGACATGAGAGACTCTCTCACACATCTATGATCTTGACCACTGAGTTCAAACAGACTGCGGTCTCCTAGAACCGCGCGAATGGATGATGGCTATTTGTTGGCAAGCATGTTGCTGTCTCCATAGAATATAAACTTGTTTGTTGCTGGTCCATGAATGAACACCGTTGGTTTGCCGAAGAGAGTGAGCATTGAGATTGGTCCATACTTCCTCACTCTTTCTCGGAGCCATTCTTCTCCCGAGTTTGTCCTTATGGCTCCTCTTCTTCTCCAGCCTAATAGAAAGAGAACCGGTAGAAGAAAGAGAAGAAGAGTGATTAAAATGTTCATTGTTGTGGGTGTAATTATGTGTGTGTGGGTGTGGATTTGTGTGATGAGGGGAAAGCAAGAGAGTTATATAGCTCCAAGTTTTTTTGTCAGTTTCTGAACTAGTAAATTAGGTGGTTGATTCCTTCTGGAACACCGGATGTAGATTACCATGTAGAAAATGCATCAACTTTGGTACAAGTCCAATCAAATAATAAGATTCTACCAATTTGTATAGTGTACCAGATGTTGTATCGAAAAATTGCGGTTGAGATAAAACAAATAGCATAAGACTGACCTACAGAGGAACATGTTTTATCCCAAGTGTATTTGGCAGAGGGAATAATTGGGGAACGGCGAAGATGGAGATAAAGTGGATGTGACCTCTTTTGGATTCAACAACGGAGTTGAGCCCGGATGTGCATTACTATGAATCTATTTCAGTCAACCCTGTAACTCAACTGAAGGGTAACAAAATATAGTTTTGAAAAATGTGAATCTGGCAAAAATGGAATCGTCCATTGAGAGCAAAACCAACTGTGAATATGTCACGCAAAATCCAATAAAACTCGTGGTATGACAAATGAACTATAGTTGCTGGAATTTGAAGATCAGAAGATTAGTTTCTGGACCATGACTCTAATTATTTCAGCAAAAGCTGGGACAGTAGTTCCTGCACAATCGGTATATTGGTAGTGATGCAGAGATAACTTCTCTGCGCAACAACTCTCAAGGTGTCTGATTCTGTACACCAAACGCGGCCTTTGTTTGGTTGCATGGATTTTGAGTGGATGGAATGGAATGCCTTTCCAACAATGGGAGAAATTTATCTTTACTCTTAGAAAAAACCATAGTTTTTGAATGTTGCAAATCTTCTGCGCTTGCTGGTTCAAGACTTTGGAAATTTTTCTTCATCTTTTTCTAAATTTGTCAATCAATTCACAACTTCTATTATCTTCTTCAGAGGTAGAGATGCAGCAACCTAAAACTTGTTCTTTATGTTAGCTTCTCCGTTGTAGAGTCATTCTTTCTTTCTTTCCAAAGCTCTATTTTTTCAAAGTTGCCCGTGTGGATGACTCGGGATTGGTACGCCTCTATTAATGGCTATTGTCTTAAATATATATCTGTGTTAGATCCTGATGAAAGCATTCATCCTTCTCCCTAATAAAGTAACATTAGTATAGGTAAGTATTAATTTAAATAATTAAACATGTACGTTCTTTATTCTTCATCCCATTAGGACTAATGTCCATGTGGCCGCTTCCATACTGCACTTCCACTTTATAATCCTTTTGGTTTAGTAAATGTGAGCATTTACAATATAACATTTCTTTTGCAACAACGCACGGCATGTGAAAAAAGCTAGTCATCTGCAACTTCAAATTTGCAGGAAAGCATGTTCAAGCAGCATAGCAGCTGAAGGCCTCTTGGCAGGCTGTCTACGAAAGCACCACTGCAGGATATCCTCTCCCTCGGCAGATAACGTCTCAGGTATTGGTGGAGCACTTCGCATCACCTTAAACATAGCCGCAGCCTGCATTGAATGATTAAACCTTAAACAGAAACTAAAGACAGATCACATGCCAAAAGGTAATATGCACAGTACGAAACTTCCAGCAGAAAGAAGTGACACAGATTCGGTCCAAGGACAAACAGAGAAAATGAAAAAGCAATGCAGCCTACACGCTCATACTCACTTCAAGGAGGTTTCCCAGTTAGCATTTTGATAATATCACATCCCAAAACTCCAGATGTCAATGGCATGATCGCGATTCGTGCTGTTATCATTTGCCATCAAGGATTGTACAAGCTGCAGGATACACAATTCCATCATTCCACCGTGACAAAAAAAAGAATGCGGCATTAACATTCAAAATAGCAAAGTCCCTCTGCAGCTATCCAGTTGAGATTTCCCTTCAAAGAGTGGTAAGCCGCTTGTTCAGATAGCTAAGAAACGGTAGGACATTAATAAAGCCAAAGACTATTTGGTGTGTTCATGGAACACTGGATAAAACTGCAACATCTTCAGACATAGATACATCAGATTGATAAAAGAACTAAATCAACAACTTTCGACTTATGTTAACTCATCACTGAGAAAAAAGACCATGAAGCAACCAACAAAATGATCAAATGCTTCAGAACTTGAAAAGAAAGCAACAATACACTTTTAATTACCCCATGTTAAGAAGGAGGCGCTTCTTACTCTAACTAAATTCGATCCTTCTCTTGGAAGGCAGAGTAGCAGCAAAAACAACACAAGTTGAACCGTGCACCAAAGGTATTGCACTCTATCCACTACACTCTTAAGAACTTTTTAGAAACCGGTACAAATGGAAAGAACTTTCATTAGGTTTTGGCATCTAAATATAGCAAGGATTCTATTCCAATTTATGCAACATAGTAAACTTACCCGAAACAATGAAAAAAAAAAGTGAAGAAAATCATTCACTAGCATTTCATCTATCTATAATAGACTTTGGCACAGATGAAATGCCACAGACCAATCAGGAGTCGTATGCATTGAGAGACCATAGATGAAGAATAACAAGCTTGCATGTTTTTCTCTCTTCTTTTCTTTTTGCGCCTAACCTTGTCTATCAGTCACCGTGACATCACATTTGCCAGTAAATGCACCATAGATCAGCTAGGAATTTCTACATGCCCTCTGTAGTCTTGCAGTGAAGATGTGGAATCCCAAAGTCAGCAAGTTTAACTATCCCAGATGCATCCACAAATCAATTAGCTCCCTTTAAATCCCTAGGCAGGTCAAAGAGTTTTCACAGGTCTGTTGGCTCAACGAAGAAGGTCCTATCGTCCTTATCCAATATGCAAGTCATCTCATGATGCTTGATCAATGGTTTAGAATTACCCATGTATGGAGTTGTTAACATGCAGGTAAGCCAATCTTGTCACAATATGGCAGGTGAAATTGCGGACAACCGATTCTGATAGGGCCCCAAGATGCTCTTGGATATACTTATCCATCAAACCATGATGTGCATATTCTAGATATATGTTAAGCCGATCCTTGACCTGAGTATGTATGAATATGTTGAAATTTTGGTGAGTCAAATTATGAATATGCCCATCGAGCTGGGCTGTGTAGATGCCATGGAAAGGTGATTCACAATTTCACTGCCATAATACTACAGAATGCTTGAATGTTTAAGCTGGCTAAGTACTTCAATTTTCTGCGTAACAAAGTAAGAAAAATCAAGGTAGCAAAGCAATCAATTACCCGGAAATGATCAAAGAAACCCTCCGCAGCTTATTTAGATCAGATGAGAGGATAGATTGGATCCCAGAGCATTACAAAAGATTACTTGCTTTAACTGCCTCATGCACTCAGCCAAATTTGGATCAGTAGGCAATAACTCAAATTCCTTCAATGCACACAGAGCTCTGGTTTCTCTGTCACGGAACATGTCCAAGTTCGGCTAGCTGGATGTCTAAAAGAATGCAACATGTCGAAGTTTCCCAGAGCTAACTTACTGGTTGCTTGCAATGTGAACACTTCCGAAAGTGCCACGTCCAATAAGCTGGCCTTTTGCCATTGAATTACTAGTGGTAACTGCTCTGTTCTTTCAGCAAGTTGAGCTGATGCTGCACGGTTCTCCATATATCCACTACCTTGAGGCGTCAAGACAGGGGTGATTAACATGCAATCCTTACTTCATCTTTCTACATCTTAACTCAAAGTGGGGCTGAGGTAAATTTTTACAACCAAGGACGAAAAGAAAACTTCCCAGCCCACGTTTCCAGATATGATACAAATACTAAGTAGATCAAGCATTCTATACCCAATAGTTTAATGTCGAAACAGTTTAATCTGGGTCATGTTGCTCTGATCCAAAAGAGTGAAGGGACGTATGTGGCACAACATTTTCGATCGACAAGTTACAGCAATATCATGTTTGAAATCCTTTCTAAACACAAACAGATTAAAGGTAGTGCCGCTCAAAATTCTCTCTTTTCTTACGATCTGAAGCCCGAATCGCGTTCATCTTCTGAGAATCGGAAGAGCAGATGTACTTCCTTTGCTAAAATCTACAAAGAAAAAAGGTAAAGGTAGTGCCGCTCAAAATTCTCTCTTTTCTTACGATCTGAAGCCCGAATCGCGTTCATCTTCTGAGAATCGGAAGAGCAGATGTACTTCCTTTGCTAAAATCTACAAAGAAAAAAGGGAAGTCTTTTGGTGAAGAAACTATTTGCTTGAACGTTTGGCCAACATAAATTAAAATTGCCCCGTGCTCTGGCCCCTTCTGTTCCTTTCAAATTCCCGAAATCGTTTCACAATTTCTGGAAAAAGCTTCTTCATACGAGATAGATACAGATCCATTTCGCGACCCGAATCCAATTTGCAAACCCGTTCCTGACCATCCTCCTCAAGCTCCGTCCTTTCCCCGACCAGACCACCACCAGCATCCCCCGCAGTTCCATGAAAATGGCAGAAACGGTTCACACTCCAATCCGAAGCGGCCCCGTTTGCCCGTCCTGCTCCAAGCCCGTGCGCACGTGCCTCTGATCACCCCGTTGAGCGTCACCGTTCTCCAGCAGAACTTGGAACGGAAGCACCCTCTCCATGCCACTCGAATCTTGAGGCTAGGCCTCCAGAACGCCACCGTTTCCCGACGCCAACTTCGGTGCCGAGTTTTCCCATTTCGCTGATCGAGCAAGAATCCGAAACCGGCGCCAATGGATTTGGTTAGTGCAGAGGTGAAAAATGGACGTTCAGCTCCTTCAATGATAAAAGGGGATTCGAACAAAAAAAACAAAAAATGATGAAGGGACAAAGTTGGAGATTGCAGAGAAAAGTCCAAGACTTGCGTGCACTTTAATTAACGAAAGAAGACTCTGCATTTTGTGCGTGACTTTGATCAATAAATTCTTCGAATGCGGATTAGAACCTCGAAAATGGACTAAAGCTCGAGACACAGTTTAGTAATGAGGAAAATTGTATAGATTCTCTGAAGTCGAGCTAAATGTCGAATTTGTACTGACGGCATACACGTAACTTCATACAAAATAGACACAGTTTAGTAATGAGGAAAATTGTATAGATACTTTGAAGTTGAGCTAAATGTCGAATTCGTACTGACGGCATACACATAACTTCATACAAAATTAAGACGTACACCATTAATGGAATACTCTTGATTTTGTTATTTGGAAGAGTATTTCAAAGCATTGGCTTCTTTATTATGCTTCCACTTTTATCCAATAATGGGGATGTTTGATGTTAGCTAAGTCCTAAAAGGGTGGCATAGGGAAAGCCGTCGTGGCAATATAAGAGGGCTTGTAGGCAATATTAGTGGAGTTGAGGCCGTCAATGGCCGTGATTCGATGGCGAGCTTGGTTGGACACTGGTTATTTAGTAAATTTAAGTTCTTGCTTCCATATTAATCAAATTTATTTAACTGTTGTTGATCCATTAAGAAGCTCTGAAAGTATAGCTGGAAGAATTACGGAAGTGGCCAAGAAAAATTCCTCTCTCTCTCAAAAGGAGTATAGAAGGGGGGAATGGGACATTCTTGAGGAACTTGAAGACATACCATATGATCCCGAAGTATCTCCGCTCTCGCAGGGTTAGATCTTTCATGGAGTCTTCTAATCGCAAATCCTTACACTAAAACTTATATTTAAGATTAAAATATCTTTAGCTTGTCTTTGAAAATCTTAACTTTTATTAGCCGCCATATCAATACTCATTTAAAATGTTTTTTTGAGGTTTTTTGTGATATAAAAGAATTTACGACATCAACATCACTAGAGTTGATATAATTTAAGATTTTTTTTGGCGGAATTAATACAAAATATAAAAATGCAGAAAATTTACAGATCCGATTATGCTTTAACGTTTCATTTACTTGGCCAAGCACACTAATTAGTAATTACTGAAGTGTCCAAGGACGATCAAAAGGAATTGCTCCTCTTGCCTCTACAAATATCATATCAACCTTTTCACTTTTGATAGTTTGATACTCCCTCTGCTGCCGAGGCAGCTCTCCTGGCCCATCCTCAACTCCCTTCACCGTAGCCCTGGATGGACCTGTTGCCCACCTTCGTCGGCACCGCTTCTCCCTCCAACGGCTCTCTGGCGTGGAAAGGAGCTTGCTTCTACGACAACACCGCTTGTTGGAGTTCCACAACCAGACCGGAAGCGAGTTCGGGGGAGGCACGCTTCACATCAAGGTTTGTTCTTTAGTTTTATGGCGTCGCTTTGGCTTGGTCTCTGTTTGGTTTTGAGTGCCATTCTGGAATTTTTTTTTTCTTTTTTTTTGGTGGTTTGAGCTTGTGGTCACTGATCCCGAGAGGTTTTCTGTTGGACTATTATGTCGGGTTTGGTACGGTGGAATGGAATGGAATGGGGAAATGATGGGGAAAGGAATGGACTGGAGTGATGATTCCAGGTCTTGGTTTTTGTTCAGTGGTTGTGGGGAACGGAATGGAAATCCTTGTGTTTGAGTGCGATTCTGGAAGATTCTGGGAGGTTTGAGCTTGTGGTTTGGTAATGGGGAGAGATGGTCACTGTTCATGAGCTTTTGAGGTTTTCTGGTCTACTATCACTGCTTAATTCAATTCATTGCTTTTTGATTTTGTGATAATTATTGGAGATGTGAGGTTGTAGCGGTTTGTTGATGGGGTCTAATGGCCATCGTTTGCTAGCTTTTCACAGTTTCTAATTAATTCTCAATGACTTCGGTACTTAGTTTGAGCTTTCTATCTTTGTCAATTTGGGGTCGATTTTTTCTAATGGATTCAAAGCTCTGAACTGGATAGAGTTTCTATCTGCTTACGGTGTTTTTCTTACCAACTGAGGTGTTCAGTCATACCATTATGTATACAGGTACAGTTCTTTCGTTTGATGTAAAATCAAATTATCTTATGGAGGCCATTCCAGTCTAGGTGGGTACTACCTCATGTTGATACCCGATGATCCTTGTTTTTGCATCTGGTTCTGCTGAATATGGAACCTAACAACTAGTTGTGGGTATCCAGGTTGTAACCATGAGTATGGATTGCTCATCCAAGTCAGCAAAGCCCATAGCTGGACATGTATGGACATATATGTCTTTGCAACCCCCTACCGTGTGACATGGGACTACTATTTTTTATCTCGTGAACACACATTCCAGTTCAAAGAGTGGGAAGGAAAAGCTGAGTTTGAATATGTAAGCTGCAATTATCTTTTTTTCTCTTCTATTCTTGCATGTGCATATTGTTTAGTTGTTACAATTGAAATTTCCATTATTTCGATTACAGGTGAAAAGTAGAGGAGTGTTAATCTTTCTGATGCAAGCCGGGATGCTAGGGACCCTTTAAGCACTGTGGGATGTGTTTCCCTTGTTTTCAAATACCGGGTGGGGGGAAGAAATCTAACATTGGTTTTCTCAAGAAACATATGGGAGCTTCATTTGAGCAACGTCCCCAGCCCTGGGTTACAAACATCAGCATTGATGATATCCACTCTGGAGACTTCATTGCAATTTCAAAAATCCGTGGGAGGTGGGGTGGTTTCGAGACTCTAGAGAAATGGGTCAGTGGTGCATATGCTGGTCACACAGCTGTGTGCTTAAGGGATTCTGAAGGAAAGCTTTGGGTTGGTAAATCCGGACATGATAATGAACAGGTAATTTGGAAACAGATATGGGTAGGTTATGCATGTAAGTGTATTTCTTTTTCAGTTTGAAGGGCTAATTTTTATATTGACTAGTGGAGAAAAAGCCTTTTGAGGAAAAGGATTACTTTGCAATTGTTTTTAAGCATTTTATCTATTCCTCTTTGTTCTTTTTTTTTTCATACATTGACGGATTGCTTTCGATGTTCGACATTTCACCCAATCTTTCTGCCTGCTGCTGTCTCTGCAATTGTAATTGTGAGGTAAAGTTTTAAACCAATTGCATAGACACAGTATTAATATGGCTGTAAGTATGCCATATAAAAAGGTAAAAATGCGTAGGGTTTCGAGGAGGCCTATAAAAAGGTAAAAACGCGTAGGGTTTCGGGGAGGCCACACGCATTGAATACACGGCCACTTGCAACACCAAATATTACGAGTCTTTAGGTTGTGTTTGCAGGTTTTTTCTAGCAACCGTCTGACGAACTCAGAAGGTCCGGCGAGGAGCACCGCGTCCTTACCTACCTTGGTGTGTGGCCACGTCTTGTGCTGCACCGCACCCCAACAGCCATGCCTGCAAATTCTAAAAGTCTACATGATGAAGACACAAAGATGAGCAACAAGCGTCCATAAGCAAAAGGAAAAAAAAACAAGAGAGTAGGTGCTCAAAGAGGAGACAAAAAGCACAATAAAAGAAGAGAGAAGTCTTCTCTCTCCTTGGTCTCTGCACACGTCCAATGCTTCACCAACGAGCTGCCCAGACTTGGCCCGACGTCTCCAATATTACTCATCAATTCAACGAAGGACGACAAAAAGAGATCCAAACGTAGAACGGCTTCAACGTCACGTAAGAACCAGGCCTTCCACTCAAGATTTCCTCCTGCCATCGTTGTTGGTCGCCCACAACACGTCTAGCTGGTCAACGAACATCAATAACTCCGGATCTTCAACACCCCGAGCCATCACCGTGATCCGTGAAGCCACCGATTCGAGCCCTGCTGTGAGGTCGTTCCTGTCCACCCGTGAGTCCCAAAGACCCAATCTCCGCCGTGTTGTCACCTTAAGCTCGTGACCGAGTGCCGTCGGCTACCAGCATCGCGCCCGTGACCCATGCCGTAGCACAAACCATCCTGCACCAGCCACTATAGCCTTCCAAAAGGCTATCCGTCAACGACCAGGGGCGCCATTGGCGAGTGCAGATTCTCTCACTTATTTTCTCCAATATTGATTGTTTTATTTGAAGGAAAATCTGGGCGAGGGAAGGTCATACATTTTTACAGTAAAAGAGGACGTCCACATTGGAATGAGGGGGAGCACTCGTTGGTAGAAGGGAAGTCAAAATTGGAAACACATCCGAGTGACATCAAGAGCTAGCTAAGAATTTTGGTTAATTTGGTTCCCATATATTCTGTTGCCATTCCTCGAAATATTCTAATGTTGGTTGAACTCCCTGATATAAAAAAAACGACACCCCCAATAGGGAGAAACATACGTGAAAGAGAGGGAACTGAAGGAGTCACGGTCGAGACCCCTTCGCGGCCGTGACTTTGCTGAGTTCGTGGCTGCCCCTCAACGCTGACCCTGCTGCCGATTGTCCGCTGCGGCGACACATCAGTCTTCGACGACCTTCGCAGTCTCCACGCAAGACCCCACAGCAATTCCAATGATCTTCAGTCCATGTGGTCATCCAGTGACGCCAGCAAGTCTAGTCCAGCGAGGAGTCGATGTGCAGAGATTATAAATTGAGGCGTTTTATGCAAAAAAGGGGGCTTCACAGAATACACATGCGGCAACGTGTTTGGTTCCATATAATGGAGACCGATCTTGTAAAGTCCTGATTTTTATTATTCCTACACGCTTTTTGGCGTGTTATCCCTCGGTTTCATCACTCATTGCATGCAGAAGACGTCAAATTCTTATTCCTTTTGAGACATAGAAGTGGCCTAAGAGCTTGGTCAAAGTCTTCATTGGAGAACCAGACTCGCGAAGAGATTTGTATATCGAGAGTTCTCACCTGATTTTTGTGTCTCATTGGTAAAATCAAAAGTTCAATGGCCGCCCTCTTTTACCGCCGTCCTCGCTGAGTCGTTCCAGACCATGCCATGAGCAGCTACACCGCAAGCCTTGTCGAGCACCACCCTATTGCCTGCCGATTACGATCCCGATCCGATTGCACAAAGTCCAAATTTGGAAGTCAATATTCGGAATAGGTAAAAATTTTGATTATTTTAATTTCCGAAAATTTCATTTCCTTATTTGATATATTTGTTAATGCACATGACTGAAATTCCCGAAGTAGACTCTTAAATTAGGGATTGACAGTCCGATTTTCGCGCCCAAAATCCGACTCGCAATCACCTGGAAAATCGCCAATCCGATCTCACGCTCGAGATTCGATTTGCGGTTTATTTAAAATTGATCAACTCGATCTCATGCGCATGGTTCGTCAATTTTTTGGGATATCAATCTTGTATTGCTCGATTTGCTGCCATGTCATTTGAATCAATTTTACTTTCGTAAAAAAAATCCAAAAATATTTGAATTAGGATTAGGTTTGTTTTAGAATTATCTTGCATATTTAGAATAAGGATTTTATTTCGAATTTTGTTAAAAAAAAACGCATTCATTTAGGATGTTAGTTTTTTTAAATGGCATGTTTAATTATCGACAATTTAATTTCAATTTTTTATAAAAAAAAAAAAAAAAAAAAATTAGAATTAGGACATTCTTTGCACGTCATTGCATATTAGGATAAAATTGCACATAGTTTAATTTTAGATAATAGTTTTTAATTTATTATAAGTTTAGATAATTTCTTTTAGATATATTGCATCTTAGGTTAGAGATTGCTAGGTTAAGATAATATCTTAGTTTAAATTAGGATTTAGTCTGACCTAATCCTTAATATAAGTTGGATAGAATCTTAATTTAGATAGATAATTTTTGCAATTTTCTAATTTCGAATTTCATGAAAAATACCAAAAAAAAATCACCTTAGAATAAATTAATTCCATTCTCTAGGATAGATTGCATACTTATCAAGAAAACACAAAAAAATATTATGTGCATGTCATATGAAATTAGGTTCATGAAATGCATGTTATTTAGTGATTATCTTTAGGTCCATTTATTTAAGAATTGTCCGTCATTGGAATTAGGTCATTTGGTTATATTGCATTGTATATAGATTATATTTTATTAAAAAAGAGAAAATTCATGAAAAATTGAGTGATTGTGTGTTAATAAAAACCCTAGGGCTTTTGATGTGAATTATGAATTAACCTTGCAGATGCTTTTGTTGATACAAGGTAAGTCCCGTAATTTATTCATTGCTTTCTTGAGTGTTAAATTGGTGGCTTGTGCACCCGCATGATCACCTCACATGTTAGGGAAGTGAATTAAAATCAATTCAAGCTATTTGCCAAATATTTTTTTTCAAAATAAAAGAGAAAGATACCGAAATGGCATTAGAGAAATCTAACATAATCAAGTCTCCGTACCCAAAATTTCTGATTCGTAGAAGTCTCCCATTATTTTACTTAGGTGTCTAATCGACCTACCATAAACTGATTAGTGGCGACTCCCTTTTGCATGCTAGATATTTGAACCCAAGTTGCGAATTGGTATGGGCTTGGGAGAATCTGAGCTAAGTTAAACTTAGTAGTCTATTAGCCTAATTTTAGATGGTGCACCCGGAATTTAGGTCGCGACACTCTGCAATTGTAATTGTGAAGTAAAGTTTGAAACCAATTGCATAGACACTATATTGACATGGATGTAAGTATGCCAAACTTTCACAATAACTGTCCACATTGTTCCTATATGGGGATATCCAACAGACAAGCGTTCAAATGTCTCAAACACTCGTACCAATTGTTTGAGTTATTATTTCTCCACCTCCTTAATTCCCTGTGCTTATTTGTCATTCATTATTAAAGATACTCATACAATACTGCTTTAATGTCCTCTGATTATCAAAGGGTAGTCTCATACATATTGAGAAGGACAACTAGTCTACCTGCGGTGTGTCTGTACATTTCGTGAATCCTTAGGTTTTTGTAGCATTGTATTCCTGTGCGATTACTTTATAAATATAACTTTTGTTGAATCATGGACTTCTTCTCTCACAAATATGGTTCCCATTGAGATCGTTCCATTTTGCAAATTAAGTGTGCTTTAGTCACGCCCCTATGTCCTTAAATCTCCTTGCCCATCTTATGTTCTCTAATAAGACAGGTCTTTCCTTTTTGTGCTCCCGTAGAAACTTTTGATTATAAGAGAGGATGAGTAAGTAAACGATGACATGCTGCTTCAGGTTCATGTTGAACTGGAGCAGATCCTATTTAGGCTCCTACTAGAAGCTCAACTGTAGCATCATCATATTTGTAACATAGCAGATACAGTGTGTCTGAACTGTTTCTATTGAACTTCAAGACCATCTTCACACACAACACGGCAACTTACTGATGATGATTATGGTTAGAATTTGATGAAATAACGTCCTTTACTTGAGGCAGACCTTGATTAACAAATTTAAGGTCACCTTTGGGTTATTGCTACATGCTCTGTTCCTTTGTGTTGGTAGAGGGGTCAGGTGCTACAGAAGTCCAACATAGTAATGGAGATAATGCAATTTTTGTTTTGTTCTTATCATTGCAGGGAGAAGATGTCATTGCTGTGCTACCATGGGATGAATGGTGGGAGTTTGAGCTTAACAAAGATGACTCAAATCCCCACATTGCATTGCTTCCACTGCATCCTGATATGCTAGCCAAATTTAACGAGACTGCTGCATGAGAGTATGCAGAGAGTATGAATGGGAAACCATATGTTTATCACAACATGCTTTTTAGATGGATAGACGCCATCGATGCAAATTATCCACCGCCATTGGATGCTCATGTGGTACAGAGATTGTACACGTGCACACGTGTTTATATATATATATATATATATATATATATTTGTGGGTGCATTCAGTTCGTCTTAGACAATTTTTTAGCACTAAGGCCTTGTGTTACTTCCATGGTATATCTGTAGATGCCTTGAGATTCTTAGATGCTGGATAGAAAGAATTTCTGCTTCTCAACGTGACTGCTAGATAGCAATTTACCCTTACTTTGATAGACCCTGAAATATAATGATGCTGTGTGTTGGATCCTAACAACACGGTCTAGTTGAAATTAGACAATCATGCCATGATTTCGAATGAATTCAACTGAACAAAACAAAAGGTAAAAAATGAACAGTGATCTCACCAAATAGCACATTAGCATGTGACTTTATTGAGTGCTAACATTATGGAAAAGAATTTGACTTGGTTTGACAAATATTCATTTTTATGGCCTCCTATATGATACTAAGACAGCAAAATAGTAGACTTTGTTCATTTTTTTTTTTTTAAGAATTGCTATCAGCCTGATTGACGATGCATGTAATATGCTCGCCATGTGGGGTGCTTTATTCGCGTGATGGGAATGCGGTTCACTCATTTTATAGAAAGCATTGTACTATTGTGGGTTGCTTCTGTTATGACAGTATGGAACCAAATGCAACCAGCCTATGCTGCGAACATGTGGAATGAAGCACTCAACAAGCAACTAGGAACAGAGGTACCATCCCATTCGATTTGCAGTTGTCTGTTTGACGTTATGCATCTTGTTTTGCACACTGAGGTGCCACAGGAATCTAATGTCTCTTGAATGACATTCAGTTAACAAATGTTATATGGTTGTAATTACACTTACTTTACTTTATGGCTACCTTACGATTATGTTGCATACAGGGCTTGAATCTTCCAGATCTAATAGTCGAAACTAAAGTGACGGGATCATCTTTTGCTGAACTGCTGACAATTCCAGAGCAAGACGATTGGGTATACAGTGACGGGAAGTCCACCTCATGTGTAGCTTTTGTTCTTGAAATATACAAAGCAGCAGGACCCTTTGATCCAATTTCTAGCTCCATTCAAGTTATAGAGTTCACTGTAAGTGCGATCTAATTGACCCTAGTTGGGTTATCTTTGTGACCCTAATTGCTTGAACTTACTATCTAGAGATGGATGTCACTTTCTTCAAAGAATGAGAAAACTATAATCTAGTTTGCCTTTTGAAGCGTGACTGAGGAATCCCATTTGGCATTTTGTGAATAGCATTGTTTTTTATGCAAATAAAAGATGCTTACTCACTAAGGTTCTTCGAGAATAATTCAAGCCGCTTGCCTAAGTGGTGCAATGATGGGGACGACATCAAGCTTCCATTCTGTCAAATACGAGGTAGGTATCGGATGGAGCTGCTAGGATACAATACAATGGACCCGTACCTCATGAATGAAACGTGTCCATCTTTGCCCCCAAAATATTCTAAGCCATCGGATTGCTAGAAAACATTCCCTATGATGTGAATAGAACGTTGTATATTGGTAGGTGATTCCATCATATTGTAGCTTATGACTGCATATTTTTGTAGAATGTGTAGTAAACAAAGACCCGCGGGTTGCACAAATTCAGAAATTTATTTCTTCAAATTCCATTTATTGATATGAACCCATATTACATGTATAAAATTTTTGCATAATGTTATACTGACACTTTATGTTCTATTTTTTATGAATGTTCTTGCTCCATAAGTATTTAAATTAAGATTATCTAAATTTGATGTTTACTTTCTATCTTACGGTGGACAGAGATGCTTTTTTGTTTAAGGGTTTTCTTATCTTCCTTCTTCTCCGAATGTTTATTCTATGCATTTTATGTGTAAAATGAAATGATATGGTATTGGAATTTTTTAATACAAATTAAAAAAATTAAGACTTGGTTTTAATTTGCATTACCTGGTAAATGGTACTAATATGAGCCTTTCTTTTAATCTTTTTTTAATTTATTCAAAAAAATGTCCATTCGTTTTGTGGTGAAATCATGTATGTTGATTCACACATTTTAGGTGTAAACTAATTGAAAAAAAAAAAATTAGATATGGCATTACAGGGTTTGAATGATGTTATTCGGTAATTGCTAAAAGAATAAGTGAAAAAATCAAACAAAAAGTTTTCAATATTGAATTTATATTGTTATTGTCTCCTATTCCAAGTTATAGCCAAATTGACAAATTATCTAAACTAATATTAGCATATTGTTCAGGGTAGATTAATTGATAAAATAAGTAACATTTATTATGAAGTATAAGAATACCGTAAGTGCCAAAAGTAATATTTTAACTTAATCCCTAGAGGATGAAGTTTGCGATGTTAGCCGCTCTTGCCATGGGAATGACCATCCCACCAATTCGAGACTCGGTGACAACCGCATTAGATCTCTTATGATTTGTTTTGTGACTTGGCTAATTAGGACTATTAATCATATGCTTCCCTAATTGAATTGCGACATTTTAGTGAAAGTTGAAAATCAGTATATTTTGACGAGGGAAAACTACAAGAATGTACATTAACAGAGTTTCAAAAGTGCACAGCACTCCATATTCTCTCAATTTTTGCATTGTCAATTCGCTAAATCCTATTTGCTGAACTTACACATGTACTTGTTATTTGGCATCCACATAAAAATATTTAGGAGCAATGCATGATATGCTAAATTCGTGTTTTCCCAATCATGAGACTCATTTCATATGTAGTTTGGATCTTTAGATCAAAATGAAAAAAATTGTCCCGAGAATGATTTAAAGACTATAATAACTCAATAATTTTTAAGTTAAATTAATGTTATGACCTCAAAGGTTTCAGTCACATATTCATAAAAATTAATGATCAAATCCACCGATAATTTGACCCATAATAAAATCCATTTGTAACCTCACATCCTCGTGATTGCACTACCCTTTTTAATAAGAGTGCAATTCTTGTGAGCCAACCTGTTACACAACCCGACTCCGAATTTCCCTGGGCAAATTTAAATGAGAATTCTTATGAGAGTTTTGGACGCAATCCGCCCTCCAAAGTAAACTTTTCGTTCCCTCCTCCTGGTTGGCCAAAAGAAGGCCACTTTCAACAAGACATTCCTTCGCGTGTGAATGAAGGAAATTAGCAGCGTGAAAACACCAAAAGGAACAGATAGGGAGAGCTGGAAATGGTCGAATTCTGGGTCAAAAGTGGGTCAAAAATGACACGGCGGTAGAGAAAAATCCAGCACATGCTCATCGTTTATTTTCTTCAATTTTTATAACTGAGTCTTGAAAACCAATGAGTTCTTACTTGACTTTTTGTTCATCTTTTTCTTGCCACGCTAGGGCAGCTCCTGTTTAAACAAGAACAGTAAGTTAATTGATGAGTGAGTTTAGCGAACTTGATGGTCGATGATGGTGCTCCATAATGCTACACTCTGGAAAACTAAACAACAATCAGTTGTCTTCATTAAGGGTTCGGGCAGAGAACAAAAAAAAAAAAAAAACGGCAGGAAAGGAAGAGCGAGTTGTACGAAAGAAAAGGGGGAGAGATAAGGGACAAAAGAGAAAAGGCGCCTTATGGTTAGGATGTTGGTTGAAAAATGAGGACAAGAACTAAAGAAAACGAAAATGAAGAGAGAATCCAATGCAACCTAGAGACATCACTCGGTTTGAGCAGCGCCTCCGACTTTGCAAAATTTGGAGTTTTTTTTTCTGTTACACTTTATATCATTCATGTCATATATTTCCGGTATGCATTAGGGTATAGGAATCACTTTAATCGTAGAAAAAAAAAAAAAAAAAAAAAAAGGAAGCATGTTTACTCTGCATTTCATGTAGAAATTGCTATTTGCACATAAGAGAAAGTCCAATCTAAAATTTGAACAAGTGAAGGTAAATTATAAAAATATAAGGCCCATTAAAATCTCATAAACGAATGGCATGAGATATTTTTAATAGATTTCATTGGCTACGTTTCGGGAAATGACAAACAACCCTAAGGGGAAAATCCAGCAAATTTGCAGCATCACTTGGGAGCAAAACCATCAGGGGAAAGACTTTCCCCTACCGCCTTGACAAGAGCATAATCACAACAATCAACGTTGATTCTCCTCTCGGAAGTTGCAAATCTTAGATCGTCATCATTTACATTCGCAGGCAGACCACAATGGCTTTTCTTGATTCAGCAGAATTTGGCGATGGTGATGAGGGCAACTCTGGTCGGAGAAATCTCATGTATTTGTTGAGATCAACGACATTGTTGAAGAGAAGAACCATGAGCCTCCAATGCCCATAACTTTGATACTTCTCCCTTCACTTCCGCAATCCTAAGACATTGCAGGTTTGCCAAACCTACCAATGTTCCTCCCACCAAACCGACAAAGTGTTTGCTTTCAAAATGAGTTCAGGATGCATTATTGCTTCGATTTTCTTTTTCTTTTTTTTTTTTTTGGGTTTTCTTGCTTGTGTTTCGCTGATCTGTTGCTTATTTGGGGCAATATCAATACCATTCAATTTTGATGACTTTGTACAAAATGTTTATGATAAGAATGCACTCTATAGTAAAAGGTTTAGATTAAGCAACACTGTCAAATTGCCTAGATCGAAGTATGCCACCAGCCAGACCATACGAGAGGAACACGCTTCTTATTTTGTCAATATACAAGTACTTCATCACATCTATGGACCGTGTGATCCTTTTGGTTTAGTAAATATGAACTTTACAGGACAACATCCCTTTTGCGACAATGTACGGCACATGAAATGAGTCAGTCATCTGCAACTTCAAATTTGCAGGAAAGCATGCTCAAGAAGCATAGCGGCCGAAGGCCTCTTGGCAGGCTGTCTTCGAAAGCAGCACTGTAGGAAATCCTTTCCCTTGGCAGATAACGTCTCAGGTATTGCTGGAGAACTTCGCCTCACCTTAAATATAGCTTGAGCCTGCATTAATGATTCAACCTTAAACAGAAACTCATGACACAGATCACATACCAAATGGTGATACGCACAGTCCCAAACTTATAACAGAAAACGACAACGCAGATTTGGTTGGAAGCGTATTACTTGGAGGGACAAACAGAGAAAATGAAAAAGCAATGCAGCGTACTTACCCGCTCATACTCACTCCAAGGAGGTTTGCCAGTTATCATTTCGGTAATAGTACATCCCAAACTCCACATGTCAACAATACGATCGAGATCCGTGCTGTAATTATTTGCCATCAAGGATTGTATGAGCTGCGGGATATAATATTCCATCATTCCGTCATGACAAAAAAAGAATGCAGCATTAACATTCACAAAAGCAGAGTACCTCGGGAGCCATCTAGTTTAGACTTCCCTTCAAAGAGCAAGAAGCTGCTTGTCCGTTTAGCTAAGAAACGGTAGGAGATTAGTAAAGCTAAAGACTACTTGGTGTGTTCATGGAACACTGGATAAAATAGCAACATCTTTATAGATATAGATACATCAGATCGATAACTGAATCAACCACTTTCAACTTATGTTAGCTCATTACTGAGAAAAATGACCATGAAGCAATCAACAACATGATCTCAGCAAATGCTTGAGAACTCAAAAAGAGAGCAACAATACCGTGGCTATTGTCCAGAATTCCGTTCTATGGACCAAGACACTTTATTTACCCCATGTTAGGAAGGAGACCCTTCTTTACTCTAACTAAATTCTATCCTTCTTTTGGAATGCAAAGAAGCAGCAAAAACAAAACCACAACCTTTCGCCAAAGGTATTGCGTTTTATTCACTACCTCTCTTAGGAACTTTTTAGAAACCAGTAGAAAAGGAAAGAACTCTCATTCATTAGGTTTCGGCACCTATTTACAGCAAGAAATCTTTTCTAGTTTATGCAACATGGTAACTGTACCTGAAACAATGGGAAAAAAAGTGAAGAAAATTACTCAATAACATTTCATCCATCTATAGTGGATTCTTGCATATATGAAATGCCATGAACCAATAATGAGAAGTGTGCAGCCACCCTGGGTCCCTGACTTCACATTCGAATGCACCACAGATCAGCAAGGAATTTCTACATGCACTCAGTAGTCTTGCAATGAAGAGGTGGAAACTCACATATTTAGCAATCCCAAAGTTAGCAAGTTTGACTATCTCAGATGCATCCACAAATAAATTAGCTCCCTTTAAATCCCTGCGCAAGCCAAAGAGTTTTAACAGTTTTGTAGGCACAAAGAAGAAGGTCCAATCATCCTAATCCATTATGCAAGTCATCTCATGATGCTTGATCAATGGTTTAGATTCAGTTTTGTAGGCACGATGTGCATATTCTAGATATTTGCTGAGCCGATCCTCAACCTGAGTATGTATGAAATGTTGAAATGTTGAAATTTTGGTGAGTCGAGTAATGAATGACCATTGAGCTGGGACGTGTAGATGCCGTGGAAAGGCAACTCACAATTTCACTGCCTTAATACTGCAGAATGTTCGGATGTAGTAGCAAAGCAATCAATTACCTCGAAATGATAAAAGAAAGTTTCCTCCCGGCATATTTAGATCAGATGAGAGGATATATTGGATCCCATAGCATAACAAAAACATTCTCTGCTTTAACTGCCTCATGCACTCCGTTAAATTTGGATCATTAGGCAATAGCTCAAACTTCTTCCATGCACATAGAGATATGGTTTTCTGTCATGTAATATGTCAAAGTTTAGCTTACTGGATATCTAAAAAATTAGAACATGTTGAAGCTTGCCAGAGCTAACTTACTAGTTGCTTGCAATGTAAACACTTCCGAAAGCGTCACGTCCGATAAGCTGACCTTTTTGCCATTGGCTTGCTATAGCTCAAACTTCTTCCATGCACATAGAGATATGGTTTTCTGTCATGTAATATGTCAAAGTTTAGCTGACTGGATATTTAAAAAATTAGAACATGTTGAAGCTTCCCAGAGCTAACTTACTAGTTGCTTGCAATGTAAACACTTCCGAAAGCGTCACATCCGATAAGCTGACCTTTTTGCCATTGGCTTGCTAGTGGTAACTGCTCTGATCTTTCAGCAACTTGAGTTGAAGCTGTAGGGCTCTCCATCTATCCCTGACTTCGAGGCATTAAAGGAGGGATGATAGTTGTGCAATTCTTTCTTCTTCATCTTCTTACATCTTAATTCAAAGTGGGGCTGAGGTGAATTTATACAGCAAAGGGTGAAGAGAAAACTTCCCAGCCTATGTTTCCAGATACGACACAACCACTAAGCAGATCAAGTATTCTATACCCGATAGGTTAATGTCAAATCAAGTTTAATCAGGGTCATGTTGTTATGATCCAAAAGAGCGAAGCAGCATATGCGGCACGACATTTTTGATCGACAGGTTAGAGCAATATCATATTTGAAATCCTTTCTAAACACAAACAAATTAAAGTTGGTGCTGCCCAGAATTCTCTCTTTTCTTAGAAGGCTAATATTCCAAGAAGATCAATCCATAATAATAAATTATCCTTTCGGTTATAAGACAAGATAGGAAACAGACTCTGCTAGTTCCTTGGCTTCTCAAATATTCATATCTGTTGTTTTTTGACTAACCTGAAATATCGACCGGATTGACTCATTTTCAGTAGTCAATAAAAATTGTGACCGCGTTCAAAACACACAAAGCATGGTCACACGAAAAAAGTCAATCCATATGGCAACTAGAGTTGAGTTTGCAGGAAAGCATGGATGGTCGAGCAGCAGGGCTTTCTTCAAGAGCAGAGTCGCTGGAGATCCTTTCCCTTGGTGGACAGTTCTGCAAAAGGCCACTGTTAGAGCTGCATGACTATATAGACAGAAAAGCTACATCTTTGCAAGGACTTTTAAGAACTGAAGCAATTGTATATCAATTAAACTCATTAACCTATAGCATTTGGAGAAATCCATCTCTCCCACGGATAAATACTTTCTTTATTAGGGTGTTCCCCTTTTCGGAGATAAGGTTGAAGAATAGCCTGAGCATCGGGATGATGCCACATCAGCGTCTTCCACTTTTTCTCATCTTCCACCCAAATATGTGGAAGCTCCTCAATTTCACACAATCACAGTTGCAAAGGAATCCCCTTCAGTTCTGGGCATTTGTACACAGTCAAATCTTTCATGGAATCGCAGCTTATTGGGACTTCGCATATGCTCTTCAACTTGGGTAGATAGTATAGCTCCAACCACTTTAGCTTTGGGAGAGAAATTGAAGAAGGCTGGAAGGATGAAGGGGTGTTGTTTACAGGAGTCGTTATGCTTCCTTCTTGGCCTTGTCCCGCTCCGCTTATCATCTCCACCATTCCTTTGCAGAATAGGACCCGGATACTTTGAAGATTTCGAAGATGGAGCAGCCACTCATGCGGAAGCAGCTTTCTCATGTTATCGCAATCTCTTACCTCAAGAGATTCGAGAGAAATCTGTTCATCCGGCGAGTATGGGGGAGGACCTCCGATTAGCTCCTCCATCTTCTCACAATCAACTACTTTGATTCTTTTCAGATTAGGGAAGTGGGGCATCCACTCAGATTCCACCGCTCTCTTCATTTTATCACAACGAGTAACATAAATCAGTTCCAGACTAGGGAAAAATGGGAGCGGATGTGGTGGTGGGGATGTAACTGCTGCTATTATCCCCACCATTTCCTCACATCCCCCTATTCCAATAGTCCGTAGATGCAGAAGGTTGGATTTAGACCCATGCCCAAAGAGATACTTCAGTTTCGAACATCCCTCTATTTTCAAAACCCTAAGGCTCGAGAAGAGGAGGGGCGCAAGGGCTGGGGCAAGGGTGTCGATTACTTCTTCGTCTTGTCCTCCATAGAGCACCCCTAAGTTTTTTGATCCTTCTATTTCTAGCTCCTCAAGGTATTCAAGCGGACCCATGCTAGACAAATTTGTTATACCGTCGCATTTTCTCATTGTCATTTTCTGCACACCTCGGGGAATCAAAATAAAAATGCCGGTGCATTCCCCTCCCACAATCACAATAGCATGATCCCACCACAAAATGTCGACTTTCCTCTCCGGATTCTCAAATAGAGTAATATAACTTTCTTCCTCATCACAAAAAATATAATTTTGATCCATGCGGAGATAATAATAGCAGCGAGGGTTACTCTGTTCAATAACCCTCACACACTTGTTGTAATTATTCGCATCTTCAAAAGAGCATTCGAGTGTCTCTAGTGCCCTCAATTTTGTCATGTCTTGTCCATCTAGAAAATTAACTTTAAGATGCTGCAAGTTTAGCAAACCCCCCAGCACTCTTTTAGGTAATCCAATGATCGATGAAAGACATAGGTCAAGGTATCTCAAGTTCACCAACATTTCCAGACCCTCGGGCGCTTCTTCAAGGTGATAACAGTGACCAATGTTCAACTTTCTTAAAGATGTGAGCTTCCCTAAATAAGGAATATAGCGCAATTCCCAACACTCTACAAGCAATAGTGCCCTCAAGTTTACCAAATCTGAGATGGAATCTGGAAGGTCTGTTAGTCCACATCCACTCAGGTTTAGAACCTTTAGCCCACATAACTGTTCGAAGAAAGAATCAGGGATGACCGCATGCTTTAACAAGCTTCCGTTCAGTAGTAAAGTTGATAGTTTAGGACAATTTGGTGACATGTTCAATGGAATTTCACTTATTTTGTTTCCCATCAAAGAAACTTTCTCCAAAGCATCCGTCCAATATTCCTCAAATGGAATACTTCCCAACTGCTTTCCTGCTTTTACGATGGAAGTTGCACTCATGATGTGCAATGCCATGTCTCTAATCAAATCGTGCATCTTCATCTTGCTCTCATGATCTTCCAATAGGCAAACATTTCCTAGTTGGTTCAATATGGTGAGGCCTCTATCATATTGTTCCCTCCTCGTATTCAATCCACCAATCAATCCTTGGTCAATAAAGAATTCTACCAACTCGAACTTATCAATCAATTCATCTGCTGGATAAAGTGCACAAGATAAGAAGCATTGTTGCACATCAGGATTACCAAGGCGATCATAACTGAATTTTAGATTCATTAAGACCTTCTTCTCCATATCCGTTTGCCCCTTACTTGATTCTTCCAATTTAACCAGGGAATCCCTCCATTCAAACACATCAGTCACTCCTCGCATGCTTCTTGCCATTGTGATGACTCCAATTGGCAATCCTGCACATTCTTTAACAATGGACTTCACCATTGCTTCAGTTTCCGAATTAAGTGGAACTTCAGATCCAAGCTCCTCCCAAAATAAACTCTCAGCTTCTTTTTGAGATAGAGGTTTAATTTTTATCTTCTCTTGACATTGCATTTGGCAACACACATAATAGGATCGAGTGGTTAAGACCAACTTAAATCCATTTGCTCTAATAGGGATTCCCACCTCTTCAAGATCAAGACATTCCCACACATCATCAAGAATCAATACACAATTTTTCTTTCTTTCTAATTGCTCCGACAACATAGCTGCTCGTTTCTTCTCATCGTCAACCTCCAGAACGCCTAATTTTAGATCCTTCCAAATATCACTCTGTAACTTCTTAATGCTGAAATCTTGAGACACGGTGATAAAAACCACACCATCGAAGGTTGCATCTTCGAGAAGTCTATTATGTATGTGCATCATAATAGTTGTCTTCCCAACACCACCCATTCCATAAATACCCAATTTGCATTCATGATTCTTCGTAAGATGGTCCCAAATCAACTCAATGTTCCTATGAATCGCTTCACCTGTTAACTTTCGTTCCAAAAGTTTGACTCCTTTGGCATCTCTCTCTTCTATGAGCAGTGTTTGTGGAAGCGTTTTCCTATGAGTTCTTCCACTTCTCTCGTCAATGTCTCCACCTGTTCCTTTGGTGGCAAAGTTTCCGCATTGGCTTGGCCAATTATTTGAAAATTGTTTCTTGCTCTTTCTGTCTCTTTCAGCCATCTCTCAACCAATATCCTCGGCTTCTTCCGAACTAAGGAAGCAGCAGACTCTATCTCCATCTGCTCCTTTATGACAGCTTCTTTGTCGTCGAGTTCTTCCACTTGTCTTTTCAGGTTTCTTATCTCTTCATCGTGGGCATAGATGCTCCGTACGTCCATGACTGGAGAACCCCTGTTCATATCTAATTTATAAAAAAACATATGTTAGATTTCGATAAAATAATTTGGGATATTTAAGAATCTAGTGGAACCATATAGTAACAATGAACATTAATCCAAACGCACCTTGTGATGACGATGGGCCTCTTGCATTTGTTGCCGCCTCTGGAACTTGCGAATCAACCGTTGTTGCCTCAATAATGTGAGAGTCACTTGTATGCTGTGGTGCAATTGAGGAATCTATGTCCATTAAAGTTTGCAATTGAGAGTGCTGATTGCAATCCTGCAAGCAATCTAAATTATCTACAGCGGGTAATTGATCATCCTGGAATGATGACGCCCGTGCTGGAGTCTGCTGGGCATTCATTTGCATTTGAGATTGAATGTGACATTGTGACTGATCTGGCAAATCATGAAGATACAATTCCGCTTCCGCTAAAGCCATCGTGGAACTTTCACCTGTGTTTTGTTCATCAAAGTGAGGATATGGTTGATTGGAACACGGGAGAATGTTTATTGTAGTTAGTTTACTGGATCCAGTGGATCCAATGGACACGTGCAACACATTGGATGTATTGTTTTTAAGAAATAGGTTATTGACCCTCTTCACATTTATAAAGTGTGTGGGAAAAGCATGTTTATTGGAGATGTCTAAAAGTCACAACTTCAGTTTAAAAGCACGACGTATTCGCTCGAAAGAATATAATAGATGTTTTTTCTCCACGCCTGGATGAATGTATCGAAACTTCACATGGATATACCATGGCTATTTTGCACCAATGACAGCATTGTTGAACTCTGAGGAAACTCACGCTCTGCTTGTGATTGTTGGTCAGAGTTTGGCCCAATGATATCCTGTTGGTTGAAGTTTGAAATTTCGGTCGCCCCCGGTGGAGCATTATTTGGAGCTTGTGATGATGATAGGATACATGAATCCATATCCATTAGAGCTGTTGATGATGGTGCAGTTGGATTCTGCAGCACATTCCTTGTCTCGGATTGATGTGGAGCATTTTGATGTTGAGGGGGCACCAAAACTGGTTGCACTAAAAAAGTCAAGCGTAAAATAAATCACCAATGGGACTTTTAAATCAAGCCATGGGTACAGGTAAAACGAACGTCTAGAACTTGATTAAAAAAAAATATTTACAGTGAAAATCAACATATGCTCATAAACTGTGCGGTAAAAAGATAATGATATTGGACATATAGAATATGCAATGATACAACTGTAATTTGGAATCGATACAATATGGAAGCAGATGAATTTGAGTTATTATAGAGAGAGTTACTAATACAAAAAATATAATGACTTTTCTTTTCTCCACGCCTGGATGAATGTATAGAAACTTTACATGGACATACCATGGCTATTTTGCACCTGTGACGGCATTGTTAAACTCTGATGAAACTGACGCTCTGTTTGTGATTGTTGGGCAGAGTTTAACACAATGACATCCTGTTGGCTGAAGTTTAACGGCTCCATATATTCGAGGAATCCTGGTGAGAATAAAGGCCCCGTGGAAAATTGACCGTTGGCTTCCCTGCTCTCTTCTTCAGCCTCCACCTCAGCTTGAATGGGCATGTCACGTGATTGTGGTTCCGTGGAGGATTGACGGTTGGCTTCTCTGCTCTGTCCTTCAGCCACCTCTCTGCTCTCTTCTTCAGCCACCTCATCGAGTAACGACCGCATTAGAGTTCTTATGTGGTCCGGCACTTCTGTGCAAATGGAAATCCGTTCAGTTGGGACTCCAAGCAAGTGACCTTTCACTCCTGCAAGGTCTCCAAGGAATTCTTCCCTACAATGATGACAATGCCATTGGTTTTCTCCTAGTCTATCGACGAATTTCCAAGCTATATCATCTTTGTTATCAACCTGCAAGCAAATAGGGCGCACCCCTATCATATATTATCCCCATTTTTTTAAATATCTTCTTAGCACGCATAGCATTATTCTCAGGCACATAATATAGCTACCACAAGAGCTAAAGCCACCTGATTTTGTAACAATTCCATTAGCGTGCTTATGTGCTCCGGCACTTTTTTGCAAGGAGAAATGCCTTTGTTTGGATGTTTAAGAAAGTGACTTTTCACTCTTGTAACTTTTCCAGAGTATTCAGTCTCGCAGTGAGGACAACGCCATTTCTCGCCCGCCAGTCTAGTCACGAATTTCCAGGCTATGTCTTTAACTCGTGGCATCTTGTCGTTTTGATTATCAACCTGCAGGCAAAGAGAGCACGCCCGATTATATAACCTACCAATCTTGTGTGTATTTTCCTAATGCACATAGCATTATTCACAAGCAAATAATAGCATCCACAAGTACTAAAGCGGGAAAGCCAAACTGCAGATTAATATTCAACAGACCCAAGAATAATTTGCTTTTTTTGAGACAAGAAATACCCGATCAACTCAAAGACAACTCAACAATTGCAGATTACCTTCTCAGGAAGGTAATGTGGGGAATCAAAATATCGTTGGATTTTGACCAAATCGTTGCCGCAAAGCAAAATCCAAAATAGATCCGGATATTAACTTTTAAAACAAAAATCCCAAATTCTGAGAAATAGAACTGAAAAAATCTTGTCTAGCGTTTGGAAATGGAAATTTCTGGCGTAGCTCGACCGTTTCGATGGGCTGCAATCCACCGTTGTTGCTCTTCCCCTCTCTCTCTCTTCTCGCCCCTTCTTTCTCTGTTTCTTACTCTCTCCCCGAGAATTTTATTGCATCTCACAGTTAAGTCCACCCCCCTACATTCAGGTCATTTAACCCTTCATTTCACATAGAATCCATCAGATCTACTTGTCGAGTGCGCATATATTTGATCCAGGTAAATAAGGATGTTCAGTTGGAGAGTCTTTATTTGATTCTTACAGATGGAAAAAAATGGCAAAGATGAGGACGGAGCAACATACAGTTTAGGACGCAAAAAGCAGATTCAGATGCATGCAAGTGGCAGAGATGCACATCAAGAAGTGGAACTAAGAACTAAGAAGCTGTTCTCGAGATTCGGAAGCACTGGTCAGAATCCAGGAATCAAGCAAACGAGTCTTCCTTTCGCCGAAGGCGGAGATCCAATTCCTAGAGTAACAAGGGCATTGGCCTACTGTTCGAAACGGGGATGAACAGCTTTTGGTGAAGAATCAAGAGGAACTCTGCCAGAGTGACAACAGAACAGTTGCTAAGAATGGCCAGGAAATCATTTCACTATGCTTTTCCATGTGAGAGAGAGGGAGAGAGAGAGGGGGATAGACTCCGCATTGGTCAAAGTCCTGCATTATGATCGAAACACTGACGAAAGATACGGATATGCTCTATTTTGTCGCACTGTACTCCATTCATGAATCCTTGCCCGCGTTGGCATCTCCAACTTTAATTGCTATCGCTACTCGCTAGCGCCTAAATTTCTAATCTGTGAAAGTTCAGTGGATTCCTTGTTGTCCAAAAGCTATTTTTCTAATCAAACCCAAAAGCTTTTTTTCTTTTTTTTTAATCAAAACCCAAAGGCTAGTTCAACTAGTAGAGTTTTTCAGCATCTTTAATCACATGGAGGCCTCTGGAGAATTCTCATGTGGCCCAATAGGTAGTTGTCGTGACAAGCTTTCACTTTTTTATTCCTTTTACATCTTTTTCTTTTTCATCCTACACTACAACCTATTACTATAATAAATGAAAATGACTTTTTTCCCTCTTTAAAGATTTGATTGTTTTTACTCCACCTCCCTTAACTTTGACTTTTCTCTTTATCTTTCCTTCTTAGATTGTACGAATTAATATATTTTCAATGTTTTAATAAATAGTTAACATTACCCAAATTAACCCCCACGCATGAAAATTTTTCCGAATATATTAGCTATTTGGTCTTCTTATTTAATATATTAAACCAAATATAGGAAAATAGTCAACCATATAACTAGTAACTAAATACTTTCTACTTTGTTTATATCATTTACAAAAAATAAAACTATGAAAACTATTTTCTTCATCAAGGACAACGTTTAGAAATGTATCATTATTAATTATGAAAATATTTTCTATTAAATAATTATTTCAAATAATATAAATAACCACTTCTAGAAAAATATTTTTCGAACTATACATTTTTTGCAAAACAAATGGAGCTTTATCTAGAAATAGGAAAATTTGTTGAGTTATCTAAATAGGAGACCGTACCTTGGAAGGAAAATCTCAAGCAACCCTTACACATTAAGCAATAATCTAGAGGAGCATCAAGGGTGTTGGGTAATTGTTTCCCGTGACATTGTCATCAAAAGGAGTGAATAGTGTTACTTATGGAAACGCGTTCGCCTTTGAACGCTTCGGCCATAAGGAAACTCATACTAATGTGCACTCAAGAAACTTGGGAGCCCACTTATCTTTTCTTTTTCCAGCCTGAAATAGTAATAATTAAATAAAAATTTTAAAATAATCGGTGTACCAACTAAGAAGCACCGACACTCTCCCGAAGCCTTCATGTTGTGTCCAACACTTCAACACGTTCCGACACGCGGTCAACGAGTGTCCGAAAATCCGACATGTGGTCAACTCTTCCCGACACGCTTTGACAAGCGAGTCCGAAATTCCGACACGCGATTCCGACACGCATGGAGTTAATTTTAAAAATTTTCAATACTTGAGGGGTCAACATGTAAATATATGAAAAATAATGAAAATAACAAAAATAAGCTCTCAAATTTCTCACTTATAAGTTCTTATCTTTCGTAAGTAACGATGGAACGTCCATTTTTCGTTGGTGTCGTTCGTTCCGTTGCCCCCACATAATTAAAGTTATATTTTTTTGTTTCTTTCCGCCTCTCGCAAAGCATCGCTTTTGCGGGTTATCTCTTTTGGTCAATGTTATTGGTATGTGAGTTATTTCTCACATTTTCCGTGGCAAATTTAGTGATTTCCTTTTACTTCAAGAGTTCTTGTCTTGGATTTTCATTTTTCTCGAACCTTGTTTTGCAGAGGAGCTCCAAGTTAGTCTATATCATGAACTCCGAACTCTGTCAGGACTATAAGAAATCTCATTAATCTCCGACAAATATAAGAAAACAAGACATGTTCATTCTAGTTTACTCTTTCATGTTTGCAATTTTTGAATTTCTCGTTCAATTTATGTCAAATTAAAACAATGAATGATATTAACAAATGTTGAATTAATATTTTTAATATAAATTAATTATATGATCTTTTTATTATTATTTATTTATTTTTGCATTTATATAAAAAATATATTTAATATATAATGTGTCGGAACGTGTCGGAATTCTCTATTTTTTTAGAAATAACGTGTCGGCGTGTCTTGTCGTGTTGCGTGTCGCGTGTCCGTATTGGTGCTACATAGTGTACCAAATGAGGTGGAAAACTATTATAACGTAAAAATATGGTTCACTTAATAGCAAAACAAAATTTACCTGAGAAGGCTACTGCACTATTTTCCTCTTCGTACTCCACCATCTTAATTTATATAAATGTCCAATTTTCTTATGTCTAGCATTGCTCTTTTTTTCCTCTAGAGCTGAGTCGCATTGTATTAATTAGGAAAACCTCCTACACTTATTAATTTACGAGATCCATGTCTTGTGCAATCTGGATCTTTAGTCCAAAAAGAAAAAAATTTCAACCATGATGATTTAAAGAGAAATAATAACTTACAAAGTTTCAAAGTTTCAAGGAAAATTACTGTTGACACATAAATTTTTGCCCAAAAGTCTTATCCCCAGTTTCATGAAATTCAGCAAATTAAATTCACCAATAATTTGACCCCTAATAAAAATAAATTTGTAATCCTGTATTCTTAATCTCTATCGCATTCTTTCACATTTAAAATTGCAAAACCTTTCTAATAAAATTGTGAATTCTTGTGAACCAACCTATTACACGAACCGGCCCTGGATTTTCCGAGGTGAATTTAAACGGAAATTCTAGA
Organism: Eucalyptus marginata; assembly: GCA_014182565.1. Classification (NCBI taxonomy): domain Eukaryota; kingdom Viridiplantae; phylum Streptophyta; class Magnoliopsida; order Myrtales; family Myrtaceae; genus Eucalyptus; species Eucalyptus marginata. The sequence continues at coordinate 9,766,263 of CM024590.1, read as the reverse complement.
TCCTTCCCGCTCCTTCCTTCTGGTTCACCGAAATGGTCGACTTGAGTCCACTTTCAACCCGGAATTTCTGCGCGTGCGAAGGAAGGGAAATGACACTGTGAAAACACAAAAAAGGAACAGAAAAGGAGAGCTGAAATTCTGCAAAAATGGAGAGCAAAATCTGGTGGGACACGATACGGTGGAAACGTGTTGACTCACTGAACATGAAGATAAGGACGAGGGGGGCATGGTCCGACGCATGCGGAACCGAAAGCAGAGAAAGTTTAAAAAGACTAAAAATAAAAGAAGAGCGCTAGTGGAAGTCTTGGTGGGCTTCGGTGGACTGCTTTGATGAGGAGAATGACGTGGTAAAAAAGGACACAGTAGCGGAGAAATTGCAGCACGCCCTCACGATGAATGACCATATCTTCAGCAGAGATTATGTGAAAAGCAAAAGGTCAAAAGCAGGAGAATCCCGGCCGAAGGGAGGCTACTATCAGTCGAGACTCCCCGGCGAAGCATTCACACCATTACGACCCGGTAGTTACGTATAGAGCAAGCGGGCGAGAAAGGAAAACAGAACGAGATATCAGCTAGAAACACATTGCATGTTTCAGTCAGTACTTAAAGATTATTAGAATTCCTGTTTTTTCTAGAAATTTAAGTCAGATTCTCATCTGGTCATTCCATTTTCTGTTTAACATTTCGATTTAGTGAGATTCGATTTATTCCGTTTAGTTAGATCGTATTTCGAATTTTCATGTGAATCATTCGACGGTCAAATAAATTATGTAATAAAACTTCCGTGATAATATAAAAAAGTAATAGAATTGAATTAGTAAATGAAAAAATTAGCAAAAAAAAAAAAAAAAATGCCATATGGTGAATTCAAAAAGAAATTGGAGAATCGTATTTCCTATTATCTATTTACTATTAAGAGATCTATTATCTAATTCATATTTTATCCATAAAAAGAAAAATAAAAGAAAAGAGTTTAGTAAGGGTAGGCCTCATTGATGTGCCGTTGTTACCCCAATCATTGCCGATGTTGTGGTCGTGCTGCCACCTCTTTGCACGACTAGATCGGATTCCTCCGCTGCATCATGAGACATCGCACTATGATACTCAAAGTTACAGCATCGTTATCGTAATTGCCGAAGAAAGTAATTGTTAAACTTATATCATTGAGACAAGTTCGTTAGAAAATTAGATTCGATCACTCGAGTTTACTTGTTGGGAGTGCTTCTATTTTGAGGGCGGCAGTACTAAAGTTTCTTTTCATCAATACTTGTGAGTTGTGACCAAAGTCTTAGAAAATCAATGAGTTCTCGCCTGAGTTTTTGTTTATCATTTTCTTGCCACGTTGGAGCAGCTCCTGTTCAATCAAGAATAGTTAGTTAGGGGCTGTTTGTTAACGTTTCTTTTTTTAATTTATAAACAGATTTTGTGTTTTTTGTTGGGGAACAAAAAAGAAGCAAACGCGTTTGTTTGCGTTTTTGTTCCAAATCATTTTTGTTCTAACATTTTAACATAAACAAGAAAAAAACAAAAATTAAAAACACATTTTCTCTCTCCTCTCTTTTTCTTCTCTTTTTTCTTTCTCTTTTTTCTTTGGCCGGTCACCGGCCTCGGCCATGGCCGGCGACCGGAGGCCGGCGACCGGCCAAAGAGGGCGGCGACGCCGTCGAGGGCGGCGACCTTGCCGGGCGTCGCCGGCCCAGGTGAGGCCGAGCGCCGCCCCCGGCGAGGCTCGGCCTCACCTTGGCGGGCGAGCTCGGGCTCGCCCAGTCCGGCGAGCTCGCCCGGCAGCCCGGCGAGGCTCGGCCTCGCCGGGCCACCTCCGGGCCGGCGTCGCCGGGCGATGACCCGGTGAGGCCGAGCCTCGCCGGTGGCCGGGCGAGCTCGGGCTCATGGGATCGGGCGAGCCTTGAGCTCGCCCAACCACGGCGAGGCTCGGCGAGCCTCGCCGTGGCCGGGCGAGGCCGCCGGCCCTCGTCGGGTCGGTCGCCGGCCATGGCCGAGGCGGCGACCGGCCAAAAGAAGAAAAAAGAAAAAAGAAAAAAAGAAAGAAAAAGAAAATAAAAATATTAAAAAATTAAAAGAAATAAAAAAAGAATACAAATTTATCAAACGTGTTTCTGTTCATTTTTTATTCCGGAACAAGTTTACCAAACGCGTTTTTGTTCAAAAATTGTTCTCAGGAATGTAAACACTTTTTTCTATTTCTATTCCCTAAAATAATTTTTAAACGAAGTGTTACCAAACGCACCTTAATTAATGACTGAGTTTAGCGAACCTGATGGGTCAATGATGGTGCTCAATAATGCCCCGCTTTGGAAAACTAAACACCAATTAGTCTTTACTAAGGGTTTGGGCAGAACGAAAAGGAAAGCAAGAAAAGAAGAGAGAGTTGGGCCTAAGGAAAACAGGGAGAGCTAGGGGACAAAAGAGGAAAGGTGCTTTATTGAACTTGGTCACGATAGCCGACGGCGACAATAAACTCGCTTTACTTTAGATAAATCAACATTGAATCCAGCCGATCGGGGCGTTCACACTAGAGCTGTGTTTTTTTACCCTGGTTTAGTTTAATCAAACAAAGCAAGCTTGATTAAAACAGGAGTGCTCCATGCAAATTTATTATAATTATAAAGAAATTTGTACACACACACACACACACACACACACATATATATATATATATATATATATATATATATATATATATGAGAGGGCCTAAAAACATCTTCTTCATCTTTTTTTTCTTTTGGTGGGTGGCAGACTTTATCATAAATTCTTAACGGCAAAAAAAAATGATAATTATAATAAAAAAGGGCTGGGGGGCGTTTAGATATCCGCCCTCTTTTGGTACGTAAAAATGGACGGACGGATTTGATCCGATCGATGATGACCATGCGACGCACGCACACGTGGATATATCCTTCTGCGCTCGCCTTCGTCCCTCCTCTCCACCTCCCCATCTTTCCTTCCGTGTGCGTGCTTTCTACGCGCTGACCTAATCAAACTTGCCTCGTTTGATTAAACTAAACCGGGGTCATTAAGAAAAACAGCTCTTGTGCGAAACACCCCAATCGGCTGGATCCAATGTTGATTGGTTTAAAGTAAAGCGAGTTTAACGTCGAAGTCGACTATGGTGACTAGATTCAATTGGTCAATAAAATTTCGAGATCATATCGTTTCACATGTATTAATGTTTCTCTCTTTGGGACTCCATCCCCATCGTTCAGTCTGGACAGCACCTCCAATTTTGCAGAATTTCAAGGAGTTTCTATTTCTGTTGCACTTTATATCATTTCCGTCATAAATTTCCAGTATGCATTAGTGTAGAGGAATCACTTTATTTGTAAAAAAATAATAATAAAAAGAAAGCATGTCTATTCTGCATTGCATGTTGAAATTGTGAATGGCCATACGGCATGTGGCTAGTAATGAGAGCGCACGACATCATATTGGTGAAAATCTTTTTTTATGTCTTCTAAGGACAGTATAGCATAATTCCCGCGCAAATAAACAACCACGCGTACTAAACCCATTTCAACAATGGGAAAGCCAATCTGTAGATTGATATTCAAGAACCCCTGAAGTTTATGAAATGATATGAGAATTTTTTTTTTTTTAGACAAGAAGATCCGGTCAACTCAAAGACAACTTGGAAATTGTGAAATACCTTCTCAAGAAAATAACTGATTTTAGAGAATGAAACTATTCGCTCTATACGCAGGCCTCTTTGTCCAATGAGGATCTTCCACTTTTTATTATCATTCGTTATGGCATTATGTGTGTCGGAAAAATTGGTATTCAAAAATTAATTAAAATCACTTTGTTATAAAATATTTGAATTATTAAATAATGAAAAGAAATTATTGATAAAAATACAGAATAAGAACTGTGTGTATAGAGAGAGAAAAAAAGGTTAATTGATGTTGACAATTAACCAACTAGATTAATTTAATCCCCCTATTTCACCGAGAACAAAAGCACAAGTAAAGAGATGCACTAGAATCTAGATCTAGACAAAGGAAATTAATAATGTGAAATTAAATTACACTACTGGAAAAAAGGAAAATGATCAGGTTATCTAAGTAGGAGAACATGCCTGGGAAGGAAAATTCAAAAAGGAGATTGACGGTATTACTCACGAAGACGGGCTCGCCTTTAAGCCAATTACAATTTTGGCCCCTGAAATGATACCGATTATATCGACATTTCGTGTGCCAAATAACGTGAAAATGTCAAATGTGGTTCACTTACTAAGGTTAATCATGGTCTATCAAATTGTTTAGTATATCAATATACTCATGTAACAACTAAGTCACGCACATATGAGAAAGTCCAACTCAAAAACTTGAACAAACAAGTGAAGGAAAATCAAATAAATATAAGGTCTATTAAAACCTCATAAATGAACGACGTGAGATACTTTCAATAGAATTCATGAGATATTTGCATTTTCAGACATAAGATGCAAAATTATTCTAAAAATATTCCAGGAAATGATGAACAACCATCAGGGAAAATCCGGCAAACTTGCAGCGTCACTTGGGAGCAAAACCGTCAAGGGGGAAAGACTTTCTCCTGCTGCCCTGACAAGAGTATAATCGCAACAATCAACGTTGATTCTCCTCTTAGAAGTGGCAAATCTCAGATCATCATTATTTACATTCGCAGACAGGCAGTGGCTTTTCTTGATTCACCGGAATTTGGTGATGGAGACAAGGGCCACTCTAGTTGGAGAAATCTCGTGTATTTGTTGAGATCGACATTCTTGAAGGAAGAATCAAGAGCCTCCAATGCCCATTACTTTGATACTTTCTCTCTTCACTTCCCCAATCCTAAGATATTGCAGGTTTGCCAAACCTGCCAATGTTCCTCCCACCAAATCGATGGAGTAATTATTTCCAAAATTATTTCAGGGATTCTGATGTACCATCACTTAGACTATCTTTTCCCTTTTTCTTTTCTGGGTTTTCTTGCTTGTGTTTTGCTGATCTGTTGCTTGTTTGGAGCCATATCAACACCATTCAATTTTGGTGAAAGTAAAGTACTTTGTGCAAAATGTCTATCATAAGAATGCACTCAGTAGTAAAATGTTTAGATTAGGCAACACAGTCAAATTGCCTAGATCGAAGTACGCCGCCGCTTAGACCAGGTGAGAGGAACTTACATCTTATTTTGTCGATATACAAGTGCTTCATCACACCTACGGACCTTATGATCCTTTGGTTTAGTAAATATGGAACTATATAGTACAACATCACTTTCGCAACAAGGTAGGGCACTTGAAAAGTCAGTCATCTGCAACTTCAAATTTGCAGGAAAGCATGCTCAAGTAGCATAGCAGCTGAAGGCCTCTCGGCAGGTTGTCTTTGAAAGCAGCACCGTAGGAAATCCTTTCCCTTGGCAGATAACGTCTCAGTATTGGTGGGGAACTTCGCATCACCTTAAATATAGTTTGAGCATACATTAATGATTAAGCCTTAAACAAAAACTAAAGACAGATCACATACCAAATGGTAATATGCACAGTCCTGAACTTCCAACAGAAAACGGTGACACAGATTTGGTAGGAAGCGTATTACTTGGAAGGACAAACAGAGAATGAAAAAGCAATGCACCATTCTTGCCCGCTCATACTCACTGCAAGGAGGTTTCCTAGTTATCATTTCGGTAATAGTACATCCCAAACTTCAGATGTCAGCAGTACGATTGAGATCCATGCTGTCATCATTCACCATCAAGGATTGTATGAGCTGTAGGATATACTATTCCACCATTCCACCACGACAAAAAAAAATGTAGCATTAACGTTCACAAAAGCAAAGTACCTCTGCAGTTATCCAGTTTAGACTTCCCTTCAAAAAGCGGTAAGCTGCTTATCCAGTTAGTTAAGAGATGGTAGGACATTAGTAAAGCCGTAGACTGTGGTGTGTTCATGGAACATTGGATAAAATTGCGACATCTTCATAGACATAGATACATCAGATTGATAACTAAATCAACCACTTTCAGCTTATGTTAGCTCATGACTGAGAAAAAGGACCATGAAGCAATCGCCAAAATGATTTCGGCAAATGCTTGAGAACTTGAAAAGAGAGCAACAATACCTTGGCTACTGTCCAGAATTCCGTCCTATGGACCAATACACTTTTATTTACCCCATGTTAGGAAGGAGGCCCTTCTTACTCTGACTAAATTCGATCCTTTGAAATGCAGAGGAGCAACAAAGATAACACGAGAAGAACCTTTCGCCAAAGGTATTGCGTTCTATTCACTATGCCTCTTAGGTGGTATTGCGTTCTATTCACTATGCCTCTTAGGAAGTTTTTAGAAACTAGTGGAAAAGGAAAGAGCCTCATCACGTTTCGGCATCTAATAACAGCAAGAAATCTTTTCCCATTTATGCAATATAGTAATTTTACTCAAAACAATGGGAAAAAAAGTGAAGAAAATTCCTCAACAACATTTCATCCATGTAAAGTATATTTTTGCACAGATGAAATGCCACAAATCAATAATGAGAATCGCGTAGTCACCCTGGGTCCCTGACTTCACATTCAAATGCACCACAGATCAGCAAGGAATTTCTACATGCACTCAATAGTCCTGGAGTGAAGAGGTGGAAACTCACATGTTTAGCAACCTCAAAGTCAGCAACTTTGACAATCCCGGATGCCTACACAAATAAATTAACACCCTTTAAATCCCTGCGCAAGCCAAAGAGTTTTTGCAGGTCTGTAGGCACAAAGAAGAAGGTCTAATCGTCCTAATCCAATATGCAAGTCATCTCATGATGTTGATCAATGGTTTAGAATTACCCATGTATGGAGTTGTTAGCATGCAGGTAAGCCAATCCAGTCACAATATGACGGGTAAAAGTGTGGACAACGGATTCTGTTATGGTCCCAAGATGCTCCTGGATATACTTGTCTATCGATCCATGATGTGCACATTCTAGAGATATGGATCCTCAACCTGAGTATATATGAAAATGTTGAAATTTTGGGGAGTCAAATTATGAATGCCTGTTGAGCTGGGACATGTAGATGCCGTGGAAAGTTGACCCACAATTTCACTCCTATAATACTGCATAATGTTCGGATGTCTAAGCTGGCCAAGTACCTGAATTTCCTGTAGGAGCAAAGCAATGAATTACCTGGAAATGATAAAAGAAAGTTTCCACAGCATATTTAGATCAGATGAGAGGATAGATTGGATCCCAGAGCATAAAAAAAAAAAAAAAAATTACCTGCTTTAACTGCCTCGTGCACTAAGCTGAATTTGGATCATTAGCTCAAACTCCTTCAATGCACATAGAGATCTCGTTTCTCTGTCAATTAATATGTCAAAGTTCAGCTGACTGGATGTTAAAAAAATGCAACATGTCAAAGTTTCCCAGAGCTAACTTACTGGTTGCTTGCAATGTAAACACCAATAAGCTGGCCTTTTGGCCATTGACTTGCTAGTGGTAACTGCTCTGATCTTTCAGCAACTTAAGCTGAAGATGTAGGGTTCTCCATCAATCCATGACTTCGAGGCATTAATAGAGGGATGATAGTTGTGCAATTTTTTCTTCTTCATCTTCCTGCATTTTAACTTGAAGTGGGGCTGAGGTGATTTTTACAACAAAGGGTGAAAAGAAAACTTCCTAGCCTACGTTTCCAGATATGATACAACTACTAAGCAGATCAAGTAGTCTATACCCAATAGTTTAATGTCAAAACAAGTTTAATCGGGGTCATGTTGCTCTGATCCAAAAGAGCGAAGCAGCGTATGTGGCACAACATTTTCAATCGACAAGTTAGAGCAATATCATATTTGAAATCCTTTCTAAACACAAACAGATTAAAGGTAGTGTTGCCTAAAATTCTCTCCTCTCTTAGAAGGGTTTATTCCAGGAAGATCAATCCATAATAATAATTTTTGTCCTTTCAGTTATGAGACAAGATAGGAAGCAGACTCTGCTAGTCCCTTGGCTTCCCATATATTCAGATCCGTTGTTTTTCGTCTAACCCTCAAATGTTGACCAGATTGAAATTGGACAACACACGCAAATTCCAAGAAGGCAATGTCATGTGAAGTTTTATAGCATCATTAGCAGCTGAAATATGAAGCTAGCACATCTGAGTGACATTCCTGAAAGACTTCATAAGGAGGAACTCCCAGGCCGCACAAAAGTCACAAGAATGGATGAGGTATCATGTCCAGCAACCATGACAGTCGTGGTGTTGTGCAGAATTTCCTTGTCAGTGACAATTTGTTCATTTTCTTCATTGTGTTTACTTAACAAGTATATGATCAAGTCTTGATAAGGATTTGCAGTGTGCTGCTCTAGTTTAACCTTCTCTTGTACAACTTCCTTCAACAAATCTTGGATCCTGGAGCTTGCATGAAGGCTCCGATTGTAGCGCATGAATTCCCTCTATCATTTCTTGAAAGTTTTGCAAGAATTTCCTCTTTCAGCTCTTTCCTCCATACCAAAGAGGAGAGCATATGATGTTGAATGTAAGGGTTTTCCCTTAGGGGCAATGTCTTCCTAAGGGTTTTCCCTTAGGGGCAATGCCTATAGGAAGATCAAAACATTAATGCTATTTACTCCGTTTCATTTATCGAAGAGACTATGCGCACTCCCATTATATGCAATCATTCTCCTAGGCAATACATGCACAGGCCGTACAAGTGTGAACCAATCATATGTGAGTATGAGTGCATACACAATGTATATCTTAAAACTTAATATTTTTTCAACATATCTCGAACAGATCAAAGCAACAGAGAGAGTGTACAGAATTTCAGCATACTGCAACTTTTTTCATGCCCTGCCAGTGCAACTCAATATGCTTTCTCACATCTCCATCTATTTTCCCCACATACTGCTTCAGGGGTTCTAGTCTCAAGAATGACATGAGAGAGTCCCTCACGCATTTGTGATCTTGGCCACTTAGTTCCATCAGATTGCGGGGTCCCAGAATCGTGTGGATGGACGATGGTTGCTTGTTGGCAAGCATGCTGCTGTCTCCGTAGAATACAAACTTGTTTGCTGCTTGTCTGTGAATGCACACCGTTGGTTTACCGAAGAAAGTGAGCTTTGAGACTGGTCCATACTTCCTTACTCTTTCTCAGAACCATTTTTCTCCAGTGTTTGTCCACATGGCTCGGAGCATGCCAATGCTTTGGCCTATTGTGAGGATTCCCAGTGATCCCGGAGGTAACTTTCTTGATGATCCTCTTCTTCTCCTGCTTAACAGAAAGAGAACTGGTAGAAGAAAGAGAAGATCAAAATGTTCATTGTTGTGGGTATGGGTTTTTGTGTGTGTGTGTGTGTCAGTGTGTGTGGAGGAGAGGGGGGTGATGAGGGGAAAGCGAGAGAGTTATATTTAGCTCTATTTTTGTCAGTTTCTGAACTTTTATTTTCAGTGGTAGATTCTTTCTGGACCGAGTGGATCAATTTTGATACAAATCCTATTAAGATGCTGCCTATTTATACAATTTCACCAGGTGCCTTACTGAAAATTGTGGTTGAGATAAAACAAATAGGATAAGATTCTGCCGATTTTAACAACTGGAGTTGAGCCCGGATGTGTATTACTTTGTACTTGTTTTAGTCACCAAATTAATTCAATAGAAGAGTAACAAAATCTAGTTTCGAAAATTGTAATCGTATTTCTTAAAAAAAATCCAGGGAAAAAAAAAACATCAAGGAAGAATCCAGCAAAATCACATCATCCCCTATAATAAAACAAGAAAGAGGGCAAGAGAAGAAGAGGAATGCAAAGAAATGGAGATGCGAGTGGAGGTGGGATTATAGGAAGATGCAGTGAAAATTATTTCAACAGAAAGGAAAGGAAAGGAAGGCTAATCCATAGGTTAATAAGTGAAGAAATCTTGTTACTGGCAAAAGCTGGACCAGTAGTTCCTATGCAGTTGGGACATTCCTAATGATGCAAAATTCTCACCTTACTGCACCATAACTATAATTCCACCCTAGTGTCTACTACACCAAACGTGGCCTTATGTATTGTTTGGTTAGATTTGGACCTCTGTTTGGTTGCATAGTTTTTGAGTTGATGGACTGGAATGGCATTCTAACATTCGGGATAAACTTGCCTTTGTCTAAGTATCACCTATATTGCTAGAAAGGCATTTAATATTTATTCTTCAATAAACTATACATATTCCACACACTTCCACTAACAGCAGATTCGGTTGTGTAAATTCCCCCAGGAAGAAGGGAAGGTTGGTACTACTATTTCCTGCTCATAATGGGCTTGGCATTGATGAACTTGAGGCGGCTGAGCTCGAAGTGATGAACTTTAATTGTGCTGGGATGGAAGGCGGATGAAAGCAAAGAGAAAGTTACAGTGAGGATCCATGAGTGAAGCTGTTGCCTCATTTGAAGGAAAATTGTTTAGATGAACACGGATCATGTGAGCGCAGCTTAGATCCATCAATAGATGAGGTGGGATCTACTTGATCTAAGGGTAAATGTGAGCATGATCTGGATGCAGGCAATAATTGCCTCATTTGAAGTTGGAGTTGGGGGCAACAAGCACCTATGGAGAAGTTTGAAGTCAACCTTGGCAAATAGTGTTTCAGGTATTGGTAGAGTACTGAGCATCACCTTTAACATAGCCGCAGCCAGCATTAACTAAAAACCCTAGGACAGAAACTAAAGACACAGCACATTACCAAAGGTAATAAGCATTGTCCCAAACTTCCCACAGAAAGCAGTGGAATCTATTGATTCTTAAGGAGTTCAAAGCCTTGATAATAGTCAACTTTATGATAAGGTAAATCAACAAGGGCTACTGAGTATGCAATTCTCCGCATGTAAGCAAAGAGGTCATGATCCAAGCTTCAGTCAAGTCACAGACACCTCAAGAAACATGTGCTAAACTTTTTTAATGATTAGTATGCACTATCAGATGAACAAAGCAAATACAAAGTGCATTATGGAAAATGAAAAGCTTTTTGAAGGGGAAATGATTGTTCGAATCGGGTCTAATGGTAAAAGGGTACTGCTGACAAATATATAGCAGAGACTGTGAAGACAGATATGAATGGCAGAAAACAGAAGTACCTCGGACACCAGCAAGAAGTCAAGCAGAATGAGATCACAACGAAGACAAAAGAATCCAACGTATGCAGAGCTCCATTGTATTTGTTCCAAAAGAAGACTCAACTTCAGTATAATATGCATGAAACCTGGCCGTAGAATTCAAAGTAACTAATTAGTATTACTATTGGAAAAGGAAAGGGGGGAAAAAGAAAAGATGAGGATGGACTAGCATAATGACTTACGTTATGCTGGAATTAATTGAAGAATTAAAAATGGACAAAGGGTCGAAGCAAAGACTTGACATGAGGAGGACCCCACTCCAGCAACTCCCAACTTGCCTCATCATCTACACTTATCTCCCTAAGAGAAGGGAAGCTGTCATTTAGTATGGGCAGATGCAGAGGAATCCTCTTCAGCTTTGGACAATCCCATAATCTAATATATTGGATAGAATCACAATTTATCATCCCATCATATATGCTCTCCAGTTCTGGTAGTGTAGTTAGATTCAAGAAGTTCAACTTTGGCAAGGAGGAATGGGTGATACTGATGTTTAGACAGCTTACTTCATCTCCTAGTTGTCGCCGTCGTCCTTCAATTATCTCCTTCATCCTCTTGCAGTCATGGACTAGAATGCTGTGGATATTAGGGAGGTGGAGCAGCAATTCATGAGTAAGAAGCTTCCTCACGTTGGGGCATCGCTCTATCCAGAGAGATGTAAGAAGAGAAAGGGCATCGGGTGGCATAGTTTGGGGAGCCCTTCCTATTATCTCCTCCATTTTCTCACAAAGCTGTACTGTAACCTCTCTCAGGTTGGGAAGGTGAGGAAGCAACTCAGATTCCACCACGCTCTTCATGTTGGCACAGCGCTCTATCACAATCTTTTCTAGGTTGGGAAAGACAGGGACTGGCGTTGCAAATATTGCTCCTGCTGCAGTTATCGCTTGTAATTCCTCACAGTTTTTTATCACAATCTGTCGTGGATGTGGAAGGGTAACTTTAGAACGATCCCCAAAGAGATACTTCAGTTTGGGACATCTCTCGACGGTCAGCATCTTAAGACTAGGGAATAGGAGAGGGAAGTCATAATTGTCGATTACTTCATCTACTCCTCTGCAGAGCGTCTGTAAGTTTTCCCATTCTTCCATTATTAGCACCTTGAGGTTTTCAAGTGGGCCGATGTTGGACAAATTTGTCATGCCTCCACATTTTCTCCCAACCAATCTCTGCACGTCTTGCGCAATCAAAATAGAATCCTCATTGCTTTCCCCTCCTGCCCTGACAATAGCATAATTGCAACAATCAATGTACATTTTCCTCTCCGAAGTCCCAAATCTTGGATCATCATATACACTCACAAACCACAATGATTTTTCTTGATTCACCACAAGTTGGTAATAGTGATGAGGGCCACTCTGTTGGAGAAATCTCATGTATTTATTGAAATCAACGATGTTCTGGAAAGAAGAATCAAGAGTCTCCAATGCCCATAACTTTGTCACGTCTTCTCCCTTCACTTCCACAATCTTTAGATATTGCAAGTTTGCCAAACCTGCCAAATTCCCTTCCACTAATCTTTCTATACCTGATTTGGATAAGTCGAGGTATCTCAAGTTTACCAATGTTTCCAAGCCCTCCACTGCTTTCAAATATCTACATCCGTGAACATCCAACTTCCTCAATGAACTCAGCTTTCCTAAATAAGGAATATGACACAATTCCCGACACTCCCTCAACAACAATGCCCTTAAGTTTACCAAATCTGAGATGGAATTGGGAAGGTCTCTGATCCCACATCCACTCAGGTTTAGAACCTTCAACCCCTCCAATCGCTTGAAGAAAGAGTTAGGGATCAGCACATCCCCCCATAAGCTACCATTTAATAGCAAAGTTGCCAGTTTAGGACAGTTTGGTGACATGTTCGATGGAATAACCCTAATGTAATTCTCCATCAAAGAAACTTTCTCTACACCATCCATCCAGCATTCCTCACTCAGAATCCTTGTCAAACCCTTGCCCGCTTTAACCATGGAAGTAGCACTCATGACATGCAAAGCCATATCTCTGATCAAATCATGCATCTTGACCATACCCCGATCATTTTCCAACAAGCAAACTTTTTCAAGTTTGTTCAGTATGGTAAGACCTCTATCATAACATTTCTCCCTCTTATTTAATCCACGAATCAATCCTTCATCAATAAAAAATTCTATCAGCTCAAACTTAGGAATTAGTCGGTCTTCTGGATAAAGTGCACAGCATAAGAAACATTGTTGGACTTCATGATTACTCAGGCGACTGTAACTTAATTTTAAATTTGCTAAGACCTTCTTTTCCATGTCCATTTGCCCCATGTTAGATTCTTTCAATCTCTCTAAGATATCCTTCCATTCAAATAGATCACTTACTCCTCTCATGGTTCTTGCCATCGTGACGATTCCTAGTGGTAGACCAGCACATTCTTCTACAATTAGCTTCATAACCGCTTCAATTTCCAAACTAAGAGCTTCAGGTCCAAGTTCCTTCAAAAATAGGCTTAGTGCCTCAGTAGGAGACAAAGGTTCGATTTTTATCTTCTCCTGACAATGCATCTGGCGGCATACTTCGAAGGACCGAGTCGTTAACACCAACTGAAGTCCATCAGCTTCAACAGGGATACCCACCTCATCAAGATCAAAATGTTCCCATACATTGTCAAGGATAAGTACAGACTTCTCTCTTTTACTTAATTTATCAAACAACATTGCCGCTCGTGTCATCGTATCCTCTACTTGATGAAACAATATTTCCTGCTCTTGATCAACCAACATTGTTGCCCGTTTTAGTATATCCTCTTCTTTTAGATCAGCTAATTTTAGCGCCTTCCAAATGTCACCTTGCAACTTATGTATGTTGAGATCTTGTGACACAGCAATCCATAATACATTAATATGATTTGCTTTTTTTAGGAGCCTATTATGTATGTGCACCATAATGGTTGTTTTCCCAACACCCCCCATACCATAAATACCTAATCGTGATATGTGATCCTAAAAATAAAATATAAAAAATCAACCAGTAACCACCTGAGGATCCATCAAGAGTGGGTGGATAGCAGATATAGAAAAGACCCGACAAAATTGGAAATTTAGAAAGTAGCAAAGATAGATGAAAAGGAAGGACCAAAGCTGCTCTGGCAATCTGGACCGCGGAAAGGGATTAGCATCAGGAATTCAAGAAGGTCATCAGTTTAAGTTTTCAGGAGTTAGGGATTCGTCAGGCTTTGGGGGTACTCGGAAAAGATCAAGAGTCGGGCATTTTATGAAATGGAAAAAAGAGTCAACAGGAGTCAGCAGGAGCAAATTTCTTACGTACACTTTAAGGAAAAAACTTTTAGCATTATTGGACCGGACCGCATCAAGGAGCTAGACGCACGAAACATTACACGTGGTAAGGGACACTCGGAAATAATAATAATAATAATAATAATAATAATAATAATAATAATACGAAAAATCTCATATTAATAAATATATGATAAATTTATTCAAAACTAATTTTTTTACTATCAAAAATCTCAAATTGGTACACCTATGATAAATTTATCATTCATTAATTTTCATTAAATTTTATCGTTAAGTTATTAAATTAAATGACACGTGATCATTCAGATTAGTATCAAGTATACCAATTTGTGACTTTTTGAATTAATATAAATGAACTGAGGGTAAATTTGTTTGGTTAAAAAATTAGTTTATGGTAAATTTATTATAAATGTAATAGTTTAGGATTTTTGGTGATAAAACATTAGTTTTTGATAAATTTATATAGATATACTAATTTGAGTTTTTTTTGTGATATCAACTAAAAAGAAAATGAAAACCAATCCCGTAAATGCAAATCTTATCAGAATCTTGCTTAATCACCTTGTTCTTTTAAATCCTCGAACTTTTTCATCAAGCAAACCCCAACACATCCGGGGCGCATCTTCATTTCAACCAAAAAAAAAAAAATAGTTGGCATCTTCATTCCAAAAACAAGTTTTGGATGGACTAAGCCTCATTAAAAGCCCAAAACTTCCACCAATGTCCCACAAACACAACAGAACAAACAATCGGACCCAATACAAAAATAATGTCCATAAAGCCCAGAGAACAACAGCAATCACCCAAGCTCACGAAACAAGGACAACCTAAAATATCATACACAGGGCTTTGTCTGCATCATTCGAAGGCGCTTTGTTTCTGCAGTAGTTTGAATGCGGAGTCCCACACCAAAGACCGAGATTTTAACATCTCTAGTAGACCGAGGAAGAACATGATTATGAAGAACTCCATCCTATCTCCCCATATATAGTAGATGGCACCATTCCAAATCATTTTCAATATGATTTCAGTCAAAGACCTTCCTCTGGCAGTTCCAAGAGCCAACTTTGTACCAGTCTCCAACATTCCCACAAACTCCAAGCAGCCCCACTAGAGATCTCCATCCATGAGAAGGCACCCTCGGAAAGCAAAGGTTTCCTAGACTCAGGAATCAGAGCATAAGACACATATGTCATCAATGAAGGACCCCCTTTTTATCCCATCGAAGGTTTCCAGCCCGTTCAAGATAGCAAGCCAAGCTACAAAGCTGAATTTAGACAAATTTGTGTTAAGCCAGATGACTCGATGCCAAGAGATCTTCTGCTTTCTTTCCCTTACCTACTTCTCCAAGCATCAGCCTGAGTGAAGCATCCAGAGGAATTTCCTTTGAAAATTGCTCTACCCTGGAAAGCAGAGCAGGGGAAAGGTCATTCCACATATAGTTGCTTGAATATGCACCAACAAATAATTCACCGTCTTGATCTATCGTTGACATATCAAGGAGTCTCCTTAACTCATCTTTATGGATTTCGTGAAATTCACCGCCTTGGACTTCCCTTAACATATCAGGCGGCACGCTCAGTTTCGGACAGTCACGTACAATGACAATTGCACCGGGGATGAAACTTAAGGTGCCTTCCCCTATACTTTTCAGTTGCGGAAGTTTGTGTAGCTCCAATATCTTCAACTTTAGGGGAGAAAATGGAGATGTTAAGGAAGAGGAGGGGGTGTTCAGAGGAGCGCTTCCCCGTGATTCTCTCCTCCTCCGCCGATTATCTCCTCTATCCCTTCACAGCCATGAACTCCGATACGCTCGAGATTTGAAAGATGGAGCAAACATTCATATGGTAGCAGCTCCCTGATGTTAATGCAATCTTTTATTTCAATCCTCGTCAGATTGGGAAAGTGGGGAAGCCACTCAGAGCCCACCACTCTCTTCATATTGCCACACTTCTCTACATTGATATGTTCGAGTTTGGGGAAGGCGGGGCCTCCAGGCGGCGGGGGTGATGCGACTGAGGTAGTCATCCCTTCTATTCCCTTGCATTCATATATAAAAACCTCACGTAGAAATGGGAGGGAGAATCTAGACTCATGCCCAAACAAATACTCGAGTTTCGTGCACCTCCCGATTATAAGCTTCTCAAGTGAAGGGAAGAGAGGGATTGGGAAGTCCTGAGTGTTGCGTACTTGTTCTTCACTATGTAGCACGGACACTCTCCGGAAGCCTTCATGTCGTGTCCGACACTCCGACACGTGTCCGACACGCTCCGACACGTCCCGACACGCGATCAACGAGTGTCGAAAAATCCGACACGTGGTCAACTCTTTCCGACACGCTCCGACACGCGAGTCTAAAATTCCGACACGTGATTCCGACACGCACGGGGTCAATTTTAAAAATTTCTAATACTTGAGGGGTCAAAATATAAATATACACAGAAGAAATAATAAAAGAAGTAATAAAATTGCTATAAATATACACTCATGGGGTCAAATTTTTTTTTTTTCAGTTTTGTTTTTTTAGAATTGTTTTATTTTTTTAAAAGTCTTTTACTAAGAAGGAAGTAATAAAAAATGCTATATATGATAAATAAATAAATTTAAAAATATCATTTCAGCAATTTTCTTTAAACAATGTTTTTTTCCTCTAAGTTTTATGTATTATTATAACAAACCAAAATAATGAATGATATTATTTAATATTTTTCGTGTAAATTAATTCTAGGCTATTTTTATTATTATTTATTTATGTAATTATATATAAAAATATATTTAATATATAACGTGTCGGAACGTATCGAAATTCTCTATTTTTAAGAAATGATGTGTCGGCGTGTCGTGTCGTGTCGTCACATGTCGCGTGTCCGTGTCGGTGCTACATAGGTTCTTCATCTACTCTGGCTCCCCCAAAGAGCACCACTATGTTGTCGCATTCTGTTATTTCTAGCTCCTCCAGGCATCGGAATGGGCCCGCGCCAGACAAATTTGTCATACCACGCCAATTTCTAATCATGAAGAACTTCTCATCTCCTGGAATCAAAATAGAATCTTTATTCGTTTCCTCTCCCACTCTGCCCATAGCGTAATTGCAAGATCTGATTTGCACATATTTTGAATAATCATGATAATCATCATCATCATTTATTTTCTCATCTGGCAAAATTTCATGATCAGAATACCCGTATGCAGTTACAGACCACAACGACTTTTCCTGATCCACAATGAGTCTGTAATCATGGCGACCACTGCATAACCTCACATATTTGTTGAAGTCATCGACATTGCCAAAATTGCACTCTAATCTCTCCAATGCCTCCAATTGTATCACCTCTTATGCCTTCACCTTTCCTGCAATCTTAAGATATTGCATGTTCACCATTCTACTCAATGTTCCGTCCAATAATCTTTCCATACCAGTTTTAGATAGGTCAAGGTATCTCAAATTACTCAACTTTTCCAAACCCTCAACCGCTGACAGAGACTCACATCCATTGGCGTCCAACTTCCTTAAAGATTTCAGATTTCCTAAATAGGGAATATGACATAATAACCGACAGTTTCTAAGCAACGATGCCTTCAAATTTGCCAATTCTGACACGGAATCTGGAAGTTTACTTATGGCACATTCACTTAGGTTTAGAACCTTCAGCTCCCGCAATTTCATGAAGAAAGAATCTTGGAGCTGCACGTTTTCCGACTGGAGACTCCCATTTAGTAGCAAAGTTGACAGTCTGGGACAGTTTGGCGACATATCTGGTGGAATCTCCTTGATCGAACCCTGCATCAAAGATGCTTTCTCCAAGTCCTCTGTCCAAAACTTCTCATGCGGTATCCTTTCCAAACCCTCCGCTCTTACCGTATAAGCCGTATTCTTGATTTGTAATGCCATTTCTCTGGTCAAATCATGCATCCTGACGAAATAACAATCAAGTTCCAGCAAGCAAGCATTTTGAACCGTGCCCACTATGGCATGACTCCTGCAATACTGATCACGTCTTGTATCCAATTCATCAAGTAATCCCTCGTCAATACAATGTTCTATCAAATTAGTTGGCTCGACCAATTCGTCTTCTGGAAATACAGCACAGAATAAGAAGCACTGTTTAACTTGAGGGTCTCGCAAGCGTTCGTAGCTGCGTGCTAGTACCGACAAAACTTTCTCTCCCATCTCTGTGTGTTTTGTTTGGGATCTCTCCAGTTTATTCAGCGTGTCTTGCCACACACAAAAGTTATTCTCTCCCTTCATGCTACTTGCCAATGTCTTAATTGCAAGTGGCAAACCTGCGCATCTCTTCGCGATTTTCCTTGCGACTTTTCCAAGTCCTTTGTTGGTTAGCGTTTTAGCCCCAAGTTCCGCCATGAATAATTTCCGCGCTTCTTCTTCACCTAAATGTTCGATTTTAATCTCTTCACAATCCATTTGAGAACATACTCGAGAGGAACGACTTGTTAGGACCACCTTAAGTCCAGCTTTATCGGGAATTCCCACATCCTGGAGGTTGAAATGCTCCCACACATTGTCAAGAATCAAGACACAAATCTTCCTTGTTTCTAATCGCTCTGACAACATCGCTGCTCGTTTCTTCTCGTGCTCATCCTCCATAACGCCAAATGTCAGTGCCTTCCAAAGAGCACTCTGTAACTTATAAATGTTGAAATCTTGGGACACAGTGATGAAAAGCGGATCATCGAAGGTTGCATCTTTGAGGAGTCTATTATGTATCTCCACCATAATACTTGTCTTCCCAACACCACTCATTCCACTAATACCCAATTTGCACGCTTGATTCTCCTTAAGACGGTCCCAAATCAACTCGATATTCATGCGTATCTTTGCACGTTGTAGGTTTCCTACCAAAAATGCCTCTCCTTTGGCATCTTTCGCATCTATGAGCGGTGTCTGTGGAAGCGTTTGTTCAATGAGATCTTCCACTTCTCTCGTCAATGTCTCAACCTGTGCCTTTGAAGGCAAAGTCTCCGCATTGGCTTGGCCAATTATTTGGAAATTATTTCTTGCTTTTTCTGCTTCTTTCTGCCAATTCTCAAACGATATTCTTGGCTTCTTCCGAACTGAGGAAGCAGCAGACTCTATTTCCATCTGCTTCTTTGTGAAAGCTTCTCTGTGGTCGAGTTCTTCCATTTATCTTTTCAGGTTTCTTATCTGTTCATCGTTGGCATAGATGCTTCGCATATTCATGATTGAAGAACCCTTGTTCATATCTAATTTATAAAAAAAAACATTTATTAGATTTCTGTAAAATAATCTGGGAATATTTAAGGATCTAACTGAATGATAGTATCTATGTAGATTAAGCAAGACACACCTCCCGATGATGATGGGCGTGTCGTACTTGTTGCCGCCTCTGGAATTTGCAAACCATCGATTGTATGCTGTGATGGAATTGAGAGATCTATGTCCATTGGAGTTTGCCATTGAGAGTGCCGATTGCAGTCCTGCAAGCAATTTGAATTACCTACAGCAGGTAATGGAACATACTGGAATGATAATGCCCCTGCTGGAGTCTGCTGATCATTCATTTGCAATTTCTCGGGACAAGGAGATCGATTGGAACATTGCGCCTGACATGGTGAATCAAGAAGATACGATTCTACTTCTGCTAAAGCCATCGTTGAACATGATATGCTTTCACCTGTGTGAAGTTCATCAAAATTAGGATATGATTGATTGGAACACGAGAGAATGCCTACTGTAGTTAGTTTATTGGATCTAGTGTGTCCAATGGACACGTGCAACGCATCTGATGCACTATTATTAAGGAATAGGTGATTGACTTCCTTCACATGCGGAAAGTCCCATGGGAAGATCGTTTTTATCGGAGATATTCAAAAGTCACCACGTTGTTTAAAAAACCCGATGTGTTTGTGTTGACAAATATAATAGATGTTTTTTCTCCTCGCCTAGATGAATATATAGAAACTTCACATGAACATACCATGGCTATTTTGTGCCTGTGACGGCATTACCAAAGTCTCAGGAAATCGACGCTCTAGGTCAAAGGTGAAGTTTGGCATGCCGGTCGCCCACTCTGGTGTTGTGAATAAGTTTTCCATATCTTCGAAGCTTTGTGACCAAGGAATAGCTGGAGGCAGCATGTCATGCGACTGTGGTTCCGTGGAAAATTGACGGTCGGCTTCTCTGCTCTCTTCTTCAGCCACCTCAGCTTGGGTCGGCATGTATAGCGATTGTGGTTCCATGAAGGATTGACCATGGGCTTCTCTGCTCTGTTCTTCAGCCACCACTCTACTCTCTTCTTCGGCCATCTCATCGAGGTCATTACGCTTTCGTTTGTGGTCCGGCACTTCTATGTCACGTGACTCTGGTTCCGTGGCAAATTGACGAACATATATAATATGCAATGATATTACTATAATTTGGAATCGATGAGATATTAAAATAGATGAATTTGAGTTATTCTAGAGAGAGTTAATAAAACAAAAAATATAATGATGTTTTTTTTCTCCGTGCCAAGATGAATGTAAAGAAACTTCACACGGGCATACCATGGCTATTTTGCACCAATAACGGCATTGTTGAACTCTGATGAAACTGACGCTTTGGTTGTGATTGTTGGTCAGAGTTTGCTCCAATGTCGTTTAGTGGAATTGACTGTACCCATAGTTACCAAGAATTTATCGGAAAGTGCAAAAAGCTGGCAAATGGTGGCCATTAGACCCCATCAACAAACCGCTACAACCTCACATCTCCCGGAATCATCACAAAATCGAACCACAACGAATTGAATTAGGCACTAGCAGTCGACTAGAAAACCTCAAAAGCTCGTGAACAATGGCCATCTCTCCTCATTACCGAACCGCCACAAGCTCAAACGTCCCAAATCCTTTTGGTGATTTTTGGCATGATCATCGAATTGAGGCAAAAGAACTTTCAGTAAGTGCTATGAGATAGAGTTCGAGTAACTGACAACTTAAGGAAGGAGGAGGGGTTGTTGATGTCAGTGAGTTGGGTGGCTAGTATGAAGACTGTTTTGAGGATGTTAAAACCGTAAGCATTTGAGAAATCTCATCTTTTTCATTTTTGAAATACTAGCATGCTGCGCGATATGTAAGAACTTGAGAAAATGCTGCAACTTTTTTGTTCTGTCCCGATCATTGACTTGTGCAGAGAATTCATGCAGTCTTTTAGATTGTCAGCGCCCGTCATCCAGATAAACTTTGTGTGAGGCGTCAGCTCGCTTCTTCTCTCTTTCATTCTTATTAATGATCTTAGAATTGAGTATGGATTTGTGTTAATTTAATCTCATTAATAGATGAATTATATTAGAAGTGAAAATAGAGGTTATCGAGCAGAGCTGGCCGTGGTTACCTATTGCCACAATATCAGAGAAACGAGTAGAAGTTTTGGATTCTTCTTGTAAGTTTGCTGAGTTTTTACATTCCTTAAATTCTGTTTAGCAATGTTTATTTCGCACTCAACTGTAATTCTTCTAGCAGACATGTAAAAGTAACAATCGTGACAATTGAGGCTCTGCCATTTTGTTTTTCAGCCAAGCATGAAGGATCTAAACACGGTGGCCTTAATTCCACTTTTCAGCTTGACCTGTAGTGGATAGACGATCTCAGCTTGGTAACGGCTGGTGTTTTTGACAGATGATACCTTGTCTCCCAATGTTTTGGACAGCATGGAAGGCGGGATGTTCTGTTTGTTTCCCTTCTGTTTTTTTACAAGCCTGGCATCCGCAGCCAGGGGTTCAACCTCCACGCCTCCTTCCGCCATTGCCACCGCCGGAGTCGCCGGCGTCGACGTCTCTCCAACTTGGTCGTCTCCTCCGCCCGGTGCCTCACTTTCAGATCTGGCAGCAAGGGACTGGATTTGGTCGGAAGAGAATCAATGGCTGAAGCTGGTCTCGCCTTCCGCCGCTCAACACAATATCCATGGCTTGAAAGTGCGTAGGTTTGTTCGGTCAAGAGACGACCAAAACAGAAGACGTGTAGAACCGGTTCCATTTGTACCAGATCTGGAGCCTTGGCCACGAGCGACGACGGCTCATTCACACACGACGACGGAGGGGAAGACACGAAGCTCGGTGAAGTCCAGATCTGGAACCGTCGTCGCTCACGGCCATGGCTTCAGATCTGGAAGTTCGGCAAGATTTGGAGTCTTGGCCGCGAGCGATGTCGGGAAAGTTCACGACGACTGAGGGGGTGGACGCGGAGGTCGGCGCTCAGATCTGTGGACGCGAGGCCGTCCCTGGCCGATCGCTGATCTGCATCTCCATATCTGCGGACAAGCGCACGCGGCCAAGGCTTAGCCGCCGGGCCGACGGAGGGGGTGGACCCGGCCATCGACCGTCGCTCAACAGCCAGATCTGGTCTGTTGCTCAACAGCTTTGAACTCGAGTCTTGGCTCGTCCATGACTGCCGGCGACAAGATCAACAGCTTTCCTGCGGATTATGGTGGCCACGGTGGGGCGGTGGCTCAAGGATGGTGGTAGCGGCGGCTTGGGCGGTGGACATAGCCAAGCCCAGGCGGAGCGGAGGCTGATGATAGAGGAATAAAAGAGAAAAAAATTAATTTTTTTAATTTCCATGTCAATACCCTAAGTTTCAAGATACCAAGGGAAGCAAAAATACCAAATGAAAGAATAATTTCAACTGACAGTTGTTAATTCATCGAACATTATAGACGGGACTAAAAAAAAAACATAGAGTAAGAAAGGCAGAAAAAAGGAGCAATTAAATGTCTACCTATCTCTTAATTTCGAATAAAGCTTCATTAGACAATTCTTTAGTAAACTAGTATTAAAATACTAAAATAGTGAGAAATTTGAACCTGTGTAGAACAAAATTGAAAAATCATATCTCTTCTCTTTTTATCTTTTTTTTTTTTTTTATTGTACCATATCTATCTTTCGATTTTAAAATAAAGAGTAACCTCATAAAGATACTTCTTATCATTTGAGATTTTATGTGATGAATCTACTCTTGAACTTAATGAGTAAAAATGAAAATAAATAAAGTGAAAATAAAAATAAATCACTCATGAAAGTCAAATCTTTATTCTCATCCAACTAGATTTTAACATAGTAATCCCTATAATTTTTCTTTTCTTTTTTAGGTTATACATTTTTTTTTTGATATTTAGTAAATTAGTAGGTTATATTATTAACAATTTTTCTTTATTTAGTTTTATATAATAAATAATAAGACCAAACAGATAATACATTTGGATGTTCGAAATGTCTACGCATGGGAGATAATTTGTATAATGCTAACCATTTATTAAAATATTAAAAATACGTTATTTCGTAGAATTTAAGGAGGATAAAGAAATAGAAAAGTCACAGTTGTGTGAGGAGGAGCACCGGAGTTCTCTTTTATGTTCACTATCTTGTGAACCCGTTTGATCCAGGGTTCAGACGTCTTCCTTCTTCTCTTTTTATTGGTCGAACGCATCTCTTCTCTCTCCTCTTCTTCGCTCTCTCTTCCTCCAGCCGAGCCCTATACACCTCCAGTTCGCAACTCACCCTCTCGTCCGGCGCTTCCAGCTCTTCGATTCGCCTCACCGACTTGGCAATCTCGGCGTTCTTGGAGCAGATCAGGCCCTCCGGCACCGGGACGAGGAACACTGTCTCTGGGACGACCTCGTGCTCGGGTAGCTCGGTCTTCACGTGCGACGGCGGCTTCGGCGATTTCTGGAAGCCCATCGCCATCTTCTCGTGGGTAGTTCGAAACAGAATTATAAGCTAATAGCCACAGAGCATGATTTAATTGATTCTAAATGGAGCACTAGTAGCTAATGGCCTCTCAACTAGTCAACTGTATTGCAAGTTCGCTACCTGCAGTGCAAGGTTGTATTTCTAATCGAGGAAGAACTTAATGCTAAAACCGACTCTTTCAACCTGGTGTAATTTTAACCGATCAAAAAAATAAAATAAAATAAAAACCTAGTGGAATTTGCCCTAAAACCGTTAAGATTGATGCTTTCTGCATAGCTCGCTGGGCTTATTCATGCCATTCTTCGAATCGCAATTGTGGGAACTTTTTTTTTTTTTCTTGGAAATTTCTTGTTAGTATCATTGTATATGAGTAATGTTGATTGATATTTTCTTAACTTGTTTGTAAAAGAAGGAACTTTGAGTTTGGTGGGTTTGGTCTGAGACTTTGCTATAGAGATTTGCTGAGTTTGCTAACATTGTAATAATACCAAGGCCACGTGGGTTCAATGCTGTGTTTTTTTTTTTTTCAATAATACTTTGCTGGTGAAACCTGTTTCTTGAATTATGGATGGCCCATACCTGGACTATATTTAACCAAAAGCTAAAACCAAAACCCATTTCATAATTTATGGTTAGTTGACTTCCTCTTATCAAGAGTTCTTCGTAAGTATTTCAATCTATACATTTTTTTACATTTTTTTCCTTTAGTTACTAATTTTTTTTATTGTGTTAATTTACTTTTTTTAATTTGATGTGAAGTTTTTATCCAAGTAATCTATAAACGTGAAGAGCTTAAAGTGGGTTAAATGGGTGAGTAAGGGTTTTTCCAAATGGGTTAAACATCAATGTGTTTTGGTGATATGTGTCGAGTGCGGATCAAGTTGGGTATGAGTTATTAAATTTACATTGCATAAAAAATGAGTCAATAAGGGCCGGGCATTTTCCTAGTTGACCCAAATCCGATCCAACCCATCCACTTAACAGTTGAGAGTTATGCAGGGTGGAGTGGCATCCATATAAGTAGACAAATTGTTCTTTGTCTTGGTAATAGGTTATTGTTTAGAAATGAAAAGGAAAACCATATAAAAATATGAAAGCACGAGGTGGCAATCTCCGCACATTATATTAAATTAAGATTTTATAAGGTCTATTGCCAACGTAAAAATAGTTTACACATTCATGATTAGGCGTTGATATTGGAAGAATTCAATTACAAAGATAACTCTAAACATACATGTCACTCATTCACAATAAATGCATAATGGGTTTTGACACTAACGTATCTAATAGCAATCTATTAATTACTAGGTTATTTGGTGAACTATCTCTTTTTTTGGTTTAATATATTAAATAACAAGACCATACGAATAATATAGTTGAATGGTCAAAATTTTCTTCCCTCCCTGCGGGGGGTAATTTGGATAATGCAAACCATTTATTAAAATATTGAAAATATATTACTTCGTACATTTTAAGGAGGAAATATCTCGTGTGAATCGGCAAGGATCACCTTGTAAGGCTAAATAGATAAATAGAAAAGTCAAGTTATGTGAGGTGGAGTAAAATTAATCAAATCTTTAAAGAGGGAAAATTCATTTTTATTTATTTTAGTAACAGGTTATAGTGTAGAATGTAAAAACAAAAAGATATAAAAAAGTGAAAGCATGCGACGACTGCGTTTGGGAACAACTTTGTAAAGTCCTTTGGACTTCTAAAGCCTTTTGGGCAAATGCAAGTGTGTTGGGCATTTATTTTTGGAAGCCCATTTGGAAAATGCCAGCATTTGTAAGGCCCTTCGCTCAAGGCTCCCTCTCCCTTGCTTTGGCTTTCTAGCGAGGCATGCAACAGTACCTCAGTTAATAATTTTTTTGAATTTCCAATCTTACCCTCACTCATTAACCATAATTCCACATTTACCCCTTTTTAACATAAAAACCCTGATCTGTTGCCTCTCTTCCCTCGCCTCTCTTCACTCAACCGCTCATCTAACGAAACACAGCTCTCTCGCCTCTCTTATTCGCCGCACGAACGTTGATTAGCCAGTGACATTGCTCACCTGGTCACCTCCGGTCACCTGATCGATGGTCGTTGCTGATCACCTAGTCGACGGTTGCATCATCGCATAGATCTATTGTTGTGAGGCTCGTCAAGGTCGCGGGACCCCGACATCACCGCGCTTGGGGTCTAACGACCTCAGAATCCTTGCCTAGGCTCCAAGGGTGATGAGATGATTGGCTGGCCGAACCCCCTCTCTCTCTTTGGTGCGTCGCCGATTGGGTTGGAGTCACAGATTACAGCAAGAGTTCCCTATCTCTTTGATCGCTCACGGGTTGGACTCTCTCACCACCCATGCGTTCCAAGTTTTCCCATTTTCCTTTTTCGATTAGGCTCACACACTTTCAAATTCTTGAAAAGTTGCGGGAAATTCTGGACTGAGCTTGCTGATTAGAGGGTATTCAAGTCGGAGCATTCGCGGGATCCATATAGGAAACTCGGAGCTGGGGGTGGCTTCTTGTGAATCGCTTACCACAGCTCGCGTGCGTCGATTTGAATCGATTAGTTCAGTTTCCCTTTACGAGCTTATTATTAATTTTATGTTGTCTATATTAATAGGTTGTTATCTTGATCTTTCCTCAAAGTTAAATGGGATCTGTGCTACCATTTCATTTTCTATTGAGCTGTTGATACTTTTCCACTATTTCTTATTGGTTTTGAAGGGAAGAGAAGATGACAATATAGAAACAATAAAGAAAAAAGTTTAAGGTGTTCTCAGAGTCTAGCCTTCCAGTTATCGAGTATTACAATTGTAAGGGAAAAGTCAAAATGGTGAGGAAATCTCTAAATATGTTCAAATCCTGTACATGTATTTGCCTGATCTTATTTCATTTAGTTGTTTATCTATATTGGTTTTTATTCAAATTGATGCTGGAAAGCTTCTTGAAGAGGTCTTTGAGGTCGTTAAAGTATTACAATTTTTGTGTGTTGCGTTCATGTGCAACTTTTTCTAACATCAACGTGTGCATTTTTTTATGTCCTAATTGACTCGCTCCCAAATCCTCAAAGCCCTCACATTTTCCTCATCGAAATCAATGTTTCATGGATCTCCACCCATTCCCAATCTTCATATTGCTTTTGTAGTTGAGCATGCATCAACCTTTGGGGTTATTATTAATATGCAGGACGTCCTCATGGAGGATCACGAGTGAGAACTCGTTGAGGAAAGTGCTAAAAGGACAGATAGTTCCTCTGTTATTTCAAATGTTACATGTTCTCTTGCGTGGCTCTCTTTCCATTGCTGACCATGGTTTGATTTTTAAATAGGATTTCTGGAGTATCTGGGGTGGAGGTCTTGGCCTGTTTACGCTGGTGCTTGCAGTACTGGTGTGGTTCACACATCTCTTGGGATAAAATTAGTGGTCTGCAGATGCATTCAATACCAAAATTTGGTTCCCTTCCCTGCGTTCATGATGCTAGTGTTGTTGTTCAGAGACCCATTCCTTGGCATTACAATCAAAATGCTATTACATCAAGCTGTAAGATATCACCAAGAATATTAACCTATACCTTTTAAGCAGTCATCCTACAGCAAATTTATGAGCCTCTGATGCAATATGAAAATGATGATAAGGCTGTATTTTTAGATTCGGTACTAGTCTAACTGGATCTAATGTTATTTGGAAAGATTCTTTTGCTTGGTGGGATTAGAGAAAGATGGGAGCAGGAAATTGCTTGGATGGCTCTTCAAGGTATCAACTCACCACTAGTTCAAGTCTCTGCACAGTATGTTGCTGGAAAGTGGAAAGGATTGAGCATATAGTGAACATGAACAACAATATGCAAGTTGAAGTCTTGAAACTGAAAAAGTGAGAGACAGACATTAAATGTGGTTGTATTGAGTGACACTATTGTACAGTGACCATTGCTAAAACATGTTGGTTTCTACTTGGTTGGTGCTTTTTTTTTATGAGGGATTGCTCCTAAGACATATGTGTTGATGCATGTCAATTGTACTAAAGATTGTGGCTTTTATTTTTCAAACTAATATGTTGATGTATGTTAAACACTTATGTTGTTGCACATCGATTAATGCATAAATGTGATTTTTCGAGCATCCATTTCCTGTTAGATGATGACATGAGAATGTTGGCGGTTGCTATCACTTGGAATCGTCTAGGAATGTGCATGAAATATTTAAGGATAACATTTTTTTTTTTTTCTTGAAATATATGTGGCCATGCTTATTATAATGAAATTACTTTCTTTTTAATTGAGAAAATCTACCTTGATGTATTTTTGGTTTGTAAATTTGTTAATTTCTTTAATATGTTATTCTTAACACGCAAATATAAAAGTTACAATCATTGTTTTTTCTTCAATTTTAAAAAATGAAAAAAAAAAACTTAAATTGGTCATAGTAATGGAATTTTCAAATATATGTTTATCAAACAACATTTCCCCAAAGTTACTTTCCAAGGCATTTTTCAATTACAGTTTACTAAATGGTCTTTGCATTTTACTAAACCTCTTTAGGCTAAAGGTCTTTACATTATCTCGAGGCTTTCTCCAAAAGCTAAACCAAGACTCTCGGCGAAGCATTCTCACGGTCGCGACGTTGGCATCGTGTACGAGCTAGCGTGTGAGAAAAGAAAATAGGATGTGGTATCGAGTTGGAAACACATCACATATTTTAAGTTAGTAGTTGAAATTTACTTTTGTAACGAATATAATTTCTGTTTTCTAGAATGTAGAGTAAGATCCTAATTTGGTTATCTTATATTCCATTTAGCATTTTGATTTAATTCAATTCTATTTAGTCAAATCATGCAAATGATATAACGGTAACTTAATTTATGTAATAAAAATTTTAGTGATGATATAAAAAGGAATGGACTTGGATTAGTAAAGAAATTATAAAATTTATAAAGTCATAATGAAAAAGAGAAAATCTTAATTTTTTTAACTATTTATTATTAAGATGTCAATTATCTAATTCATATATTAAAATCGCAAAAGAGTAGTGGTGAAAAAGAAAATGATGACCTAGTCAACTCAAAGGCATCTTGGAAATTGAGAAGTACCTACTCGAGAAAATAATTAATTCTAAATGATGAAGCCGCGTTAGTGGGTCTCCTTTCTTCAAAGAAGATCTATGACTTTTTATTTATCATTTGTGTACACATATGCATGTGTGGAACAATTGAAATTTTAAAAAAATTGTTTAAAACATTTTGTTACAAAATATTTGAATCATAAATAATAAAAAGATATTATTGATTAAAATACACAAAAAGAACCATGTGTATGAATATTCATGGAAGAGGAAAAAAGAAGAGCTTCAACTTATGTTAACTGCCCAGATAGATTTAATCCTCTTATTCAACCAAGGAAAAACGCACAATTAGAGATACGCTACATCTACAAAGAGGAGACTTAAACAAGACTTTCTAGAAAAAGAGGAAAATTATTGGGATATCCAAATAAGGAGAACATTCATTGGATGAAGAATCTCGAGCTGCCCTTTCTCGTTTGAGCACGGATCCATAGGGGCATCAAAGAGTATGGGGAAATTTTTTCCCATATCATTGTAATCAAAAGGAGTCGACGGTATTACTCACAAAAACATGTTTGCCTTCGAGTCAATTACAAATTGAGAAATTGATGCGAATTTGCACCCAGAAAAATTTTGTGCGCATTTATCTTTTCTTTTACCCCATAAAAGTATATCATGAAATTTATATACAAAATAATGTGCAAAATATTGAATATGATTCACTTATTATTTAGTATAACAATATGCTAATATAATGTTCACTTGAGACACTAAGCCTCACAGGTGTGAACAGACACAAGAGAGAGAGAGAGTCCAACTAAAAAAAGATGCAAGATATTTTAACTGAATTCATAGACTATTTGCATTTCATACACCAAAGATACAAAATTCTGTGGAATCTAGAAATTGTGCAACCGATTGCGTCGGTAGGTGTGTAAAACATAGGAGCGAATTTGGCTTCTGCAAGAGAGGTACATAGCTCTATTCTTGTCAGTTTCTGAACTTAGCATCTTAGGCGGGTATATTCCCTCTGGAATGTGGGAAGAAGGTCACCATGTAGACAATGCAACAACTTCGACGCGGTTTGTTTCGTGTACCGGCTGCTTTATTGAAAGTTGGGGTTGGGATAGAACAAGTAGCATAAGACTGACCTGACCGAATAAGAAATGGATGTGATGTGATCCCTTGTTTGGTTTTAACGGCGGAGTTGATCCCGGATGCATATTGCTTTGGATTGTTTCGGTCGTCACCATTAGTTGGACGGAAGGGACATAATATCTAGGCTTCAAAATGTATTGGTATTCTTAGAAAATTCCAGGAAAAGACAGAAGAAACATGTCGGGGAAAAATCCGGCAAAATTACATCATCACTTGAAAGCAAAACCATCGGAGGGGCGAGACTTTCCCGCTCCCGCCCTGACAAGGGCATAATCGCAATTCTCCTCTCGGAAGTTGCGATGAATTTTCTATATTCACGGCAAGTTGATGATAGTGATGAGGGGCCACTCTGGTTGGAGAAATCTGATGTATTTATTGAGATCACCGACATTCTTGAAGGAAGAAGAATCAGGAGCCTCCAATGCTTATAACTTCGTCCCGTCTTCTCCCTTCACTTCCCCAACCTTAAGATATAGCAAGTTCGCCAAACCTGCCGGCCAATGTTCCATCCACCTAATAAATGGAATATTTTGGTCGTATTAATTGGATATATTTTAAGATTTGATTGAATTTTCACAATAAGTTTAGAATTCTTATGCATTATCATTTCATTTTTTTTCCTTCGTTTTCTTGCACGTGTTTTGCTACTATAGTGCTTTTTTGGAGCCATACCAAATACCATTCAATTTCGATGAATAGATGTGCTTTGTACAAAATATCTATGATTTGAATGCACTCCATACAAAACGTTTAGATTAAGCAACACTGTCCGCTGTCGCTCAAACCATGCAAGAGGAATAAGCATCTTATATTGTTAATATACAAGTACTCTCATAAGTTATTAACCATACCTTGTAATT
Source organism: Eucalyptus marginata (assembly GCA_014182565.1). Classification (NCBI taxonomy): domain Eukaryota; kingdom Viridiplantae; phylum Streptophyta; class Magnoliopsida; order Myrtales; family Myrtaceae; genus Eucalyptus; species Eucalyptus marginata. The sequence goes on along the minus strand of CM024590.1, from coordinate 9,735,097 downwards.
AACTCGATAGATTTGACTTACTTTTTGTAATCGAGAAAGTTGCAAGCCACTCTGAAACATTTAGCTAATATAGTTATATATATACTTAAAACTTATTTTTCTATAAGCAAAAGTAACTCTTTTCAATGTGATCACCTGTACTGAATTATTTAGTTTTTCCCCCAATTTATTAGTAAGTTTTATAAGGTAAACTTAAATAATATCCAGAAGTAGGAGCTCCTTAAAGTGTCAAGTAATTCTCCATGAGATAAATGATTCTTTTCACTGTATTAGTAAGTTCTCATACTGTAAAAAATTTCTTAAGTGTACCTTTTTTAAAAAAAGAAACCTATTGTGGACCCTCCACCGCACCTGATGCCCTTCCTTTGAAGTAAAAGTATCTCCTATTAGACCGTTAAGAATCTTCTTTTTCTCATCACACACCTTGTGATCCTTTTGGTTTAGTAAATATGAAACTTTACAGTGCGACCTCCCTTATGCAACAACGTATGGCAAATAAAAAAAGTCAGTCATCTGCAAATTTAAATTTACAGGAAAGCATGCTAAAGTAGCATAGCAGCTGAAGGCCTCCAGCAAGCTGTCTTCGAAAGCAGCAGGGCAGGAAATCCCTTCCCTTGGCAGATAACGTCTAGGTTATTGGTAAAGAACTTCACATCACCATAAATATACCTCGATCCTACTTCAATAGTTAAACCTTAAACATAAACTAAAGACACAGGTCACATACCAAATGGTAATACACACAGTCCCAGACTTCCAACAGAAAACAGGGACACAGATTTGATTGGAAGCGTATCCTTGGAGGACTAACGGAGAGAATGAAAAGCAATGCAGCGTTCTTACCTGCTCATACTCACTCCAAAAAGGTTTCACAGTTATCATTACGATAATAGTACATCCCAAACTACAGATATCAGCAGTATGATCAAGATCGTGCTCTTATCATTCACCATCAAGGATTGTATGAACTGTGGGATATTCCATTCCATCATTCTGCCACAACAAAAAAAGAATGTAGCATTAAACGTTCACAAAAGCAAAGTACATCTGGAGCCATCCAGTTTAGACTTTCCTTCAAAGAGCAGTAACCTGCTTGTCCAGTTGGCTAAGAAATGGTACGACATTAGTATAGCCAAAGACTATTTGGTGAGTTCATGGAACACTGGACATAAATTGCAACATCTTCATAGACATAGACATAGATCAGATCAACAAAAAAGAACTAAATCAATCACTTTCGACTTATGTTAGCTCATCACTGAGAAAAGGACCATGACGCAATCTACAAAATGATCAAATGCTTCAGAACTTGAAAAGAGGCAACAATACCTTAGTTGCTGTCCAGATTTTATTCTATGGACTAGTACACTTTTATTTACCCCATTTTAGGAAGGAGGCGCTTCTTACTCTGACTAAATTCGATCCTTCTCTTGGAAGGCAGAGGAGCAGCAAAAGCAACAAGAGAAGAACCTTTCACCAAAGGTATTGCACTCCATCTGCTACACCTCTTAGGAACTTTTTAGAAACCAGTAGAAAAGGAAAGAACTCTCATTTGGTTTCGGCATATATTTACACCTAGAAATCTTTTCCTATTTATGCAAAATAGTAACATTACCCAAAACGATGGGGAAAAAGTGAAGAAAACTATTAAATAATATTTCATCCATCTATATTCTATAATAGACTTTTGCACAGATGAAATGCCACAATTCAATAATGAGAAGTACGCATCAAGAGAGCATAGATGAAGAATAACAAGCTTGCATGTTTTCTTTTCCTTTTTTTTCTTTTTGTGCTAACCTAATCAATCGGTCATCCTGACTTCACATTCGCCAGTAAATGCACCACAGATCAACAAGGAATTTCCACATGCACTCGGTACTCTGGCAGTGAATAGGTGGAAACTCACATGTTTAGCAATCCCAAAGTCAGCAAGTCTGACTATCCCAGATGTATCCACAAATAAATTAGCTCCCTTTTTAAATCCCTGAGCAGGCAAAAGAGTTTTCACAGGTCTGTGGGCACAAAGAAGAAGGTCCTATCGTCCTTACGCAATATGCAAGTCATCTAATGACAGTTTCGAATTACCCATGTATGGAGTTGTTAACACACAGGTAAGCCAATCCAGTCACAATATGGTGGATAAAATTGTGGACAACCAATTTTCTTAGGGCCCTAAGATGCTTCGGGATACACTTGTCTATCGAACCATGACGTGCATATTATAGATATATGTTAAGCCGATCCTCAGCCAGAGTATGAATGAATATGTTGAAATTTTGGTGAGTCAAATTATAAATGCCCATTGAGTTGGGACATGCAGATGCCATGGAAAGGTGTCTCACAATTTCACTGCCACAATACCACATAATGTTTGGATGTCTCAGCTGGCTAAGTACTTCAATTTCTTGTGCAACAGGTTGAAAAAAATCTGAGGTAGCAAAGCAATCAATTACCTGTCAATGATTAAAGATACTTTTCGCAGCATATTTAGATCAGATGAGAGGATAGATTGGATCCCAGGCATTACCTGCTTTAACAGCCTCAGGCACTCTACCGAATTTGGATCAATAGGTAATAACTCAAACTCCTTCAATGCACACAGAGCTCTGGTTTCTCTGTCACGTAACACGTCAAAGTTTAGCTAACTGGATGTCTGAATAAAAAGAAAATGCAACACGTAGAAGTTTCTCGGAGCTAACTTACCGGTTGACTTGCAATGTAAACACTTCTGAAAGTGCCACGTCCAATAAGCTGTGGCCTTTTTGCCATTGACTCGCCAGTAGTAATTGCTCTGTTCTTTCAGCAACTTGAGCTGATGCTACAGGGTTCTCCATCTATCCACGACCCGAATCCAATTTGCAAATCCGTTCCTGACCAACCTCCTCAAGCTCCATCCTTTCCCCGACCAGACCACCACCAGCATCCCCCGCAGTTCCATGAAAATGGCAGAAGCGGCCCCGTTTGCCCGTCCTGCTCCAAGCCCGTGCGCACGTGCGTCTGATCACCCCGTTGAGCGTCACTGTTCTCCAGCAGAGAGCTTGGAACGGAAGCACCCTCTCCATGCCCACTCGAATCTTGAGGCCAGGCCTCAAGAACGCCACCGTTCCCCGACGCCAACTTAGGTGCCGAGTTTTCCCATTTCGCTGATCGAGCGAGAATCCGGAACCAGCGCCAATGGATTTGGTTAAGTGTGGAGGTGAAAAATGGACGTTCAGCTCCTTCAATGATAAAAAAAGGGGATTCGAACAAAAATAGAAAAATTGATAAAGGGCCAAAGTAGGAGATGGCAGAGAAAAGCCCAAGACTCGCGTGCACATTAATTAATAAATTTAAGTTCTTGCTTTCATATTAATCAAATTTATTTAAATATTGTTGATTCATTAGGTAGCTCCAAAAGTATAATGGTCCTGAAATATCTTCGCTCCCAAAAGATTAGATTTCTAATTGCCAATCCCTACACTAAAACTTATATTTAAGATTAAAATACTTTTAACCTGTCACTAAAAATTTTAACTTTCATTTTCCGTGAGATCAATACTCATTTAAAACCTTTTTAAAGGTTTTTTGTGATAAAAAAATTAGGACATTAATATCATTACGGTAGATAGAATTTACGATTTTTTTTTTAGCGGAACTAATACATAATATAAAAATGCAGAATATTTTCAGCTCCGATTATGCTTTAATGTTTCATTTACTTGGCCAAGCACACTAATTAGTAATTACCAATTTCCATGGCTTCTCGTCAACCATTTCTGCTGCTTCTCCTCTTCCTCTTCACGCTCTTCTCTCTGCTCATCCCCTGCTCTCGAGGCAGCTGTCCTGGCCCATCCTCAACGCCCCTAGCAGTCCCGTGGACTTGTTGCCCACCTTCGTCGGCGCGGCTTCAACCCTCCAACGGCTCTCTGGCGTGGAAAGGAGCTTTCTTCCACGAGAACACCGCTTGGTTAGAGTTCCACAACGAGACCGGGAGCGAGTTCGGGGGAGGCACGCTTCACATCAAGGTCCGTTCTTTAGTTTTGTCGCGTCGCTTTGGCTTGGTCTCTGTTTGGTTTTGAGTTGCGATTCTGGAAGATTTTTTTTTGGGGGGGGTGGGGGTGTTTGAGGCTATGGTCGCTGATCACGATAGACTTTTTGGTCGACTATTATGTTGGGTTTGGCACGGTGGAATGGAATGGAATGGAATCGGGAAATGACGGGGAAAGGAATGGGCTGGAGTGATGATTCCAAGTCTTGGTTTTTGTTAGGTGAATAGTGGGAAACGGAACGGAATAAAAATACTTGTGTTTGAGCGTGATTCTGGATGATTTTGGGAGTTTGAGCTTGTGGCGATTTGGTAATGCGGAGAGATGGTCGCTGTTCACAAGCTTTTGAGGTTTTCTGGTCGATTGTCAATGCTCAGTTCAATTTGCTACAATTTGATTTTGTGATAATTCTGGGAGATGTGAGGTTGTATCAGTTTGTTGATGGGGTCTAATGGCCATCGTTTGCCAGCTTTTGGCAGTTTCCGATAAATTCTTGTTAACTTAGGTACTTACTTTGAGCCTTCTATTTTGGTTACTTTGAGGTCGATTTTTCTAATTGATTCAAAGTACTTAAGTTTCTATCTACTTATGTTCCATTTCTCATCAACTGAGCTGTCTTACTTCAATATGTTTCTTGTGGATTTCGTCACTTGCTGCAGTTTCTTTTCTCCTTCTTTCATCTGCTTGTTTGTACTTGATTAAGCTCCACAAATTGGTGGTTCCATGGTTGGTCACTTGAGTTTTTTGTGTCTAGGTTTCAAGTGGTTGAAGAAGGATTTAGTGATTTGGTTGCTCATACGAGTATGGTTGTTTCGTTTGATGTAAAATCAAATTATCTTATGGTTGCAATTCCCATCTGGGTGGGTACTGCCTCATGTTGATGCTTGATAGTCCTCATTTTTGCACCTGGTTCTGCTGAATATGGAAACTAATGACTAGCTGTAGGGATTGCTCATCCAGGTCAGCAAAGCTCATAGCTGGACATGTATGGATATTTATGTCTTTGCAACCCCATACCGTCTGACATGGGACTACTATTTTTTATCTTGTGAGCACACGTTCGAGTTTAAGAGTGGGGAGGAAAAGCTGAGTTTGAATATGTAAGCTGCAATTATCTTTTTCTCTTTTGCTCTTGCATGTGCATATTGGTGAGTTGTCACACTTGGATTTTCCATTATTTCGATTACAGGTGAAAAGTAGAGGAGTGTCAATCTTTCTGATGCAAGCCAGGATGCTAGGGACCTTCCAAGCACTGTGGGATGTGTTTCCCTTGTTTTCAAATACTGGGTGAGGGGAGAAATCTAACATTGATTTTCTCAAGAAGCATATGGGAGCTTCATTTGAGCAACGTCCCCAGCCCTGGGTTACAAACATCAGCATTGATGATATCCACTCTGGAGACTTCCTTGCAATTTCCAAAATTCGTGGGAGGTGGGGTGGTTTTGAGACTAGAGAAATGGGTCAGTGGTTCATATGCTGGTCACACAACTGTGTGCTTAAGGGAATCTGAAGGAAAGCTTTGGGTTGATGAATCTGGACACGATAATGAACAGGTAATTTGGAAACAGATATGGGTTGGTTAGTGTATTTCTTTTTCAGTTTGAAGGGCTAATTTTTATATTGACTCATGGAGAAAAAAGCCTTTTGAGGAAAGGGATTACTTTGCGATTGTTTTTAATCATTTATCTATTCCTCTTTGTTCTTTTTTCCATACATTGACGGATTGCTTTTGATGTTCGACATTTCATCCAAACTTTCTGCCTGCTGCTGTCTCCGATTGTGAAGTAAAGTTCTAAACCAATTGCATAGACACAATAGTAACATGGTTGTAAGTATGCCAGTCTTTCACAATAATTGTCCACATTGTTCCTATATGGGGATATACAACAGACAAACGTTCAAACGTCTCAAACACCCCCACCAATTGTTTGAGTTATTATTTCTCCACCTCCTCCTTAATTCCCTGTGTTTATCTGTCATTCGTTATTAAAGACACTCATACAACACTGCTTTAATGTCCTCTGATTATCAAAGGGTGGTCTTGTACTTATTGAGAAGGACAAGTAGGCTCCCTGCGGTGTTTCTGTAACATTTCGTGAACCCTTAGGTTTTTGGGGCATTGTATTCCTGTGTGATTACTTTATAAATGTAACTTTTGTCTAATCATGGACTTCTTCTCTAACAAATATGGTTCCCATTGAAATCATTCCATTTTGCATATTAAGTGTGCTTTAGTCACGCCCTATGTCCTTCAATCTCCTTGCTCATCTTATGTTCTCTAATAAGACAGGTCTTTCCTTTCTGTGCTCCAATAGAAACTTTTGATTCTAAGAGAGGATGAGTAAGTAAACGATGACATGCTGCTTCAGCTTCATGTTGAATTGGAGCAGATCCTATTTAGGCTTCTACTAGAAGCTCTATTGTAGCATCATCATAATTGTAACATAGAAAATACAGTGTGTCTGAACTGTTTCTACTAAACTTCAAGACCATCTTTACACACGACACGGCAACCTACTGATGATGATTGTGGTTAGAATTTGATGAAATGACATCCTTTACTTGATGCAGACCTTGATTAACAAATTTAATGTCACATTTGGGTATTGCTACATGCTCTGTTCCTTTGTGTTGGTGGAGGGGGCAGGTGCCACAGAAGTCCAACATAGTAATGGAGATAACGCAACTTTTGTATTGTTCTTATCATTGCAGGGAGAAGATGTCATTGCTGTGCTACCATGGGATGGATGGGGGGAGTTTGAGCTTAACAAAGACGACTCAAATCCCCACATTGCATTGCTTCCACTGCATCCTGATATGCGAGCCAAATTTAATGAGACTGCTGCATGGAAGTATGCACAGAGTATGAATGGGAAACCATATGGTTATCACAGCATGCTTTTTAGCTGGATAGACACCATCGATGCAAATTATCCACCACCATTGGACGCTCATGTGGTACAGAGATTGTGTACGTGCATATGTGTTTATATTTATTTTGTGGGTGCATTCAGTTTGTCTTAGACAATTTTCTAGCACTAAGTCCTTGTGTTACTTCCAAGGTATACCTGTACATGCCTTGAGATTCTTTGATGCTGGATATGAAATAGTTTCTGCTTCTCAATGTGACTGCTAAACAGCAGTTTACCCTTACTTTGATAGACCCTGAAATATAATGATGCCATGTGTTAGAGCCTAACAACACGGTCTAGTTGGAATTAGACATTCATGGCATGATTTCGAATGAATTCAACTAAACAAAACAAAAGGCTAAAACATGTGGGGTGCTTTATACGCATGATGGGAGTGTGGTTCACTTGTTTTATAGAAAGCATTGTATTATTGTAGGTTGCTTCTATTATGACAGTATGGAACCAAATGCAACCAGCCTATGCTGCAAACATGTGGAATGAAGCACTCAACAAGCGACTAGGAAGAGAGGTACCATCCCATTCAATTTGCAATTGTCTGTGTGACGTTATGCATCTTGTTTTGCACACTGTGGTGCAACTGGAATCTAATGTCTCTTGAATGACATTCAGTTAACAAATGTTATATGGTTGTAATTACACTTACTTTACTTCATGGCTACCTTACAATTGTGTTGCATACAGGGCTTGGATCTTCCTGATCTAATAGTCGAAACTGAAATGAGGGGGTCATCTTTTGCTGAACTGCTGACAATTCCAGAGCAAGATGATTGGGTATATAGTGACAGGAAGTCCGCCTCATGTGTAGCTTTTGTTCTTGTAATATACAAAGCAGCAGGACTCTTTGATCCAATTTCTAGCTCCATTCAAGTTACAGAGTTCACTGTAAGTGCGATCTGATTGACCCTAGTTGGGTTATCTTTCTGACCCTAATTGCTTGAACTTACTATCTAGAGATGGATGTCACTTTCTTCAAAGATTGAGAAAACTATAATCTAGTTTGCCTTTCGAAGCATGACTTTTTGTCATGAGGAATCCCATTTGGCATTTTGTGAATAGCATTGTCTTTTATGCAGATAAAAGATGCTTGCTCACTAAGGTTCTTCGAGAATAATTTAAGCCGCTTGCCTAAGTGGTGCAGTGATGGGGATGACGTCGAGCTTCCGTTCTGTCAAAACATGAGGTAGGTATCAAATGGAGCTGCCAGGATACAATACAATGGACCCGTACCCTCATATGAATGAAATGTGTCCATCTCCAGGCCATCCGATTGCTAGAAAACATTTCCTATGATGTGAATAGGACTTTGTATATTGGTAGGTGATTCCATTAGATTGTAGCTTATGACTTCATATTTTTGTAGAATGTGTAGTAAACAAAGACCAATGGGTTGCATAGATTAAGAAATTTACTTCAAATTCCATTTATTGATATGAATCCATATTACATGTATAAAATTTTTGCATAATGTTATATTGACACTTTATATAAATCAATCGTTGTATTATTGTTTAGTCTTACATTATGTTCTATTTTTATGAATGTCCTTGCTACATAAGTATTTTAATTAGGATTATCTAAATTTGATGTTTATCTTACGATGGAGAGATGCCTTTTTGTTTAAGGGTTCTCTTATCTTCCTTTTCCTCTGAATGTTTATTCTATGCATTTTATATGTAAAATGAAATGATATGGTATTGGAATTTAATACACATAAAAAAAATTAAGACTTGGTTTTAATTTGCATTACCTAGTAAATTTTACTAATATGAGCCATTTTTCTATCTTTGTTTTTAAAATTTATTCAAAATAATGTCTATTTGTTTTGTGGTGAAATCATGTATGTTGATACACACATTTTAGGTGTAAATTAATTGAAAAAAAATAGATATGGCATTCCACGGTTTGAATGATGTTATTCGGTAATTGGTAAAAGAATAACTAATAAGTGAAAAAATAATCAAACAAAAAGTCTTCAATATTGAATTTTTATTGTTATTGTCTCTTATTCCAAGTTATAGCCAAATTAACAAATCATATAAACTAATATTAGCATATTGTTCAGGGTAGATTAATAGATAAAATAAGTAACACATTTACTATAAAGTATAAAAATACCGTAAGTGCCAAACGTAATATTTTAACTTTATCCCTAGAGGATGAAGTTTGCGATGTGAGCCGCTCTTGCCATGGCAATAAGCATCCTACCAATTCGAGACACGATGACAACCGCATTGGATTCTTATGATTGGTTTTGTGACTCGGCTAATTAGTACTATTAATCATATGCTTCCCTAATTGAATGTGTGACATTTTAGTAATAGTTGAAAATCAGTATATTTGGATGAGGAAAAACTACAAGAATGTACACTAATAGAGTTTCAAAAGTGCACACAATCACTTCATATTCTCTCTCAATTTTTTGCATTTTCAATTCGCTAAATCCTATTTGCATGAACTTATACATGTACTTGTTATTTGGCATCCACTTAAAATTATTTAGGAGCAATGCCTAATATGCTAAATTAGTGTTTTCCCACTCATGAGACCGGTTTTATATGTAGTTTGGATCTTTAGATCGAAAAGGAAAAATTTATCCCGAGAATGATTTAAAGACTATAATAACTCAGTAACTTTTAAGTTAAATCAATATTACGAGCTCAAAGGTTTCAGTCGCATCTTTACAAAAATTAACGATCAAATCCACCAATAATTTGTCCCATATTAAAATTCATTTGTAATATGACATTCTTGTGATTGCACTACCATTTTTAACAAGAGTGCAATTCTGTGAACTAACCTATTACACGACTTAACTCTGAATTTCCCTGGGCAAATTTAAATGGGAATTCTTATGAGAGTTTTGGACGCGGCCCGCTCTCTGAAGTAAAAGTCCTTTCGTTCCCTCCCTTCTGGTTGGCCAAAAGGAGGCCACTTTCAACACGACATTCCTTGGTGTGTGAATGAAGGAATTTAGCAGTGTGAAAACATTAAGAGCTAACAGAAAGGGAGAGCTGGAAATGGTCGAATTCTGGGTCAAAAATGGGTCAGAAAGGACGCGGCAGCAGAGAAAATCCAGCACATACTCATCGTTTCTTTTCCTCAATTTTTATGACTGAGTCTTGAAAACTAATGAGTTCTTGCCTGAGTTTTTGTTTATCATTTTCTTGCCACGTCGGTGCAACTCCTGTTAAACAAGAATGGTTAGTTAATTGATGACTGAGTTTGGCGAACTTGATGGGTTGATGATGGTGCTCAATAGTGCTACACTTTGGAAAACCAAACGCTAATTAGTAGTCTTCATTAAGGGTATGCGCAGAGAACACATAAGAAAAAAAAAAAAAACAGGAAAAGAAGAGCGAGTTGTACGAAAGAAAAGGGGAGAGATAAGGAAGGAAAGGGAAAAGGCGCCTTATGGTTGGGATGTTGGTTGAAAAATGAGGAAAGGAACAAAAGAAAACAAAAACGAAGAGAGAAACCAATGTAACTCGGAGACATCGCTTGGTCTGAGTGGCATCTCTGACTTTGCAAAATTTCGAGAAGTTCCTTTTTGCGTTACACTTTACATGATTCATGTCATATATTTTTCATATGCATTAGGGTAGATGAATCACTTTAATTATAGAAAAATAATTAAAAAAAGAAGAAGAAGAAGCAAGTTTACTCTGCATTTCATGTAGAAATTGCTATTTGCACATAAGAAAAATCAGACCTAAAAATCTAAGCAAGTGAAGGTAAATTATATAAATGTAAGGCCCAATAAAATCTTGTAAACGAATGGTGCAAGATATTTTTAACAAATTTCTTCGGTTTTTTGCATTTTATCATTTTATGGACACAAGATGCAAAATTATTCTAAAAACGTTCCAGTAAATGACAAATAACCATCAGGGGAATATCCGGTAAACTTGCAGCATTGCAGCATCACTTGGGAGCAAAACATCAGGGGAAAGACTTTCCCCTGCCGCCCTGAAAAGAGCATAACTACAACAATCAACCTCGATTCTCCTCTCGAAAGTTGCAAATCTTGGATCATCTCATCATCATCATCATCATCATTTACATTAGAAGGCAGACCACAACGGCATTTCTTGATTCACCGGAATTTGGTGATGGTGATGAGGGCCACTCTAGTTGGAGAAATCTCATATATTTGTTGAGATCAATGACATTCTTGAAGGAGAAAGAATCAAGAGCCTCCAATGCTGTGTTCCTGTCGTCAAACTTCTTCAAAATGAGTGTTCCTCTGATGGTTATTTGTCATTGCAAATTTGCCAAACCTGCTAGTGTTCCTGTCGTCAAACCGACATAGTATTTGCTTTCAAAATGAGTTTATAAATTCTACAGTACAACATCCATTTGCAACAACATATGGCACTTGAAATAGGTCTAGTCAAATTTGCACGAAAGCATGCTCAAGTAGCATAGCTGCTGAAGGCCTCTCCGCAGGCTGTCTTCGAAAGCAGCACTGCAGGAAATCCTTTCCGCCGGCAGATAGCGTCTCAGGTATTGCTGGAGAACTTCACATCACCTTGAATATAGCTTGAACCTGCATTAATGATTCAACCTTAAACAGAAACTCATGACACAGATCACATACCAAATGGTAATACAAGACAGTCCCAAACTTCCAACAGAAAATGGTGACACGGATTTGGTTGGAAGCGTCTTCCTTGGAAGGACAAACAGAGAAAATGAAAAAGTAATGCATCATGCTTACCCACTCATACTCACTCCATGGAGGTTTCCCAGTTTTCATTTCAGTAATAGTACATCCCAAACTCCGTATGTTAGCAGTACGATCGGGATCCACGCTATTATCATTCGCCATCAAGGATGCTATGAGCTGCAAGATATATTGTTCCATCATTACACCATGACCCAAAAAAAAAAAAAAAAAAAAAAACGTAGCATCAACGTTCACAAAAGCAGAGTACCTCTGAGCCATCCAGTTTAGACTTCCTTTCAAAGAGCGGTAAGATGCTTGTCCGGTTAGCTAAGAAATGTTATGGCATTAGTAAAGCGGAAGACTATTTGGCGTGTTGATGGAACACTGGATGAAATAGCAACATCTTTATAGACATAGATACATCAGATTGATAACTGAATCAACCACTTTCAAGTTATGTTAGCTCATTACTAAGAAAAAGGACCAGGAAGCAATCAACAACATGATTTCAGCAAATGCTTGAGAACTCACAAAGAGAGCAACAATACCTTGCTGCTGTCTAGAATTCCATTCAATGGACCAATACACTTTTATTTACCCCATGTTTGGAAAGAGACCCCTTTTACTCTAGCTAAATTTGATCCTTCCTTTGGAATGCAGAGGAGCAGCAAAAACAACACCACAATCTTTCACCAAAGGTGTTGCGTTCTATTCACTTCCACTCTTAGGAACCTCTTAGAAACCAGTAGAAAAGGAAAGAACTCTCATTAGGTTTCGCATCTATTTACAGCAAGAAATCTTTTCCTGTTTATGCAACATAGTAACTTAACCCGAAACAATGGGGAAAAAAGTGAAGAAAATTACTCAATAACATTTCATCCATCTATAACAGATTTTTGCACAGATGAAATGCCACAAACCATTAATGAGAAGTACGTAGTCACCCTGGGTCCCTGACTTCACATTCGAATGTACCACAAATCAGCAAGGAATTTCTACATGCACTCAGTAGTCTTGCAGTAAAAAGAGGAAACTCGCATGTTTAGCAATCCCAAAGTCAGCAAGTTTGACTATCCCAGATGCATCCACAAATAAGTTAGCTCCCTTTAAATCCTTGCGCAAGCCAAAGAGTTTTAACAGGTCTGTAGGCACAAAGAAGAAGGTCCAATCGTCCTAATCCAATATGCAAGTCATCTCACCATGCTTGATCGATGGTTTAGAATTACCTATGTATGGAGTTGTTAACATGCAGGGAAGCCAATCCAGTCACAATATGGTGGGCGAAAGTGCAGACAACTAATTCTGTTAGGGTCCCAAGACACTCTTGGATACACTTGTCTATCAAACCGTGATGTGCATATATTCTAGGTATATGTTAAGTTGATCCTCAACCTAAGTATGTATGAATATCTTGGAATTTTGTGAGTCAAATTATGAATGCCTGTTGAGCTGGGATGTGTAGATGCCATGGAAAGGTGACTCGCAATTTCACTGCCATAATACTACAGAATGATCGGATGTCTAAGCTGGCTAAGTACTTGAATTTCCTGCAGTAGCAAAGCAATTAATTACTTGGAAATGATAAAAGAAAGTTTCCCAGCATATTTAGATCAGATGAGAAGATAGATTGGATAGCATAACAAAAACATTACCTGCTTTAACTGCCTTATGCACTCGGCTGAATTTGGATCATTAGGCAATAGCTCAAACTCCTTCAATGCACATAGAGATCTCGTTTCTCCGTCACTTATTATGTCAAAGTTCAGCTGACCGGATATCTAAGAAAATGGAACATGTCGAAGTTGCCCAGAGCTAACTTACTGGTTGCTTGCAATGTAAACACTTCTGAAAGTGCCATGTCCAATAAGCTGGCTTTTTTTTGCCGTTGACTTGCTAGTGGTTTCGGCAACTTGAGCTGAAGATGTAGGGTTCTCCATCTATCCACGACTTTGAGGCATTCAAAGAGGTGTGATAACTGTGCAATTCTTTCTTCTTGGTCTTTTTACATTTTAACTCAAAGTGAGGCTGAGGTGAAATTTTACAACAAAGTGTGAAAAGAAAACTTCCCGCCTATGTTTCCAGAGATGATACAAGTACTAAGCAGATCAAGTATTCTATACCCGATAGCTTAATGTCAAAACAAATTTAATCAGGTCATGTTGCTCGATCCAAAAGAGTGAAGCAGCATATGTGGCACAACATTTTTGATTGACAAGTTACAGCAATATCATATTTGAAATCCTTTCTAAACACAAACACATTAAAGGTAGTGCTGCCCAAAATTCTCTCTTTTCTTAGAAAGCTAATATTCCAGAAGATCAATCCATAATAATAAAGTGTCCTTTCGGGTTGTAAGACAAGTTAGGAAATGACTCGCTAGTCCCCCTGGCTTCCAAATATTGTGATCCGTTGTTTTTTGACTAACCTAAAATATCAACCAGATTTGCGATCGGATTCAAAATACACAGCATGGCCACACGAAAGAAAGTCAATTCATATGGCAACTTGAGTCGAGTTTGCAGCAAATCATGGTCGAGCAGTGGCTTTCTTTCACGAGCAGAGTTGTGGGAGATCCTTTCCTTGGCTTTGACAGTTTGCAAAAGGCCATTGTTAGAGCTGATGACTATATAGACGTAAAAGCTATATCTTTTAAGGACTTTAAGAAGTGAAGCAATTGTATATCAAATAAACTCATTAACCTATAGCATTTGAGGACACTGTCTCTCCCACCAACAAGGCATTCCATCCTTGGCGTGTTCCCCTTTTCGGAGATAAGGTTGAAGAATAGCCCGAGCATCGGGATGATCCCATATCGCCGTCTTCCACTTTTCCTCATCTTCCACCCAAGTATGCGGAAGCTCCTCAATTTCATGTAATCGCAGCTTGCAAAGGAACCCCCCGCTTCTGGGCATTCGACACTAATTCATGGAATAAAAGCCTTTTATTGGGACTTCGCATATGCTCTTCACCAAGTAAAGACCGTAGACCCAAGAACTTCAGCTTTGGAGAGAAATTGAAGGTGGATGGATGAAGAGGCGTTGTTTCAGGAGTCATCGTGCTTCCTTCTTGACCTTGTCCCGCTCCACTAAGGGGGTGCCATGACAAAATTCTACTGTTCTAGAAATAGTTTCTAACGTAAAATAGATTTTTCTATTTCTATTTCTAGAAAATTTCTAAGCAAAATAACCGTTTGATAACGACACAAAATTTCTACTCTAAAAAATAGAAATTTGTTTGATAACAATACAAAAATTTCTTCCTTTGACGCACTAGAACGGCACGGCGATGACACCACGGCATCTTTAATATAAAAATAAAAATAAAAATAAAAAAAAAAAAAAAAAAATAAAGAAAAATAAAATAAAATAAATCATAAAAAATAAAATAAGAATATCATTTTTTTTTAAAAAAAAAAATATCATTAAAAATAAATTTATTTTATTTATTTTATTTATTCTATTTTATTTTATTTTACGAATAAATTTATTTTAAAATGAATAAAATTAAAATTAAAAATAAATTTATTTGGCAAAACACTCAAGACAAATAAAAATAAATTTATTAAATTTATGATGAATAAAAATAAATTATTTTAAATAAATTAAATAAATTTATTTTTAATAAACTAAAAATAAAAATGATAAATAAAATAATTTATTTATTTTTAGTTTATTTTAATAAATTTATTTTTATTTTTAAATGAATAAAATGAATATTTTTATTTTTATTTTTAATAATATGATATTTAATTAAATTTATTTTTAATAAATAAATTTATTTCGATTAAATTTATTTATTAAAAAATAAAAATAATATTTATAATAAAAATTTAAAATAAAAATGAATAAATGATATTTTTATAATAATTTTTATTTTTAAAATGAGGGAGGAGTCACCGAAATTAGGGTGAGAGTTTTGTGGAGAAATAATTTCTGATTTCTTTTAAATCGAAATGAAAAAATAATTTCGATTTCCAAACCACTTCTAACAGAATGTAAATCTATTCCAAAAATGAAAAACGGAATGGATTTATTAACGGGTTCTGTAAATTTGGTCCGGAACAGAAAAAATTGTTTATGGAACGAATTGGAAGTTATCATGCACCCCTAATCATCTCCACCATTCCATTGCACCATACAATCTCGATACATTGAAGATTTGAGAAGATGGAGCAGCTTCACTCATGCGAAAACAGCTTTCTCATGTTATGGCAGTGCCATACGTCAAGAGATTCGAGAGAAATCCCTTCAACGGCAAGTGTGGGGAGGACCTCTGATTATCTCCTCCATCTTTCACACAGCTAACTTCGATTCTTCTCAGATTAGGGAAGTGGGGTATCCACTGCATTCCACTGCCCCCTCTTCATTTTACCCCAGGTGCCGAACATAAATCCATTCTAGACTAGGGAAAACGGGAGCTGGATGTGGTGGTGGGGATGTAATTGCTGCTATTATCCCCACCATTTCCTTACATCTATAAATTACAATCCTCGTAGATGCGGAAGGTTGGCTTTAGACCCATGCCCAAAGAGATACTGCCAGTTTGGACATCGCCACATTTCCAAAACCCTAAAGGCTCGAGAGAAGGGTAGGGGCTGCGGAGGGAGTCATGGATGTCGATTACTTCTTCATCTTGTCCTCCATAGAGCACTCTTAAGTTTTCGAATCTCTTTTATTTCTAGCTCCTCAAGGTATTCAAGGGGGACCCATGCTAGACAAATTTGTCATACTATTGCATTTTATCGTTGTCAAAACCCCACCCCCCAAAAAAGCATGACCCTCCCAAACGTGGACTCTCCTCCCAAATTCCCCAAGTGTCATCACTTACAGAAGTAAACATTGATTTGTTTAGGTCCACGCCGAGTTTGTAATAGCGAGGGCTATCACTCTGCTCAATAAACCTCACACACTTGTTGAAATCATCTACATTTTTAAGGGAGCATCCAAATTCCTCCAATGCCCCCCAATTTTGTAACGTCTTCTTCTTTTACGCTGAAACTTTAAGACATTGCAAGTTTAGTAAACGGTCCAAATGTTCCTTCGGGCAATCCCTCAATACATGTAAAGGTAAGGTCAAGGTATCTCTGTTCACCAACTTTTCCAGACTCTCGAGCGCTTTTTAAGATTACCACAAACCACTAGCGTCCAACTTTCTTAAAGATGTGAGCTTCCTAGATATGAATATAGCTAAAAGCACACACCTTTGAGTAATAGTGCTCTCAAGTTTACCAATTCTTAGATGGAATTTGAAGTTCTCTTAGAGAACATTCACTCAGGTTTAGAACCTTTAGCCCCCATAGTTGATTGAAGAAAAATTAGGATGACCACATTATACTTTAAGATACTATTCAGTAGTAAAGTTGATAGTTTAGGGTACTTGGTGACATGTTCAACGGGAATTTCACTAATTTCGCTTTCCATCGAGAAACTTTCAAAAACATCTATCCAATATTCCTCTAGTGGAACCCTCCTCAACCTCTTTTCCTGCTTTTACAATGGAAGTTGTACTCATGATATGCAATGCCATGTCTCTAATCAAATCATGCATTTTCATCGTGTGCCCATGATCTTCCAATAGGCAAACATTTCCAAGTTTGCTCAATATGGTGAGGCCTCTATCATATTGCTCCTTCCTCGACATTCAATCCACCAATCAATCCTTGGTCGATAAAGAATTCTATCAACTCGAACTTATCGATCAACTTATCTTATAGATAAAGTGCACAAGATAAGAAACACTATTGGGCATTAGATTACCAAGGCGATCATAACTAAATTTCAGATTCATTAAGACCTTCTCCATACATGTTTGCCCCATACTTGATTCTTTCAATTTCACTAGGGAATCCCTCCATTCAAACACATTGGTCACTCCTCTCATGCTTCTTGCCATCGTGATGAGTCCAAGCGGCAAGCCTTCACATTCTTTTTAACAATGGAGTCCATAACTACTTCGTTTCCAAATTAAGGTCTACTTTGGATCCAAGCTCCTCCAAAATAAACTCTTGGCTTCTTTATGAGATAGAGGTTCACTTTTATATTCTCGTTGACAAAGCATCGCGGCATACATCATAGGATTGAGTGGTTAAGACCAACTTAATTCACTGACCAAAAAAAAGACCAACTTAATTCCATTTGCTCCAACGGGGATCCCCATCTCTTCAAGATTGAAATATTCCCACACATCATCGAGGATTATTATAGACTTCCCTATTTTTGTTAAACAATCGGACAACATTGCCGCTCCTTGCCTCACGTCCTTTTTTGTGGTGTGCCCAAATTTAGTTTCTTCCAAATGTCCTCCTGTAACTTTTGTGCATTAAAATCTTGTGACACAGTGACCCACAACACATTGACATAGTTTGCTTTTGTAATGAGTATGTTATGTATATGTGTTAGAACTAGTACGAGCACCTAGAGGGGGGTGAATAGGTGATTAAAGTGATTTTTATAAAATGTAACAGAATATATAGAATTTTTATTGGATGTCAAACTAAGAGATTGAAAAACAATAATTGATGTATGAGAAAGCGATGTAAAGTAAAAGGATTAGGGATAGAGAATCAAGACTCCAAGTTTGTAGTGGTTCGGCAGACCAAGCCTACGTCCACTCTCCTTACATGTAAATCTCAGTATATATGGATCATAATAGGTTAGGATAAAGATAATGAAAGTTGTCTGTGCAGTCTGCATCCTGAAAATAAGTTAGTCTGTACAGATATTTATCAGGTTACCTTTATCTAATTTAATAAGCTTAAAGTACTGCAATAATAAGCAAGCAATCCAAAGTTCAAAAAACCAAACAAAAGATAAAGTCAATCTACAGCCACATAAAAATATTGAATCCAAAGTATGTTCAAAGTTAAGTTGGAAAAAAAAATCTGCAAAAACTTCTCCCCCTTTTTGTCGGCATAAAAAGGTGAAAAGTCAAGATGCTCGAGGAAAACAAACAAGCTGAAAATCTCACATTGACTTGACAATGTCCTCTAGCTTCTTCAAATCCTCCCTACGATTTTGTGCGGAGGCTGTGCCTTTGGCGGTTACTGAATGCGAAGATGAATATTTTGAATTTGATCTTGCAAGGAGATGGACACGATTCTCATTAACGAGTCTGAAATTCATCCTAAAGCATAGACTTGACCTTTGAACTCAAAGAATTTCAAGAAGTCTTCCAAAGTCTCTGATTGTTCGGTCTGGATGCTTGCATCGGTATGGTCGGATTGTGGAGTAAAGCCGGTGGAACGAATATCGGCGGAAGATCAACATTTTGGGATGTTGCCTCAAGATCTTCCTCGGGGAAATTGAGAGGCATGGACATCCCTGCACCAAACGGGAAAACGGCCCGACACTTGCACTAGTAAAAGTTAAAGAGGAATACTTTCTCTTGGAACATCTCCCCCTATTCGGTGCCGTACGGTAGAGAGAAGTATTCTTCTTTGAGATGCTTCTTGATGTCAAGATGTTCTTGATCCTCCTTTTTACGCTGGAGAATCTTCCACGACCTTCTTACGCATGTTGTTCTTCGGCTATATCGTGAGCCCAGATGCATTTTGGTTGTGTCTTCTTCTTCTTCATGCATGCATGGATTCCTTCTCTGATTCCTTTTCTCGGTTTCTTCTTCAACTTGATGTTCTTCTGTGACTCGGGAACAAGATCTTTGGAAACAAAAGTAGAGATAGGAATGTCATCCCTCATCATCTTCATCTTGCAAGATGATTACTCGCCTTCTCTTGGTAGGAGCAGTCATGGGATCTTTTCCTTTTCTCTTTCAGCCGAGAATGAGTCTTGTTTGGCTTTGTGGGGGTTTTCTCATTCAACCGCTTTAACTTCTTGCTAAGTTCTTTCGGACGCATCTTTGTAATCATTTTCAGCTCAATTACCATTTGATCAATGGTTCTCACACCGAGAATGTTGGGAAGGCTGAATATTCAAATGTAGAATAAACGAGAGATGAGAGCAAAATAAGGAAGTTTGCCCTTGTCCCTTTGCCATGGACCTATACATGTGGAAACATGATGGTATGAGGCAAGGAGAAGGCTTTTATGCCGATCTTGATGGCGTAACGTCAATTTGCTTCAAAAATGGAGACATCTGTCTTCGATGTTGACTTGGAGTGCAGAGATAGTTAATCACAATCTTATGAAGCAGTGTTTGATGCACTCATCCTCGAGATGGGAGAGAGGCGTCCCTTCTGCAATTCTATCTTTTGTAAGCTCAAGGTTGCATGGCTATGGGACACAAAAATAGATTGGAAAGCTCCTCTTTCTACACCAATAATGTCAGCAAGAGTATACGTGTCAACCACATACTCCCTTATCTCTCTGCTTGAATGAAAAGCCGTTTGCATCAAGAAAACTAAGATTGGAGTAGAAATAAGCGGTCGGTTCAGAATGAGCAATCTCACTCTCGGTCTAGAATCGATCAAGTTGAAGTCTCTCAAACTTCTCTCTCTCGGATTGATGTTTTAGCAGTCGAGAAAAATCAAAGTCCACAGTTCTTGGGTTCAACCCCACGATTGACAACTTAGAATAAACCTTCTTATGTTCCTCAAATAGAAAACAATTCTTCCCTCTTTCCTCGAAGATTTGTATACACCCATTCTTGGCTTAAAATGCATGAACATTTTCTCATCATCATCTTTCCTTGGTGATTTACATTACCAAATCGTGGATCACTTGGAAAGTTAGCAAAGTCTTTTCTTTGTTCAATGAGGAACAACACCCGAATGTTCCATCACACTTAGAAAATGAGTCTCATTCTTATAGCCCATTTTCTTTTAAAAACTCGTCAATAAACGTCATTACGGAGACCCCCTTCTTTCGGAGCAAAGTAAAGCTTGTAAATAAATCTTTGGCTTAAAAAGTCTTCTTTGGTTCTACATCCCCTCGATGATGTTTTCCTCACGCATGTTGAGGGTTACGATCATGTGATCTAGCGGGAGAAGAAGTGCGCTATTGAGAATGTTGATGCACTGTCCACTTGGAGAGTCTCACTTCTTTGGTAAGATCAAAGTGCGTAGGCCCCTCACGCAAACCTTGTGGTCCCCAGCTATTCGGATGATTTTCTTTGATGCGACATTGTTATTGTCTTTGAGAGAATTTTCACACTCGTATTGCAGAGAAGGTGAGAACTTGAAGAGTTGAACTTTCAAAGAAAATCTCAAAAGAATAAAAATTTGTGCTCTAGGGTTTTAGGTAAAATGAGAAGAGGAAGAAGAAGCGTATAAAAAGGCAAACAATACGGGGGGTATATGAAGCGTCACAAAGGAAAAAAATAAAATGCCTTTTCAAAATAACTGCCTTTTAAACAAATGGGTAACCATCTTTTCAAAAAAGATAACTGCCTTAATAATATCAATTAGAGATTAAACGGATCTTACCTTTTCGAGAAGTCGGTTTAAACATATAAATGTACGTAATTGAAATAACTTACAATCGTAACCAGTTTTCTAAGTAAGGAACTTTTGAGTCAGTCCTTTTGATTTAGTTTTTAGTTTGACTTCAACAATCTTCAAGAGATAAAATGTTGAGTCTTGAGCAGATAGACTCAAATAAACTTTTCTCAAGCGGCTTTGTGAAAATTTATGCCCAGTTGATTCTTTGAGTCGATAAAAGCTGTATCAAGACTTCTCTATTACGAACATGATCTCTTATAAAATGATGTCGAATCTCAATATGTTTTGCTCTTGAGTGAAGAATAGGATTCTTTGTCGGATTGATTACTGCTTGGTATTGTCACATTTGATCTCGGTACACGAGTCTTCGATACCAAAGTCTTGTAGTTGTTGTTTTTATCCAAAGTATTTGAGAACGGCAACTTCCAAGAGCTACATATTACGCTTCGATTTGTTGAAGAGCTACGGTACTTTGCTTCCTTGAAAACCAAGATACTGCCCTATTACCGAGTAATTGACAAGTGCCAGAAGTGCTTTTTCTATCAATTTTGCAACCTGCAAAATCTGCGTCTTAATATCCAAGAAGAGTAAAGTCTCCTTCTTTGGGATTCCATAGACCAAGCTTAGTAGTAGTTGCAACATATTTAATTATACGTTTAGCAGCACTTAGATGAGATTCTTTGGGATCCCGATTGAAACCTAGCACAAATGCAAACACTAAATAATATGTCAGGTCTTGATGCAATAAGATAAAGAAGTGAACCAATGATACTCTGTATAGTTTTGGTCGACTTTCTTTTCCTCCTTCATCTTTGTTTAGCTTCGAAGAATTTGACATTGGTATGTCGGTCTTTTTGCAATTCTCACACCGAACTTTTTAAAAAGTTCTTTTGCATATTTTTTCTTGATGAATAAAGATTCATTTTTTTCAGTTGTTTCACTTGTAAACCAAGGAAGAAGGATAGTTCACCCATCATGCTCATCTCGAATTCATCCTGCATAGACTTGAAAAATTTCTTGCACAAGGTCTCATTAGATGATTCAAATATAATATCATCGACATAAATTTGAACAAGTAAAAAGCTTTTACCTTCCTTTTTAATGAATAATGTAGTATCTACCTTTCCTTTAGTGAAACCACTTTGAATTAAAAAATTACTTAACCTTTCATACCAAGCTCGAGGAGCTTGTTTTAATCCATATAAAACCTTCTTCAGTCTGAACACTGAGTCTGGTTTCTTTGAATCTTCAAATCCAGGAGGTTATTCCATAGACTTCTTCTTGGATAAATCCATTCAGGAATGCGCTTTTGACGTCCATTTGGAATACCCAGAAATTCTTATAGCATGCAAAAGCAAGTAATAATCTAATTGCTTCTAACCTTGCTACAGGAGCGTAAGTCTCATCATAGTCTATCCCTTCTTCTTGCGTGTATCCTTTAGCCACGAGTCTTGCTTTGTTTCTTGTCACTTTGCCTTTTTCATCGACTTTGTTCTAAAAACCCATTTAGCTCCAATAACAGATTTACCTTTTGGTTTAGGAGTTAATTCCCAAACGTCGTTAATGCTAAATTGTCCCGAGTTCTTCTTGCATTGCTTCAATCCAACTTTCATCGGCTAAGGCTTCTTCGATATTTTTGGGTTCTATTTCGAAATAGCGCCACAGCACTAGACTCTTCTCGCCTTTTGGATCTTGTTTGAATTCCCTCATTAACGTTTCCAATAATGAGTTCTTGGGATGACTAGACTTGTGCTTCCAATTCTTGGACAGTCGATAGGTTGTTGATCTTTTTCTTGAGTTGATTCTTCATCAACAACTTGTTGTACTACTTGGATTTTGAGCGCACTCCAAGGGAGATAGACCTCGTAGAGTACGGAGACAAATTCTGATTCTTGATCTAAATTGGCTGAATTTGTGGAGAGTCTTGAAATTTAACATTCATTGATTCTTCCTGTCCGAATCTTTTGTTGAATACTCGTAGGCTTTGCTTTGCGGTTGAGTAACCAAAAAAGAATCCTTCATCCGATTTTTCTTCAAACTTACCAACTCGATCATTTGCATTTTTCAGAATAAAGCATTTACAACCAAATACTTGAAAATATGAAACAATTGGTTTCTTACCTTTAAAAATTTCATAAGGTGTTTTCTCAATAATTGGCCTTAAAAATACTCTGTTAATAATATAGCAGTAGTGGAAGCTTGACTTGACCCAAATCGTGAAGAAATATTACTTTCAATTAAAGAGTCATTGCCATTTCTTGTAAAGACCTATTCTTCCTTTCACAACCTCATTACTGTTATGAAGTGTATATGGAGAGGAGAATTTATACTGAAAACGATTCATCACAAAATTTCAAACTCACCTTCATGGTAAATGCAGAATGCTTAAAATAGTGTGACCTTTTTCATTCTGCACTTTCTTAGCAAATTTTGAAAAGTGAGAAAGTCTCGGACTTACTTGTAAGAAAGTAGACCCAAGTAAATCGTGAATAATCATCCACTATTACTAGGCGAGAACCTTTTCCACCAATGCTTTGAGTTCTTGTGGGTCCAAACAGATCCATATGCGAAGTTGCGGTACACGATTAGTGGAAACTTTATTTATTGGTTTAAAGAATTTCTAACCTGTTTTCCAGTACGCATGGTGTGCATAGATCAGGACTTTAGGTAATTGAGAATAGGTAATCCTCGAACAAGCTTCTTGGAAGAGATTTTGGCAATTTGCTTCATGTTGGTATGGCCAAGCTTTACATTGCCATAGATTAGCTTCATCTTGTACGATATCAAGCATTGTGATCTTTCTTGATTCACATCCGGAAGATAGATATTTCCATGTCTACGTCCGGTAAAAGATTGAGTGAAGTCTTCTTTGATTCCCGAGCACGTTCCTTCCTGAAAATTGATCTTGAATCCAGTATCGCACAATTGGCTTATGCTAAGCAAATTGTAATTTAATCCTTCCACTAAGGAGACATTATTGATTGATAGACTTCCAATTTTACTGTACAGTGACCAATAATCCTTCCTTTGTTGTTACCACAAAAATAGACTTTTCCTCCATCTATTTGGACAAGTTTTATGAAGCAACCTAAATCTTACGTCATATGTCTTGAGCAGCCACTATTTAGATACCATTTAATCTTCCTTTTGATAGTGACCTGCAATTAAGAAAAAATTCAAGCTTTCTTTGGTACCCATATCATCTTGGGTCTAGAAGAGTTAGAGCAGTAAACAGTCTTTGCCCAATCCTTTTAACAGGTCTCCAAACCAAATGGCATTCTTTCTCAAAATGTTACGAGCCTTGACACTTTGAACATTTTAGAGCATTTCGGCCAACAGGTTTTTACAAAGACTTTCTGAAAATGATTTTTATAAACAACTTTTGTTGGTCTTTGTTTGATTCTTTCCTTCACCTTTGGGAAATCAATTAGTGGAATAGTTTGAAGTCATACCGAGACCTAATTTGTCAAAGTAGGGTTTTGTATCGAAAGAATCTTATCCAATTTTTCAGAACCATTTGAAAACCTTTTTGATATGTTTAAAATATCATTTTTCAAATGAGTATTTTCTTTGGAAATAGAGTATGAGTTTTCTTTCAAGATAGTAAAGTTCTTATCTAACTTTTCAAACTTTTCTTTCCAAAATTTTTCCTGTTGCTTCAATGTAGAATTCTCCCTTTTAATTCGGAGATCCTCTTAAGAGAGGTTTTGAACCAAGACATAGTTCATCAATATATCTCGAAACTTTGACAGGAATTTTTTAGATTACTAACCTCAAGCTCACATGCGAGTTTGTATCTATCTCAAGGTGAGTGAATCAGATTTTTCCATTAAACAAATTTGGCATAATCATCATCACTTTCCTCACATTCGGTATCACTCCAAGTCTCTGCTTTGAGTGCCTTTACGTATTTCTCGGCCTTTCCTTTCATTTTCCTTAACAAGGAGGGGACGGTTAGGTACGATGTGTCCCTTTTCTTACATTCAAAGGAAGTCACTTCTTTGTTGGAATCATCTTCCTCGGTTGATTTGTTCTGAAACCTTTATGAGCTTTGTTTCTTCCAATTGAATTTTCTTCCCATTCTGTTTAGCTTTCTGAATCTCTTTATCATGAGTGCCGTTCTTCATCATCTAGATCTTCTTCGGGTCTTCTTCGTAGCATCAGAATAGTCATTAGACTTTAAGGCAATAGATTTCTTACCTTTTGAATCTTCTTCTTCGTTGGTGTGCTCTACTTCGTAAGGACCGAAGAGTTCCAATCAATTCGTCTACAGAGAGTGGTGCAATCCTTTGTGTTTCCCTTATTGAAGTCTTTATATAATTCCGAGTCTTTAGAGAGTCCACCTTGATGAGTTTGTTGACCTTCATATGTCTTGAGATTGGTTGTCCCCGATATTCTAGACCATTCACAATTTTAGTAAAAACGGCTAAACATGTCGGTTATTGATTCTCTTGATCTCATCTTGAAAACTTCATATTGTCCCAAAAGAATATTGATCATTGTCTCTTTCACTCGATCAGTTCCTTCATAGGTAATGTGAAGTCTATCCTAGACTTCTTTTGCTGTATCACAAGAGGATATTCTGTTATACTCAATAGAGGATAAAGCACAATATAAGAAATAAATGGCTTTAGCATCAAGAGTTTGTCTCTTGGTTATTTCTTCTTGAGTCATCTCGGTAGGAGCAGCAACTTCTTTTCCTCTCTCTGATTCTGATGCAGCAGTAGGAATGATTCCTTTGTCTACCACTTCCCATTCCAAGGGATCTTTCGATCTTAGGAATGCTTTCATCTTGTTTTTCCATATGCTGTAGTCTTTTCCATCAAAGTATGGAGTCCAGTGTTGCTTTGACCTTCAACCAACCCTGTAGGCAACATACTAGCCATAGATCTTTAACTCAGAAGTAAAAAACACTTCTAATAAATGAGTACACAAGCTCTGATACGAATTGTTAGAACTAGTACGAGCACCTAGAGGGGGGTGAATAGGTGATTAAAATGATTTTTATAAAATGTAACAGAATATATAGACTTTTTATTAGATGTTAGACTAAGAGATTGAAAAACAATAATTGATGTATGAGAAAGCGATGTAAAGTAAAAGGATTAGGGATAGAGAATCAAGACTCCAAGTTTATAGTGGTTCGGCTTAGACCAAGCCTACGTCCACTCTCCCGCACGGACAGCCCAGCATTTTGGATTTCACTAAGAATCAAAAAGAGAATTTACGGAGTCTCACGCCCTTAATTCCCACGGTGTAGAGACTCTACTACACTTCCTCAAGGTCTCACCAAACTTCAGTCTCTCTTTTGATTACAAGTATAGCTCGAAGAATAAGATTACAAAATAACAAAGAGATTCGAGACTTTGAAATTCTTCTATCTCGCACTCTTGAACAACTTGAGCGTCTCCCTTAAATACTTCTTCATGCCTTCATTACCGTTGGCACCTTCCAAAGAAGTTCTTCCAATCAACCCGTTGGACGGAATCAATTTTAAAGAGATCTCGAGCTCTTCAAGGAAAATGACGATAGCCCATCAATCATGTTCGCCCATACAATCAGGATCTTGGTTTCCATAAGTAGAACCTTCCAAGTATAAATTGCGGATCTAGAGAATCTAGATTATTCGAATACGAATAGAAGATCTTGAAGTGCTAATTCCAGTCATGAGATATTCCTTAACCGTTGGAGTCAGAAACCATATTTGAAATAATCGAATAGAACGTTTAACTTCGTCGGTCCGGGAAATTGTCCATGTGAGTAGACTTTAAAACTTGAGTGCGGAGGTCTTCGAGACTTTGCCGCAGAGTACGCAAGTCTTCGAGACTAGACCGATGGAAATGTTTTGTCGACTTCAAAATACCTTAAGTGGATTTTTCTAACAATGTGCACCATAGTAGTTGTTTTACCAACACCCCCCATCCCATAAATGCCTAATCGGGATACTTGATTCTCTGCTAGACACTCCAAAATCTTTGTAATATTTCTCTGAAATGCCTCTGCCACCATCTTTCCTTCTAACAATTTGCGACGGTAGTCTCCATTGCCTCAAATAGTCCATTTGGGAAATTGCCATGTCTCATAAGGTCTTCTACTTCTTGCGTCACCGTAACCACCTGTTGATATGGTGGCAAACAATCCTCACTTGCTGCCTCGGTACAAGGAAATCATTTCTAAGCTTACCCACAGCTGCCAACCAATTCATAGCTTCCATTATCGGCTTCTTTAGTGATAGAGATGCACCATATTCTAACTCATTTCTTATGTAATGTTCTCTGCTATAAAGTCATTTTAGTTTTCTTTTCAAAGCCGCACTCTTTTCAAAGTTTATGCGTGTTTGTATGACTCGTCAATGGTGCACCCTTGTTCATATCTAATTCTGCAGTTAAATCCATCTGTCTCATTAAAGCATTCTTGCTTCTCCTAATAACGTAACATGGTGATAAATACATAAGGATTCATTTAGATAAATAACCATGTACTTGGTGATGACAATGGGCCTATCCGGCCTGTTCCACAACGTGGAATTCGAGGAGGTGAAGGAGCATTATTTGGAGCTTGATGTGGAACGCTCTGATGTTAAGGGGGCACCGGAGCTGGTTGCATTAAAATATTGGAGTGTCCATGCATACAGGTAAAACAACATAGATCTTGGTCACAAAAAAATCCACAATGAAAATCAACATGCACATAAGTTTAATATTTTGATGAAAGAAACTATGCGGTAAAGTAAGTGATGTCGAACATATATAACATGCAATGATACCATGGTAATTGAGAAAATATTAGATATGGAAATAGATGAATTCAAGTTATACCAAAGAGGGTTAATAACACAAAGAAGGATCACTTCAGCAATGAAAGCATCAATGCTCACTCGAGTTAGAATACCTATGATTAACTTGGAATGACAATATCTATTTAGGTAAATCAAGGCGTCCCTTGTGATGGTGATAGGCCAGCCATATTTGCTCCAATCTCCAGAACTTGCAAATTGACAAGTGTTGCCTCGGTGTGAGGGCAGTGCACATTGCAACATTTCTATTCCGGAAACTATTTCTTTTCAAAAATAATATTTTTTTCTATTTCTACTTCGGGGAACAATTTCTGAGTAAAATAAGGTGTTTGGTAATTATACAAAATTTCTATTCTTGGAATAGAAAAAGAATAGAAATGCATTTGGTAAAAATTTATAATTTTTATATTTATTTGTTTTTCTTCTTACTCACGGACCGCCGACCGTCGCTGCACGACTACGTACGACCGCCGCACGACCAATGCCACGGTTGGTTGCCGCCACGCGGGATTGCCACCCACAACCCACTAGCCACGAGGAAGGCGGTGGTTGGTGAGTGTGCTTGTGCAGCCGATCTGGCGGCAGCGTCGCGGCTGTGGCGGCGGCGGTGATTGTACGGTGGTTGGCAACGGCAGGCTGTCGACGGACGATGGCGGTCGTCGACCGGTGGGTTGTGGGCGGCGGCTGGTGGGCTACGGGCGGCAACAATCGTCAGCGGCGGTTCGACCCCGGTCGGCTGCTAACGGTGGCTGCGGGCGGCGGGAGGTGGCAAATGGTTAGCAAGCGGTTGGCGGTGGCTGCAACAAGGAAGAAGAACAAAAGAAAAATAGAAAAAAAATTATTTCTAGAAATTATTCCCGGAAACAAGAAGCTATTTTTTTTTTTTTGTTTTTATTTCTATTCCAAATCTATTCCCAGCCATTTTTCTATTCCACGGAATAGAAAAATAAGTTAAGCTGTTACCAAATAGATTTCTGTTTTTTTTTTTTTTTTTTTTTTTTTTCGGGGAACAAAAGTATAGAAATCGGGAAAAATAGAAACGTTACCATGTAGGCCCTAATAGGATGTGATGCGGTTACGGGACATATTCCCCTCAAATCTCACGGGAAACAAACTGGTTTCAGTTCCACATTCTTCATTGCAACTTGGAAGTGGTTGGTTAGAATGCGGGACGGTGTTGGGTACACTTGTTACACTAGGTATACGTGGCTGATTGCAATCCAGATTTGAATTACCTACACCAAGTAATTGATCATACGGGAATGATGATGCCCTTGCTGGTGCACCTTTCGGCATCACTAATTTATAAGCCATAACTTCATGCGGTAGACTTTGATCGAAACATTCTTAGTCACCATGACAAAGCAACATGGGATTAACAAGAGACCACGTGAATGATAAATATAATATGAATTCTGTTAATAAGTGTCCTAGCAACAATTAAACACCCAATCAAGAAAATTTTGTAATTACCAATGCATTGTCTCTCTTGTATTACGTGAAATCAATGCATTGAGAAGAAAAATATTTCCTTAGTAAGTATACTAAACAAATGTGATGGGGGCAGGTCAACGAGACCCATTTAATAGATCGATAGTATTATACCTTTCGATGTTGATGGGCCGGTTGTATTTATGATGTCCTCGGAATCTGCGAAGGGGAATTCCATGGCTCAATAATGGGAGGTCTAGGCTATGATGGAATAGGTGGCTCTATGTCCATGGAATCCCGTGGAGGAGATAAATCGGTGCCACATCCCACCTTTTGTGAAAGCTACGATGTGTTTGATTAGAATCTTGGGGAGTGTTGGTTGTGGCCATGTTAGTGAGTTGGGTGTTTGATTCAATGGGACCAGGCAAAATGGAACCCTGTGACTCATTCTGAGAAGTGTTAGTGAGGAGCGGGCGGTTCTATGACAGCAATGGTGCAGTTTGATTCTATTGTGCATCTAATGTTAGAGACTGACAGCAATGAAAGTATCAATGCTCACTCGAGTTAGAATACCTATGATTAACTTGGAATGACAATATCTATTTAGGTAAATCAAGACGTCCCTTGTGATGGTGATGGGCCGACCATATTTGCTCCATTCTCAGAACTTGCAAATTGACAAGTGTTGCCTCGGTGTGAGGGCAGTGCACATTGCAACATTTCTATTCCGGGAAACTATTTCTTTTCAAAAATAATATTTTTTTCTATTTCTACTCGGGAACAATTTCTTAGTAAAATAAGGTGTTTGGTAATTATACAAAATTTCTATTCTTGGAATAGAAAAAGAATAGAAATGCATTTGGTAAAAATTTATAATTTTTATATTTATTTGTTTTTCTTCTTACTCACGGACCGCCGACCGTCGCTGCACGACTACTGTACGACCGCCGCACGACCAATGCACGACAGCTGACTGCCGCCGCAGGATTGCCACCCACAACCCACTGGCCGCAGGAAGGGGCGGTGGTTGGTGAGCTGTGGGCAGCAGTCCTGCGGTGGCGATCGGCGGCTGTGAAGCGGCAGGCGGTGATCGTACGGTGGTTGGCGGCGGCGAGCTGCCCGGCGGAAGATGGCGGTCGTCGACCGGTGGGTTGTGGGCGGCGGCTGGTGGGCTACGGGCGGCAACAATCGTCAGCGCGTTGCCGACGGTCGGCTGCAACGGTGGCTGCGGGCGGCGGGGAGGTGGCAAATGGTTAGCAAGCGGTTGGCGGTGGCTGCAACAAGGAAGAAGAACAAAGAAAAATAGAAAAGAAAAAAACATTATTTCTAGAAATTATTCTCGGGAACAAGAAGCTATTTTTTTGTTTTTTTATTTCTATTCCAAATCTATTCCCCAACCATTTTTTATTCCACGGAATAGAAAAATAAGTTAGCGTTACCAAATAGATTTCTGTTTTTTTTTTTTTTTTTTGGTTACGGGAACAAAAGTATAGAAATCGGGAAAAATAGAAACGTTACCATGTAGGCCCTAATAGGATGTGATGCGGTTACGGGACATATTCCCCTCAAATCTCACGGGGAAACAATGGTTTCGGTTCCACATTCTTCATTGCAACTTGGAAGTGGTTGGTTAGAATGCGGGACGGTGTTGGGTTACACTTGTTACACTAGGTATACGTGGCTGATTGCAATCCAGATTTGAATTACCTACACCAAGTAATTGATCATACGGGAATGATGATGCCCTTGCCGGTGCACCTTTCGGCATCACTAATTTATAAGCCATAACTTCATGCGGTAGACTTTGATCGAAACATTCTTAGTCACCATGACAAAGCAACATGGGATTTACAAGAGACCACGTGAATGATAAATATAATATGAATTCTGTTAATAAGTGTCCTAGCAACAATTAAACACCCAATCAAGAAAATTTTGTAATTACCAATGCATTGTCTCTCTTGTATTACATGAAATCAATTCATTGAGAAGAAAAATATTTCCTTAGTAAGTATACTAAACAAATGTGATGGGGTAGGTCAACGAGACCCATTTAATAGATCGATAGTATTATACCTTTCGATGTTGATGGGCGAGTTGTATTTATGATGTCCTCTGGAATCTGCGAAGGGGAATTCCATGGCTCAATAATGGGAGGTCTAGGCTATGATGGAATAGGTGGCTCTATGTCCATGGAATCCCGTGGAGGAGATAAATCGGTGCCACATCCACCTTTTTTGTGAAAGCTCGATGTGTTTGATTAGAATCTTTGGGGAGCGTTGGTTGTGGCCATGTTAGTGAGTTGGGTGTTTGATTCAATGGGACCAGGCAAAATGGAACCCTGTGACTCAATCTGAGAAGTGTTAGTGAGGAGCGGGCGGTTCTATGACAGCAGTGGTGCAGTTTGATTCTATTGTGCATCTAATGTTAGAGACTGACAGCAATGAAAGTATCAATGCTCACTCGAGTTAGAATACCTATGATTAACTTGGAATGACAATATCTATTTAGGTAAATCAAGACGTCCCTTGTGATGGTGATGGGCCAGCCATATTTGCTCCATTCTCCAGAACTTGCAAATTGACAAGTGTTGCCTCGGTGTGAGGGCAGTGCACATTGCAACATTTCTATTCCAGGGAAACTATTTCTTTTCAAAAATAATATTTTTTTTTCTATTTCTACTCCGGGGAACAATTTCTTAGTAAAATAAGGTGTTTGGTAATTATACAAAATTTCTATTCTTGGAATAGAAAAAGAATAGAAATGCATTTGGTAAAAATTTATAATTTTTATATTTATTTGTTTTTTCTTCTTACTCACGGACCGCCGACCGTCGCTGCACGACTACTGTACGACCGCCGCACGACCAATGCACGACAGCTGACTGCCGCCGCAGGATTGCCACCCACAACCCACTGGCCGCAGGAAGGGGCGGTGGCTGGTGAGTGTGGGCAGCGATCTGCCGCGGTGGCGATCGGCGGCGTGAAGCGGCGGCGGTGATCGTACGGTGGTTGGCAACGGCAAAGCTGCCGGCGGACGATGGCGGTCGTCGACCGGTGGGTTGTGGGCGGCGGCTGGTGGGCTACGGGCGGCAACAATCGTCACCGCGCAGTTGCCGACGGTCGGCTGCTAACGGTGGCTGCGGGCGGCAGGAGGTGGCAAATGGTTAGCAAGCAGTTGGCGGTGGCTGCAACAAGGAAGAAGAACAAAAGAAAAATAGAAAAGAAAAAAAAATATTTCTAGAAATTATTCCCGGGAACAAGAAGCTATTTTTTTTTTGTTTTTTTATTTCTATTCCAAATCTATTCCCAGCCATTTTTCTATTCCACGGAATAGAAAAATAAGTTAACGTTACCAAATAGATTTCTTTTTTTTTTTTTTTTCGTTACGGGAACAAAAGTATAGAAATCGGGAAAAATAGAAACGTTACCATGTAGGCCCTAATAGGATGTGATGCGAGTTACGGGACATATTCCCCTCAAATCTCACGGGGAAACAAGCGGTTTCAGTTCCACATTCTTCATTGCAACTTGGAAGTGGTTGGTTAGATTGAGGGACGGTGTTGGGTACACTTGTTACACTAGGTATACGTGGCTGATTGCAATCCAGATTTGAATTACCTACACCAAGTAATTGATCATACGGGAATGATGATGCCCTTGCTGGTGCACCTTTCGGCATCACTAATTTATAAGCCATAACTTCATGCGGTAGACTTTGATCTAAACATTCTTAGTCACCATGACAAAGCAACATGGGATTTACAAGAGACCACGTGAATGATAAATATAATATGAATTCTGTTAATAAGTGTCCTAGCAACAATTAAACACCCAATCAAGAAAATTTTGTAATTACCAATGCATTGTCTCTCTTGTATTACGTGAAATCAATGCATTGAGAAGAAAAATATTTCCTTAGTAAGTATACTAAACAAATGTGATGGGGCAGGTCAACGAGACCCATTTAATAGATCGATAGTATTATACCTTTCGATGTTGATAGGCCAGTTGTATTTATGATGTCCTCTGGAATATGCGAAGGGGAATTCCATGGCTCAATAATGGGAGGTCTAGGCTATGATGGAATAGGTGGCTCTATGTCCATGGAATCCCGTGGAGGAGATAAATCGGTGCCACATCCACACTGCCTGTGAAAGCTCTGATGTGTTTGATTAGAATGCTGGGGAGCGTTGGTTGTGGCCATGTTAGTGAGTTGGGTGTTTGATTCAATGGGACCAGGCAAAATGGAACCCTGTGACTCATTCTGAGAAGTGTTAGTGAGGAGCGGGCGGTTCTATGACAGCAATGGTGCAGTTTGATTCTATTGTGCATCTAATGTTAGAGACGACGACTTATATTGGGCAATGCTCACTCGAGTTAGAATACCTATGATTAACTTGGAATGACAATATCTATTTAGGTAAATCAAGACGTCCCTTGTGATGGTGATGGGAGATTTGCTCCATTCACGAGACTTGCAAATTGACAACTTGCGGTGCACCATTCCACATTTCTATTCCGGGAAACTATTTCTTTTCAAAAATAATATTTTTTTCTTATTTCTACACCGGGAACAATTTCTGAGTAAAATAAGGTGTTTGGTAATTATACAAAATTTCTATTCTTGGAATAGAAAAAGAATAGAAATGCATTTGGTAAAAATTTATAATTTTTATATTTATTTGTTTTTCTTCTTACTCCGAGTTTGTGGTGTCGAAGGAGACACCAATGCTGGTGATTGATTGCCAGACCCACCGGCCGAAGGGAAGGGGCGGTGGCTGGTGATTGATTGAGATACAGACATTAGTCGGATTGTCTTGTATTATGTGTAATCAATGCATTGAGAAGAAAAATATTTCCTTAATAAGTATACTAAACAAATGTGATGGGGCAAGTCCACGAGACCCATTTAATAGATCAATAGTATTATACCTTCCGACATTGATGGTGTTAGAGAAAACTCCTTTATTGTTTTGAAGTTGACAAAACCTTTCCAAAAGTCTAATTTGAAGACTTACAAA
The DNA here is from genome assembly GCA_014182565.1 of Eucalyptus marginata. Classification (NCBI taxonomy): domain Eukaryota; kingdom Viridiplantae; phylum Streptophyta; class Magnoliopsida; order Myrtales; family Myrtaceae; genus Eucalyptus; species Eucalyptus marginata. The sequence goes on along the minus strand of CM024590.1, from coordinate 9,700,827 downwards.
CTCAAGTGTTATAGTCTAAAGAACTCCATACTCTACTGTCAAAGTCTGAAGACCGTTAGACTTTAATCACAAAGTTTGCCCTCACTGACAGTTTCCAGACCGAAGAATGAAGACTCATCCAGATGTGGGATTATGTTCAAGAATTCGGTTCGTATGATTTTTTTGGAAGACCTTGGCTGGATATAGCATCTACTTGATTGATTATTGGATCAAGTCTGATAGAAAGATCTTTTGAAAAGCGAAATATACTTGGAAGGTTCTACTTATGGAAACTAAAGATCCCGATTGTATGGGCGAACAAGATTGACAGCTTTTATCACAAATCATTCAATGACTCGAGATCACCTTAATTGATTCTGTCCAATGGGAAGATTGGAAGAACTCCTTTGGAATGTGCCAACGATCGTGAAGGCATGGAGGAGTATTTAAGGCAGACTAGACTCTCTAGTTGTTTGGAGTGAAGTGCGTGAAAGAAAAATTTCAAAGTCTGAAGCTTTTTAGTTCTTTGCTTGCTCATTCATTGAGCTCAAAGTTGTATACAAAAGAGAGAAACTCTAGTAAAACTTCGTGAGAGATTAGGAGGAACTCTTCATTGAGGAGGTCGAGATCACAAGCTGTAAAATCTCTTTTGATTCATAGTGAAATCCAGCCAGTGGGCTGTCAGCGCGGGAGAGTGGACGTAGGGTTGATTTAAGCCGAACCACTATAAACATTGTGTTTCTATTCTCTTTTTCTAAAACTCCTTATTTTAATTCGTAGCTTTATATAACTGTTTAAAGCTGATTACGTCCTTAGTTTATTATCTTCTAATAGAAATTTACTAAGTCTTGCAAAAATTTCTATTAAACACCTATTTACCCCCTTTAGGTGTTAGTATTAACCCTTTCAATTGGTATCGAGCTTGTGTGCTCATTTTATTGAAGTGTTTTTACTTTTGAGCTAAAGATCTATGGCTAGTATTTTGGCTCCGAGGTTTGATTGAAGGCCAAAGCAACACCAGATCTCCTTATTTTGATGGAAATGAATACAGCGTGTGGAAAAACAAGATGAAGGCATTCCTAAGATTGAAAGATCCTCCTACGGAATGGGATGTAGTAGAAAAAGAATCATTCCCAAAGCTACATCAGTCTCAAAAAGAGGAAAAAAATTGCAAACGCTGGCGAAATGGCACAAGAAGAAATAACCAAGAGACAAGCTCTTGATGCTAAAGCCATCTACTCTTTATATTGTGCTTTATCTCCTACTGAGTATGACAGGATTTCATCTTGTGAAATAACCAAAGTAGTCTGGGATAGGTTGCATGTTACCTATGGAGGAACTGATCGAGTTAAAGAAACAAAAATCAATATCTTACTCGGACAGTATGAAGTCTTCAAGATGAAGTTAGGAAAATCCATCATTGACATATTTAGTCATTTTACAGAAATTGTAAACGGTTTAGCATATCAAGGACAACCAATCTCAGGACCAATGAAGGTCAATAAATTGCTGCGTGAACTCTCTAAAGACCGGAATCACGTGAAGACTTCAATAAGAGAAACCCGGAGGATCATGCCTCTTACAAGTAGACGAACTTGTAGGCACACTTAGGGGTGAGAGCGATTCCGGGTAGAACCGGGAACCGGAGAATCGTCCGGTTCGGTTCCCGGTTCTAGTTCCCGGTTGCGGAACCGGAACCGGAACCGGTTTTGGAACCGGTTAGGACTCCAAAAGCCAAAAGGAGCCCTCTCTCCCCCGCTCGACGCTCCCTATTCAGATTTCAGACCTGGAACTCTCGCCGCCGAACGCCGCTTTAAGTCTTGCCGCCGGACACCGCTCGCCCTCAAGGTCGCTGCCGTCGGATGCCGCTGGACGCCGTCACCAACGTCACTCGCGCAAACCCTCGCCGCTCGACGCTCGTCGCTGCCGTGCTTTGCCCTCGCCCGTCGCCGACGCCACTCGACTCTTGTTGCCGGGACGACGCTCACCCTCAAGACTGTCGCTGCTGGACGCCGCTGGACGCCAACCGCCGACGCCGCTCGCACGAACCCTCGCCACTCGACACCAGTCGTTGCTGGGCTCTACCTCTGCCCGTCGCCGACGCCGCTCTGTCGTGTGCCTTTTTGTTATACGAATGGAAAGTGTGATCTGGTGATTTACGCTGGTAAGGAGAATGAGAAGTCGGCATCGGGATTACTTGAACCGTTCCTTTCACATCTTAAATCCACGAAAGATCATATATCTAAAGGTGGCTACTCCATCACTCTGAGATCAAATGCCTCCTGGTTCACTAAAGCCACTCTGGAGAGGTAATCTAGCAAGCATCCACGCTTTCAATTGCTTCAAGTAAACTGTCCCTGCATTAAATTGCATTTGATTTCCTTACTACTTGCGAAATCTAGAAGTTTGTTCTAAATACATTATGCTTTTTGGAATGTGTCAAGGAGATCAATCGAAAGGGCGAAAAAGGAATAATATGTGAATGCCGTTACACCTGATTGCTGATTATGGATCAGTTTACCTATTGATAAGATACTAAATAAGAAAATATGCTTGACGGTTGTAATCAATGTCGAATGTACTGAATTTTCTCACCGTTTTTCTTTTCTCGTCTTCATGCATATTTGTGAGTTTTGTTAGGATGCCTGAAGTTCTAGAGAAATTTGTCACATTAGAGAGGGAGATTTCCCAGATACAAGAATCAATCCTATCTAATGAAGCTCAGAACATCGATATGGCAATGGAAGGTAGGGTCAGCATTGCATGCTTGAATACCTTGATTGTGAGCAGGACTTTCTGAATTTACATAAAAAATTTGGTCGACTTGCTTGGTGCTAACTGTGAGAAGGTTTTTCTGGAAAAGAAAAAAGTAATTTAATTGCCTTGCATTATTTATTTATTTATTTATTTTTGTGGAAAGCACAAAGTTTTCTTAATCAAACCTTGCCTTAATGAACTGCATATTGATTTTGGCATTAATTTATTCCTAGCTGCTGATAAGCTAAAAGCTCTGTACTCTCTTTTTGACAGAAATGCATCAATTTCGAGGGAAACTTCACAAAGTCATCTCGTGTCCTATAAGGTATGTGATCGTTCTAGCAAATAATGGAATATCATGCGGTAACATCAGATTATGATGGTGGACATCTGTGTTGTGATGTTGCTTCTTAGTCCAAAGCAAAATATGATGGAGCTGATGATGCCATCACTGCCTCAGAAGAAAATTCCAAGTAAACTACCTTGTCAATAGTATTTGGTCAAAGCATAGGCCATTAGATATCCATCTCCGAGCTCATTGACTATTTCACTCTGGATGGTGATAGGGTCCATCTCCAACGGGTTTTGGAGACTCGAAAGGCAGTGCTTCGGAAGGAGCAAGCAATGGCTTATGCTCGTGCTCTGGTTGCTGGGTTTGAATTGGAGCATATAGATAATCTCATATATTTTGTTGAGGCCTTTGGAGCTTTTCATTTGAGGTATGGTTTAAAAAAGAAGTCTGTTATCTGCAAAAAATAAATGAAGATGTCAATTTTACCCTAGTGATTCGATTGAAGAAGGCATTTTATTTGAGATATGCGGACATAAAATGAGGAATGCATGACTCCTTTGTTTGCTAAGACGTGGAAGTTACCGTAGAGTATGCACGTACGTTATAGTTCAAATCTGAAAATGAAAAAAAAAAAAAAAAAGAAGAAGAAGAAGAAGAAAGAAGAAAAAAGAACACATTGGAACTGGAACCAACCCTAGAACCTGTGAAAGGGTAGGTTCCAGGTTTTTGGTTTTGACGGGTAGGTTCCAAATTCCAAAAAATGAGGAATCTGTACCGAGGGTAGGTTCCAGGTTCCAGACGGAACCGAATCGGAACCTGGAACCGCTCACCCCTAGGCACACTTCAATCGTATGAAGTGGAGCAAATCAATGAGGAAGAAGATTCCAAAGGTAAGAAGTCAATTACTTTAAAATCTAACGATGATTCGATGATACTGATTCGAAGATGAAATTGACGATGAAGAGCTAGCACTCATGATAAGGAGGTTGAGGAAAGCGAATAGAAAGGGAAGAATATTTAACTGGAAAAAGCAAGGCACTTAAAAATTCCACAACAAATCAACTAAAGATGATGAAGTCAATAAAGATGTGGTATGCTTTGAATGCAAGAAAAAGGGACACATCAGACCAAACTGCCCTTTGTTGGAGAAAAAGAAAGGAAGAATTGAGAAATTCAAAAAGGCTCTCAAAGCAGAAACATTGAGTGATACTGAATGCGAGGAAAGCGATGAAGAGTATGCCAACATATGTCGATGGCAAATTCAGAATCGACTCGAGACTTTGAAACGAGACTCAAACTTAGACTCGGACAAAGAAGTTGAGGTCAGTAATCTAAAAATCCTTGTTAAAGTCTCAAAGTATATAGATGAACTTTGTCTTAGTCTCAAAACCTCTCTTAGAATGATTTCCAAGCTAAAAAGGGAGAATTCCAAAGCGAAGCAACAGGAAACTTCTTGGAAAGAAAAGTTTGAAAATCTAGACAAAAGTTTTGTTATTTTAAAAGAAAATGCAGACTCTCTTTTAACATTTTTGAAAAATGACATTTCAAATATTACAAAAAGGTTTTCATAAGGATTTGAGAAGTTGGAAAAAATTCTTTCTGTACAATGAAAGAATCAAACAAAGACCTACAAAAACAGTTTACATAAATCATTTTCAAAGAATTTTTGTAAAACATGTTGGCCGAAGTACTCTCAAATGTTCAAAGTGTAATAGCTCGAACATTTTAAGAAAGAATGTCTGAAGGTTTGGAGACCGTTAAGAGAGAATGGGCAAAGACCGTATTTTGTACTAACTCCCCTAGACCCAAGAAAATGTGGGTACCAAAGAAAGCTTAAGTTCTTTTTATAATTGCTAGTCACTATCAAGAAAAATATCAAGTGGTATTTGAATAGTGGCTGCTCAAGACACATGACAGGAGACTCAAGTTGTTTTATAAAGGTCGTGTAAATAAATGGTGGAAAAGTTTGTTTTGGTGAAAACAACAAAGGAAGAATTGTTGGATGTGGAACTGTGAAGATTGGAAGTCTCATAATCAACAATGTTTCTTTGGTGGAAGGATTGAATTACAATCTACTCAGCATTAATTAATTGTGTGACACTGGATTCAAAATTAATTTCCAAGAAGGCATTTGTTCGGGAATTAGTAAAGATTTGTCCCAATCCTTCACTGGACAAAAACACAGGAATATTTATCTTCTGGATATAAAATTAGAAAGTTCTCGGTGTCTAATATCCATTCAAGATGAAGCAAACCTTTGGCATAGAAAGCTTGGCCATGTTAACATGAAGCAAATTGCCAAGATTTCCTCCAAGAAGCTTGTTAGTGGACTCCCAACCGACTTACCAAAAGTCTCGACTTATGCACACCATGTGTTTTGGGAAAACAGGTTAGAAGTTCTTTCAAACCTATAAACAAAGTTTCTACTAATCGAGTTTTGCGGTTTCGCATTTGGATCTTTCCGGACCAACTAGAACTCAAAGTATTGGTGGAAAGAGATACTGTCTAATAATCGTGGATGATTACTCTCGCTTTAAATGGGTATATTTCCTAGCAAGTAAGTCTGAAACCTTTTCTTATTTTTCAAAATTTGCAAAGAAAGTTCATAATGAAAAAGGATATGCTATTTTAAGTATTCGGACAGACCATGGAAGTGAGTTTGAAAATCAAGACTTTACAAAATTCTGTGATGAATTTTGTTTCCAGCATGTTTTCTCTTCTCCATATACTCCAGAGCAAAATGGGGTTGTGGAAAGAAAGAATAGATCTTTGCAGAAGATGGCAAAAACTCTTTTAATTGAAAATAATATTTCTTCTCGTTTTTAGGCTGAAGCAGTCTTTACAGCTATATCATTAACAGAGTATTTTTAAGGCATATTCTAGAGAAAACTCCTTATGAAATGTTTAAAGGGAAAAAGCCAAATGTTTCTTACTTTCATGTGATTGGCTGTAAATGTTTTGTTTTGAAAAATGCAAATGATCGAACTGGTAAGCTTGAAGAAAAATCAGATGAATGAATTTTCCTTGGCTACTCAACTTCAAGCAAAACCTACGAGTTTTCAACAAAAAGACTTAGTCGTGGAAGAATCGATGGACATCAAGTTTCAAGAATCTATGCGAATCAACTAGATCAAACTCAACTTAAAGAATCGAACCTGCTCCAAACCCTATAAAGTCTACTTCTCCTAAAGTGGTTCAGACTTCTGAAGACAAACAACAAACAGAACCAAAAGATTCAACTGAAATAGAGGATCAGCAAACTTCAAAACCAACCAGCAACTGGAAGCATAAGTCTAGTCATCCAAAGGAACTCATCATTGGCAATATTGATGAAAGAATTTGCACCAAATCCAAAAGGCGAGAAGGCTCTAGTGCTTTAGCACTTGTTTTTGAAATTGAACCCAAAAGTGTAGAAGAAGCCCTGGCTAATGAAAGCTGGATTGAAGCCATGCAAGAAGAGTTCAGACAGTTCAGCATCAATGATGTTTGGAAACTAATTCCTAAACCTAAAGGTAAGTCTATTATTGGAACTAAATGGGTTTTCAGGAACAAGGTGGACGAGAAAGGAAAAGTGGTCAGAAACAAAGCAAGACTCGTGGCCAAAGGATATACGCAAGAAGAAGGGATAGACTATGATGAGACCTATGCACCCAGTAGTGAGGTTAGAAGTAATTAGATTATTACTTGCTTTTGCTTGCTATAAAGATTTTAGGTTATTCCAAATGAATGTAAAAAGTGCATTTCTAAACGGATTCATCTAAGAAGAAGTTTATGTGAAACAACCACCTGAATTTGAAGATCCAAGAAAGCCGGACTCGTCTTCAAACCGAAAAATGCCCTATATGGATTAAAGCAAGCACCTCGAGCTTGGTATGAAAGGTTAAGTAAATTCCTAACTCAAAATAATTTTGTTAAAGGAAATGTAGATACTACTTTGTTTATTAAAAGAGAATGTAAAGATTTTCTACTTGTTCAAATTTATCTTGATAATATTATCTTTGGATCATCTAATGAAAATCTATGCAAGAAATTTTCTAAGTCTATGCAGGATGAATTTGAGATGAGCATGATGGGTTAGTTAACATTCTTTCTCGGATTACAAGTCAAACAACTGAAGAAAGGAATCTTTGTTCATCAAGAAAAATATGCAAAAGATCTCATCAAGAAATTTGGATTGGAAAATTGCAAAAAGACTGAGATACCTATTTCACGTTCTTCGAAGCTGGACAAAGATGAAGGAGGAAAGAAAGTTGACTAGAAGCTCTACAAGAGTATTATTGATTCGCTTCTTTATCTTACAACATCTAGATCGACATGTTGTTTAGTGTTTGCATTTGTGCTAGATTTCAATCAAATCCCAAAGAATCTCATCTAAGTGCTGCAAAACGCATCATCAAATACATTGCAATCACTCCAAAGCTAGGTCTCGTGGTATCCGAAAGAAGAAGACTTTACTCTCCTTGGATATTCGACGCAGATTTAGCAGAGTTGCGAGTTGATAGAAAGAGTACTTCCGATACTTGTCAACTACTAAGCAATGAGCTAGTGTCTTGGTTCTCAAGAAAGCAAAGTACCGTAGCTCTTTCAACTAAAGCAGAATATGTGGCTCTTGGGAGTTGTTGTTCTCAAATACTTTGGATAAGACAACAACTAAGAGACTTTGGAATTGAAGAATTGTGCATTGAGATCAAATGCGACAACACCAATGCTATCAATCTCACAAAGAATCCAATTCTTCATTCAAGAAGCAAAGCACATATAAATTTGACATCATTTCATTAGAGATCATGTTCAGAATGGAGAAGTTATGATTCAGCTCATTGACTCGAAGAATCAGTTGGCAGACATATTTACAAAGCCACTGGAGAAAAGCATATTTGAGTTTATTTGCACCAAACTGAACATCATATCTTATATTGGTTAAAGTTTGAAGATGGTCAGACTCAGAGCAACCAAAAATTACGTCTGTAAGTTAATTCTTTTTCAACACAAGTAATTTAATTTGCGGATGAAGTTTTTGAAAAGGTACGTTTATTTTTGAATTGCTAAGTGTTTATTTTATTTTTAGAAATTGTCTTTTCTGAGTTTTTGAATTTATGGCAATTTTCATTTTCAAAAAGACAGTTTTTACTTTTTCCTTTGTGACGTTTGGTATACCCCATTTCATCCGGTTTATATATTGTTGATTTTCTTCTTCTCGTTTTCACTCTCAAACCCTAGAATACAAAACTCCACTTTCTCAAACTTTCTCTCTAGTTTAATCCGAAAAGTTTCATCTTTTTCCTCACAATTGAGTTTGAGAAATCCCTCAAAGAAAGTGACAATGTCTTCCCAAAGAAAGTCTTCGAGAATCACGAACGGGGGACCACGCATATGCGTGAGGGTCCTACGCACTTTGATCTGATCGAGGAAGAAGAGTCTCCTCAGCAGCAGCAATAAAGTTAACAACAACATTTTCAACCGCATCACTCTTCACAGCAAGGAACACAAGTTCCTCCACAACAACAAACAAAAGAAGAGATCCTTGAAAATGTTGAACTTGTAAGAACGCTGAAACCCGGATTTTTGTTTAAACTCTACTCTAAGTTAAAGGAGGAAGGTACTGCAATGACTTTCATTGATGAGTTTTTGAGCGAGAAAGGGTACAAAAATGAGACTCATTAGAACGATGGAGAGTATGGGTATTGCGCCTGTAGGTTTGGTAGCAAGGACTTTTGCCAACTTTCCAAGTGATCCACGGTTTGGATCTTTTAATCAGCCTGAAGGGAAAGACAATGATGAAAGGATGTACATGAATTTCCAGCCTAGGATGGGGTCGCTGCAAATGTTCGTGGTGAAAGGATGGACTTATTTCGTTCTAAGGACCACAAGAAAACTTATTCGAAACTGCTTAAGAGAGGGGTTATGAACCCTAAAAGTGTGGATTTTGATTTTTTTGACTCTTTGAAGGTGCAACTGAGGGAGAAGTTTGCACTCCTTCAACTTGAACGTTTTTGTTCCTGGGACATTCGTCGCCTACCTAGAACGGATCGCTTATTTCTATTCAAATCTATCTTTTCTAGATGCGAATAGATTTTCTTTTACGGTTAGAGACAAAGAATTTGTGGTCGATGTAGACACTTTGGCTGATGTGATTGGGGGTGGAAATAGGGAGTTTCCAACCAATCAGTGTGTATGTTGGTCACGCTACCTTGGCTCTTGTTCGGGATAGACTTGCTGAAGGCAAGATTTCTTATTCTAGAATGAATGCCTCCAATATTTTGCTTCACAAGATTGTGATCAACTGCATCAGACCCAAATCTACTTCGAAAAATGATGTCTCTCACTCTGAAGCGAAGTTGATGTATGCGATCAACATCGGATTGAAGTTTTCTCTGTCTCACACTATCCTAATGCACATGTATAGGACAGTTGTGAAAGACAAAGGGCAACTTCCTTACTCTACTCTTGTTACTAGATTATTCAAACATTTCAATATTCAGCCTCCTGTTATTCTGTGTGTTCGAACCATTGCTCCAATGGTAGTTGGTTTGAAGATGGTCTCCAAAATGAGACTAAAAAAGCTGAATTAGGCATTGGAACGCCTAAAGGAGAAATCCCCTGCCAAGACTAAACAAGACTCTGCAGTGAAGAAGAGGAAAGGCAAAGAACCAATGAGCACACGAATCAAGAAGAGGAGAGCCCTTATCTTGCAGGATAAAGAAGATGAGGACGATATCACTTTCTCGCTTTTTGCCTTGAGAAATTTAAAGAGCTTTGTTAGTTTTGATGAGCTAGAGGATAGAGAGAACAAGAGAAGAGAAGAAACAGAGAAGAGAGATGAAGAAAGAGAAGAGAGGAGAAGGAGAAGAGGAAGGAAGAAGAGAGAGGAAAAGAACAAGAAGAAGAAGAGGGTCAAGATGACTCTTTTGAGCCAACTTTCGCTGTGTCCTTGTCGAAGAATCAGACAAGACAAGGAGTGGAAATGCTAAAGGAGAAAGTGAAAACATCACCTTGGCGCTGAAGAAGAGCAGGATTAGGAAGAAGAGTTCTTTTCTCCATCCTGAAGGCATAGAGACGGGGGGAGCTACCGACAAAAGAGGTACTTCTTCACTTGTTTTCACTGGTGATGTTAGTAGATCTCCAACAAATCCAGAGGATGTGTATGCCTCTCAATATCCTGAAGCAGATCTTGAGGCATCATCTCTAAGACCTGGTGATCGAATTGCTGATGTTCCCTCACATCTCAAGACTCTTGGAATTGATTCGGCTGGATCTAGTGCTACATCGGAACCAACAATAGACTTTCAAAGGCTGCTGGATCTTATTTTGGATTTGAAGGGTCAGTAATATGGATTCGAGTTGGAGATGAAGAACATGATGATAGTCCTCAAGTCAACCTCAGACTCTTTACAAGAGTAGCTACAAGCCCTGAAGACTCAAGTACAAGAGAATGCAAAGGGTGAGGATATTCAATAGCTGAAGGAGACCCTGAAGAACCTGGAGGAGACTGTCAAATCTATAGGGGATTTCCAAATCGTTCGCATCCCCAAGCAGCCCTAATTTTACCAAACTCTTTTTCGAATTTTTCTCTACTTTTTGCTATTGACAAAAAAGGGGAGAGTTTATGCAGATTTGACTTGATACTTTTGATGATTTGATGACTTTTTGTTTGGTTTGTTTGGCATTTTGGTTTTGGACTTTTGACTTTGGTCTGGTATACTTTTGGACTTTTGACTGCCGTTTGATTTTGAATCTTTTTTACACTTGCAGTAACTAAGTTCGTGATATAGATTGTAGCTTGATAGTTATTTATCTTGCAGGTTTAACATGTTTTCTGTGGTTGCAGAATCGATGCTATCTAGGTCCTAATCATCTTATTTTTATAAGATATCACGTTTTGCTTAAGTATTGTTTTGCAGGTAAAAAATTTTCAAATCCGCAGGAAAGTTTTGTCACCATAAAAAATGGGGAGATTGTTAGAGAAAACTCCTTTATTGTTTTGAAGCTGACAAAACCTTTTTGAAAGTCTAATCTAAAGACTTACAGACTCAAGTGTTATAGTTTGAAGAACTCCAAACTCTACTGTCAAAGTCTGAAAACCGTTAAGACTTTAATCACAAAGTCTGCCCTCATTGACAGTTTCCAAACCGAAGAATGAAGACTTATCCAGATGTGGGATTATGTTCAAGGATTCGGTTCATATGATTTTTTTGGAAGACCTTGGCTAGATATAGCATCTACTTGATTGATTATTGGATCAAGTCCGATATGAAGATCTTTTGAAAAGCGAAGTATACTTGGAAGGTTTTACTTATGGAAACTAAAAATCCTGATTATATGGGCGAACAGGATTGACGGGCTTTCATCACAAATCATTCAATGACTCGAGATCACCTTAATTAATTCTATCCAACGGATAGATTGGAAGAATTCCTTTGGAAAGTGCCAACGGTTGTGAAGGCATAAAGGAGTATTTAAGGCGGACTCTCTAGTTGTTCGGAAGTGAAGTATGTGAAAGAAAATTTTCAAAGTCTGAAGCTTTCTAGTTCTTTGCTTTCTCATTCATCGAGCTCAAAGTTGTATACAAAAGAGAGAAAACTCTAGTAAAACTTCATGAGAGATCAGGAGGAACTCTTCACTAAGGAAGTTGAGATCACAAGCTGTAAAATCTCTTTTGATTCATAGTGAAATCCAGCAAGTGGGTTGTCGGCGCGGGAGAGTGTACGTAGGCTTGATCTAAGCCGAACCACTATAAATATTGTGTTTCTATTCTCTTTTCCTAAAACTTCTTATTTTAATTCGTAGCTTTATATAACTGTTTAAAGATGATTACGTCCTTAGTTTATTATCTTCTAATAGCAATTTACTAAGTCTTGCAAAAATTTCTTTTAAACACCTATTCACCCCCTCTCTAGCTGTTAGTACTAGCCCTTTCAAATGGGTTCATTGTATTTATGATGTCCTTTGGAATCTGTGGAGGGGAACTAAATAGCTCGGAAATAAGAGGTTCATTGAAAGGCTGTGATGGAAAAAGTGGCTCTATGTCCATGGATTCCCATAAAGGAGATACACCAATGCCATGTCCACCTTGCCTGTGAAAGCTCTGATGTGACTGATTAGACTCCCAGGGAGTGTAGATTGTGGCCGTGGGAGTGAATTGAGTATTTGATGCATGCAAAATGGACCCTTGTGACTCGTTTTGAAAAGTGTTATCAAGGTGCCGATGGTTTTGTGATGGCGATGGCGCACATGGATTCCGTGGTGCATTTAATGTCTCGAGGCGACGACGGGTGTTGTCGCCCGTAGCTCACCGGCTCCCGCCCACGGCCCACCGGCCGATGACCACCATCGTCCGTCGGCAACCTGCCGTTGCCAACCGCCGCACGACCGTCACCTATCGTCGCACAACTGCCGACCGTCGGTGCCGATCGCCACCGCAGGACCGCCGCCCACAGCTCACCAGCCATTGCCCCCCTTTTGCGGCCGGTGGATGGCAATTCTGTGGCAGCGGTCGTGCGGTGGTCGTGTGACGGATGTGCGGCGGTCGTGCAGTGGTCGTGCGGCAGCAGGTGACAATCGGCGGTCTGTGAGTAAAAAGAAAAAACAAATAAATACAAAAAATTATAAATTTTTACCAAACGCATTTATATTATTTTTCTATTCCAAGAATAGAAATTTTGTATAATTTCCAAACACCTTATTTTACTCAAAAATTGTTCCGGAGTAGAAATAGAAAAAAAAAGAAAAGACTATTTCGAAAAGAAATAATTCCCCAAAATAGAAACGTTACCATGCACACCATTAATGTCTCGAGGCCAAATGACTCGGTAAATAAAGTCGACGGTTCATCTAGCATAAAGAAGAACGATTTCGAGCGGGGAGATGCACTAGGGTAACCGGTTGCACCAGCCCATGGGAGGTTTGCGATGTGGACCTCCCCCTCTCCCTGCATTACCCCTTTCATCAATCCATGAGTTTGTGATGTCAAAGGAGGCGCACCTAGTGATTGATTGAGATACATGACAGCATCGGTCGCATTCATTTAGCTGGCTTTGTTAGGAAAATTTTGAAGTTCGGGAGGCGGGAAGCTAGTTGCTTTGGCATGCCGTGAAATGGATTTTTAGTCATTAAAAAACAAAAGTGAACTTAAAATCATAACTAAGATCACATCAATCAGTTTTTACTTCACTAAACTGCCCCATTTTCCGTGGTAATTTGGAACTGCATACCTTGTGCAGATTGCAAATTGGTTCCTCCCTCCGCATTTGGTGGATTGGATGTGTTGGTCAAAGCTACTCTCACATTCCCTTCTATCCTTTCCTCAAGTACACATTGGTCTATCGAATCCATCACGTTTTTAGGCATCAGTACCTCCCTGGCTTCTGCCTTTACATCAACATCGACTCCCTCACATTCTTTAATACCATAGCGTGTGATTCCAGCCAAGTGAGCCTTGATCCTTATAGCCCCTCATTCACCTGTCCGTAGAAGTTACACTTCCACTTACTGTTTTTTTTATTCAGGAGCTTCACATGCCTCCAAAATGGATCCCTTTCTCTAGGCATCGCCGCTACCAATATCCTACAAGAATTATTCCAACTAAATAAGGATGTTCAGTTGGAGAGTCCTTTGATTCCTGCAAATGGAAAATGGCAAAGATGAAGACGAAGTTGACATACCGGTTAGGATAGAAAAAGAAGAGTTAGATGCATGTAAGTGGCAAAGATGCGCATCAAGAAGTAGAACTAAGAACCTGTTCTTGAGATTCGAAGTACCGGTCGGCACACCAGGGAATCCAGCAAAGAGTCTTTCTTCCGCTAAAGGCAGAGATCCAAATCCTAGAGTAACAAAGGCATAGGTTTGTTGGTGAGGTGCGGACCCCTGGAGTGCCATAACTTGGCAGAAAGGGACACTTAAGTGCCATAACTTTCAAAATGTACACTTAAGTGCTAAAATCATAGCAAAGTGGATCACTTGAGTGCCAATCCGGCCAAAATCCGGCCAAATTGCATACGTGACATTTTCGGCGACTTCTTTTACGGAGGTGGCAAATGTTTAAAAAAAAAAAAAAACCCACGTGGACGACAAAAACAACATCATCCATCCCACCGAGTGAGCTGACCTAAACGACGTCATTTTTCCTTGATGTTAAATGACGTCGTTAGGTTATTTTGGCTTAAGCACACCTGGCCGTCACCGGTCCTCCGTCCGCGTTCACACTAGATCTCAGGCCCTTCTCTCCGTCACCGTTCATGCCCAGAGGTGGTCATCAGTTGCCGTTGTCAGTCGCCGTTGTTGGTCGTCGTCGCCGCTCACCATCGTTGGTCATCGCTCACCATCGTCGCTCCTCCAGGTTCGGGCCCTTCTCCCCCTCCCCTGTGATGAAATTAGGGCTCGATTATTTTATTAGGGCTCCAATGGAATTTCTGTTGAAATGCGCACGCTTTGTTTGGCTACTCCCTTGTGTGGAGATGCTCGCCTCGGTTGATGATTTCTGCAGTCGATGCTCGAGTGAAACGAAATATTGAATAAGGTGGAACTAGGAACTAGTGTGTTTGAGTAAAACGAAATATTGAATCAGGTGGGATATGATAGATAGATTAAGGTGGAAGGTGTGAAATAATAGCCCTCAAGTGCTCTACAAAGAGCACGCAACTTTGCTATCAATCTGCTTTTGTTCCCTTGATTATGATCTTTTGGTTCTTTTACTCTTCTTTCCTGTCAAATAGTCAACATATATGCAGGGAACATTGAGGAGTGCAAAATTTGTTTTGATACTTTATATAAGCTCGTTTACCTGCAAGGGACATATTTGGAACCACATGTAAGTACCTCCTTTTAAAGTTTATATTAACTCTTTTGACATGTAGTATCGGTCTACGTGCAATGGATAAATTCTCTGAATTTCTCTTGGTTTGTGTAATGACCTCTTGACACAATATATTAATGGCCAGACATCATAGAGTAGGGTATGATTTCTCCTGGTTGGATGAGAAACAAAACTTTCACCCTATATTTTTACATGGAGCTTTCCTTAATTTTTTGTATGTGTTTTCACAGGAAAAATAGATTTGATTAAGTTGATGTACATTCTCTCACATCTCAGGTTTAGTTTAACAAAAGATAGTATACAAAATTGCTTGGGCTGTGCTTATTGTGGGGACCTGTGCTTGTTGTGGGGAACTCTGTTTTTTTAATATTTTAAGGGGAGGGAAGACAAATAATTAAAGTGGCGACCTCTTTTTTGGCTGTCATGTAGGGGCATATTGTCAGTGTGGGGGCCCCTGTTTAATAAAGTCCATGAGACTGGGGGGACTCCTATGTGCAATTGTCTATTGTACTTTGTGAATGTGGTCCTAAAAATAATTATTCTTTTTCTTGTTCTTGGTGCAGAAATGGCTTGTGACAAGGATTATGTCGCTGTCATAGTTTGCTACGGTGGGAAATTTGTGATTGGGGAGAATGAGTGGGAGTATGAGGGTGGAAATGAGGGCACCATCTTTGTCGAGATAAAGAAGGCATCTTATATAAGATTTATTAGGGATATGAGGACTTCTTTGCCTTGTAAAGTCTAGAAGTTGCTGTATTGTATTCTTGGGAAAGACTTGAGAGATGGTTTGAGATGCTTAGAATATGATAATGGTTTTAGGGATGTTCTATACCATTATCTTTATGGTAAAGAGGTAAAAATATATGTTGAGTACGATAGTGAAAGTGAGGACGAAGATGATGATGAAGAGTGCCCAAGTAGGACAAACGGGAGATGGTATTCAAGATAGTGCGACGTTAGGGTCGAAGAAGGGCGGGATAGATATGATGGACAGGAGAGGAGCGCAGATGCAGTTGACCAAAGTGATGATGACATAATTGATGTCACAATCACTGGATTAGAGTGGGAAGTAGCTGAATCAACTTATGATGATGATGAAGGGTTGCCTGCTGAAAATTTCATAAGTGATAACGACGATGAGGAGCTTGTAGAGTCAAGAAAAAAGCGAAGGGTTTTTTGACAGATAAGTTTGCAACTTTGAAGGTAGCGATGAAGTTCCAAATAGGGCCGAAGGCCCTACGGATCTGGTGCTTTGCGGCAAGGAGACGATTATGAAGAAAGCATCAAGAATGTTACTTCTCAAGATGAGCTTGAAGAAGATGAAGGAGCTGTGCGTAGAAGGAAAAGTAAGTTTCCTTCTTATGATCCATCCTTTGCATCTCCTACTTTGTCGGTAGGTATGAAAGTTCATGATGCGAAACAATTTAGAGAAGCTATACTGAAGAACTCCATTGCTGCACAGAGGAATATTGACTTCATTAGAAACACTAAGACATTTGTAAGAGCTACGTGTTCGTAGCAAAACTGTCCATGGAAGTGTGGCGCATTTGTTAAGAGAAGTGGATCTTTCCATTAGAGCCTACCAAGAGGAACATACTTGTTCCATTTATTTTGAAAAAAAAAAAGGATAACAAGTGTATGGTTCTTGAACCACTTCTTTGACTTGATTAAGCTGATGCCTCAGATTAATACTACTCAGTTCAGGATGTCGGTGAAGGAGCAGGTAGGCATTAATATATCCAGGAATCAATGCAAAAGATCGAAGCAAAAGGTGATGAAAATACTCATTGGTCAATACAAAGACCGAATATGGACAGTTATGGGATTATGCTTGGGAGTGTAGGCTACAAAATCCTTCAAATAGAGTGTATGTAAAGGTCGTTGAGAGACCACTTCCTTATATTGGGACCAAGTTCGATAAGTTATATGTTTGCTTCGATGCATGCAAATGAGGATTTTTATCTGGTTGTTGACAAATTATAGGATTGGACGGGTGTTTTTTCAAGGGCTTGTGTAAGGGAGAATTGCTGGCAGCAATTGGAAGAGATGCAAATAACCAAATGTTTCCACCGGCTTAGGCTGTTATGAAGGTAGAGAACAAGGACAATTGGTTCCGGTTCCTAAAAAATTTGATGACTGATTTGGAGATAACAAATGGGGCAGGGTGGGCGTTCATGAGTGACCAACAAAAGGTAATGTTTGTTTTTTGAAAAATTTGGTCAATTGTTAGCTTTTTGATATCGACATGTCATTTGCTTACATTTATTATTTTGAATTATTGTAGGGACTGGTTCTAGCAATAGCTGAGTTGTTGCCTTATGCTGAACATTGAATGTGTGCGCGGCACATATACGCAAATTGGGCAAAGAACTATAAAGGGGACAAGCTGCAATCGCACTTTTGGCAGCTAGCAAATAGCACGAATATGGCTGACTTTAGGATGGCCAAACAAGAACTGCTTCAATTGACAAATGAAGGTTGTGATGCACTATTCCAAATAGAACCAAAGTGTTGGTGTAGGGCGTTCTTCAGTGAGGAATTCAAGTGTGATAACATCGAAAACAACATGCGAATCATTCAATGGGAGGATAATAGAGACCAGATGCAAACCAATTACCTCGATGCTTGAAGACATACGGGTTATGGTCATGACTCGGCTGCACCTGAGACAAAGAGATGAGGCTGCAAATTGGACTAGGCAATGTGGTCCTAGGATTGCCAAGAAATTGGATGAGAACTTGGCTGCAAGCGGTATTGTCATCCCATTTGGAATGGGGATGAAGGATATGAGATCATGAAGGGTTCTGATAAATATGTTGTCCATTTAGATACGAGGAAGTGTTCATGTAGAGCATAGCAATTAAGTGGAATTCCTTGTACACGTGCCACATATGCCATTAAATTGAAGGGCCACAACACAAAAGACTACATTGATGATTGGTACAAGAAACCGAGATATCTTGCTTCGTATCAATTCATGTTGTAGCCAATCAGAAGTAGCAAGTTCTGGGAGCCAACAGATCGCAAAGCACCTCAACCTTTGCCACTAAAACTGGGAAGACCAAAGCAAAAAAGAAAAATGACAGAAGGAGAGGTCTCATGTCAGCGTAGGATGAATATGTAGGTGTACCAATAAAGTGCTCTTTTTGCCACATAGCAGGGCACAATAGTAGAGGTTGTCAATTAAGGAAACAGTAGGAACAGTTGAGTAGGGCCAAAGGCCCTAGTGAAGGGACAGTTGGAGAAAAAAGGTGAAGTGAGTCGACTATTTTTCAATCAATGACAATAAACCTAGTAAGTCATGACAATTGTGTTTATTTTGCTTTATGGTTGGTTATAAATATGTACATAGATATAAGTGACATGTATGTAATGTTTTTGTCTTTGTCAGGTCACGAGAATGACACGTGAAGAATTGACCGAAGCTCCTGCTGTACTTGAAACTGAAGGGCCTGTTCAAAGAACGCAAGGAAGAAGACAGCCACGTGAAGGATTGGCGAAGCACCCGCTATACCGAAACTAAAGGGCCTGTTCAAAGAAGGCAAGGTAGAAGACAGCCAGCTGCAGGATTGGCTGAAGCAACTGGAGAGCTAGTTAAGTTGATTGTTCGTCAGCAGCAGCAGAGAAAAAAATACCCAGTAAGTTCACTAATTTGAGTTTAGTTTTCCTTGACGTTGTTATATGGCCTGATGTTATATTTATGATGATGTCCTTTGTCTTTTTCTTAGGTTCAAAGAAGGCAAGCTACAACTCGGCTGCCAATAGAGGGCCCAACCGAAGGGCCACCACAAGATCCATCACCAAGGTCACCACAACGCCCACTACAAGGGTCATCACAAGGGCCACCACAAAAGCCAACCGAATGGGTCACTGAAGCTGAAGGGCTAAATAGAAAAAGAACCAGAAGAAAGCCAAATCAAGAGCCACCTACAAGAAGGCCATCTAGAAGACGCCTAGTTGAAGAATTGGCTAAAGAAGCCCCTGCGGTAGCTGAACAGCCACAACAAGAGCCCAAGAAATTACATGCGGAAGAAGAGCCAACCAATTACAAGTACCTGAAAATGACGCTCCCATTCGAACAAGAGGGGCTCTTGGGAAGAGGCTAAAACAATATGGTTATGGCATTTATACAGATGAGCGTTCTGGAACAGTTATTCTTAATATAAGTTTTATAGGCTGCATTTAATTTAATTTATAGTGCAAACTTTTGTTGATAATTAAGTTTTCTTTTTGAAGCCTGTGAGAAGTTCAGAGGTTCTTATCTCTCAAGGCCCAACTCAAGAATCAACGGCTGTGCCAACAAAGAAGAAGACATTGGCTGGGCCGACAAGAAAGAAGAGTAAGAAGAACCCAGTTGCAGGTCCATCTGAATCAGTTCAGCCTACGACAGTTGCGGCTCCTTCTGAATCAGTTCAGCCTACGACAATTGCAGCTCCATCAGAATCAACACATCTCGAGACAATTGAAGAAGAAGTCTCACGTCCAATTGTTAGAAAAAGTGCATGGATTATGAATCAAGTGAAAAGTCCATCAAAAAAAAGCACGAACAGGAGGCATTGTGCATATTAATTGATAAAATGGGATGGGATATGGTTTGTGGGGCTGAGGAGTCAGTTAAACAACTGTGGATGTTTTTTTTAATAGTTTGTCATTTGAGTTTATGAGACTTTAGACTTCATTTCAATATCAATGGAATGATCTAATTGCTTGTCATTTTTGCCTTTTTCATTTTTTTTGATTTTGTTTTTACTTTTACTTATTGCTTCTGGCGGTGGATCTGTGGTGGTGAATGGGGTACTCGTGTGGACTGGGGGTGATGGCTGGTGAAGCTTGGTGATGGTGGGTCCTTTGTGGGGGGTTGGGTTGGGGCCTCTTCTGCAGCTACTACGGGTGCAAGAGTGCAGTGTGCATAGCTTGCACGAGCCCCATTTGCAACAGACCCACGACCCACCACCAACAGTGGCTGCTAATGGCGGGTCTATGGTGGTGGCTACGTGCTGGTGTGGTAGCTAGGATGCTGGTGTTGCTAGTGGTGGTGGCCAGTGATGACTGCTAATGTCTACTGATGGTGGGTCTATTACAGGGGTTGGGTTGGGGGTTTGTGCTGCACCTAGTGTAAGATGTAAGTGTGCAATATGCACATCTTTCACCAGGTAGTGCTGGTGCAAGCTGGTATAAGGCACCTTGCACCAGCAACTTCTGCAAAGCAGCATACCACCAGCATAGTGATGGCTGATGGTGGTTCAAGTGGATGCTTGGTGTGGCTAGCGGTGATAGTTGGAGGCCGATGGTGGCCAATGGTGGATGGTGGTGGTGGCTGGTAGTAGCTGATAGCTGGTGCAATTTATAGAGGAAACATACAAAAAAAAATTAGCACTTAATTGATCACATTCTAAAAAATCTGGCACTTAAGTGTTCACTTTTAATCACAAGTGGCACTTAAGTGATCACTTTTAATCACAAGTGGCACTTAAGTGATCAATTTTAATAATAATTTGACACTTAAATGACTCTTTTTTTTATCACGACTGGCACTTAAGTGATTACTACATACAACTTATAGCACTCGAGTAATCACTCGTGTCTGTCCTATGTATATGGTGGTTTGCAGCAAACTAGAGAAGTTGCTAGTTTAATATAGCAATTCCATTCAATTCAATGTTTGCTGCTGGTTTATATTCAGTTCAAGTAAAGAAGTCACCACAACACATCGACCCAATATACATTCCATCATCACCGATTTATATTCGAGAATAAGTAAAAACATAGTACAAACAGCATCTCATTCATTCATTCATTCATTCATTCCCTTTCCTTGACCTCCCCACAAGCAATGACAGCCAAAAAAAAAAAAAAAAAAAAAAAGCCACAACAATCTTGTAGACAACACAAAACTTCTTCTCATCTTCCAAAAAGATAAGTCATTCATTTCATTCAAAACAAGCAATGACAGCCCCCAAAAAAAAAAAAAAAAAAAAAAGCCATAACAATCTTGTAAACAACACAAAACTTCTTCTCATCTTCCAAAAAGATAAGTCATTCATTTCATTCAAAACAAGTACATTTCTCCACTCATTTACAACTATGGCAGTCGGAGAAACTTCTTCTCAGCTTCCAGTACTTTACATTTCATCATAAAGTAGGATAGACAAAAAAAGAGCAACACAATAAACGCTTGGTAACACTTCCGTTCAATTTTCATCCTTGGAACTTCATTCTTCAAATGATTAGCAGAAGATGCTTGAGCTTGCATTGAGTCAACATTGTCCAAGTCGTCCACAAGCGTAGATAGAGGTTGATGACATCTATCAAGTAGGTCCAATATCACCTCTGTGGCTCGGTGAGAAAATTTCACATCAATCCATTTGAAATATTTGCACTTCGACCATTCTCTATATCGGGCACATCCATAGAATCTTCTCCTGGGATTTGTTCGAGTCCACGATGTTCTTCTTGGACTTGGTAACCCACAAAAACAGAAACGCTCGCCTTCTCCTTCACTTCAGCGAGAGATATTTGAGCCGCTGCTGAAAGTCCTGCTCTCCATTTCTAATATTCGAGTAAAGAGTTTGGGGCAAATCGAATTTAGGGTTCGGGACTACGGCTCCAACACTTCAATGGCATTTTGCCCGATTTAGGGTTTTAGATTTAGGGCAATTGGGGAGACAATGTCGTTTTGGTTGATTTAAGGGCTCTATTTTGGCCAACTATAGAAACGACGTTGTTTTGGGTGAATTCAAGCCTGAGTCGCCTCCGGCAAGCCACCTCACCGATAAATATTAGTATTTATATGCCATGTATGATTTCCGGCTGGTTTCGCCGATGGTGGCATGTCCCACTTTTCTTCAAATGTGGCACTTAAATGTACCTTTCGAAAGTTATGGTATTTAAGTGTCCATTTGTGCCAAGTTATGGCACTTGTAGTGTTTTTATCCCGCTTGTTGTTGGAAATGGTAATGAACAGCTTTTGGTGAAGAATCAAGAGGAACTCTGCCACAGAGACAACATAATTGTTGCTGTAAATGCATGCAAGAAATGTCTGTCTTTTCTTAATCATTTCATTATGCTTTTCTTTGAGAGAGAGACACTCGGAATTGGTCAAAGTATTGAATTCCGATCAACAACACTGTTGAAGGGTACGGATATGCTTTATTTTATTGCACTGTACTCCATTCATGAACCGTTGCCCCTGTAAGCATCCCCAACTGCAATTGCCATCGCTATAGATTACTAATTTGTGAAAGTTTTAGTGGATTCCCGGTTGTCTCAAAAGTTATTTCAACTAAAGTTCTGCAGCATCTTTGGCCCCATGAATGGAAACTCCGGTGCTACATAGAGGCGTCCTGCAGAATTGGCACGTGGCCCATTATATAGTTGTCGTCGCATGCGTTTACTTTTTTGTATCTTTTTCTTTTTCATTCTACACTATAACCTATTTCTAAAATAAATGAAAATGACTTTTCTCCCTCTTTAAAGATTTGATTATTTTTACTCCACCTCACCTTACTTTGACTTTTCTATTTATTTTCCTCCTTGGATTCTACGAAATAATATATTTTCACTGTTTTGATAAATAGTTAGCATTATCTAAAATAACCCCCATGGATGAAAATTTTGGACATCTGAATATATTATCTGTTTTGTCTTATTATTTAGGATCAATAAGCTGGCCTTTTTACCATTGACTTGCTAGTGGTAACTGCTCTGATCTTTCAGCAACGTGAGCTGAAGCTGTAGGGTTCTCAATCTATCCACGACTTCCATGCATTAAAAGAGGGGTGATAGCAGTGCAATTCTTTCTTTCTCCGTCTTATTACATTTTAACTCAAAGTGGGGCTGAGGTGAATTTTTACAGCAAAGGGTGAAAGAAAACTTGCCAGTCGACGTTTCCAAATATGATACAACTACTAAGCAAATCAAGTATTCTATACCCGATGCACTGATCCAAAAGGGCGAAGCAGCATATGTGGCACAGCAAATACAATTGACAATTTTATGCTATATCATATTTGAAATCTTTTCTGAACTCAAAACAGATTAAACATGGTGTTGGCTAAAATTCTCTTTCTCTATGAGGACTTATTCCGGGTAGATCAATCCATGATAATAAATTGTCTTTTCAGTTCTAAGATGAGAAGGAAGCAAACTCTGCTCATCCCTTGGTTTCTTAGATATTCGGATTCATTGTTCTTCGACTAACCCAAAATATCAACCAGATTTTTGTTATTTTTCAGTGAAAGAGTACTCAGCAGATTGAAATTGGACTATAACTTTGTCCCGTCTTCTCCCTTCACTTCCCCAACCTTAAAATATCGCGAGTTTGCCAAACCTGTACCGGCCACTGTTCCTTCCACCAAACAGACGGAGTATTCTCCTTGTATTAATCGGATAAGTTTTAGGATGTGGTTGACTTTTCATAATAAATTTAGGAATTCTTATGCATTATCATATAATTCTTTTTCCTGGGTTTTCTTGCATGCGTTTTGCTACTGTGGTGCTTTTTTGGAGCCATAACAAATACCATTCAATTTTGATGAATAGACGTAATTCATACAAAATATTTATGATTCGAATACACTCCATACAAAAGATCATGATTAAACAACACTGTCAAATTGCTTAGGTCGACGTCCACCACCGCTCAGATCATGCAAGAGGGACAAGCATCTTATATTGTTGATATACAAGTACTTTTATAAGTTATAACAAATACCTTGTAATTAACTTGATAGATTCAACGTTACTTTTTGTAATCGAGAAAGTTGCAAGCCACTCGAAACATTTAGCTAATATAAACTTATTTTTCTATAAGCAAAAGTAACTCCTTTCAATGCGTTAACTTATTCTGAACTATTTAGTTTTTCCCCCTATTTATCAGTAAGTTTTTTAAGGTAAACTTAAATATATCCAGAAGTAGGAGCTCCTTAAAGTGTCAAGTAATTCTCCACAAGATAAATAATTCTTTTTGCTGTGTTAGGAAGTTTTTATACGGAAGATAGTTCTTAAATGTACCCTTTTTTTTTTATAAGTATTATAGAAACCTGTGGTCGACCCTCCTCCGCACCCGACGCCCTTCCTTTGAAGCAAAAGTATCTCTTACTCGACCATTAAGCGTCTTCTTCCTTCTTCATCCCATCTACTGACCTTGTGATCCTTATGGTTAAGTAAATATGAAACTTCACAATAAAACATCCCTTTTGCAACAACGTATTTGCACATAAAAAAGTCAGTCATCTGCAACTTCAAATTTGCAGGAAGGCTTGCTCAAGGAGCTAGCAGCTGAAGGCCTCCCAGCAGGCCAGCTTCGAAAGCAGCAGTGCAGAAATCCCTTCCCTCGGCGGATGTCTCAGGTATTGGTGGAGAACTTGGCACCACCTTAAATATAGCTTGAGCCTACATCAATAATTAAACCTTAAACAGAAACCAAAGACAGATCACATACCAAATAGTAATACACAAAGTCCCAGACTTGAACAGAAAACAGTGACACAGATTTGGTTGGAAGGACTGACAGAATGAAAAGCAATGCAGCGTTCCTACCTGTTCATACTCACTCCAAGGAGGTTTCACAGTTATCATTTCAATAATAGTACATCCCAAACTCCAGATACCAGCAGTATGATTGAGACCCGTGCTGTTATCATTCGCCATCAAGGATTGTATGAGCTGCAGGATATACTATTCCATCATTCCACCACAACAAGAAAAGAATGTAGCATTAATGTTCACAAAAGCAAAGTACCTCTGTAGCCATCCAGTTCAGACTTCCCTTCAAAGAGCAGTAAGCTGCTTGTCCAGTTAGCTAAGAAATGGTATGACATTAGTAAAGCCGAAGACTATTTGGTGAGTTCATGGAACCCTGGATATAAATTGCAACATCTTCATAGACATAGATATACATCAGGTCAACAAAAAAGAACTAAATCAACAACTTTCGACTTATGTTAGCTCATTACTGGAAAAAAGGACCATGGAGCAATCGACAAAATGAACAAATGCTTCAGAACTCAAAAAGAGAGTAAAAATATCTTGGTTGCTGTCCAGATTTCCATCTACGGACTAATAAACTTTTATCTTCTCCATGTTAGGAAGGAGGTGCTTCTTACTCTGACTAAATTCGATCCTTCACTTGGAAGGCAGAGGAGCAGCAAAAACAACACGAGAAGAACCTTTCACCAGAGGTATCTCACTCCATCTGCTATGCCTCTCAGGAACTTTTTCAGAAACCAGTAGAAAAGGAAAGAACGCTCATTTGGTTTCGGAATCTGTTTACAGCTAGAAATCTTTTCCTGTTTATGCAAAATAGTAACATTACCCGAAATAATGGGGAAAAAAGTGAAGAAAATTATTCAATAACATTTCATCCATCTGTAATAGACTTTTGCACAGATGAAATGCCACAATCCAATAATGAGAAGTACGCATTAAGAGAGCATAGATGAAGAATAACAAGCTTGCATGTTTTCTTTTTCTTATTTTCTTTTTGTGCTCACCTAATCAATCAGTCATCCTCACTTCACATTCGCCAGTAAATGCACCGCAGATCAGCAAGGAATTTCTACATGCACTCAGTACACTGGCAGTGAAGAGGTGGAAACTCACATGTTTAGCAATCCCAAAGTCAGCAAGTCTGACTATCCCAGATGCATCCACAAATAAATTAGCTTCCTTTAAATCCCTGAGCAGGCCAAAGAGTTTTCACAGGTCTGTAGGCACAAAGAAGAAGGTCCCGTCATCCTTATCCAATATGCAAGTCATCTAATGATGCTTGATCAATGGTTTAGAATTACCCATGTATGGAGTTGTTCAGGTAAGCCAATCCAGTCACAATATGGCGGGTAAAATTGCGGACAACTAATTCTGTTAGGGCCATAAGATGCTCCTGGATATACTTGTCTATCAAACCATGATGTGCATACTATAAATATATGTTAAGCTGATCCTCAACCTGAGTATGTATGAATATGTTGAAATTTTGGCAAGTCAAATTATGAATGCCCATTGAGTTGGGACATGTAGATGCAATGGAAAGGTGTCTCACAATTTCAGTGCCATAATACCGCAGAATGTTTGGATGTCTCGGCTGGCTAAGTACTTCAATTTCCTGTGTAACAGGTTGAGAAAAAACAAAAGGAGGTAGCAAAGATATCAATTACCTGGAACTGATAAAAGAAACTTTTCACAGCATATTTAGATCAGATGAGAAGATAGATTAAATCCCAGATCTACAAAAAATTACCTGCTTTAACTGCCTCATGCACTCAACCAAATTTGGATTGATAGTCAATAACTCAAACTCCTTCAATACACACAGCTCTGGTTTGTGTGTCATGGAACATGTCAAAGTTTAGCTACTGTATGTCAAAAAAAAATGCAACATGTAGAAGTTTCCGGAGCTAGCTTACTGGTTGCTTGCAAAGTAAAGACTTCCGAAAGTGCCACGTCCAAAAGCTGGCCTTTTTGCCATTGACTTGCTAGTGGTAACTGTTACGTTCTTTCAGCAACTTGAGCTGATGCTGCAGGGTTCTCCATCTATCCACGACCTTGAGGCGTCAAGACAAGGTGGATCAACGAGCGATTCTTACTTCTTTGTCTTTTTACATCTTAACTAAAAGTGGGGTTGAGGTGAATTTTCACAACAAAGGACGAAAAGAAAACTTCCTAGCCTATGTTTCCGGATATGATATAAATACTAAGCAGATCAAGTATTCTATACCCGATAGTTTAATGTAAAAACAATTTAATCTGGGTCATGTTGCTCTAATCCAAAAAAGCTAAGCAGCATATGTGGCACAACATTTTCGATCGACAAGGTAGAGCAGTATCATGTTTGAAATCCTTTTTAAATACAAACAAATTAAAGGTAGTGCCGCCCAAAATTCTCTCTTTTCTTACAATCTGAAGCCCAAATTGCGATCACCATCTGAGAATCCGAGAAGCAGATGTACTTCCCTTGCTAAAATCTACAAAGAAAAAATGGAAGTCTCTTGGTGAAGAAACTATTTGCTCGAACGCTTGGCCAAAATAAATTAAAATTGCCCCCTGCTCTGCCCCCTTCTATTTCTTTCAAATTTCCGAAATGGTCTCACAATTTCTGGAAAAACTTTTCCATACTAGGGCTCCGTTCGTTTCACAGAAAATGTTTTTCGGGAAAACGTTTTCGGATTTTCCAGGTGTTCGTTTCGGGGAAAATGAATTTCAGGGAAAATGTTTTCCATGAAAGGAAAAAGTCTTCTAAATCGGGGAAAATGTTTTCCACTTTTGAAAAGTGGAAAACATTTTCCTCACTTGATCTCTCTTATCTCACACATCTACAAATCCTCATTTCCTCCTCCCATTTCTTATTCTTCTTTTCTTTTTTAATCGAATTATTTTTAAATTGTATTTTTCTTTTTTAATTCGAATTATTTTTAATTTCCTTTCTTTCTTTTTTTTTCTTTGTTTCCCATCTTCTTTTTCTCAGTTAGTTGTCGGCCATCACCAAATGAACCTCAAGCTCGTCGATCTCAAGCTTGCATTCGTCGATCTGGCGAGCCTCGAGTTTAACGCTCGCACTCGCCAATCTAGTGAGCGAAAAATATTTTCCTTACCGAACACCGGAAAATATTTTCCGAAACATTTTCAAGTTTTAGCCGAACACCAGAAAATATTGTCATTTTCCTGGAAAATGACTTCTGGAAAAATATTTTCTGGAAACATGATATTTTCCGCAAAACGAACGGACCCTAGATTGATACAAGTCCATTTCGCAACCCAAATCTGATTTGCAAACCCGTTCTTGAACCCTAAGTCGAGTCCATTTCAATACGTGTCCCTGATCATCCTTCTCAAGCTACATCCTTTCCCCAACCAGATCACCACGAGCGTCCCCCGCAGTTCCATGAAAATAGCAGAAACGGCTCACGCTCCAATCCAAAGCGGCCCCGTTTGCCCGTCCTGCTCCAAGCCCGTACGCACGTGCCTCTGATCACCCCGTTGAGCGTCACCGTTCTTCAGCAGAGCTTGGGACGGAAGCACCCTCTCTGTGCCACTCGAATCTTGAGGCCAGCCCTCCAGAACGCCACCATTCCCGACCCCAACTTCGGTGCCAAGTTTTCCCATTTCGCTGATCGAGCGAGAATCCGAAACCAGCGCCAATGGATTTGGTCAAGTGTGGAGGTGAAAAATGGACGTTCAGCTCCTTCAATGATAAAAGGGGATTCGAACATAAAAAGAAAAAAAAATGATGAAGGGGCAAAGGAGGAGATAGCAGAGAAAAGTCCAAGACTTGCGTGCACTTCAATTAATAAAAGAACACCGTGCATTTGTGCGTGACTTTGATCAGTAAGTTCTTCGAATGTGAGTGAGACTTGTATATGGGCCCAAGCTCGAGAACAGTTTAGCAAAAAGGAAGATTGTATGGATACTACGAAGTTGAGCTAAATGTCGAATCTGTATTGACAGCATACACATAGTTTCATATAAAATTAAGGCGTACACCATTGACGGAGTACTCTTGGTTTTGTTATCCGGAAGAGTTTTTCACAGCACAAACTTCTTTATGATGTTTCCACTTTTATCCAACAAAGTTGGGGATGTTTAGTGTTAGCTAAGTCCTGAAAAGGCAGGATAGTGAAAGTCGTCTTGACAATAGAAGAGGGTGGGTAGGCAATATAACCAGAGTTGAAGCTGTCAATGGCTGCAGTTCAATGGCGAGCTTGGTTGGGGACTGTTTATTTAGTAAATTTAAGTTCTTGCTTTCCATATTAATCAAATTTATTTAAATGTTGTTGATCCATTAGGAAGCTCCAAAAGTATAGTTGGAAGAGTTATGGAAGTGGCCAAGAAAAATTCCTCTCTCTAAAAGGAGTACAGAAGAAGGGGGGATGGGATATTCCTGTGGAACACTCCAAAAGTTTTGTCCAAAGGACACATTTACTATGGCAATTAAGGAAACTCAACTACGGCCACCCGCATAAGATCAGTTCACAACTTATACCTCAATGATGGGCCTCATATCCAAAGGTGGAGCTAGGGTGGAAACTTAGCAGGGGCAATGCCTAAAATGTTTATTAGCTTTAAAATCACTACGGGATGAATTGACATACAGTTTAAATAACATAAAAAAAGCTTGGTGGGCCAAGGGCAACCCCTTGCTCTGTGGCTACACCAATCACTGCCAACAAGACGGGACAAACCTATTAAAAAAAGACAGACTTAGGGACAAAATAACATCTTATCAAGAACTCAGTATTTACAAGAGACTAAACACTGAACTTTCCAGCAAAAGTTAATTGCTCTCACAAGAGAACGAGGAAAAGTCTCACCTGTTAACAGTTCCCCCAAAAAGTAACTGTCTCAGTTGAGCGTCACTTCCTACATTCATGTACGTGGTGTCTTCACAATATTTGGATGCGCCTTTGCGAAACCTATCAGCAGCAACTTCTTGCTCTGATTTGGCTACCTTTTCTATCTTAGCTAGATATGTTTGATCAACCAACATTCCCTCAGCCTCCATTTTGACTAAAATCTCACCAAATGGTCGCCAATATTCATTGTAGAAGTTGAGCATTGATTTCTGAGGACATGGTTTACCATCAAATCTCCATGACATTCTTGTAATTTTCTTCTTAAGCTCTCAAAAAGTCTAAGCGTACTCATTGCATCCAATGCAGAGCAGCATGTCCACAGTTCCCGCTCTTCCCTTTGTAATTCTTCTACGGGGGTATGGTGGTCATTTTACCTTCGGATCCATCTTTCTTCACCTTGTTCCTGCTGAATATGGTTTTCATCGATACTTTGCCGATGAACTCTTTCTCATTACCCAGCTCTGCATCAGATATGACCCTTCGATCGCCTGTTAGTGCTTCAAGAGAATACCCACCCTCTGTCCTCCTTGATGAATTCCAAAGGCGCGCCATATGCATTGTGTCAGCTTGAAATCCAGAAACCTTAATTCCATAATTCTCAATAATATGGCTATCAAAGCTGTAGTTGTGCCATACCTGCAGAAGGAATTCTTAGACGATCATTTCAGAAATAATGCACCCAAAATGCCAATGATAAAACAAATGGAACTGATGAATTACACATAAAGGAGAGTTTTAAATAAATCGTAATAGTCATCTGCCCAAAATAATTACGGTGCAAGATAAGTAGGGGAAAGAGAGAAAGGCAGAGAATTAGGGGATTAAGAGAATACCCACCCTCTGTCCTCCTTGATGAATTCCAAAGGAGAGAGAGGAGGGACAGTACGGCCCCAAGGGAGCGTTCTGTGCGGTGCAGATTCCCATGGCCACCGCCTCCGCGACTCTGCCGAGCTTACCAGCACAGGGAGCCGTCTTGATAAAATTTACGAGAGGCTGTCGATAGGATGGCGTGGGCGGGCGGGCGTCTCCGAGAGGGGCTTTTCAGTCAAGCGATTAGGGCAAGTGGCTCTGCAGCTGCACGCGTCGAGTTGGGATGATCGGCTCCTGATTCGGTCTGATTTCAAAGTGGAATCGGAAACTGAACCATGAGGACTGGTTCTCAATTTTGAGATTCGAGGACTGGACGTCGGTTCGGGTCCGGTCAATAGAACCAATCACTTTTTTTGTCCCCTAATTCCTAATTTGAAATGTGCACAACACTGAGTCATGAGATGATCTTTTCGCTATAGCACACTCCTAGGATTTTGTTGATTATTTACTACCTTAAAATTCTTATCCTAAGTCTGTGACTATAACCCAAAACGGAATTATTTAGTTTTTACATTTCGCGCGAACCTAAAGTTCAAACATTAGAAATTCCTAGTGATATGGTCATTCAAATTCGCATCATAAATCAAATTCAATGTACAATAATTATGAAAAATATAATCAAATGTATATTACTTGGCACATTTGGCAGATTGTCACCAACCTTTCTCCCTACGAGATAGAATTGCTATCTACACAATCGACTATTACAGTGACTGAGAGTCAAAATGTCCAAGTGCCAAAAACCAACATGAAGAAAGAAGCACGTCAAGCTTCAAGTTGATACAAGTCCTCCCCCTCAACATCCCCCGTCCACTTGGAACTCGGCTTGCTCCAGGACCACGGCCTCAGCCCGAACTTGAAGAACAGCACCATCTCCAGCGCCTCGAACACCTTCCGGTCGTCCAGGAACTCATTCCAGACCCCGCTCACGATGGAGTAGTTGTTGTTGTATGGCACGGGTGATGGACCACGTGCTGCGACTGCGACACGAGCAGCCCCAGATCCCGCAGTGCCACCACCGACGGCAGGAGCTTGCTCTTCATGCTGTGGACCCTATGAGAGGAACTGCTGCCCGAACATGATGCAGCCTGAGCAGACAGCCACGAAACTGAGCATCGTCGGGTCCTTGCAAATGAAGTCGATCGGGCCCACCACGAACACCACGGCGCAAGCCAGCGCATGGAGGTTGTTGGCCCCCTGGCGCCTGGTGATCGTCCAGGGCCACTCGTGGTGCCCCTGGAAGGCTTCTATCTGGGTGCCGAAGACCAGGGTCGAGGCGTCAACGTAGTTGTCAATGCCCCAGTGGTAGACTCCCGATCCGAGGTCCGCCAGGACGTACCCGACCGCTCCCGCCAATATGGGCTCAGCCCACACGTGAGACTCACACGACGCGACCACAGACTTGGCCAGGGCAACGAGCACAGCGGTGCACCCGCAGGCAAGCCACGTGCGGTGGCCTTACGTGGATTTCAATGACAGGTCATCGCGGCAATATCAGCGGAGCCAGAGCTGTCAATAGCTGCGGTTTGACGGCAAGGCCAGTCGGGTCCGGCCGGGCTTGACCGTGGTGGCTGCTAAGCAGTACACGCGGCCCCTGGGGACGTGAGCTCGTTCATGGAGCACCGAGGAGTGGAATAACTTGTGATGAAATGCGATAGACACGGAGGCTGCCGTGCAGCGAAGAAACCGTCATAACCGAGGGGCGAGAGAGACGACGTATATAAGTCGGAACAGCGGCCATGGAACAATTCAGGGGAGTGAAAAGACTTGTGGAGAGGAACGGGGAGGATGAACGGTGTGGCTCGGACGGTGCTTGCGTGGTCTTTTCAGGGACTCAACTGACTCTCTCGTCCAAATTTGTGTCGCACATTCTTTCTACGTCAGCCCCCCGCAGGCATGCAAAACAGCGAATACTAGAAAATAAAGAAAGAAACGAGAGTTCGATTTTGCTGTCTAAATGACGTAATCACCGGTCCCTACACTAGTGCCGCTCATTTCACTCCTCAGTATGTACAGCATAAAACGGAAAACACAACCAAAAAAACAGTGAATTTTCCTCGCTTTAATATTTAAATCCTTCGTACTCTTTTTTATAGTGTCAAAACACTCAAACTTATATATAAAATAAAAATACTCTTCGTCCACCAAAGCCACCACTAAAAATCCTACAC
This sequence comes from Eucalyptus marginata, assembly GCA_014182565.1. Lineage (NCBI taxonomy): Eukaryota > Viridiplantae > Streptophyta > Magnoliopsida > Myrtales > Myrtaceae > Eucalyptus > Eucalyptus marginata. Next base: position 9,668,598 of record CM024590.1, on the reverse strand, counting down.
TTTGCTCACCAAGAAAATCAATACCTAAATTTGTACGTTCCATCCACCACTAGAAAATTCCCAACTTTATACATTTCCTACTCTTTGTATAGCCGGTATAATTTAGGAGTTCTTGCGACTCGAAAAAATTCGAAATATTAGGGTGATTGTTCGCATAGTTTATTATTTTTATGGTATTAATTTTATAATATAAAAGTACAGAATCTCTTCAGCTCCAATGATGCTTTAATCCGATTTTATCGATTCATTTACTTGGCTGATCCCATTACTTGATAATTACTAAGCGTCCAAGAGCAATCAAATTTATTTACTCCTCTTGCCTCTGCCTACATATCACCTTTTGATAGCTGGTTAGTGGTTACGCAGTCCAAGGGGGCCTTCACTGTGAGGCTCCCTCCCTCCCTCCCTTCCCCGTTTCCATGGCTTCTCGTTCGCCATTTCTGCTGCTTCTCCTCTTTCTCTTCGCGCTCTCGAGCCGCGAATCTACCGTTCCACCCGGAGGATGTACTCCCCCTGCTGCCGAGGCAGCTGTCCTGGCCCATCCTCATCGCCCTTCGCCGTCCCGTGGACCTGTTGCCCGCCTTCGTCGGCGCGGCCTCTCCCTCCAACGGCTCTCTGGCGTGGAAAGGAGCTTGCTTCTACGACAACACCGCTTGGTTGGAGTTCCACAACAACACCGGTAGCGAGTTCGGGGGAGGCACGCTTCACATCAAGGTCCGTCCTTTAGCTTCATTTCGTCGCTTTGACTTGGTCTCTGTTTGGTCTCGAGTGCCATTCTGGATTTTTTTTTTTTTTTTTTTTGGGTGTTTTGAGCTTGTGGTCACTGATGCCGAGAGGTTTGCTGTTGGACTATTATGTCGGGTTTTGTACGGTGGAATGGAATGGAATCGGGAAATGATGGGGAAAGCAATGGAATGGAATGATGATTCCAAGTCTTGGTTTTTGTTCAGTGACTGTGGAGGACGGAATGGAAATCCTCGTGTTTGAGTGCGATTCTGGAAGATTTTGGGAGGTTTGAGCTTGTGGTGGTTTGGTAATGTGGAGAGATGGTCACTGTTCACGAGCTTCTGAGATTTTCTGGTCTACTGTCGCTGCTTAATTCAATTCGCTGCTGTTTGGTTTTGTGATAATTAGGGGAGACGTGAGGTTGTAGCGTTTTGTTGATGGGGTCTAATGGCCATTGTTTGCCAGCCTTTGGCAGTTTCTGATTAATTCTTGGTAACTTCGGTACTTAGTTTGAGCTTGAGGTTGATTTTTTCTAATGGATTCAAAGTACCGAACTGGATTAAGTTTCTATCGACTTATGGTCCATTTCTTATCAACTGAAGTGCCTTGCTTCAATATGTTTCTAGTGGATTTCGTCACTTGTTGCGGTTTCTTTTCTTCTCCTTTCATCTGCTTGTTTGTACTTGATTAAACTCCACGAATTGGTGGTACTATGGTTGGTCTTTGAGTTTTTTGTGTCTAGGTTTTAAGTGGTGGAAGAAGGACTTAGTGATTTGGTTGCTCATACAAGTTAGGTTGTTTCGTTTGATGTAAAATCAATTTATCTTATGGAGGCAATGCCAGTCTAGTTGGGTACTGCCTCATGTTGATAGTTCTTGTTTTTGCATATGGTTCTGCTAAAAATGGAAACTAACGACTAGCTGTAGGTGTCCGGCTTGTAACCATGAGTTTGGATTGCTCATCCAGGTCAGCAAAGCCCATAGCTGGACATGTATGGATATTTATGTCTTTGCAACCCCATACCGCGTGACATGGGACTACTATTTTTTATCTCGTGAGCACACATTCGAGTTCAAAGAGTGGGAAGGAAAAGCTGAGTTTGAATATGTAAGCTGCAATTATCTGTTTTCTCTTCTGCTCTTGCGTGTGCATATTGGCGAGTTGTCACACTTGGATTTTACATTATTTTGATTACAGGTGAAAAGTAGAGGAGTGTCAATCTTTCTGATGCAAGCCGGGATGCTAGGGACCCTTCAAGCACTGTGGGATGTGTTTCCTTTGTTTTCAAATACCAGGTGGGGGGAGAAATCTAACATTGGTTTTCTCAAGAAGCATATGGGAGCTTCATTTGAGCAACGTCCCCAGTCCTGGGTTACAAACATCAGCATTGATGATATCCACTATGGAGACTTCCTTGCAATTTCAAAAATTCGTGGGAGGTGGGGTGGTTTTGAGACTCTAGAGAAATGGGTTAGTGGCGCATATGCTGGTCACACAGCTGTGTGCTTAAGGGATTCTGGAGGAAAGCTTTGGGTTGGTGAATCCGGACATGATAATGAACAGGTAATTTGGAAACAGATATGGGTTGCTCATGCATGTAAGTGTATTTCTCTTTCAGTTTGAAAGGCTAATTTTTATATTGACTAGTGGAGAAAGCCTTTTGAGGAAAATGATTACTTTGCGATTGTTTTTAAGAATTTTATCTATTCCTCTTTGTTCTTTTTTTTTCATACATTGACGGATTGCTTTTGATGTTCAACATTTCGTCCAGTCTTTCTGTCCACTGTTGTCTCTGCAATTGTAATTGTGAAGTAAAGTTTTAAACCAATCGCATAGACACAATATTAACATGGCTGTAAGTATGCCAGTCTTTCACGATAACTATCCACATTGTTCCTATATGGGGATATCCAACAGACAAACGTTCAAACGTCTCAAACACCCCCACCAGTTGTTTAAGTTATTATTTCTCCACCTCCTCCTTAATTCCCCGTGCTTATCTGGCATTCATTATTAAAGACACTCATACAACAATGCTTTAATTTCCTCTGATTATCAAAGGGTGGTCTTGTACATATTGAAAAGGACAACTAGGCTCCCTGTGGTGTTTCTGTAACATTTCATGAACCCTTAGGTTTTTGGGGCATTGTATTTCTGTGCAATTACTTTATAAATGTAACTTTTGTCGAATCATGGACTTCTTCTCTCACAAATATGGTTCCCATTGAGATCATTCCATTTTGCATATCAAGTGTGCTTTAGTCACGCCCCTATGTCCTTAAGTCTCCTTGCTCAACTTATGTTCTCTAATGAGACAGGTCTTTTCTTTCTGTGCTCCCGCAGAAAATTTTGATTGTAAGAGAGGTTGAGTAAGTAAACGATGACATGCTGCTTTAGGTTCATGTTGAACTGGAGCAGATCCTATTTAGGCTCCTACCAGAAGCTCTATTGTAGCATCGTCATATTTGTAACATGGCAAATACAGTGTGTCTGAACTGTTTCTACTGAACTTTAAGACCATCTTTACACCCGACACGGCAACCTACTGATGATGATTATGGTTAGAATTTGGTGAAATGATGTCCTTTACTTGAGACAGACCTTGATTAACAAATTTAAGGTCACATTAGGGTTATTGCTACATGCTCTGTTCCTTTGTGTTGGTAGAGGGATCAGGTGTTACGGAAGTCCAACACAGTGATGTAGATAATGCAATTTTTGTTTTGTTCTTATCATTGCAGGGAGAAGATGTCATTGCCCTGCTACCATGGGATGAATGGTGGGAATTTGAGCTTAACAAAGATGACTCAAATCCCCACATTGCATTGCTTCCACTGCATCCTGATATGCGAGCCAAACTTAACGAGACTGCTGCATGGGAGTATGCACAGAGTATGAATGGGAAACCATATGGTTATCACAACATGCTTTTTAGCTGGATAGACACTATCGATGCAAATTATCCACCGCCATTGGACACTCATGTGGTACAGAGATTGTACACGTGCATATGTGTTTATATATATTTTGTGGGTGCATTCAGTTTGTCTTAAGACAATTTTCTAGCACTAAGGCCTTGTGTTACTTCCAAGGTATACCTGTAGATGCCTTGAGATTCTTTGATGCTGGATATGAAATAGTTTCTGCTTCTCAACGTGACTGCTAAACAGCAGTTTACCCTTACTTTGATAGACCCTGAAATATAATGATGCCATGTGTTAGATCCTAACAACACGGTCTAGTTGGAATTAGACAATCATGCCATGATTTCGAATGAATTCAACTGAACAAAACAAAAGGCTAAAACATGTGGGGTGCTTTATACGCATGATGGGAGTGCGGTTCACTTGTTTTATAGAAAGCGTTGTATTATTGTAGGTTGCTTCTGTTATGACAGTATGGAACCAAATGCAACCAGCCTATGCTGCAAACATGTGGAATGAAGCACTCAACAAGCGACTAGGAACAGAGGTACCATCCCATTCAATTTGCAATTGTCTGTGTGACGTTATGCATCTTGTTTTGCACACTGAGGTGCAACTGGAATCTAATGTCTCTTGAATGACATTCAGTTAACAAATGTTATATGGTTATAATTACACTTACTTTACTTCATGGCTACCTTACAATTGTGTTGCATACAGGCTTGGATCTTCCTGATCTAATAGTCGAAACTAAAATGAGGGGGTCATCTTTTGCTGAACTGCTGACAATTCCAGAGCAAGATGATTGGGTATATAGCGACGGGAAGTCCGCCTCATTTGTAACTTTGTTCTTGAAATATACAAAGCAGCAGGACTCTTTGATCCAATTTCTAGCTCCATTCAAGTAACAGAGTTCCCTGTAAGTGCGATCTGATTGACCCTAGTTGGGTTATCTTTCTGACCCTAATTGCTTAAACTTACTATCTATAGATGGATGTCACTTTCTTCAAAGATTGAGAAAACTATAATCTAGTTTGCCTTTTGAAGCGTGACTTTTTGTCATGAGGAATCCCATTTGGCATTTTGTGAATAGCATTGTCTTTTATGCAGATAAAAGATGCTTACTCACTAAGGTTCTTCAAGAATAATTTAAGCCGCTTGCCTAAGTGGTGCAGTGATGGGGATGAGGTCGAGCTTCCGTTCTGTCAAATACAAGGTAGGTGTCGAATGGAGCTGCCAGGATACAATACAATGGACCCGTACCCTCATATGAATGAAATGTGTCCATCTCCACCCCCAAAATATTCCAGGCCATCCGATTGCTAGAAAACATTTCCTATGATGTGAATAGGACTTTGTATATTAGTAGGTGATTCCATTAGATTGTAGCTTATGACTTCATATTTTTGTAGAATGTGTCGTAAACAAAGACCCATGGGTTGCACAGATTCAGAAATTTACTTCAAATTCCATTTATTGATATGAATCCATATTGCATGTATAAAATTTTTGCATAACGTTATATTGACACTTTATATAAATCAATCGTTGTATTATTGTTTAGTCTTACATTATGTTCTATTTTTATGAATGTCCTTGCTGCATAAGTATTTTAAGTAGGATTATCTGAATTTGATGTTTATCTTACGATGGAGAGAGATGTTTTTTTTTGTTTAAGGGTTCTCTTATCTTCCTTCTCCTCTGAATGTTTATTCTATGCATTTTATATGTAAAATGAAATGATATGGTATTGGAATTTAATACACATAAAAAAAATTAAGACTTGGTTTTAATTTGCATTACCTAGTAAATTTTACTAATATAAGCCATTTTTCTATCTTTTTTTTTAAAAAAAAATTATTCAAAATAATGTCTATTTGTTTTGTGGTGGAATCATGTATGTTGATACGCACGTTTTAGGTGTAAATTAATTGAAAAAAATAGATATGGCATTCCACGGTTTGAATGATGTTATTCGGTAATTGGTAAAAGAATAACTAATAAGTGAAAAAATAATCAAACAAAAAGTCTTCAATATTGAATTTTTATTGTTATTGTCTCTTATTCCAAGTTATAGCTAAATTAACAAATCATATAAACTAATATTAGCATATTGTTCAGGATAGATGAATTGATAAAATAAGTAACACATTTATTATAAAGTGTAAAAACACCGTAGGTGCCAAACGTAATATTTTAACTTTATCCCTAGAGGATGAAGTTTGCAATGTGAGCCGCTCTTGCCATGGCAATAAGCATCCTACCAATTCGAGACACGATGACAACCACATTGGATTCTTATGATTGGTTTTGTGACTCGGCTAATTAGTAATATTAATCATATGCTTCCCTAACTGAATGTGAGACATTTTAGTAAAAGTTGAAAATCAGTATATTTGGACGAGGAAAAACTACAAGAATGTACACTAACAGAGTTTCAAAAGTGCACACAATCACTTCATATTCTCTCTCAATTTTTTGCATTTTCAATTCGCTAAATCCTATTTGCATGAACTTATACATGTACTTGTTATTTGGCATTCACTTAAAATTATTTAGGAGCAATGCCTAATATCCTAAATTAGCGTTTTCCCACTCATGAGACCGGTTTCATATGTAGTTTGGATCTTTAGATCGAAAAGGAAAAAATTTATCCCAAGAATGATTTAAAGACTATAATAACTTAGTAACTTTTAAGTTAAATCAATATTACGAGCTCAAAGGTTTCAGTCACATCTTCACAAAAATTAACGATCAAATCCACCGATAATTTGTCCCATATTAAAATTCATTTGTAATATGACATTCTCGTGATTGCACTACCATTTTTAATAAGAGTGCAATTCTTGTGAACTAACCTATTACACGACTTGACTCTGAATTTCCCTGGGCAATTTTAAATGGGAATTCTTATGGTAGTTTTGGACGCGGCCCGCTCTCCGAAGTAAAGTCCTTTCGTTCCCTCCTTCTGGTTGGCCAAAAGCTTTCAACACGACATTCCTTGGTGTGTGAATGAAGGAATTTAGCAGTGTGAAAACACCAAGAGCTTACAGAAAGGGAGAGCTGAAAATGGTCGAATTCTGGGTCAAAAATGGGTCAAATAGGACGCGGCAGCAGAGAAAAGTCCAGCACATACTCATCGTTTCTTTTCCTCAATTTTTATGACTGAGTCTTGAAAACCAATGAGTTCTTGCCTGAGTTTTTGTTTATCATTTTCTTGCCACGTCGGTGCAACTCCTGTTAAACAAGAATAGTTAGTTAATTGATGACTGAGTTTGGCGAACTTGATGGGTCGATGATGGTGCTCAATAATGCTACACTTTGGAAAACCAAACACCAAGTGGTAGTCTTCATTAAGGGTTTGCGCAGAAAACACATAAGAAAAAAAAAACATCAGGAAAAGAAGAGCGAGTTGTACGAAAGAAAAGGGGAGAGATAAGGAACGAAAGGGAAAAGACCCCTTATGGTTAGGATGTTGGTTGAAAAATGAGGAAAAGAACAAAAGAAAACAAAAACAAAGAGAGAATCCAACGTAACTGGGAGACATCGCTTGGTCTGAGTGGCATCCCTGAGTTTGCAAAATTTCGAGAAGTTCCTTTTTGTGTTACACTTTATATGATTCATGTCATATATTTTCCATATGCATTAGGGTAGATGAATCACTTTAATTATAGAAAAAATAATTTTTAAAAAAAGGAAGCAAGTTTACTCTGCATTTCATGTAGAAATTGCTCTTTGCACATAACAAAAAATCAGACAAAAAATCTGAGCAAGTAAGTGAAGGTAAATTATATAAATGTAAGGCCCAATAAAATCTCGTAAACGAACGGCGCAAGATAGTTTTAATAGATTTCTTCGGCTATTTGCATTTTATGGACACAAGATGCAAAATTATTCTAAAAACGTTCCAGTAAATGACAAATAACCATCAGGGGAATATCCGGTAAACTTGCAGCATTGCAGCATCACTTGGGAGCAAAACATAAGGGGAAAGACTTTCCCCTTTCGCCCTGAAAAGAGCATAACTGCAACAATCAACCTCGATTCTCCTCTCGAAAGTTGCAAATCTTGGATCATCATCATCATTTACATTCGAAGGCAGACCACAACGGCTTTTCTTTTTGACCGGAATTTGGTGATGGTGATGAGGGCCACTCTATTTGGAGAAATCTCATATATTTGTTGAGATCAACGACATTCTTGAAGGAGAAAGAATCAAGAGCCTCCATTGCCCATAACTTCTTCCTTCACTTCCGCGATCCTAAGACATTGCAAGTTTGCCAAACCTGCCAGTGTTCCTCTCGTCAAACCGACATAGTATTTGCTTTCAAAATCAGTTTAGAAATTCGTTCGACGGTCGTGCGGCGGTCTTGCGGCAGCCATGCGATGGCCGTGCAGCGGTCGTGCAACGGTCATGCGACGATGGGCGGCAGTCGACAGTCCGTGAGTAAGAAGAAAAATAAATAAATACAAAAATTTATAAATTTTTACCAAATGCATTTCTATTCTTTTTCTATTCCAAGAATAGAAATTTGGTATAATTACCAAACACCTTACTTTTACTCAGAATTTTTTTTTTTTTGGTAACCCAGAAACCCCGAAAGCCGACAAAGCCGGCGGGAAGAACTGGGGCTGATGCAAGCTGGCCACCACACTCACGCCAGCCGGTTAAGTCACCAAGTAACGCCGCTAGGATTCGAACTTGGCACCTTTCGTGGGAGGCACAAAGCTCAAGCCAACTGCGCCACCGCAGTGGGTGGTTTTACTCAAAAATTATTCCCGAAGTAGAAGTAGAAAAAAACTATTTCTGAAAAGAAATAGTTCCCCGAAATATAAACGTTGTCATACGCACCCTAATATTCCAAGAAGATCAATCCATAATAATAAATTGTCCTTTTGGTTGTAAGACAAGATAGGAAATAGACTTTGCTAGTCCCCTGCTTCCCAAATATTCATATCCGTTGTTTTTTGACTAACCTAAAATATCAACCAGATTTGTGATTGCATTCAAAATACACAAAGCATGGCCACACAAAAAAAAAGTCAATTCCTATGGCAACCTGAGTTGAGTTTGTAGGAAAGCATGGCCGAGCAACAGGGCTTTCTTCAAGAGCAGAGTCGCGGGACATCCTTTCCGTTGGCGGACAGTTCTGCAAAAGGACACTGTTAGAGCTACATGACTATATAGACAGAGAAGCTACATCTTTGTAAGGACTTTTAAGAAGTGAAGCAATTGTATATCAATTAAACTCATTAACCTATAGCATTTGGAGGACACGGTCCCTCGCACCAAAAAGGTATTCCATCCTCGGCGTGTTCCCTTTTTCGGAGATAAGGTTGAAGAATAGCCTGAGCATTCGGATGATCCCACATCAGCATCTTCCACCCAAATATACGGAAGCTCCTCAATTTCACACAATCGCAGTTGCAAAGGAATCCCCTTCAGTTCTAGGCATTTGTACACAATCAAATCTTCCATGGAATTGCAGCTTATTGGGACTTCGTGTTGTACTTAATTAGTACGTCCATGATGGGGTGCGATTGAAATGCACCGTTTCGTCTTGATATGCTACGATGGAAAGACACACTTTGAAAGGGTGTGATGGAGTCATATAAAAGACTCCTGAAGACAATCGTTGGCATGGTTGGTAGAACATACGCTCAGAAAGAAAGTTCTCCTTTTCTTGTCCCCTTTCCATCAAAAGAAAAAGAAGGCGTTTCATTTCTTCTTTATATGAACAATTGGCATTCACACTGTGGAAATTGGATGTTTTCCTCGTGATTGCATTCAGACCAACGTGAAGTATTTTTTGTTCATGATTCATCCGCAATTCAACGTTCGTTCTGGGGTAAATTGTTGTTTGTGTATCGAAAAGGTATGTCGTCTTTTGCTGACTTTCTTCCAACATAGGTATCAGAGCCCGGTTGTGATTTCTACCTTGTTTTCATCAATTTTCTCGTTTACCACTTGATATCGAGATCAAGAGATTGAATTCTACATTTTCTGGATGTTTATTGCTTGTAAAAGCAATCTGAATCGTCGAAAATGAACGCAAGCGAAGAATGGGTTTGGGGCTGTGTACACCCGTGTGGTTTTCGCTATTTTTTTTTTCGGCCAAAATAATTTTTTAAATATACACGGTGAAAGTACTCGTCTAGATGAGTCCGACGATGGGTTGAGCGTCGCCGCAGGATTGCCGCCCACAGCTCACTGGCCACAGCCCCGTCTCGCAGCCGGTGGGCTGTGGGCAGCAATCTTGCGGCAGCAGTCGGCGGCAACGGTCGGCGGTCGTGCGGTGGTCGGTCTTGCAACGGTCGTGCGATGGCCGTGCGGCGGTTGTGCGATGATCGTGCGACGGTCGTGCGGCGGCGAGTGGTGGTCGGCAGTCCGTGAGGAGCCTCATTTGAAGTTGGATTTGGAGGTGATGAGTTTGTACGGAGAAGTTAGAAGTCAGCCTAAGGCTGGATGTTTGTCCACTCTTGAGAGTGTCATTTACACGATGAAGGCATTTGGGGGCAGTCTGGAGGGGCTGGATCAACTGTTAGATGTTTTCGAGTCAATGGTCAATGATCAGAGACGATATAAAGATGAAAGATCGGGTAAATCCACTTCACGGTAAGCCTCTTCCTGCTTATCCAGCCATAATGAGCTCTTGGGCAATTTTCTGTTCCGGTTCATATTGCATAATTGGATTGATTATTTGTGCCTGTTGAATTTGCATTCACTGAAGTCTCTGCTGTCCCATCTTTTGCACTTCTCAAGGTTTTCCAGAATATCATGCATTGTAATCGCCTGCATTAGCTTTTTCAAACTAGGTCCTTTCCCTCTTAATCATGTCTCTAAGTTGAATTTGCTAAAGATGCACTGATTTTCTGCCCTGTGATTCTCTTATCTCTTTATGAATATTGACTACCAGCAGGCACGTTGGGTCGAGTATCAAAGTATCTGCTTAAGCTTTTTATGCTGTAATTCAATCTAATACTAGAGTATGACCTGTGTGATACACAGAGATATGTAACTGCATCAATGTGTTGACATGTCAGAATCTAGATAGAAATTGCCCTTTCTCAAAATACTCTGTATTATTTAGCTTAGTTATTTCCTTTCTTAGATTTCAAATAAAAGAATAAAACAATTTAAACTTAACAGAGAGAAATTACGAAATTATTTCGCTATCACTTCATGTCAAGAATGATCACCTTTTCGCTAGCCCGATGGTGATGATTAGGAGTGTTTTGAATTCTAACACAGGAAAGAGGCACTCGAGATAATTAGGGTTTCAGAAATTCTAGCCTAGCTACTGATCTAACCCAATAATAAAATTAACTACATGTAGAGAATCATCAATTGTCCACCTTAATCGATTGTTACGTGGAGAGATAACATAGTTTATTTCATTATAATTTATCAATCGATAAGGCAAATGATTACTTAGCATCTTATTTCCTTATATTTATGTCTTGAGAATATTATATACTGCCCTCTAGAATATCTACTCGATTAAGTTACAGAATAAATCAGTTCTCTTGTTTATTACCCGATCATGTGGAAATTCGGGAAAAGTACCAAAAAAGTCCTAAACCTATTGCATTGGTACCAATTCAGTCCTAAACTTTTCAATTGAATTTAGTCCTAAACATTTTACTATTGGTACCAATTCAGTCCATCCGGCCAATTTTTGGCCGGCCGACGATGACGTGGACATCGGCCGGTGGCCGGATCGACGTGAAATTTTTAATTATTTTTTCGAATTTTTTAATTTTTTAAATAATTTTTTAAATAAGTTTTTTTTTTTTTTTTTCCTTTTTCCTTTTTTTTTTTTTTGGCCTTCTTCCTAGCGTGGCCGGCGAGCCTCCGGTGAGGCTCGGCGGGCGAGGCCGCGAAGCCCTCGCCTACCGCCGGCAAGGGTCGCGGCCCTCGCCCGGCCTCTCCAGGCCGCCGGCGAGGCGGCTTCGCCTGGATCTGGGCGAGGCCAGCCTCGGCCCGCGCCCGGACGAGGGCCATGAAGCCCTCGCCCGCCGCCGGCGAGGGTCGCGGCCCTTGCTCGGCCTCGCCTAGGGCCGCGGGCGAGGCCAACCTCGCCTGCATGCGGGCTAAGCCGCCTCGCCCGTGGCCCCGGGCGAGGCTGAGTGGCCGCTCGTCCTCACCTGGGGCCGCGGCCGAGGCTAGCCTCGCCCGGATCCGGCGAAGCCGCTCGCCGGCGCCTTGGGAGAGGCCGGGCAAGGGTGCGACCCTCACGGGCGGCGGGCGAGGGCTTCGCGGCCCTCGCCTAGTGGTCGGCGAGCCTCACCGAGGCTCGCCGGCCACGCTAGTAAGAAGGCCAAAAAAAAAAAAAAAAAAAAATTATTAAAAAATTATTTAAAAATATTTTTAAAAAATTAAAAAAATTAAAAAAATAATGCGAAAAAATAATTAAAAATCATAAAAATTCCACATCAGCATCCGGCCGACGTCCACGTCGCGTCCGCCGGCCAAAATTGACCGGATAGACTGAATTGGTACCAATAGTAAAAGGTTTAGGACTGAATTGGTATCAATGCAATAGGTTTATGACTTTTTGGTACTTTTCCCAATTAAATTCCCGTAGTACTTTTATTGCTGTCTTTATCTATTTTATAGGATAAAAGAGAAATCGCATATATTGTGCTGAAAAAGATATAAATCATTTCAACAAATATAAATAATTTTAACTTCGCTATTACACGATTCAATCCATAAAAATGAATCTCCTTTTCATTATTTGATGCTCTGTCATCATTTTTTGTTGAAATATTATGGTTTGTTAGGTAAAAAGCAAGAAAGAAGGGGAAAAAACAGAAAAACTGAATCAGATTCAAACCAAGCCAAAGAAATTGGAAGAGCAAAAGAAAAATTTAGGCCTTTTCCTTTTTAAACGGCATTTGGTTTTATCAATATAAAAAGTGTTGATAGTTTATGGAGGGGCTGAGATGAGGAAGATTGCATGGATACTGGGCAGTTGAGCTAAATGTTAAATTCGTAATGACGACATGAATATAGTTTCATACAAAATGAAAGCATACACCATTGGCAGAATGCGCTTGGTTATGTTGTCCAGAAGAATTTCTCAAAGCTTTGGCTTCTTTCTTGGGTAAATGGTGTTTCAACTTTTTATCCAACAATTGGGATGTTTGATGTAGCTAAGTCCTGAAAAGATAGCATGGTGGAAGTCCTGGATAGTCAAGGAAAGAATCGTACTTCATTTCTGTTTCTTTGGCACAATTCAAAGTAGTAGTCCTTGAGTAGGTACTGGCATGGGGTCCCTAATGTAATGATCATCTGAACATAACTCCCAAGAATACTGAGTGACCAGATGATGGATTGCAACAAGGGTTTCGATCCTGGCAAATCCGTTTCTTGGACATATGCGAGGCCCTCTTCCAAAAGCAACAAAGCTGTAGGGTGGTACCAACTTCTGGTTTTCAAATCTAGCAGGATCAAACTTTGATGGCTCTAGGAATATGCTCTCATCCATGTGTGTCATGCTTGATGCCCAGGAGATCTAAATCACACATTAAGGGCCTGTTTGGTAACCATCCCAACAGTGCTAGATTCTGATTTTTTTGTTCCCAGAATCAGTTTGGGACGAGAATCAAGAATTAAAAAAAAGTTGATTCTTGTTCCGGGAACAAAATTGAGAATCAAAACTCTTCTTCTTGTCTTTTCTTCTTCTTTATCGACCGCCATCTCGCGACCGCCGCCCGCCGCCGCCCGCCGTCAGTCACCACCCGCCACCATCCGACGCTGCCACCCGCCGCCGGCGACCGGTCCGACGAGCTCACTGGAGGCTCACCAGGCTAGGGCGAGGTCCGGCGAGCTCGTCGGAGGCAAGCCTAGCCACCGGCGAGGCTCGCCCAACCTCGCCGGTGGCCAGGCGAGCCTCGCCCAACTGCCGGCGAGGCCGAGCCGAAGAGGGCCGGCAACCGGCCTGAAGAAGAATTAGAATAGGAGAAAAAGGAAAAAAAAAAAAAGGAAAAAAATTATAAAAATTATTTAAAAATTAAAATAAATTAATTTGGAACAGAATCAATGAACACGGTACCAAACACAATTCTATTCCAGAATCAGAAATTTTGTACAGTTACCAAACGCGTTCTTTTACTCAGAATAAGTTCCCGGGAACAGAATAAAAAATAATCATTTCTGATCAGAATTTGTTCCCGGGAACAGAATCGTTACCAAACGCAACCTAAGTTCCAAAAGCATATTAATTGACTGGTTTCACAGATAGAGAGAATAAATAGCAGATAATGCAAACATTTGAAGAGATGGGAAAAGTTATTGGCATCCTTACTTGCCAGCCTTTAGGAATGAGGTATACACCATGGTCAATATCCTTTAAGGCTACCCTGAAGCCAGCAAAACCATCCTCAGGGTTTCCATCGCTACTCTCCATGTGTACTTCATCTGGCAAGGTCTTCCCAAGTTAAAGGTTCTACTGAAGTCTTGCTTTTTGCTATCTCTTCTTGTTCTGCAAAAGCAAAAGACGCTTATGACTTGCAGTAAGGGGGAAGGAACATGCTTCTGAGCTTTGTTATCAAAGCTGACATTTGACTTTGGAAACTTTGAATAATTTGTGTATTGATTTGTCTTACATTTGGCAAGTCGTCCATTTTCCATTAGCAAAATAGATTCATTATTATAAACATATCTTCTTCATTTAGTTTTATTTTTCTTCCTTTTAGGGCTGCAGGAATTTATATGCAGATTCAGCTAATCAAAAAAGATGCCGGAAATAGAGGATGTGTACCTTGAAGAACTGCTTGATAAACAGCAGGATTCTTAGATAGAAGGCGCAGCATAAAAGTCATGAGAACAGATGAGGTATCATGTCCTGCAACCATGATTAGCATGATATCATGCAAAATTTCCTTGTCAGTCACAACCCGTTTATTTTCTTCATTGCGCTTACTTAACAGGCACGTGATCAAGTCTTGATGAGGAGTGGCAGTGCGCTGCTCTAGTTTCTCTTTCTTCTCTTGTACAAGTTCCTTCAACAGACCTTGGACCCTGGAGCTTGCACGGAGGCTCCTACTGTAGTGCATGAATGGCAGCTTTACTGGTATCGACCACACTCCCTCTATCATTTCTTGAAAATTTTGCAAGAATTTCTCTCTTTCCGCTCTTTCCTCCATACCAAAGAGAAGAGAGCATATGATGTTGAATGTAAGGGTTTTCATCAGGGGCAATGCCTATAGGAAAATCAAAACATTAATGTTATTTACTCTGCTTTCATTTATTGAAGAGATCATGCGAACTTTCGGTCTATGCATTCACTCTCATAGTCAATGCATGCAGAGGCCATAGAAGTGTGAACACTAGTTATATGAGGGAGTGAGTGCATACACCATATGTTCCTTAAAATTGATATGTATTGAATATATTTCAAACAGAACAAAGCAACAGTGGGAGTTTTACAGCATATTGACATACCGCAACTTTTTCCTTGCCCTGCCAGTGCAACTCGATGTGCTTTCTGACTTCTTCATCCATTTTCCCCACGTACTGCTTCAGAGATTCTGGTCGCAAGAATGACATCAGAGTCTCTCACACGTTTGTGATCTTGGCCACTGAGTTCCATCAGATTGTGGTCTCCCAGAATTGCGCAGATGGATGCTTTTTTATTTGTTGGCTATCTCGCTGCTGTCTCCAGAGAATACGAGCTTGTTCGCTGCTTGTCCATGAATGAACACCGTTGGTTTGCCGAAGAGAGAGAGAGCTTCGAGATTGGTCCATACTTCCTCACTCTTTCATGGAGCCATTCTTCTCCTGTGTTTGTCCTCATGGCTCGGAGCAGGTCAAGGCTTTGGCCTATAATGGGGATTCCCAACGAACCCGGAGGTAGCTTTCTTGATGAACCTCTTCTTCTCCAGCTTAATAAAAAGAGAACTGGTAGAAGGAAGAGAAGAAGGATGATCAAAATGTTCATTGTTGTGGGTGTGGGCATGTGTGTGGGTATGTGTGGGTGTGTACGTGATGAGGGGAAAGCAAGAGAATTATAGCTCTCCATTTTTGTCTGTTTCTGAACTAGCACTTTAGGTGGCAGACTCCTTCTGGAACGGGCGATGACGATTACTGTGTAGAAAACGCATCGACTTTGATACAGGTTCTGTTAAATATTTTGCCAGTTTGTTTCGTGTGCCAGGTGCTTTATTCAAAGTTGCGGTTGACATAGACTGACCTAACAGAGAAAGAAATGGATGAGACCTCTTGTTTGGTTATGACAGTGGAGTTGAGCCTCGGCTGTATGTTACTCTGAATTTGTTCCGGTCACTATCATAAATTTAACGGGATGGAGCAAAACTGAGAACCAATTTTTAATGTGTCGGCGTAAAATACAACAGAACTCCTAGAATGAGAAATGGACCATGGTTGTCGAAATTTGAAGACCAGAAAGATTGAAAGGAAGAACAGGATCAGTTTCTGAATTCCACTCGAAAAGCTTATCATTGTCCGCTATGATCCTCCGCGATTGTTGATCAAACAAGTCAGTCGACAAGAGAGGGGCAAAGAAAAACAAGAATGTGAAGAATATGAGATGGAAATGGAGGTGGGATTCTTGGAAACTGCAGTGAAAAATTATCCTGAATGGAGTCTTCATTTTTTCCAACCCAGAAAGGAAAGGAAAGCTAACTCCAAAGACTGATAAGTGAAGAGATCTCATTTTCGGTGAAAGCTGGAACAATTGTTCCTTTGCAAATTGAGATATTCCCAGTGATGCGAAAATCTTACTTCTCTGCACCATAATTCTAATTCCATTCTAGTGTCTGATTTTATTTTAACCAAAAGACATGCACAATTCATTTAATATAAGAGATACCCAACAATTGAGGTCCTAATAGCGGGAGCCAGCCTTTCTCTAGCCCGGCCACTAGAACTTGAGAATAGGCATTGAGGATCTGGGCTGGACTTTGATGAACCCAACTTGGGTGCTGATAATGTAGAAGCGAGTCGGGTAACCGAGCACGGGCACTAGAGTCTTGGCCTGACCTCAAGGGACGTGGGCCCAACTACCAAGGAAGTGGGAGCGAGCACTAGTGACTTAAGCATGGGCCTAGCCATAGTCACCGTGAAACTAGGCACGGCTCGATTCCTAGGTGTAGGTACCAAGGTCTTTGGTCCAACCACAAGGGACCTAACATTGGCTACCATGGAACCAAGCATGGCCTCGACATAGCGGTGTCTGTGTAATATAATGGCCCAATAAACCCAAACCCATGTCTTAAATAGACAAACTCAGCCCATATCTTGTTCTCTTCTCTAGATATTTCATGTGAGGGCAAGCAGCCGACAAAATCAAAAAAAGGAGAGGAGAAGGGGGGTCGTTTGTGAGAAGGAAAAAAAAAGGAGGAAGAGAGAAACTTTCATGCACTCACGATCTAGACGACTCGTCAAGCCAAATCAATACTGTTTTGCAACGTTGGTAAGTGATCGAAACCTCTAACTGTCTATTAAAAAAAATTGCCGAAATTAGCATTTGAAATTTGGATTTAGATCAATTATGACTTGCTTTGTTTGATTGGGGAGTTTTCAAGCAGTATACATTTAAAATTGATAGTTTAGATGCTCTGAAGTTATAGCACTTTATAAATCTAAATTTGAGCTTACACTTTGCCTGAAACGAAATTTTCAAGTTTGTCATACATGCTGATCAGGTTGCGAACAGTAAACTTTGAGCTGAATTTCAAGCCTCTAATTTCAGCAATCCCTTTAAATAGATAGTTAGAAGTTTCAATCATTTATCACCATTGCAAAACAATTTTGATTAGACTCAACAAGTCATCTGGACCATGAGCACACGAAAGTTTTCTCTCTCTCTTCCCCCTTTTCCTTCTCACGAATGAGCCCCTCTCTTTTCTTCTTTTGCTTATTTTGTCAGTGGCTTGCCCTCACGTGAAATATCTTGAGAAGAGAAGAACTATGGGCTGAGTTTGTCTATTAAGCACATGGATTTGGGTTGGGCCATTATACTATGGTCTGAGCGCCAATGACTTTGGTGTCAAAGTAGGTACTTAGGCATGGCCATTGAGGACTTGGGCACGAATACCGTGGTCCTAAGCCCAATCTTTGTGAATTTAGGCCTATTCTCAATGGACCTAGCCACCTAGGCTCAAACACTAGTAACTTGCATATGGGAGCCAAATACTCGGACATGGTGCTAAGGTCCCAAGACAGACCTCTATAAACTTGTGGCTTGCCTCGATGGACCCAAACCTAGGCATGGGTGGTTTTGGTGCAAGAGCTAGGTAATCAGACATGATCATCAAGACCCGAGCCCAAGCACCGGGCGTTGGGCTCGGCATCGAGGGAACCGGCTGTCAAGAAAGTAGTCCCGGCCTCGATGGAAGATTGCATGGATACTAGGCAGTCGGGCTAAATGTCAAATTTGTAAAGACGACATGCATATAGCTTCATACAAAATAAAAACATACATCATTGGCGGAATGCACTTGGCTATGTTGTCCAAAAGAGCTTCTCAAAGGCTGGCTTTTTTGGGTTAATGGTGTTTCAACTTTCATCCACCTATGGGGATGTTTGATGTAGCTAATCTTGAAAAGGTGGCATGGTGGAAATCCTGGACAGTCAAGGAAAGAATCGTATTTCATTTATGTTTCTTTAGCACAATCCGAAGCAGTAGTCCTTGAGTAGGTACTAGCATGGGATCCCCAATGTAATGATCATCTGAACATAACTCCCAAGAGTATTGAGTGATCAGATAATGGATTACAACAAGGGTTTCGATCCTTGCAAATTCATTTCCTGGGCATATGCGAGGCCCTCCTCCTAAAGGAATAAAGTTGTAGGGTGGTACTGACATCTGCTTTTCAAATCTAGTGGGATCGAACTTTGATGGCTCTGAGAATATGGTCTCATCCATGTATGTCACGTTTGATGTCCACCAAATGTATGTATATCGACTGTTTTCACAAATAGAGAGAATATATAGCAGATGAGCAAACATTTGAAGAGAGAGGAAAATTTGTATGCATCCTTACTTGCCAGCCTTAGGAATGAGGTATCCATCATAGTAAATGTCCTTCAAGGCTACCCTGGAGCCACCAAAAATAGACGGAACCATTGTGAGTTTCCATTGCCACACTCCATGTGTACTTCATCCTAGCAAGGTCTTCCCAAGTTAAAGGTTCTCCTGAAATGTTGCCTTTTGCTATATCTTCTTGCTCTGCAAAAGCAAAACGCGCTTATGACTTGTCACAACAAGGGGAAGAAACATCCTTCCGAGCTTCGTTATTAGAGTTGACATTTGGCTTTGGGAATTCGCCAGATTTATGTATTGATTTTCCTTACATTTGGCACGTGTACCATTTTCCAACAGCAAAATAGAGACCATTCATTATCTCACGCGGCTTGGGTCATAGTTCAAGAGTGAACTGAGTTTGAACATATTCTTTGTCGCTTTGCTTTAGTTTCTTTCCTTTTTGGGCTGCAGGAATCTCTATGCAGATTCTACAAATTTAAAAGATGCCAGAAATAGAGGATGTGTACCTTGAAAAACTGCTTTATGAACAGCCGGATTCTTAGATAGAAAACGCAGCGCGAAAGTTATGAGAACCGATGAGGTATCATGTCCAGCAACCATGATAAGCATGATATTGTGCAAAATTTCCTTGTCAGTCACTACTCTTTCATTTTTCTTCATTGCGCTTACTTAACAAGTTTATGATCAAGTCCTGATGAGGAGTTGCAGTGCGCTGCTCTAGTTTCACCTTCTTCTCTTGTACAAGTTCCTTCAACAGATTTTGCACCCTGGAGCTTGCACGGAGGCTCTGATTGTAGCGCATGAACAGCAGTTTTACGGGTATTGACCACATTCCCTCTATCATTTCTTGAAAATTTTGCAAGAATTTTTCTCTATCAATTCTTTACTCTAAACCAAAGAGGAGAGAGCATATGATGTTGAATGTAAGGTTTTTCATCAGGGGCAACACCTAAGGGAAATCAAAACTTTTAAGTGTGATTTACTCTGCTTTGCTTTCGTTTATTGAAGAGATTAAGCGCACTCCCAGTCTATGCATTCATTCTCATAGTCCTTACATGCAGAGGCCATACAAGTGTGAACCAGAGTCATATGAGATTATGAGTGCATACACCATGTGTATCTAAAACTTACTATGTGTTGAATGTACCTCAAACAGATAAGAGCGACACAGAGAATTTACAGAATATCGACATACCGTAACTTTTTCCTTGCCCTACCAATGCAACTGGATGTGCTTTCTTACTTCTTCATCCATATTCCCCACGTACTGCTTCAGGGATTCTGGTCTCAAGAACGACATGAGAGTCTCTCATGCGCTTGTGATCTTGGCCACTGAATTCCATCAGATTGCAGTCTCCTAGGATTGTGCGGATGGATGATGTCTGTTTGTTGGCAACCATGCTGCCATCTCCATGGAATACAAACTTGTTTGCTGCTTGTCCATGAATGAACACCGTTGGTTTTTCCGAAGAAACTGAGCTTTGAGATTGGCCCATACTTCCTCCCTCTTTCGCAGAGCCATTCTTCTCCTGTGTTTGTCCTCAAGGATCAGAGCAGGCCGAGGCTTTGGCATATAAACGGGATTCCCAGTGATCCCGGAGGTAGCTTTCTTGACGATCCTCTACTTCTCCAGCTTAACAGAAAGGGAACTGGTAGAAGAAGGAGAAGAAGGGTGATCAGAATGTTCATTGTTGTTGGTGCGGGCATGTGTGTGTGATGAGGAAAAGCAGGAGAGTTATAGCTCTATAGTTGTCAGTTTCTCATCTAGTATTTTTAAGCGGTATCTTCCTTCTGCAACGTGGGATGCAGAAAACGTCACCCACTTTGATACAAGTTCCTATGAAATATTCTGCCGATTTGTCTCGTTTGACGGACGCTTTATGGATAATTGCGGATGAGTAAATCAATTAGGATAAGGCTGACCTAACAGGGAAAATTGATGTGAACTCTGGTTTGTTGTCAACAAACGGAGTTGAGCCCAAGAGGGAAAACGAAATTTTGGTTTAGAAATTTACTTTTGTGTTCTTAAAATATTCCTGAAAAGACAAAAACCATCAGGCAATAATGCAGCAAAATTGCATTGTCCCTTCGGAGCAAAACTAACAATTGATGGATTGCGCAGAACCCACCAAAACTCGTAGAATGAGATGTGGACTGTAGATGTCAGAATTTGAAGACCAGAAAACTTATTCAGTTTCTGAGTTCCGCTCAAGTTCATCATCGTCTGGCGATGATCAAACAGTTTCATCGAACAGTTTCTTTGCATTGTAACTCTGGTTCCATCCTAGTGTCTGGTTCTTTGCACCGGGCACGGCCCTTGTCCCATGTTTTGGTTGGATTTGGACCTTTATTTGGTTGCATAGCTTTCGAGTGGATGCAATGGACTGCCATTCCAGCAATCAGGAAAATTTGTCAAAGTATCACAAACTATACATTTGCCACACACCTGCACTGTCAAACTCTTTTGAAAGGTGCTCATACTGGAAATCAGCTGAGTGTTTGGACAAGGCTGTTACTTATGCGTGTGGCACTCGAAGAATATGAGGACTTCAGAGCGTGAGTTCTCCATGGATCTGCACTTCTATTTCCTACTCAAAATGCACTTGGCGTTGTTGAACTCAAGGAGGCGGCTGAGTTTGAAGTGATGAACTTGATTGTGCTGGTATGGAAGGTGGATGAAAGCAAAGAGAAAGTAACATTGAGGATCCATGGTTGAAGCTGTTGCATTTGTTAAAGGAAAAAACATCCAACGGTGGATGAAGACGATAATTGCACCATGTGATGTTGAACTTGTAGCCGATGACCATCTGTGGAGAAGTTAGAAGTCTGCCTGATGCTGGATGTACATTGTGCACTTCAATCAGGCTGGATTGCATTATGCGAATTTGTATTATTCTGATACATATGCAAATGATGGACGCTAGTCAATGAAACATCATCACATTGTGCTACAAGCTAATATTATGTAAAACTGACGTGCAAAGTTGCAAACACTACCATGAAAAGGAGCTACAGAAGCAATAACTACACCAAAGATAAGGATTTAACGAGTTAATCATGTCTTGTGTCTTGGCAATTGGCATACTTTAGAATAAGAAAGCATGCATAAAGAGGAGAGACTCTTCACATTTCGTGTACTTCCCCCACTTTTCTCATCAAGCCCATGTACTTTCAATTCAAGTATTTTTAGCGACACAAAATGTTTTATCAAATCCTTGTAAATTGAGAATGGATCAAAACTTTTACTTTTTTGTAGCTTGCCACCAAGTCACTATTCATGATGGGTATTAATTTAATCAAAATTTAATGCACATCATATATTAACATCATTTAACAATATGTTAAGTGTTGGAGGAACTTGATTAAATATTATATATAAATAAAAAAGACCCAATTAAAAAAATCAAAATCAAGTGCATCTAATTAGGAAAGATAGCCAAAGTACATAGACAACAAAAAAGGTTGAATCATAGAAAGAACAACAACGATAGAACAAGACGAGGAGCAATGATGAATTATTTAGGATATCAAGACAGAAAAGAAGAGCCATAATCGAGAAGAGAGCTGCAACACGGTTGCTGATTGCTGCGGGGAAAGGAAAACGGCCCTATACAAGAAGAAGGCCCAACACAGAACCAAAGGCCTGAAGGGGCGATCCCATCGCGTCACTTCTCTTCCCACTTTTACCAACCGAATAATTTGCTCAGGCTAAGCAAGCCAGCAAGAAACAGCTGCGGAGAAAACGGGGGCGTTGGAAATGAACAACATTCCCTGACAAACGGAGAAGCATTTGGGAAGTCGTCATGGAAGGAAAGATCCCGACTTTGGTACTGTTCCTGTGCATCTTCTCGGCTGCCGTCGCGGCCGATTACGTGCGGCCCCAGCCTCGCGAGACCCTCGATTTCCCGTGGGACCGCAAGCCATCTTCTTATTCCCAGCAGGTGAAGGACTTAGCGATTCTCGGGCCTCCTTTTTGCTGTCGATCTTTCGTTTTGAAAGCCCTCTTTTTTGGGGGATGGAATTTGTCGAGTTTGCGTGGCTTCGTTACCTGGGTCGTCCTTTTCTGTTGAATTCTTTGCGGTGGGGGGGTTGAATTCGGCTCGCTTGTCTGCAACTTCTGAAACTGTCACTTTCTTGGAGCTTTTTGCTGTGTTCTTGAAGCTGGAGTTGCTTCGTGGTTCATCCTGTGGTGAAGATTGTGAGATGTATAGTGTCGAATCACGTAAAGAGGGACCTCAACTAATGGATGGTACAAAGGGGAAAAAGGAAATTTAACGTTAATCTAGGTACTTCATAGGGCAACAAACCAAGATTAGTCGTTTATTACTAAAGTTATTATCTTTATCTTTATCGGTACGATGACTACTGTCAGTCTCATCACCCTACACCGTCCTCGTCAACTATGTTAATTTTTAGCAGTATCGCCAATTTATGGTGAAAGCCAAGGTGTTGAATGATCTGTTAGTAATCTGCCATAAGACAATAGGTTTCTTGTTTTTCTCAATTTATATGTCTATTGAGTTTGTTTACTTGATTTGCTTAACGGGTAGTGGATTCATCATAGTTGGTCTTTTCAGTATTGTTCTGAGATGAGTTCCAGCTGCTTCACCAACATCTTGAATTGATACATTACGTGATGGTATCAAAATCCTCTTGCAGGTTCACATTTCTTTAGCTGGAGAGGGACATATGTGCATCTCATGGGTCACTGATGGTAAATCTTCCCCTTCATAAATGGAGTATGGAACATCACCTGGTCGATATGACTCTACAGCTCAAGGAGAGAGCACTTCTTATAGTTATCTATTTTATAGCTCTGGAAAGATACACCACACGGTGATCGGGCCATTGGAGAGCAACACTGTTTACTTCTACAGATGTGGAGGAGAAGGTCCTGAGTTCCAGCTCAAGACTCCTCCTGCAGAACTTCCGGTTGCTTTTGCTGTTGCAGGAGATTTGTGCCAAACTGGCTGGACTAAATCAACACTAGACTACATTGATCAATGCAAGTACAATGTGCATCTCCTTCCTGGAGATCTGTCCTATGGTGCTTACATACAGCATCACTGGGACACATTCGTTGAGCTGGTGCAGCCACTTGCAAGTGCAAGGCCTTGGATGGTAACACAAGGAAACCACGAGATGGAGAGCATTCCACTGATTAAAGATGGATTTCAGTCCTATAATGCTAGGTGGAAGATGCCATAGGAGCAGAGTGGATTGAGTTCGAATTTATACTACTCTTCTGAGGTGGCAGGCTTCCATGTCATCATGCTTGGCTCATACACGACTATGATGACTACTCAGAGTAATATAACTGGTTGAAGGTTATTCTGCATTTCCCTTTTCTTTGTCATGCAAAAGTTGTTGCAATACTACAGATGCGGTAGTGAATCAATCAAATGCACTGATTACAAAGGAGGAAGTTCGTGCCGTTAGCCATCTGTAAAGTTAGGATTCTGAGATTGAGGTAACAAGTCTCACAGATAGGAAAGATTAAGTTTATAATTTATATATCCTTGATTATATTTTGTTAAGAGTAAATAGATTTAAAATCAAATTTAGCTACTATTTTGCTAATGAGGCAATTTTCAATCTTGACCTTGCTATGGGGAATTAATCTCCATATTAGTTGTCAAAGGCAAAGGTGTTCATTGTCAGCTATCATATGTCGCTCTTTGTTCTCTTATATTGATGCGAAGGACTTGTGCTGATATTTAGTGCTCATTTGTGTCTGATGGTTTTGAATTTTCTGCTTACATACATTTCTTACTCTCAATCTACAGGCTGATCTTTCAAAGGTTGATCACAGTAAAACTCCATGGCTGATCCTGTTGTTCCATGTACCTTGGTATTAACAGTAACTATCCTTCACCAAGGAGAAGGCGATGGGATGAAGCAAGCCATGGAGCCACTGCTTCATGCAGCTGGGGTGGACATGGTATTTGCAGGTTCTGTGCATGCTTATGAGCGATCTGTATGACCCTATACCTTTACTTTTTCATCTCTCATTGTCATTTGATGTGCACAAGGCATGATTTTAAGTGGTCATCACTGAACAGAAACGTGTCAATACTGGACAACCGGATCCTTGCGGTGCTGTTCACATTTCTGTTGGCAATGGGGGGAACAAAAGGTTTAGCTCATAGGTATGTCCTCAATCTAAAGAAAGCTATTGATTAGGGATTCGATAGGGCATCCTGTTGATGAATTTTCAATAGATGCATCGGGAAAGGCTAATATGGCTCCTGTGTATCATTACAGATGTAAGAACCCCCAGCCAGAGTGGTCTGTCTTCCGCGAAGCCAGCTTTGGTCACAGTGAGCTCAAGCTTGTGAATTCAACACATGCATTCTGGAGCTGGCACAGGAATGATGATGAGCCAGTGAGGTCTGACCAGCTGCGGATAACTTCTTTGGAGAGTTCGGGTTGCCTCGCCGAAAAGAAACACTACTTGAGGAAAATTTTCATGGCTCCTTGGTATTGGCGTTATGGAATCCTGATGCCATGGCCTATACAGGATTAGTCTTATGGTGATGTAGCTAGGATAGGGTGATGCCTTATCAATATGTTTTTTTTTTTTTTTTTTTCGTTGGTCGGTTGTCAATTTTGTACGTTGAGACGGTGCAAAATTGAGTGAACCCTGTGGGATTCGATAGAAAATATATTTTCTGGGAAAGTTGAGGGTGCCAGGTTTCCATTGCACGTGATGGCCATGTTGAATGCAACCTGCACTATCCTACATTGTGACAATCAATCTCATCCTTCTCTCATATCTTTCATCTAAGTTTCGAATAAATATTTTTCCTTAATTATTGAAAGAATAGTAAAGTGTTCATTCTATGATTGCTTAGTTTAAAATTGTGTATAATGGCAAAAAGGAAAATTTTATCGAATGTTTTATTTCTTCATCCAATTAAATCTTATTATTAACTCACTATGACATTGCACAAGAAATGAAAAATAACGCTCTTCTCCACATGCGCACGACACATGCATGAAGCTAATTCTATTTTACGACACTTTGGAGAGCATTTTGCTTGTTGCTTGCCTGTGATTTTGAGCTCTTAAATCTAGTCAATTCTTAGTTCTTAGATTTTTTTTTTTCATATTTATATGATATACATTGTCAATGCAAAAAGTATTTTCATACAAGCGGTTTTATAATGTGGAAATATCATCCCATACTTATAGAATAAATCTACGTTTTAAACATAAAAGTATATATGAATCGTTTTCCAAAGCCTGCTCCTATAAAGAAATTTTTACATCGCTGGCATACAAAAATCTAATCCAAGAAATACCACGTGGTGGCGGGCAGGTGGTTGGGTGCTGGTTCCTCTCACAAAAATCTAATCCAAGAAATCGTAATAAATCCATGCAGAAATTGCGCAAAGCTCTAACTAGGAAGGGAAAGTGGGGGAGGACAAAGAAAAGAAAATTAAAGAAAAATAAAGAAAATATAAAGAAAAGAAATAATAAATAATAAATAAAATATTGAAAATTATTGAAAAAAAATATTTAAATGTTATTAAAAATGTTCATGTAGCATAATCATGCCACGTAAAATAACTATGTTCACGTTAATGATTTTTAGCCAAAATTAGCTGGATAAAATAAATTGACATAAATACAAAATGTTAAAGACTCAATTGATTAAAAAAAAAAATTAAGATTGAATTAGCACAATCATAAAAGATTTAAAACTTTTTTGCTAATTTTCCCCATTATTCTTATAAAATACCGCATGTGAACTTGTGGTGAACTCTCTAAGAAAAACCCCTCGCTTATACAGTATTAGATTAGGGTGATCATTCATGTATATCCATCCTGCCATCGTTTATTGCTTCCTGATCTTCTTCTTGGATGAGATTCAGAAACACCATCGGTGTAACGCATGAAGTAGACAAAAACCGGTTTTGACTTGTGTGGTTCATCACTCAATTCTCCGGACATGGTGTTGCCATCTCATTGGCGTCTGTAGCACGGATGGAGGGGCTGCTTCAATCCTACTCATATGTTGTGAGCCAGAATTCTTTAACTTGCGTGGTACATCACGGACTTATTAGGAGTTAAGGATGCAACCAATTCTCAACTTCCTTCTCTGCTTCTTTACGGATAGAGACGTAGCAAATTCTAACTCATCCCTTATGCCAGCTACTCTACTATAGTGTAGTTCTAGTTTTCTTTTCAAAGCTCCATTCTCTTCAAAGTTGTTTCCTGTGTTTGGATGACTCGTCATTGGTGCACCCTCGTTCATATCTAATTCTGCAATTTAAAAATTCCATCTGTTAGAGTCTCATAATAGCATTTTTGCTGGTCGATAACATAACATGGTGATACATAAGGATTAATTTAAGTAAATAACCATATACCCAATAATGATGATGGGCCTACAAGGCCTATTCCACAAGGTGGAATATGAGGCGGTGGAAGAGCATTATTCAGAGCTTGTGATGATGATGGGATACATGGATCCACACCATTGGATCTTATGGGTGACTTGTGACTAAATGATTTTTCCATGACGATGATGATGACACGGTTGGATTGTCATGCTTGGTCCCGAGATCAATGGATTGATGCAGAACACTTTGACGTTGAGTGGGCACCAAAACTGGTTGTAATAAAATATTCATGTGAGATCAATCACCAATTGGAGTTTTAAACCAAGCCATAGGTAAAACAACATCTAGAACTTGATCACGCAATATATCTACAATAAAAATAACTAGCTGCAAAAGTTAAATATTTTGAAAAAAGAAAGGGTGCAACAAAAAGGAAGTGATATCAGAAATGGGGAATATGCCATGATGCTTGGCATGTTCCCGATTGGACAACCCCCGTTCGTACCTTGTGTAAAAAGGAATCATATTTTAGATTTCGTCTGGGGACATTTAAATATCTAACGGAAAGATAGTAATAATTTAGATTAATCCAGACACACCTTGTGATGATAATGGGCCTGCTGTATTTGTCGCCAACTCTGCAACTACAAATCAATTGCCTCAATAACGGGAGAGGCAGTTATAAGCTGTGATGCAACAAAAGGATCCCTGTCCACTGGAGTTTGTGAAGCAAATGAACGTGCATCATTCCCATGTTCCTTCTCATACCTCGGGCGAAGCTGATCAGGATTCCGGACAGTGTTGGTCAGGCTTATATTGCTGAGTACAGGAACCACTGCCGCTACACCCGCTTGACTACAATCCTGCAAACGATTTGTACGGTCCACATCAAGGGATGAATCATTCTGTAATGATGATCCCCTTGTTTGATTATCCAGTACATTTACATGACGATATTCAACAAGATTCTCTGCCAAAGAGCCATAAAGAATAGAGCAGTCTGGTGAATAGAGCAGCCAATCTGAAGTGATTCCATCTACCACGTTGAACTCTGATGAAACTGACGCTCTAGTGATTCCATATGCACGAGGAATTTTGGTAAGAGTAAAGGCGACGGTGGCTCTACAGATAATTGATTGTTGTATTCTCTGCTCTCTTCTTCAGCCCCCTCAGCATGTGTCAGCATGCCACGTGATTGCAGTTCCACAGAAAATTGATTGTTGGCTTCTCTGCTCTCTCCTTCAGCCACCTCTCTGCACCCTTCTTTAGCCAACTCAGCTAGAATCGGCATGTCAGTTCAGTGGACGATTGACCGATTGCTTCTCTGCTCTCTTCTTCAGTCACCTCATCGAGTAATGACTGCATTAGCTTTCTTACGTGGTCCGGCACTTCCTCGCAAATGGAAGTCCCTTCATTTGACACTCCAAGCAAGTGACCTTTCACTCCTGTAACGTCTCCAAAGAATTCTCCACTACACTAGTGACAACGCCATTGGTTGTAGGGGTGATCGGGTCTAAGGTGGGTAGGGTCTCAGACTCCTGACCTCGTACTCCGACCCCGTTATAACCTAGGTTCCTATT
This sequence comes from Eucalyptus marginata, assembly GCA_014182565.1. Classification (NCBI taxonomy): domain Eukaryota; kingdom Viridiplantae; phylum Streptophyta; class Magnoliopsida; order Myrtales; family Myrtaceae; genus Eucalyptus; species Eucalyptus marginata. Next base: position 9,640,003 of record CM024590.1, on the reverse strand, counting down.
TTCCGACCCTATACCCAACCCTGTTTGTATTGAACCCTCTACCCGACCCACCCCGTTTTTCCGATCCGAATCTAGGGTCAACCCTGTTTCCATTGGAACCTGTTTTGCAATCTCTTGATATCCTATACAATTTCGAATTTTATATTAATAAGCGAGAAAATAACGTAATCCCCCTAATTTATATTGAAACATTAAGCACCGATAATAAATTAATACATGAACTTTTTACTAAACGGAAAATTAAGGATCCATATGGCTAATTATAATAAATAAAATCATAAGACAAAGAATTGGCAACAAACATGAGTCTAATATTATTCTTATTCCCACAACTACTATATGAAGCTACTCGTTTATGCAAACATAACTCCTTATACAAAAGAGAAATTAGGCAAGCCAATCCATGTGATACACAAGAATTTGGCGACGATGAACACCGTTCATCCATCGAGATGGTGTGAGAGGGAGCTGGTGAGGAAGGGAAGCAAATGAGGAAAGAGGAATGACAAAGGAGGAGTGCCGTGCGTGTTTGAGTAAGCCAAGAGGAAAAATATCGTGTGATTGCGAGTAAAAATAGATATTAAGAGGAAAAAAAAAGTTTTATACCTCTACTTACAAACCGGTCCCGAGAACCGAGTTCCGGTGGGTAATCACTGACCCTGTCCCTAGGACCAGGTTTAAATCGTTCCGAATTTTTAACCCGTTCTAGGACTAGCCAATGGGAACCAGGTTCCCGACCATTTTGGTGTCTTAGTCAGGAACCGGTATACGGTCCGGTTGCACACCCCTAATTGGTTGTGCCCCAGTTTATTGACGAATTCCTTGGCAATATCGTCTTTGTTACAAAAGTACAAGCAAATAGAAGGGACCCCATCATAAGATATCCCAATCTTTGCGTATCTTTCTAATGGGCATAGCATTATTCTCAAGCAAATAAAAGGTACCGCAAGTACGAAAGCCACCTCATCATGTAACCACTGCCTTAACTTGCTTATGTGCTCTGGCACTTTTGTGGAAAAGGCAATCCCTTTGTCTGGAATTTTGAGAAAGTGACTTTTCACTCTTGTAACTCTTCCCGAGTACTCCTTCTGGCAGTGACAACGCCATTTTTTGGACGGTAGCCCAATCACGAATTTCCAGGCCATATCTTCAACTGGCAGTATACTTAATTATCAACCTACAAACAAAAAGAGTGCACCCGATCATTCAGCATATTGTATATTCCATAAGATGATTTGCCACGAGAAAGTCCCAATCAACTCAAGCACAACTTGGAAATTGCCGACTACCTTCTCAAGAAAATAAGTAATTCTAGAATTACAAGATTTGATAGGTTGCTGCCTCGAAAAGTGGCTTCACCAAGAAGTCAGGTGGCGCGCACTGTTCACGTGCGGTGCAGAGCGGATATGGAGAGTTCGTTTCTCTTGAGCCGTGACTCCAACTCGAAATCCTGTAAACTCAGGAGATGTGGGTGAATCAAAATATCGTTGGATTTTGGCCGAATTGTCGCCGGTGAAGCAAAACCCTCAATAGATCAATGAATTTTGACTTTTAAAACAAAATTCCCGAATTCGTGAGAAATGGAGCTAAAATCTCTTGCCGAGTGTTCGGAAATTGGAGATTTCTCGCGTGGCTGGGCTGGACCTTTCGACGGGCCGCAATCCACCGTCGTCGCTCTTCCTCTCTCTCTCTCTCTCTCTCTCTCTCTCTCTTCTCGCCCCCTTCTCTCTCTATCCCGAGTCTCTCTCCGTGATGTGCTTTTCAGAGAGATTTTTCCTTTTGGTTCTCGTCAATCAGGGAAGCGTTGAAATGGCAGCCCGAGGGTCGTCGGTGCTCACCGAGGCCACGGCGCTGCTTCTCTCTCTGGGTGGTAAAATGATAATCGAAGAAAAGGGTAAAGTTGAAAAAATAAATCACAAGCAACACTTGCATAATGCATCGAGTTGACAAAAGCCGATTTTGACTTGCGGTTCATTGCTCAATTCTCCGCTCACGTACATTGCTATCTCGTTGACATCTCCTCTAATTATTGACCTGACGCGTATTCAAGATTTTAAAATACAGCTTATGCCGCTATCTAAATTAGTTCCACTTATTGACACCTAAATTTTTGCCCAAAAATCATTTCCGAAAAATGGGAATTTGTTTTTCCACAAAAATATTTCATGTCAAATTATCTAGGTATTTAGTATAGTTTTTCTTTAAATGGAAGATGTTTTTCCTAAAAAAAAATTCAAAAATTAATTAAAAATTAAAAATTAAAAAAAGATTGAAAAAAGATAATAAAAAAAAAGAGATAAAAAAATTGGAGCCGATGATTTGAATGTGACAGCCAAGCCTCAGGAGGTCAAATTGTAATTAAAACAGAAAGTTTGGGCCAAAATGCAATTTTCAAAAGTTGAGGGACCAATTCACAAATTTTGCAAAAATTTCACCCGAGCCCTTAAATCATCATCTTAGCTCCCGATTGAGTTGAAATTGAACTTGGGTCAGGTCTAATTAATTGAATCGGGCGAAAATGACCAAATTTGCATTGAATGGGGTATTTTCGGATAAGAAAATGGCCAACTTTGAGGGACTCCCTTACAAAATTGGGTGGAGACAATTGCGAAAAATGGTCAAGATCTCAAACTAATATACATGAGCTTGCTAATTGATCAAAAACCGCAGCCAAATTGATGGATTAAAGTACTCAAATCAACAGCCAAAGCTTAATCCACGAGTTGGTCTCAATTCAAAGTTGTTGAGTAAGCAACTTGGTGGCCCCACCATATCCTCCTCAGCTGCTCAACCAGCCCGATCTCTTCACGTGATGGAAGATCATTATTGGTACTACAAGTGGACAAACATTGGTAAGAGATAAGCTGCTGAAAGCACGGGAAAATCGCACCAAATCCGAACACTCAACAGCTGCAGAAGTGGAAAATTTTGGCCAAGTCAGAAAGTTGTTGAAGTAGCCCTATTGACAGGCTTGGTAGGTGGACAAAAGACCGACCAAAAATCCCTTAATTCAAGGGATAAGATATATGGAGCAAGCTCTTTCAAGGCATGAAGGAGAGAAGACGAGATGGAGAGGAGAGAGCTGACGATTGTCCTCCAAAAACGCCTCCAGAAGCAACTCAAGAGAGAGTAAACCCAAAAATTCCAGATCAACCTTAAAAAAAAAAGTGAAATTTTCACAAACTTGTAGACAAAATTAGCCAAAACCTTCAACTAGAGAGTGAAACTTCACTCAATTATCTTTCTATCCATAGGTTGCACGTCCCAAATGGAGTTCGAGAATGTCTCCTAAAGCCCCCCGAAAACCACCCTCCTGGCTGGCCAAGAGAGTCATAAGATTTTTCTTTGAGAAAATTGAGAGACAAATGAGAAAAGCCATGACTTGAAAGCCAAACTAGAATACATATAGTTTGGGTTGATTTTAACTTGGCCAACAAAGGAGGTTTGGAAGTCGATTTTGGAAGTCAACGAAAACCTTTGTTGTCATTTTTCTTCTGCAGATCTCACTTTCAGTTTGAAGGAATCAACTTCCACGTGCTTCCAGAGGATAATTTCTTGGTTTCCTTGGCCAAGAGTCACTTGAAAAAGAAACTACGAAGCAAGATGTTGCATGTGATGGCTGCCGAGGCTTCAATCTGGGCATATGACATGTCTGTTTGACTTGGGTTCAATACCAGATTTGCAAAACGGCTCCAACCCGCATATTGGAGGTCGTTTTTAGCTTGGGTGTTCTAGGCTGTGATTTCTAGCTAAACTTGTTATTTGCGTATAATAGTATATCCTTGATACTTTGCTTTCACATGAAATTGCTTATGAGTTGAAATTGAAAGCCACGAACATAGCCCGAGAAAGTTGTTTTGAGGAGATTTGATGCAAGCCAAGTACTCGATAAAATGTCGGAACCAAGCTTCGATTTTGAAAGGGTCGATTTAAGCTTGATTATTGTGATATTTATGTGCTGTGTTGTTCAATGTTAGCATATTTCGGTTTAGGAAATTATTATTATTATTTTTAAAAATATATATAAAAATCCAAAAAAAAAAATTCAAAAAAGTATAAAAGTGATAGATGGTATCAAATTAAGGCAAAAATGACATATGTGAAATTTTATTAACTTTATAAGTTCATTTTTCCTAATTTAATGCTATTTTGATATTTTATAATCATTTTTGTAAATAATCCATTTTCCATAGATTAAAATTATTTAGAGTAGTTTCATACATTTAGAGTAATATCATGCACATTTAAATGCTCATTTTGCTCATGAGGGTCGTGTCTCGGGCGTGATAACAAGGCCATGTAATATTATTTGCCTGACTTTTATCGGATTTTCCTTTTACGCATTACTTTCAAGTCATTTCAATTTCTTGGATGTTTATTTACCGCACCGCTTTTCATTAATTTGAGTATAAATTTCTCTTCTAAATTATATTAGGATGAGTCTAGTCATTAAGGAAAACAAACCCACAAAAACATTTGCATGGACGCTTAGCGGTTTTATAAGGATTATAATTGGTAATCAAGATTGTGTGGCCATTTAGATAAATAATATTCCAAGTTAATGGAACCGCAAGGGCGCTAATAGAAACATTAGAATAAACAAGTCCCCAGTCCTAGAATCTCTTTAGTTGCGTAGGAATCAAGACAACACTCATGCGTCTTGATTGGTTTCTAGCCGACCCCAATAGGCTAGTGGCGACTCATAGAAATAGATAGGTTGTTAGCAATTAAAATTCAAAATCCAATATCGTGCGAGGTATGGGCTTGGGAGAGCCCGTGCCTAATTTAGGGCCGTTGGTCCACCTCTTTAGGCAAATACCCCTAAAACTTCTTCCTTTTCCCTCGGATGGAAAAAAAGAGGTCGTGACACCACTCTAAAGATATATGTTCTTAATAAATAGAGTATTGCTTAATGCTTACTAAAGCATACTCATTTTATCCGAGTAATTCCATTGAGTGCATTAAAAAAGTTTCATTGAACAAATGAATTTACTTTGTCTGAGAAATATAGAGAAATTTTAAGAAATTATAGCTAAGTTATAACACAATATAATGAATTTATTTATTTTAAGTATAAGGAAATTGAATGGAATAAAATGATATTGCTTTATTAAACTATATATTTATCTAACAATCTAAGCTTTTGAAATAGTTGGTCTTGATCTAAAAAATCTCATAATTTCACATGATAAAAGAGAAATTGCATAAATTGTGCTCTCAACTTCACTTTAAAATGAATTATCTATAAAATTGAATCTCCTTTTCATAGGTGGATGCATTGTTCATTTTTTTTATTTTTTATTTTTTGGTTGGAATATTTTGCTGTGCCAGGTAAAAAGCAAGAAAGAAGAAAAAAAGAAAATTAGAATAGATTCAGACTAAACCAACGAAATTGGAAACAACAAAAGAAGAATTTACGAGAGAAGCCACGTGTACCCTTATCTATCCAATCCCCATTTATTTCAAGTAATATAGAAAGCGTTGATAGTTGGAAGAGCTAAGATAAGGAAGATTGCATAGATAAAGGGGAGTCGAGCGAACAATCAAATTTGTACCGACGACATGCATAGAGCATCATGCAAGTTGAAAACATACAACATTGGCAAAATGCTTTTGGCTATGTTATTCAAAAGAGCTTCTCAAACCACTGGCTTCTTTCTTGGGTGATGGTATTTTAACTTTATTGTCACAATTGGGATATTTGATGTAGCAAAGTCCTATGAAGGAGGCACCATGAAAGTCCTGAATAGTCGAGGAAAAGATTGTGCTTCATTTCTGTATCTTTGGCACAATCTGGAGTAGTAGTCCTTGAGTTGGTACTGGCAAGGGGTCCCTAATGTAATGATCATCCGAACATAACTCCCACAAGTACTGAGTGACCAGATAATGAATTGCAACAAGGGTTTCGATCCTCGCAAATTCGTTTCTTGAGCATACGCGGGGCCCTCCTCCAAAAGGAATAAAGCTGTAGGACGATACTGACTTCTGGTTTTCATATCTAGCAGAATCAAACTTTGACGGCTCCGGGAATATGCTCTCATCCATATGTGTTATGTTTGATGCTCGGAAGACCTAAATCACACATCAAATACTAAATGTTTGTTAACGGACTGGTTTCACAGATGGAGAGAATAAATAGCATAGAGTGCAAGCAAGCATTTGAAGAGATTGGAAAAGTTATTTGCATCCTTACCTGCCAGCCTTTAGGAATGAGGTACCCACAATAGTAAATATCCCTTAAAGCTAACCTGAATCCACCAAAAATAGGCGGAACCATCCTTAGAGTTTCCATTGTTACTCTCCATGCCTGGCAAGGTCTTCCAAGTTAAAGGTTCCCCCGAAGTCTTGCTTTTTGCTATCTCTTCTTGTTCTGCAATAGCAAAACAAGCTTATTAATTGTCGCAATAAGGGGGAAGGAACATGCTCCTGAGCTTTGTTATTAAAGTTGACATCTGGCTTTGGAAACTCAGCAAAATTTATGTATTGACTTTCCTTACATTTGTCAGGCCATCTGTCATCCATCAGCAAGATAGAGATCATTCATTATCCTTAAACAGCTTGGGTCATAGTTCAAGAGAGAACTAGGTTCGACCAAGTTCTTTGTTTTGTTTCGATTTTCCTTCTTTTTGGGCTGCAGGAATCTCTATGCAGATTTGACAAATCTAAAATGATGTCGGGATTAGAGAATGTTTATCTTGAAGAACTGCTTTATAAACAGCAGGATTCTTATATGGAAGATGCAGCACAAAATTTATAAGCATGAATGAGGTATCATGCCCAACAATCATGACAAGCATGATGTTGCGTAGAATTTCCTTGTCAGTCACAACTCATTCATTTTCTTCATTGTGCTTACTTAACAAGCACGTGATTAAGTCTTTATGAGGAGATGCAATGTGCTACTCTACTTTCAATTTCTTCTCTTGTACAAGTTCCTTCAACATATCTTGGACCCTAGAGCTTGTACGAAGGCTCCGATTGTAGCGTGTGAATGGCAGGTTCACTAGTATGAACCACATTCCCTCTACCATTTCTTGAAAGTTTTCCAAGAATCTCTCTTTCAGCTCCTTCCTCCATACCAAAGAGAAGAAAGCATATGATGTTGAATATAAGGATTTTCATCAAGGGCAATGCCTATAGGAAGATCAAAACATTATTGTTATTCACTCTTCTTTCAATTATTGAAGAGATTATGCACGCTCCCAGTATATGCATTCATTTTCACAGTTGATACATGCAGAGGCAATACGAGTGCGAACCCCAGTCATACGAGACTATTGTGTGCTTGCACCATGTGTATCTTAAAATCTCATATGTCTTGATGTATCTCAAATAAATCAAAGCAACAGCGAGAGTCTACAGAATATCGACATACCGCAACATTTTCCTTTCCCTGCCAGTGCAACTCAATGTGCTTCCTGACTTCTTCATCTATTTTTCCCATGTACTGCCTTAGTGATTCTGGTCTCAGGAATGACATGAGAGACTCTCTCACACGTCTGTGATCTTGGCCACTGAGTTCAAACAGACTGCGATCTCCCAGAATTGCACGGATGGATGATGGCTACTTGTTGGCAAGCATGCTGTTGTCTCCGTAGAATATAAACTTGTTTGCTGCTAGTCCATGAATGAACACCATCAGTTTTCTGAAGAGAGTGAGCTTTGAGATTGGTCCATACTTCCTCACTCTTTCTTGGAGCCATTCCTCTCCCGAGTTTGTCCTCATGGCTTGGAGCATGTCGATGCTTTGGCCTATTATGGGGATTCTCAGAGATCCCAGAGGTAGCTTTCTTGATGATCCTCTTCTTCTCCAGTCTAATAGAGAGAGAACTGGTAGAAGAAAGAGAAGAAGAGTGATTAAAATGTTCATCGTTGTGGGTGTAATTATGTGTGTGTGGGTCTGGATGTGTGTGATGAGGGCAAATCAAGAGAGTTATATAACTCTTAAGTTTTTTTGTTAGTTTCTATAGTAGTATTATAGGTGGTTGATTCTTTCTGGAACGTCAGAAGAAGATTACCATGCAGAAAACGCATCAACTTTAATACAAGTCCAATTAAATAATAAGATTCTGCCGATTTGTACAGTGTAACAGATGCTGTATCGAAAAATTGTGGTTGAGATAAAACAAATAGCATAAGATTGACCTGTAGAGGAACATGTCTAACCTATAAAGGAACATGTTTTATTCGGCCGAAGGGAAAAATTTAGGACCAGTGGAGATGGAGATATAAAGGATGTGATCTCTTGTTTGGTTTCAACTACGGAGTTGAGCCTGGATGTGTATTACTGTGTATCTGTTTCAGTCACCATTGTAACCCAACCGAAGGGTAGCAAATTATAGTTTGAAAAATGTGAATCCAGCAAAATGGAATCGTCCATCAAGAGCAACACCAACTATAAATATGTCACGCAGATCCAATAAAACTTGTAGAATGACAAATGGACCATAGTTGTTGGAATTTGAAGGCCAGAATATCAGGTTCTGGACCGTGACTCTAATTATTTTCAGCAAAAGCTGGAACAGTATAACTTCTCTGCACAACAACTCTTTTAAGTGTCTGATTCTGTACACCAAAACGTGGCCTTATGTCATGTTTGGTTGGATTTGGACCTTTGCTTGGTTGCAAAGATTTTGAGTGGATGGAATTAAATGCCCTTCCAACAATGGGAGAAATTTATCTTTACTCTTAAGAAACACCATAATTTTTGGATGTTGCACATTTTCCGCGCTTGCTGGTTCAAGACTTGGGAGATTTTTCTTCAGCTTTTCTACTATTGCCAATCAATTCACAACTTCTCTTCGCTGCTTCATCAAACATAGAGATGGAGCAAACTCTTAACTCGTTCTTTATGTCAGTTTCTCCATTGTAGAGTGGTTCTTTCTTTCTTTTCAAATCTCCAATTTTTTCAAAGTTGCCTGTGTTTGGATGACTCTGTATTGGCATGCCTCTACTTATGGCTAATTTCTTAAATAAAAAATTCCATGTTAGATCCTGATGAAAGCATTCATCATTCTTCCTAATCAAGTAACATCAGTGTATATAAGTATTAATTTATATAATTAAACATGTACCTTGCGACCATATGGGTCTTCTTTCTTCTTCATCCCATCAATGGACTAATGTCCATGTAGCAGCTTCCATGCTGCACTTCATCTTTCTAATCCTTTTAATTTAGTAAATATGAGCATTTACAATATAACATTCCTTTTGCAACAACATATGGCACATGAAAAAAGTTGGTCATCTGCAATTTCAAATTTGCAGGAAAGCATGCTCAAGTAGCATAGCAGCTGAAGGCCTATCGGCAGGTTGTCTACGGAAGCAGCACTGCAGGAAATCCTTTCCCTCGGCAAATAACTTGAAATATCGACCTGATTGAAATTGGACAACACACAAACAAATTCCATGAAGGCAAAGTCATGTGAAGTTTTGTAGCATCATTAGCGGCTGAAGTATGAAGCTAGCACATCTGAGCGACATTCTTGTAAGACTTCATAAGGAAAACCGCCCAGGCTGCTCTTACAATTTGAATCCCAAATCACGATCACCGTCAGAGAATCCGAAGAGCAGATGTACTTCCTTTGCTAAAATCTGCAAAGAAAAAAGGGAAGTCTTTTGGCAAAGAAACTATTTGCTCGAACGTTTGGCCGAAACAAATTAAAATTGCCCCGTGCTCTGGGCCCTTCTGTTTCTTTCAAATTCCCGAAATCGTCTCACAATTTCTAGAAAAAACTTTTCCATACTAGATAGATGTAGGTCCATTTCGCAGCCCAGATCCGATTTGCAAAACCATTCTTGAACCCTAAGTCGAGTCGGTTTCAATACGTGTTCCTGACTATCCTCCTCAAGCTCCATCCTTTCACCAACCAGATCACCACCCGCATCCCCCGCAGTTCCATGAAAATGGCGGAAACGGCTCACACTCCAATCCAAAGCGGCCCCGTTTGCCCGTCCTGCTTCAAGCCAGTACGCACGTGCCTCTGATCACCCCGTTGAGCGTCACCGTTCTCCAGCAGAACTTGGAACGGAAGCAGCCTCTCTATGCCACTCGAATCTTGAGGCTAGGCCTCAAGAACACCACCGTTCCCCCACGCCAAATTCGGTGCCGAGTTTTCCCATTTCGCTGATCGAGCGAGAATCCGAAACCAGCGCCAATGGATCTGGTTAGTGTGGAGGTGAAAAGTGGACGTTCAGCTCCTTCAATTATACAAGGAGATTCGAACAAGAAAAGAAAAAATGATAAAGGGACAAAGTAGGAGATAGCAGAGAAAAGCCCAAGACTTGCGTGCACATTAATTAATAAAAGAACACCGTGCATTTTGTGCGTGACTTTGATCAATAAATTCTTCGAATGCGGGTTAGACTCTTGTATACGAATTCTTCAAATGTGGGTTAGACTCTTCTATGCAGCTCAAGCTCAAGCTCAAGACATAGTTTAGCAATAAGGAAGACTACATGGACACTACGAAGTTAAAATAAACATTGAATATGTACCGGCAACATATGCATAGCTACATACAAAATTAAGATGTACACCATTAACAGAATGCACTTTATTTTGTCATCTGAAAGAGTTTTTTAAAACACTTGCTTCTTTATAATGTTCCCACTTTTATCCAACGATGGAGATCTTTAATTTTAGCTAAGTCCTAAAAAGGCGAGATAGTGAAAATCATCGTGGCAATAAAAGAGAGCAGGTAGGCAATACAAGCGTAGTTGAAGCTGTCAATGGCCGTAGTTTGACGGCGAGCTTGGTTCGGCACCAGTTATTTAGTAAATTTAAGTTCTTGCTTTCCATATCAATCAAATTTATTTAGCTGTTGTTGATTCATTAGGTAGCTCCAAAAGTATAATGGTCCTGAAGTACTTTTGCTCCCAAAGGATTAGACTTCTAATCGCCGATCCCTATACTAAAACTTATAATTAAGATTAAAATACCTTTAGCTTGTCTCTAAAAATCTTAATTTTTATTTGCCATGAGATCAATACTCATTTAAAACCTTTTTAAGGGATTTTTGTGATATAAAAAAAAATTAGGACATTAATATAATTACAGTAGATATAATCTAAGATTTTTTTGGCAGAACTAAAACATACTATAAAAATGCAGAATATTTTCAGCTCCGATTATGCTTTAATGTCTCATTTACTTGGCCAAGCACACTAATTAGTAATTACCAAGCGTCCAAGGACGATCAAAACGAATTGCTCCTCTTGCCTCTACAAATATCATATCACCTTTTGATAATTCGATACGTGGGAGACCCGGACGGAGAAAACTCTGTCTCTCTCTCTCCCAATTTCCATGGCTTCTCGTCAGCCCATTTCTGCTGCTTCTCCTCTTCTTCTTCACGCTCTTCTCTCTGCTCAACCCGCGCTCTCGAGCCGAGGACATACTCCCTCTACTGCCGAGGCAGCTGTCCTGGCCCATCCTCAACGCCCTTCGTCGGCGTGGCTTCTCCCTCCAGCGGCTCTCTGGCGTGGAAAGGAGCTTGCTTGAACGAAAACACCGCTTGGTTGGAGTTCCACAACAACATCGGGAGGAAGTTAGGCGGAGGCACGCTTCACGTCAAGGTCCGTTCTTTAGTTTTATCGCGTCGCTTTGGCTTGGTCTCTGTTTGGTTTTGAGTTGCGATTCTGGAAGATTTTGGGGGGGTTTTGAGGCTGTAGTCACTGATCACGAGAGGCTTTCTGGTCGACTATTATGTTGGGTTTGACACGGTGGAATGGAATGGGCTGGAGTGAGGATTCCAAGTCTTGGTTTTTGTTAGGTGAATAGTGGGAAACGGAACGGAATAAAAATTCTTGTGTTTGAGCGTGATTCTGGATAATTTTGGGAGTTTTGAGCTTGTGGCGATTTGGTAATGTGGAGAGATGGTCGCTGTTCACAAGCTTTTGAGATTTTCTGGTCGATTGTCAGTGCTTAGTTCAATTTGCTACAATTTGATTTTGTGATAATTCTGGGAGATGTGAGGTTGTATCGGTTTGTTGAAGGGGTCTAATGCCCATCGTTTGCCAGCTTTTGGCAGTTTCCGATAAATTCTTGTTTAACTTAGGGACTTACTTTGAGCCTTCTATTTTGGTTACTTTGAGGTCGATTTTTCTAATTGATTCAAAGTACTGAACTGGATTAAGTTTCTATCTACTTATGTTCCATTTCTCATCAACTGAGCTGTCTTACTTCAATATGTTTCTAGTGGATTTCGTCACTTGCTGCGGTTTCTTTTCTCCTTCTTTCATCTGCTTGTTTGTACTTGATTAAGCTCCACAAATTAGTGGTTCCATGGTTGGTCACTTGAGTTTTTTGTGTCTAGGTTTCAAGTGGTTGAAGAAGGATTTAGTGATTTGGTTGCTCATACGAGTATGGTTGTTTCGTTTGATGTAAAATCAAATTATCTTATGGGGGCAATTCCCATCTGGATGGGTACGGCCTCATGTTGATGCTTGATAGTCCTCATTTTTGCACCTGGTTCTGCTGAATATGGAAACTAATGACTAGCTGTAGGGATTGCTCATCCAGGTCAGCAAAGCCCATAGCTGGACATGTGTGGATATTTATGTCTTTGCAACCCCATATCGCAACCCCATATCGTGTGAGGGGTAAATACAGTAAATCAATCAGATAAATATGTTAGAGCATTCGATTTCACTATAACCACTAGATATGAATTTCAAATTATTGTGAATACAATAACGATATCAAACATGTGATAGCAGAATTTCCTAACCTATTTACTATCCTATCTCTAAATATAGCAAGCCTACTCAGTTTATTAATCCACTATATCTCTATGTGAATTAAAATAAACATAAGTGCATTAAAAACTATGAATATTCCCGGCTTACAATAAGTCTTTTGGATCACCTTATCATCGAAAGCTACAAAAATAACGCAGTATACTTCTATCCACGTTTAATTTATGGTTATATATTATAATGAGCAATTGCATATTATCACTTCTCAGTCTCAAACATGCATATTAGATCATTCAAATGGTGGCCAGTCACTTAAAAGCATTAAGCACAATAATATATAACTCACATGAATGAAATCAATTGTAAAACATAAAAATCATGAAATTCACATTATCATGATTAGGCTACATTGTAGCCCTAACAAAAGAAAATTAGAACATAGTAGATAAAGAAATAAAAATATAAATTAAACTCAGCATTTTGAATCAAAGAACAAGAATTTTGTCACCATTTTTGTCTTCTCTTCAAAATACTTTAAAAAAAACTCTCAAAACAATAAAAAATGATCTAACAGAAAAACTAGCTTAAACCTAGCCGCTCTCTCTCTCTTTGTTCTCCTTTTCATAGGATATATGCCAGCCTCCTTATCTCCAAGCAATTGCGCACAAAATCATGGAGTAAATCAGAGGATTTTGATTTGATATCTATCTCCCATTGCTGCTTAATTTAAATTCCTCAATTTTGCCATCTTTTTCCTTATCTTATCATTATTCTGCATAAATAAGGAAAATTCAAATAATCAGAAGAAAATCCAAATATTTTCTCATAGATATTGCATTAATTGTTGCCTAATATGAGCCTTTTTTTTAAATCTTTTTTTTTTTTTTAATTTATTCAAAAAGAAGTCCATTTGTTTTGTGGTGAAATCATGTATGTTGATTCGCACATTTTAGGTGTAAACTAATTGAAAAAAAAAATAGATATGGCATCACATGGTTTGAATGATGTTATTCGGTAATTGCTAAAAGAATAAGTGAAAAAAATCAAACAAAAAGTTTTCAAGGTCGATTAATTGATAAAATAAGTAACATATTTATTATGAAGTATAAGAATACCGTAAGTGCCGAAAGTAATATTTTAACTTAATCCCTAGAGGATAAAGTTTGCGATGTTAGCTGCTCTTGCCATGGGAATGACCATCCCACCAATTGGAGACTCGGTGACAACCGAATTAGATCTCTTTTTTTTTTTTTTTTTTTTTTTTTTTTTTTTTTTGACTTGGCTAATTAGGACTATTAATCATATGCTTCCCTAATTAATTGTGCAACATTTTAGTGAAAGTTGAAAATCAATATATTTTGATGACGGAGATGAGTGGTTAAACGTGGGTGATCCCACCAAATTGCAAAATTCTTATCGGCCGGCACTAGACTGATTTTTCTATCGTTTTGATACCTTGTGTCCGTATTTGAATCCTCGAGATTTTCACGACAACCGAGAGTCGCCAAGGTGTCAAATAGGTTCATTGTAGCTTGAAGAAAATTGACCACAGTCATTTATACTAAAAAGTCTTGAAAGTTACCTAGCAACTTAGGTCACACTAAAAACGCACCAGAGTGAAATTAACCGCAAATTTGAATTCAATTTCAGAAATTGAAAGTTCTGTCATTTCACGAGTCATTTTAGGAGCGTCTAATTAGTTTCAGAAGATTTTTTCCGAACTTAGACTTTTTGGGAAAAAGTCGTCCTAAGGCTGTTTTTGTCCGTAAAAGACATGGACCGTTTTTTTTATCACAAAATTGGGAAGCAAGATGAATCAATTGGTGAGAAAAATACCAATTTGATCATTGAGATGTTGATTGAATTTTTGACGACCAAATTGGATTGAATCAAGTGAGAACAAGTGTCCAATTGGAGGGAAATCTTAGCAAATTCGTATGCCCCCTTGCCTAGCCCATTTTGGACCATTTCAAGGGTTACAAGGAGTGCATGGGTGGCTGATTTGTGGCCATGGAGACCTTGTGGCTGAGTAAGGGTCAAGGGGACAAGTTGGTGGAAAACTTGGCCATGGTGGCCCCCTCTTGCCTCCCCTCTCCCCCTTAGCCGTCAGCAGCCCCATCTTCCTTCTTCATTGTGCAATTTACGGAACCAGTAGCCAAGGAGAAGACCAGCAAGACTGCCGGACTGCCTCGCGCGCCGTCGCAGCCACTATCCGATCGTCGTCCATGCCGGAGCACCGTTCGCCGTGAGCGTGCCCTCCGCCCGTCTCGCCCTCACGCCGCTTCAGCCGTCGTCTCCGCCTCTACCCGTGCGTCTCTGGAGCTGTCTCGCCTAGCTCAGGCCGCCGTGAGCCGCCACAGCCACCGTAAGTCCACGCCATTAGCCGTCGAGACTCCCTCAGCCCATCTCGGCCCTTGCTCGCCTCAACCGGCCTCGGATCAGCCCTCAACCAGCAGCGAATAGAGAGCAGAGAAGTGGGTATTCAAGACACTGTTTGGCCCGTTTTGAGGTGGTTCCGGGCCTTGAAAGTTAGGTTCGCTTTGAAGAAAGTTGTTCCTTGTGACGTTCCCGTTGATTTGATCCGACCCGCTCGTCAAACAAGTGAGTTTTACTCACTAATCCTCTATTAGTTGGTTAATTATGCTTAGGAATAGATTAGATTAGGTTAAGATGGATTAGGTGGTTAGATTAGACAAGATTAGTAATTTTAATTAGTTATCGATGCATATTAGGTGGATGGTTAGTGTAATTAGAGCCTAGACAAGCTCTAGTATTTATTTAGAGTGATTCGGAAATTTTCCGGGTCCGTCTCGGCTTCCAATTAGGCATTACGGGCCTAAGTTGGATTTATTGGCATTTATTTAATAAATTTTGTAATTATTTAATTATTTATTTATTTTCCGGAAATTTAACCGGGATGGTCGGTGATTGAAATTTCGTGCTGATTTCAAAGGGATGGCCGTCTTTTATTTAATTAAGCACTGATTTGTGAAAATTGAGTGAAATTGGTGGTTACGGAGAAATATTCCAAAATTGGATAGTGTCGGTATTTGATTGGAAATTGATCATGAAGAGTTGTGAGCGAACCTAGTAAGCCGCCGAAGTATGGCCGTGCCAGTTGGGCTGAGAGTTACCATCAAATTTGGAATCGGTCGTGCCTTTGAGGCAGTGATTTACCACCTATTAGAGGTCATGCTCACTGGGCCGTGATCTACCATCGAATTTGGAATCAGTCGTGCCTTTGAGGCCGTGATTTGCCACCTATTAAAGGTTGCGCCCACTGGGCTGTGAATTACCACCTGATAGAGGTTGTGCCCATCGGGCCGTGATTTGCCACCTATTAAAGGTTGCGCCCATTAGGCCGTGATTACCACCTAAAGATAAGTCGTGTCTTGAGGACCGTGATTTATAATTGAGAATTGAGATGAAATAGTTGAAATGACTGGGAGTGGTTTTGTTGACATGTATCGACTGAGTCAATTGATCGGTGATTTGATCTGTTTGATTGGATGATTTGATTATCAGTGTTTATGGATTGAACTGACTTGCAGGGAAGGACTGAGGCCAAGGTAAGTCCTCTGACCCGTGTTGTGCTTAAGTAGCCTTAGGGTATATTGGCTTCCTAATCGAGTCTTAGGGGGTAGAATTTGCTGAGATGTAGTCTCACCCCGTTGTGGGACAACATTTTAGGTCCGTAGATGGCTGCACCCCCAGCTCCTTCCGAGCATTTTGGTATACCTGAGGAAATCACAGAAGTAGGTTATCATATTCTGATACACCTCCACCCTGAAGGATTTGAGTATGTAATGGTGAAATCCACCGTCTGGGTTGACGTAGGTGGAATCGAAAAGGTGCCTCACAAGTACCGATTATGGTATCGTCACTATCATGACGGCCGAAGGGAGTGTCCTGTGCCGGAATCTGATGTACCTCGGTCCGTTTTGGAGGTTGCGCTCAGGAAGGACACATCGGATCCTAAGGGTGGCTCGGTCATAGACGCGGAGGACCCTAGCCTTGAAGACCCAGGGACTCCAATATATTCTGTCAAAGACTCCGGCAGGGGCGTAGAAGAGGGTGAACTCGTAGAGGACGAGGAAGTGGAGCAAGAGGAGCATGAGGAGGATGATGACCCTTAGTGGCTTTTGAAACCCTATCCCTGTCTGCAAACTTGTTTTGTGAACTTGTTTAAATAGGACCTGATCTAATAGTTTGCCTTGTATATAATTACACTATAATTTGCAATGTATATAAGTGTGGTTGTTTTGGAAGTTTGAAATTTGAAGTCCTGCTTTTCTATCCCATTATTTTATTGTCTGGAAATTATTTATATGCTTCCGCATGCATATTAAAATGAATGGGTCGGCAATGCGTCTTGGGACGTCATTATTATATCGACCAAGTAAGGGATGGGCGCGCGTTCGAGGATCGGGGTGTGACAATATTGACATGGTTGTAAGTATGCCAAGCTTTCACAATAACCGTCCGCATTGTTCCTATATGGGGATATCCAACAGACAAGCATTCAAACGTCTCAAACACCCCTACTAATTGTTTGAGTTATTATTTCTCCACCTCCTTAATTCCCTGTGCTCATCTGTCATTCATTATTAAAGACACTCATACAATACTGCTTTAATGTCCTCTGATTATCAAAGGGTGGTCTCGTACATATTGAGAAGGACAACTAGGCTCCCTGCGGTGTTTCTGTAACATTTCGTGAACCCTTAGGTTTTTGTAGCATTGTATTCCTGTGCGATTACTTTATAAATGTAACTTTTGTTGAATCATGGACTTCTTCTCTCACAAATATAGTTCCCATTGAGATCGTTCCATTTTGCATATTAAGTGTGCTTTAGTCACGCACCTATGTCCTTACATCTCCTTGCCCATCTTATGTTCTCTAATAAGACAGGTGTTTCCTTTTTGTGCTCCTGTAGAAACTTTAGATTGTACGAGAGGATGAGTAAGTAAACGATGACATGCTACTTCAGGTTCATGTTAAACTGGCGCACATCCTATTTAGGCTCCTACGAGAAGCTCTACTGTAGCATCATCATCTTTGTAACATAGCAAATACAGTGTGTCTGAACTGTTTCTACTGAACTTCAAGACCATCTTCACACATGACATGGCAACTTACTGATGATGATCATGGTTAGAATTTGATGATATAATGTCCTTTACTTGAGGCAGACCTTGATTAACAAATTTAAGGTCACATTTGGGTTATTACTACATGCTCTGTTCCTTTGTGTTGGTAGAGGGGTCAGGTGCTACAGAAGTCCAACATAGTAATGGAGATAATGCAATTTTTGTTTTGTTCTTAACGTTGCAGGGAGAAGATGTCATTGCTGTGCTACCATGGGATGAATGGTGGGAGTTTGAGCTTAACAAAGATGACTCAATCCCCACATTGCATGCTTCCACTGCATCCTGATATGCTAGCCAAATTTAACGAGACTGCTGCATGGGAGTATGTAGAGAGTATGAATGGGACCATATGGTTATCACAACATGCTTTTTAACTGGATAGACACCATCGATGCAAATTATCCATGGCCATTGGATGCTCATGTGGTACAGAGATTGTACACGTGCAAACGTGTTTATATATATTTTGTGGGTGCATTCAGTTCGTCTTAGACAATTTTCTCGCACTAAGGCCTTGTGTTACTTCCATGGTATATCTGTAGATGCCTTGAGATTCTTAGATGCTGGATAGAAAGAGTTTCTGCTTCTCAACATGACTGCTAGACAGCAATTTACCCTTACTTTGATAGATCTTGAAATATAATGATGCCGTGTGTTAGATCCTAACAACACGGTCTAGTTGAAATTAGACAATCATGCCATGATTTCGAATGAATTCAACTGAACAAAAACAAAGGTAAAAAATGAACAGTGATCTCGCCAAATAGCACATTAGCATGTGACTCTATTGTGTGCTAACATTATGAAAAAGAATCTGACTTGGTTTGACAAATATTCATTTTTTATGGCCTCCTATATGATACTAAGACAGCAAAATAGTAGACTTTGTTCATTTTTTTTTTTTTTTTTTTTTAAGAATTGCTATCAGCCTGACTGACGATGCATGTAATATGCTCGCCATGTGGGGTGCTTTATTCGCATGATGGGAATGCGGTTCACTCATTTTATAGAAAGCATTGTATTATTGTGGGTTGCTTCTGTTATGACAGTATGGAACCAAATGCAACCAGCCTATGCTGCAAACATGTGGAATGAAGCACTCAACAAGCGACTAGGAATAGAGGTACCTTCCTATTCGATTTGCAGTTGTCTGTGTGATGTAATGCATCTTGTTTTGCACACTGAGGTGCCACAGGAATCTAATGTCTCTTGAATGACATTGAGTTAACAAATGTTATATGGTTGTAATTACACTTACTTTACTTTATGGCTACCTTACGATTGTGTTGCATACAGGGCTTGAATCTTCCTAATCTAATAGTCGAAACTGAAATGAGGGGGTCATCTTTTGCTAAACTGCTGACAATTCCAGAGCAAGACGATTGGGTATGCAGTGACGGGAAGTCCACCTCATGTGTAGCTTTTGTTCTTGAAATATACAAAGCAGCAGGACTCTTTGATCCAATTTCTAGCTCCATTCAAATTATAGAGTTCACTGTAAGTGCGATCTGATTGACCCTAGTTGGGTTATCTTTCTGACCCTAATTGCTTGAGCTTACTATCTAGAGATGGATGTCACTTTCCTCAAACATTGAGAAAACTATAATCTAGTTTGCCTTTCGAAGCGTGACTAAGGAATCCCATTTAGCATTTTGTGAATAGCATTGTTTTTTATGCAGATAAAAGATGCTTACACACTAAGGTTCTTCGAGAATAATTCAAGCCACTTGCCTAAGTGGTGCAATGATGGGGACATCAAACTTCTGTTCTGTCAAATACGAGGTAGGTATGGAATGGAGCTGCTAGGATACAATACAATGGACCCGTACCTCATATGAATGAAACGTGTCCATCTTTGCCCCCAAAATATTCTAAGCCATCGGATTGCTAGAAAACATTTCCTATGATGTGAATAGAACGTTGTATATTGGTAGGTGATTCTATCAGATCTTAGCTAATGACTGCATATTTTTGTAGAATGTGTAGTAAACAAAGAACCACGGGTTGCACAAATTCAGAAATTTACTTCAAATTCCATTTATTGATATGAACCCATATTACATGTATAAAATTTTTGCATAATGTTATACTGACGCTTTATATAAATCAATCGTTATATTATTGTTTGCTCCATAAGTATTTAAATTAAGATTATCTAAATTTGATGTTTATTTTCTATCTTACGGTGGATCGAGATGCTTTTTTGTTTAAGGGTTTTCTTATCTTCCTTCTTCTCCAAATGTTTATTCTATGCATTTTATGAATGAAATGATATGGTAAATTTTTAATACACATAAAAAAAAATTAAGACTTGGTTTTAATTTGCATTACCTCGGTAAATGGTACTAATATGAGCCCTTTTTTTTAAATCTTTTTTTTAATTTATTAAAAAAAAAGTTCATTTGTTTTGTGGTGAAATCATGTATGTTGATTCGCACATTTTAGGTGTAAACTAATTGAAAAAAAAAAAAAAAAATAGATATGGCATCACATGGTTTGAATGACGTTATTCGGTAATTGCTAAAAGAATAAGTGAAAAAAATCAAACAAAAAGTTTTCAATATTGAATTTATATTGTTATTGTCTCCTATTCCAAGTTATAGCCAAATTGACAAATTATCTAAACTAATATTAGCTTATTGTTCAAGGTCGATTAATTGATAAAATAAGTAACATATTTATTATGAAGTATAAGAATATCGTAAGTGCCGAAAGTAATATTTTAACTTAATCCCTAGAGGATAAAGTTTGCGATGTTAGCCGCTCTTGCCATGGGAATGACCATCCCACCAATTGGAGACTTGGTGACAACCGCATTAGATCTCCAATTAATTGTGCGACATTTTACTTGGCTAATACGGTTGTCACCGAGTCACAAAATAAGTAACATATATATATATATATATATATATATATATATATATATATTGTGACTTGGCTAATTAGGACTATTAATCATATGCTTCCCTAATTAATTGTGCGACATTTTAGTGAAAGTTGAAAATCAATATATTTTGATGAGGGAGAACTACAATAATGTACACTAACAGAGTTTCAAAAGTGCACAGCACTCCATATTCACTCAATTTTTGCATTGTCAATTCGCTAAATCCTATTTGCGTGAACTTACACATGTACTTGTTATTTGGCATCCACATAAAAATATTTAGGAGCAATGCATGATATGCTAAATTCATGTTTTCCCAATCATGAGATTCATTTCATATGTTGTTTGGATCTTTAGATCAAAATGAAAAAAATTGTCCTGAGAATGATTTAAAGACTACAATAACTCAATAATTTTTAAGTTAAATTAATGTTATGACCTCAAAGGTTTCAGTCACATCTCCATAAAAATTAATGATCAAATCCACCGATAATTTGACCCATAATAAAATCCATTTGTAACCTCACATTCTCGTGATTGCACTACCCTTTTTAATAAGAGTGCAATTTTTGTGAGCCAACCTATTACACAACCCAACTCTGAATTTCCCCGGGCAAATTTAAATGAGAATTCTTATGAGAATTTTGGATGCAGCCCGCCCTCCAAAGTAAAGTCCTTTCCGTTCCCTCCTCCTGGTTGGCCAAAAGGAGGCCACTTTCAACACGACATTCCTTCGCGTGTGAATGGAGGAAATTAGCAGCGTGAAAACACCAAAAGGAACAGAAAGGGAGAGCTAGAAATGGCCGAATTTTGGGTCAAAAGTGGGTCAACAAGAACACGGCGGTAGAGAAAAATCCAGCACATGCTCATCGTTTCTTTTCTTCAATTTTTATAAGCGAGTCTTGAAAACCAATGAGTTCTTGCTTGAGTTTTTGTTCATCTTTTTCTTGTCAGGCTGGGGCAGCTCCAGTTTAAACAAGAACAGTAAGTTAATTGATGACTGAGTTTAGCGAACTTGATGGTCGATGATGGTGCTCCATAATGCTACACTTTGGAAAACTAAACACCAATTAGTTGTCTTCATTAAGGGTTCGGGCAGAGAACAAGAAAAAGAGGGCAGGAAAGGAAGAGCGAGTTGTACGAAAGAAAAGGGGGAGAGATAAGGGACAAAAGAGAAAAGGCGCCTTATGGTTAGGATGTTGGTTGAAAAATGAGGACAAGAACTGAAGAAAACGAAAATGAAGAGAGAATCCAATGCAACCTAGAGACAATGCTCGGTTTGAGCAGCGCCTCTGACTTTGCAAAATTTGGAGGAGTTTCTTTTTCTATTACATTTTACATCATTCATGTTATATATTTTCGGTATGCATTAGGTATAGGAATCACTTTAATCATAGAAAAAATAATAAAAAAAGGAAGCATGTTTACTCTGCATTTCATGTAGAAATTGCTATTTGCACATAAGAGAAAGTCCAACTTAAAAATTTGAACAAGTGAAGGTAAATTATATAAATATAAGGCCCATTAAAATCTTGCAAACAAATGGCATGAGATATTTTTAATAGATTAAAGGTGCCCCAAGCCTTATACCTCTCTTCTCCCACATCGCTTGGGGATTCCCTTTAGTTTATAAAGCTTCGGGACTGTTGACACCCGATTTTTTTGTCGACATTTTAAACATTCTTTTTGCAAAAATATTAAAAAAAAAAAAATAGCCAAAAAGATTAAAAAAAATGAATGAATGAATGAAAACAAAAAAAAAAAAAAAATGAAAAAAAAAAAAAAATGAAAAGAAAATGAAAAGAAAACAAAAAGAAAAAAAAAGAAAAAGAAACCAAAAAAATGAAAAGGGGGGCAATCGCCCGCGAAAAAAGCTCTCTGGATTCTCTCTTGTGGGGGGGATTTTTTTTTCGCGCTCTCTCTTTGGGGAAAAAGGAAAAAAACGGTTTGGGTCTCTCTCCGGCGAAGCTCTCCCTCACGGTGAGCTCGCACTCTCCCGCGGGGTCTCTCTCCGGCGAAGGCTCTCTCTCGAAGACGGAGGCTGGGGGACCGACTCTCGGACTTTTCGCTCTCTCTCGCTCGATCGTGGAGTGAGCTTTGGTTCGGTTTCGTAGCTCCCGAGCTCTGATTGAAGGCTAGGGTTTTCCTCCATTGGCGCGATCGGAGATCAGGGGCCCGCGGTCAGGGATCGCGAGGAAGGTTTCCGTTTGACTCTGGCGAAGGATCGTTCTCTCTGGCTCAGGAATCGAAGGCTCTCTCGATCGGGATAACGGATTTGTTCTTGTGGCCGAAAATCCGTCATTCGAAATCTATGGCGTCGGAGCGGAACTTCTTCAGATCTGACATACTTTTTCCGAGATCATCGGCTCGATGCTTCTTCACGTCGACGGATGATGGAGTATTCTCCTCTCGCCGATTCAGCCATTGAACCAACTAAATCCGGTGATTCCTGAAGCGAGACCGGAAAATAGTTCGCCGATTCATTTAAGAATTGTCCTTCTCGCTACCTTGTTGGCCATCCTTTTGCGGTCCAATCCAGGTACAGTTGTGATGCCGTCGTTGTCTCGTGGTTCTTTTATGTAGAGTAATAACACGGATTTAGCTTCAGTTTTCATTCGATAGTTTCTGCTGAACATGTTTGAATTTGATTCGTACCTATTTCCGCTTCTGCACTCCGTATGTCTGGTCAACGGGAGGGGATTCCTGGTGTTCGTTATTTTGGGGAATGGTTATTGAAAAAGTGAAAGGTCTCATGAACTTTGTCTTGTTATCCTCTGATGGCAAAACTTTGGAGACTGTTCATGGGTTTGAAACCGAGAATTCTAGAGTGAAATGGCATCTTATTGAGGATATGCTATTGATTTGAGCTTGCTTGGATGATGTTGTAGTTGCGTGATTTTAAGTCGCTGACTCATCCTTGCGTTTTGGTCACTAAGCTGAGATGCCTGCCATATGTTTGCGAAAATGCCTGAATGAATATCTACATGGTGTCTTCATCAGTCTATATGCAAGATGTTCATGGCTTACTTAAATCATGATGCCTATATTGATTTCATCTTGCTTACTGTTGATCTGATCAATCTGAGCCATTTTTAGCATTATAGCATGCTTAAAACCTGTGCTCATTGGCCTCGCTGACTTTGATTGATATTCGTTTCCATTTCGAATTAGATTGAGTTTTAGAAAGTAATAAATCTTTGTTCTGGTTTTATTTTACTCAAATTTGGGAAGTTTTCTCAATCAAGTAGAGATCTATTGGTGGATGAAATTGATGGTTGAAGTTGGTGGATATAAGCAGAAATTTGTAGAAATAAAAGCTTGGTTCGTTGCTTTTGTCTACCCTTTTAAGGTTGTAGGGTTTGCTGTGATTCATTGTTAGAACCACTCTTTGTGCATTGTCTGAATGGTTTTATAAACCATTAGTTATGCATTATGTTCTAATTCATTTGTGGCTGATTTGTATGTCGGCTGATTTGTATGTCCTTATGATGATCATTTTTTTTTTTCGACTATTAATTTGACGTCAATTGGATTCAACTTCTCTTAAGAAGTAGGCTCGTTTTAATCTTTCCTATGATGCTGATCTCACATGATTTGCGATGAGTTGATGATCATTGATGATGAACTTGAAGTTGATTGAACTTGATTTGCCTTGGTCTGCAATTTCATATACCTGATATGTCACTTTCTGTTTTGGCTTAAATGAGGTGCTAAATGAGGTTTTTTGATCTCGAGCCCTTCTAAACATAGAAAATAGACTTCTCAAGCTTCGATTTGATAGTTCATATGCCCTGATTGAATTTCATTTGATATGATTTTCACATGTTTAAAGTTCTGTCCAGAATCTGTCCTGTTTGAGACCTGATACCTGTGTTCAAATTTGGGCTAGTAAACATGCTTTGTTGGAATTGAATCTTTCATGAGAGTCATTGGACATTTCATAAGCTTTCTAAAAAGGTATAGATTGAATCAAATGGTCATCGTTAGCAAGGTCAATGGCTTCCATAAAGTCACGTTGGTTTGCTGCAATCTATATTGTAGGGTTTTTGCTCTGTTTTTTGTTTTTCTGTTTTCATATAGATTTTTGTGAACAAAGTATGACTTCGATGTCTCCTGATAGATGATCAGGACATTTCCTTCTATATACTTGGACTTTCATAGTTTTTTTTTTATGTCTTCATTTCAATGAATATCATCCACGTTTTGTGCAATCCCTGCTATGATTTTAATTGATTGTGTTTCTATGAAAATGTCTTCAATCAAGTTCCTTAAAGCATATCATAAGCTTCGTAATGATGTTGAACCTTGGGATTTCACTTAGAATTTGGTCTAAGGACTTCATGACTTTAGTCACCATTTGTGAGCACCAATAATGTCCTGTTTTTTGGATGTTTTGATATGTTTGTTTGTTTCCTTCCACGTATATACCTAGTTATAGGTTTCTGAGATTGGGTTTAGATTAGGATCCCAAAGATGGACTTTGGTGTGAAGACGATGGAAGTCGATGTCCATTCCGACTATTATCTTGTACTATTTGTTTTCCCGACATATGTCTCGGGCTCCATGCATTGTATAAAACCCGACGAGTTGCGGGTTTCCTTTCTTTCCCGATTGTTTTTTCTTTCATATTCTTTAGGATTGCATGATTAGATTTACTGCTTTTCTTGATTGTTTACTTCATGTCTTGCACTTTCAATTTTCTCGATTGTTTCCTTTTATTGTTTTTTTCTTTTAGAAATAGAATAGCATAAAAGTAATCCACCACGCGTGATCGCTTAGCTTAGAATTGGTGATCTAAAAAAATATAAAAAGAGATGCATGGACATGTTAGGAAAAACACAACATACTGTTAGGTACCGAAAGGGCGCTAATAGTTATATTAGCGTAACCCAAGTCCCCGAATCTAGATATCTAGTTGCGTAGGAATCGAGGGAAGTCTCCCAACCCTCGATTGGGTTTTCTAGCCGACCCCCAAAAAATATATATAAGGCTAGTGGCGACTCTGTATGTTCTTAGGTTGTTAAATACCTAGATCGTATAAATAAATTCGTGTCACGCGGGGTACGAGCTTGGGAGAGCTCGCGATCTTATGATCAAATACTCCTAAACCCGACCTTTCCCCCTTTGACCTTCGAGGGGCAGCGAGATCGGGTCGCGACAGGGCCCCTTTAATCTGTGTGACGTTTTTTTAATGCCGTGGGGACTCAGTGTCCAAAGCGGACAATATTATATAGTGGGGCCCGGGCCATTATAAATGGTATTAGAGCCGACTCCCGACTACGTGTGGGGCCACAGCGAGGTGCTATGCTCTCAAGGGGGGGGGGGAGAGTGTGACGGCCTAGGGACCAGGGGATTCGGCTTAGTTTATAAGAGGCTTGAGGGTCTTTAATCACGTGTGACGCGTTTTAAAGTTCGTAGGCTCGGTGTCCAAAACGGATAATATTATGTGATGAGCCCAAAAGCGGACAATATTACACAGTGGGGCCCTGGTCGTTACATTCCCCTACCGCCTTGGCAAGAGCATAATCGCAACAATCAACGTCGATTCTCCTCTCAGAAGTTGCAAATCTTAGATCGTCATCATTTACATTTGCAGGCAAACCACAGTGGCTTTTCATGATTCAACAGAATTTGGTGATGATGATGAGGGCAACTCTAGTCGGAGAAATCTCATGCATTTGTTGAGATCTTGTTGAAGAGAAGAACCATGAGCCTCCAGCCAGACCATACGAGAGGAAGATGCTTCTTATTTTGTCGATATACAAGTACTTCATCACATCTATGGACCGTGTGATCCTTTTGGTTTAGAAAATATGGAACTTTGTAGGACATCCCTTTTGCGACAATGTTCGGCACTTGAAATGAGTCAGTCATCTACAACTTCAAATTTGTAGGAAAGCATTCTGAAGAAGCATAGCGATCGAAGGCCTCTTGGCAGGCTGTCTTCGAAAGCAGCATTGTAAAAAATCCTTTCCCTTGGCAGATAACATCTTAGGTATTGCTGGAGAACTTCGCCTCACCTAACCACTCGGGTTTTCCCCAGTGGCCACCCTTCCAACATGGAAGGGGGAGATGGGGGGTTTGAATCCCTACATTCTCAGGGGGGTTGGGGTGAGGACGAATTAGTTTCAAGTGTGGGTTTCAACTCCCACGCCCTGTAAGAAGGCAGAGAAAAAGTCTGAGAGTGAGAGTTAGAATAGGAGTAGAGTAGGACCGACCAAAAAAAAAAAAAGCTTCGCCTCACCTTAAATATAGCTTGAGCCTGCATTAATGATTCAACCTTAAACCGAAACTCATGACATAGATCACATACCAAATGGTAATACGCACAGTCCCAAACTTATAACAGAAAATGACGACATACTCACTTCAAGGAGGTTTGCCAGTTATCATTTTGGTAATAGTACATCCTAAACTCCACATGTCGACAATACGATCAAGATCCGTGCTGTAATTATTTGCCATCAAGGATTGTATGAGCTGCAGGATATATTATTCCATCATTCCGTCACGACAAAAAAAGAATGTAGCATTAACATTCACAAAAGCTGAGTACCTCGAGAGCCATCTAGTTTAGACTTCCCTTCAAACAACAGGAAGCTACTTGTCCGGTTAGCTAAGAAACTGATGCAGCCCACATTGAAGACCGGTCTCTCGACCAAGAATATCAGCCCGCATTCAAGCTCGACGAAACCGAGAAGCCATATCGATATCTTGAGTCCATACCGGAAGCTTGAAAGACACATTGGGAGCCATGAAGACATTATGCTTTTACTAGTTTCTAGTTCCTAAGCTCTTTACTATTTTTCTAGTTTCAAAGTTCTTTAATGCTTATACTAGTTTCTAGTTCCTATGCTCTTTCCTAATTTCAATGCTCTGTCTTCTTTGACGATATAAGCCATCCAATTCCTTGTAGAAGACAGATGACTTTTGATGAATGAAAACTTTGCTTTGAAGCAAGTATTGCGAACCTTATAGAGTTCATACCCTTGAAAACCTAGAAGAGTTTTCACTCCGTCCTTGAAGAGTCAGAGCTTTCGAAAACTGCATCCTTGAAGAGTTGCAGTCATCGATCTAGAAGAATCGGTGCCCCCTCAACTTCCTTGGAGGCCTAGAAGAGCAACCAACGAAGTTTTTATCTTTTCCTGTTCTGTTCATTATTTTCACCCATTTCCAACACAAATTCGACCATCCTACAGTGCTTATTTCAAAAAACCCAAAACAGAGAAATTGTAGATCCAGAAGTCTTTGTTCATTTGGCTTTGGAATCAGGTTGATCCGATCTGTATCAACAAAGATATGACTATTCTCCTGAGCTTGCGCACTGCTGAAATTTCTGTTCGTCCTGTTTTCCCGTGTGCGAGTCACTCTCCAGATCCTATTGTTTGAGAAAGCCTAACCTGGGCTTGCATCAGAAACGGCAGGAGATTAGTAAAGCCAAAGACTACTTGGTGTGTTCATGGAACACTGGATAAAATAGCAACATCTTTATAGATATAGATATATCATATCGATAACCGAATCAACCACTTTCAACTTATGTTAGCTCACTATTAAGAAAAATGACCATGAAGCAATCAACAACATGATCTCAGCAAATGCTGGAGAACTCAAAAAGAGAGCAACAATACCATGGCTATTGTCCAGAATTCCGTTCTATGGACCAATACACTTTTATTTACCCCATGTTAGGAAGGAGGCCCTTCTTTACTCTAACTAAATTCTATCCTTTCTTTTGGAATGCAGAGAAGCAGCAAAAACAAAACCACAACCTTTCGCCAAAGGTATTGCGTTTTATTCACTACCTCTCTTAGGAACTTTTTAGAAACCAGTAGAAAAGAAAAGAACTCTCATTAGGTTTCAGCATCTATTTACAGCAAGAAATCTTTTCTAGTTTATGCAACATAGTAACTTTACCCGAAACAATGGGAAAAAAAGTGAAGAAAATTACTCAATAACATTTCATCCATCTATAATGGATTTTTGCATATATGAAATGCCACAAACCAATAATGAGAAGTACGCAGTCACCCGGGTTCCTAACTTCACATTCGAATGCACCACAGACGATCAGCAAGAAATTTCTACATGCACTCGTAGTCTTGCGGTGCAGGTGGAAACTCACATGTTTAGCAATCCCAAAGTCAGCAAGTTTAACTATCCTAGATGCATCCACAAATAAATTAGCTCCCTTTAAATCCTTGCGCAAGCCAAAGAGTTTTAACAGATGTGTAGGGACAAAGAAGAAGGTCCAATCATCCTAATCCAGTATGCAAGTCATCTCATGATACTTGATCAATGGTTTAGAATTACCCATGTATGGAGTTGTTAAGATGCAGGGAAGCCAATCCAGCCACAATATGGCGGGTAAAAGTGCGAACAACCGATTCTGTTAGGGTCTTAAGATGCTCCTAAATATACTTGTCTATTGAACCGTGATGTGCATATTCTAGATATATTTTAAGTTGATCCTCAACCTAAGTATGTATGAATATGTTGGAATTTCTGTGAGTAAAATTATGAATGCCCATTGAGCTGGGACGTGTAGATGCCATGGAAAGGTGACTCACAATTTAACTGCCATAATACTGCAGAATGTTTGGATGTCTAAGTTGGCTAAGTACTTGAATTTCCTATAGTAGCAAAGCAATCAATTACCTGGAAATGATAAAAGAAAATTTCCTCCCAGCATATTTAGATCCGATGAGAGGATAGATTGGATCCCATAGCATAACAAAGACATTACCTGCTTTAACTGCCCCATGCACTCAGCTGAATTTGGATCATTAGGCAATAGCTCAAACTCCTTCAATGCACATAGAAATCTAGTTTCTCTGTCACCTAATAGGTCAGAGTTTAGCTGACTGGATATCTAAAAAATTGGAACATGTCAAAGTTTCCCAGAGCTAGCTAACTTGTTGCTTGCAATGTAAACATTTCCGAAAGTGCCATGTCCAATAAGCTGGCCTTTTCGCCACTGACTTGCTAGTGGTAACGGCTCTAATCTTTCGGCAACTTAAGCTGAAGCTGTAGGGTTCTCCTTCTATTTACGACTTCAAAGGCATCAAAAGAGGGGTGATAGCTATGCAATTCTTTCTTCTTCATCTTTTTATTTTATAACTCAAAGTGGAGTTGAGGTGAAATTCTACAACAAAGGGTGAAAAGAAAACTTCCCAGCCTACGTTTCCATATGTGATACAACTACTAAGCAGATAAAGTATTCTATACCCGATAGTTTAATGTCGAAACAAGTTTAATCAGGGTCATGTTGCTCTGATCCAAGAGAGTGAAGCAACATATGTGGCACAACATTTTCGATCGACAAGTCATAGCAATATCATATTTGAAATCCTTTCTAAACACAAGTATATTAAAGGTAGTGCTGCCCAAAATTATCTCTTTTCTTAGAAGGCTAATATTCCAGGAAGATCAATCCATAATAATAAATTGTCTTTTCGATTATAAGACAAGATAGGAAACAGACTCTGCTAGTCCCTTGGCTTCCCAAATCTTTAGATCCGTTGTTTTTTGACTAACTTGAAATATCGACCAGATTGACTCATTTCCAGTAGTCAATAAAACATGCGAACACATTCAAAATACACAAAGCATGGCCGCACAAAAAAAGTCAATTCATATGACAACTTGAGTTGAGTTTGTAGGAAAGCATGGTCGAGTAGCAGGGCTTTCTTCAAGAGCAGAGTCGCTAGAGATCCTTTCCCTTGGTGGACAATTTTGCAAAAGGCCACTGTTAGAGCTGCGTGACTATATAGACAGAAAAGCTACATCTTTATAAGGACTTTTAAGAAGTGAAGCAATCGTATATCAACTAAAGTTACTAACCTATAGCATTTGGAGAACTCCATATCTCCCCCATTACAAGATTTTCGGACAAAGTACATCTCAAGTGCCAAAACTTGGCACGAAGGGACACTTAAGTGCCAAAAACTTTGGAAATGTATACTTAAGTGCCAATTTCGGAGTAAAGTGGAACACTTAAGTGCCACTTCAACCAAAATCCAGCCAAATGGCTGACGTGACAATTTTCCGGCGAGTTGGGTGCAAAATGGCGTCGTTTTGCACACTGACATGGCTTAACAATACAAAAACGACGTCGTTTTGGTGCATACGTGTTAAAAAAATTAATATAAAAATTAATTAAATTAAATTTAAAACTAAATTTATTTAAAACATTTAAAAATAAAATTAAAATTAAAAAAATTAAAAATTAAAAAAAATATTATAAAAACTAAAAATTTATAACATTTAAACACTAAACTTATTTAAAACATTTTTCAAAATAAAAAAATTAAAAAAAGTAAAAATTAAAAAATATTAAAAACTAAATTTATAACATTTAAAAACTAAACTTATTTAAAAAATTAAAAAAAAATTAAAAATATATATATATTAAAAAATAAAAATTTATAACATTTAAAAACTAAACTTATTTAAAAAATTTAAACATAAAATAAAAATATTAAAAAAACTAAAAATTTAAAAAAAGTAATTTTTTTTTTTAAATATTATAAAAACTAAAAATTTATAACATTTAAAAACTAAACTTATTTAAAACATTTAAAAATAAAATAAAATAATTTAAAAAGTAAAAATTAAAAAATATATATTAAAAAAAAACTAAAAATTTATAACTTTTAAAAACTAAACTTATTTAAAACATTTAAAAATGAAATTAAAAATTAAAAAAAAAACTAAAAATTAAAAAAGGGGGGCGGCGGGCTCGCCGGAAGGCCCCCCGCTTTTTTATAATTTTTTAATATTTTTATTTAATTTTTAAATGTTTTAAATAAGTTCGTTTTTTTTAGTTTTTAATTTTTAAATTTTTAAATTTTTAGTGTTTTTAAATTATTTTTTAAATATTTTTATTTAATTTTTAAATGTTTTAAATAAGTTTAGTTTTTTTTAAAATTTTGATTTTTTTTTAAAAATTTATTTTTATTTAAAAAAATTAGTTTTTAATATTTTTATTTTATTTTTAAATGTTTTTTTAATTTTTAGTTTTTTAAAATTTTTATTTTATTTTTAAAATTTTTAAATAAATTTCGTTTTTAATTTAATTTAATTAATTTTTATATTAATATTTTTAACACGTCGCACCAAAATGACGTTTTGCACCCAACTCGCCGGAAAATCGCCACGTCGGCCATTTGGCTAGATTTTGGCTGAGTTTGGACTTTAATTCCACTTTACTCGATTTTGGCACTTACGCGTATCTTTCCAAAGTTTTGGCAGACTTAAGTGTCCTCATTCACAAGTTTTAGCATTTGGGGTGTACTTTGTCCCAAGATTTTCCTTATAAGCGTGTTCCCTTTTCGGAGATAAGGTTGAAGAATAGCTTGAGCATCGGGATGATCCCACATCGGCGTGTTCCACTTTTCCTTATCTTCCACCTAAATATTCAAAAGCTCTTCAATTTCATGCAATCGCAGTTGCAAAGGAATCCTCTTCAATTCTGGGCATCCGTCCACACTCAATTCTTTCATGGAATCGCAACTTATTGGGACTTCGCATATGCTCTTCAGCTGGGGTAGATCATCTAGCACCAACTTCTCCAGCTTTGGGAGAGAAATTGAAGAAGGCTGGAAGGATGAAGGGGCGTTGTTTACAGGAGTCATCATGCTTCCTTCTTGGCCTTGTCTCACTCTACTTATCATCTTGACCATTCCTTTGCAGCCAAGAACCTCAATACTTTGAAGATTTCGAAGATCGAGCAGCCACTCATGCGGAAGCAGCTTTCTCATGTTATCGCAACTTGCTACCTCAAGAGATTCGAGAGAAATCTCTTCAACTGGCACGTAAGAGAGAGGACCTCTTATTATCTCCTCCATCTTCTCACATTTGGATGCTACAATTCTTCTCAGAGTAGGGAAGTGGGGCATCCACTCAGATTCCACCACTCTCTTTATTTTACCACACTCAATTACCTGAATATGTTCCAGACTAGGGAAAAATGGGAGCGGATGTGGTGGTGGGGATGTAACCGCTGCTATTATCCCCACCAATTCCTCACATTCCCAAATATGAATCTCTTGTAGATGCGGAAGGTTGGATTTAAACCCATGCCCAAAGAGATACTACAGTTTCGGACATTCACATATTGTCAAAACCCTAAGGCTCGAGAAGAGCTAAGGGGTAAGGGTTGGGGCAGAGATATCGATTACTTCTTCGTTTTGTTCTCCACAAACATCCCTAAATTTTCCCATTCTCTTACAGTTAGCTTCTCAAGGTATTCAAGCTGACCCATGCTAGACAAATTTGTTAAACCGTCACATTTTGTCATTTTCATTTTCTTCACAGTTCGGGGATTTCGATTACAACCGCCGCATGACCGCCGCACGACCGCCGCCGCCGTAGGATTGCCACCCACAGCCCACCGGCTGCGGGAAGGGGCGGTGGCCGGTGAGCCGTGGTGGCAATCGGCGGCTGTGATATCCTGAAATTTCAGTTTTGTTTTCAATTAAATAAGTCAAGTCTTTCATCGACGCACCAATAGTGCTATTCTCTGAACTAATCACTCATAAGATAACTAGATTATCTAGGGAAGCCATTAAGAGATTTAAACGCAATAGATTTGAGAATTCGACCAAAAATCGACCGCTCGACCATGCTAATCTACAAGGGTTATTAGGCACAATAAAAAATCGATCAGAGATCAGACATAGGTCGATTCGACAAAGGTGTATGATTAAGTGTGAGTGATTCCACCTGATTACGAAATTCTCATCAATTGGCACTAGACGATTTTTCTGTCATTTTGGATACCTTGTGTCTGTATTTGAAATCTCGAGATTTTCACGACAACCAAGAATCACCAATGTGTCGAAGATGTACATTGTAGCTCGAAAATAATCGACCACGGGTCAAGTGCACTAAAAATTCCTAAAAGCTACCTGGTAGGTTAGGTCACGCTAAAATCGCGTCAGGTTGAAATTAACCGTGAAATTGAACCCGATTTCAGAAATTGAAAGTTTTGTCATGTCACGAGTCATTTTAGGAATATCGACTCCTCATTCGAAGAATCTTTGGAGAGTTCGGGATTTTTTTACGGAAAATCAATTCGGGCGATTTGGAATAGAACGGAAATTCAGATTGGCCAAATTGAAGGGATTTTTGGCTTCCAAACCGAGCTATTTGGTGAAGGGAACTTGCAAAAATTGTATGGGCTTCTTCCTTAGCAAAATTGGACATCAAATTAGGGAATTTGGTGAAGAATTGAAGCCCAAAGTGATGAAATTCGGAGGCTAGCATGGGGGCTGCAACATTTGGCATCAAATTGGGTTATTTAAGGGAATTATATGCAAGAAAATAATAGGGAACCAAGCCTTGATGGGTGGATAAGGTTGTTTGACTTTCTGCCCCCCATCTGTGGCTTCTCCAGCACGCCTGACCAGCTGCCCTCCATCTTCATTGCCAACCTCCCTATTCCTCTTACATTCTACCGCATGTTCTGTTTTCCCCCCGACGCAAGCTCGACTGGTTCTTCTCTCCTTTGCGGCTTCTTCGTGCGCCAGCAAACTGCTCCCCCTCAACGCCACACACCCCACCACTTTCTGTCTCCTCCACTCACAAAGTCAACTCCAACTGGTTTGTTGACCCCAGCTTCGACACCGTTGCACCCCTCCACTTCTCCACCGATTCTTGCATCTAGCTGCTTCTCCTTTGAAGACCACCCTCCACCGAAGCAGCTTCATTCCCTTCATCCGTGGCCACGTTCGAGTCAACTAGCGAAACAAATTCC
This sequence comes from Eucalyptus marginata, assembly GCA_014182565.1. Taxonomy (NCBI): domain Eukaryota; kingdom Viridiplantae; phylum Streptophyta; class Magnoliopsida; order Myrtales; family Myrtaceae; genus Eucalyptus; species Eucalyptus marginata. The sequence goes on along the minus strand of CM024590.1, from coordinate 9,605,507 downwards.
CCCAGCGTCAAAGCCCACCAAAGCAGCCCATCCCCACGATCGTCTCTCTCTCTCCCCTTCGCCCATTTCCCACACAGCCGTGTGCCAGCTCCATTTCCCATGCCACAACTTCATCGAGACAGCCCACCATTAACATCTTCGGTCAACTCCAGCCCACTAGCCAGATCTAGCCGCGAGCTGCTCAAAGCCGACCCATAGCCCTCTGCAAATTAGGGCCGAAGCTCAGCTTAGGCTGAGATTTGTTTGGCCGATTTTGGCCCAATCTTAGCTCCCTTTGGCGTCGCCGTGAGCCCGAGTTTCGGCCGCCGTCGCGGTGAATCGATTTTCACGCTAAACAAGTGAATTTATGCACTAAACTCTAATTATTATGCTAATGACGTTTAAGGGGTGTTTAGTTTAAGTTAATTAGGGATTAAGTGGTTAGTTAGATTAGATTAGTGATTTAATTATTCAATTATGCATGTTTGGTGGTTAAATTAGATTAATTAAGGTCTAGATAGTATGTGCTATTTATCTATAGTGGTTCAGAAATTTTCGGGGCCCATTTCGGTATTTAATTTAGCAATTACGGCCTAAGTTAGTATTTTTGGTATTTAAATTGATTTATTTAATTAATTTTGATAATTATTTAATTATTAAATATTTTCCGAAAATTAGACCAGATAGCTGGTGACCGAATTTCGTGCTAATTGCAATGGTGTGTTTAGTTTATGCAATTAGGTGTTAATTTGTGCAAATTGAGTGCTGATTGGATTTTTGTTCATTTATTCCAAAATTTGTCAATTTCCAATATTTATTCAAAAAATCCCGAGTGTTGAATTTTGACATCGAAAATGGTTTTATAAACTATATAAAATAGTGGGATTCTAAAAAGGAAGGATATCAATTTTTCTGGTTCAATCTAACAGTGTACCTACACACGACTATTTTTACCGGGTGTTTTTAATACAATGAAAATGAGCCAAGTGCATTATTTTAATTGAGGTATTTGAATGTAATGCATAGTGTCCTTGGCCATAATTGAATGATCGTGTGTTGGTTAAGAGAATCCGTCCCCGGTATGTGTCGGTGGACATTACCCGTCCCCAGTGTGTGTCGGTGGACGCTGGTCACAGTAGATTCTAGACCAAAGCTCCTTCGGGTATGACGTAAGGAATGTAGTCCTCGGTGTGTGTTAGAGGATGTAGCCATGCTCAAAGGAGTGAGACGGAACACGGCTACGCTAAAGGACTGATGTGTGTCGGGTAAAACTGCCTGTGTCGGTAGTAATAATCAATTAGAACGCATGATTGAGTGAGATAGAAGCGCCCGATTATGGGACAAAATTGTGTGACACGGTATGAGACGTGCGACATCCCGAAATTTCAATCCTATTTTCAATTGAATAAATCGGGCATTTCATCGACGCGCCTATAGCACTATTCTCTGAGCTGATCACTCAGGAGATAACTAGACTATCTGGGAAAGTCATTAAGAGATTTTAACGCAAGAAACTTGAGAATTCGACCAGGAATCGACTGCTTGACCGTGCTAATCTGCAATGGTCATTACGGCACAATTAAAAATCGATCAAAGATCGTAGATAAGTCGATTTGACAGAGGTGTGTGATTAAGTGTGGGTGATTCCACCTAATTGCAAAATTCTCGTCAATTGGCACTAGATCGATTTTCTGTCGTTTTGGGTACCTTGTGTCCGTATTCGAAACCTTGAGATTTTAACGACAACCGAGAGTCGCCAATATGTTGAAGATGTACGTTGTGGCTAAAAAATAATCGACCACGGGTCAATTGCTTTAAAAATTCCTAAAAGCCACCTAGTAGATTAGGTAACGCTAAAATCGCGTCAGATTGAAATTAACCGTGAATTTGAACCCGATTTCAGAAATTGAAAGTTCTACCATGTCATGATTCATTTTAGGAATGTCTACTCATCATTCAAAGAATTTTCGGCGATTTTGGGATTTTTACGAAAAATCGATTCGGACGTTTCAGAAAAAAACGGAAATTCGGATTGGCCAAATTGAAGGGAATTTTGGCTTCCAAACCGAGCTAATTGGCAAAAGGAAATTGTAAAAATTGTGTGGGCTTTTTCTTCATCAAAATTGGACATCAAATTGAGGAATCTTGTGAAGAAATTGAAGCTATATTGAGGAAATTCGGAGGCTGGTCGGTAGGCTGCAATTTTGGCATCAAATTAAGTTATTTTGGGTATTTACTTTATAGGAAAGTATTAAGAGACCAAGGGATATGTTTGAGGGCTTTAAGGGGGACCAAGCATTCAATGGACTAGATTAAGCTTGTTGACTTTTCTTTCCCCCCCTCCTCAATCTTCTCGATCACGCCTTCACCGTTCCCTCCTTCTTCGCGTGAGCTTTGGTCTTCTGCTCTTACTTCGCTTTCATTTTCTTCTTTTGAATCTGCAGCTTGTTCTTTCAATTTGGTCCACCGAAGCAACCCACACCCCATCGAAATCCCTATCGTTGACTCCAGCAAAAATTGTGCCGCCTGTTTCCTTCACCGAGCGCCGCCAACGCCACCATTCCCTTTCTCTCTCTTTTGCTGCCTCACGCTCACCCCCCAACCGAGTTCTTCAATCCAAGCTACCGTTCACCCCATCTCCACTACCGTTTGTTCCCCCCCACGAGTCAACTTCCCCAAGCAGACTTCAAGTGTTGACTCCAGCAGCGTTCCACTCCATCGATTCCTCCTCTGCCCAGCTCGCGTTTCCAGCGAATCGAGCCCAGCATCTCCACACAAAGTCATCCACAAATTCTAGCCCTTGGCTGTGACTTGCAGGCCATTTTTCGGGCTTGATCCGTGCCCCGTTGGCGTTGCCGCTTTGGAATTTATCGCTTGCCGTCGCGCCGTTGTCGCCGTGAACTCACCAGCTCGCAAATCCGATGAGTTAACTCACTAAACCTCACTTAGGAGATTAATTATGCTTATGGGGTAATTAGTTTAAGTTAATTAAGGATTATGTGGTTAATTAGATTAGATTAGTGATTTAATTATCCAATTTTGCATGTTAGGTTGTTAGATTAGATTAATTAGAGACTAGACATATTGTATTAATTATCTAGATTAGTTCGAGAATTTTCCGAGCCTCTGTCTCGATATTTAATTAGGCAATTCCAGCCTAGGTTAGAATTTTGGTATTTAAATTGAATTATTTAATTAATTTTGGTAATTATTTAATTATTAATTATTTTTTGGAAATTAGACTGGGATAGCCGGTGAGCGGAATTTCGTGCTGATTGCAATGGTGTGTTCAATTTACGCAATTGGATGTTAATTTGTGCAAATTGAGTGCTGATTGAAGTTTTGGTAATTTATTCCAAAATTTGGGAAATTTCAATAATTATTTAGAAAATCCCGAATGTTGGGTTTGAACACCGAAAATGATTTTATATACTAATAAAACAATGGAATTTTAAATTGGAGGATATGAAATTTTCGGGTTTGATCTGACCGTGTATTCACACACGACTATTTTCGCCGAGTGTTTTGAATATGAAGAAAATAAGCCAGGATCACTATTTTAATAGAGGCATTTGAGTGCAATGCACGGTATCCTGGGCCAAGATTGATTGGTCGTGTGTTGGTTAAAGAGAACTCGTCTCGAGCTTTTAAGCTGGATGTTACCCTATATAGGATACCCATTCATTGGGACTTGGGTCGCAGTAGATTCTAGACCTACGCCCCTTCGGGGAAGCCGTCTAATTGAGAGACGTCGTCATGCTCAATGGGGTGAGACAAAGCCTAGCTACGCTAAAAGACACCGAACTTTTGAGTAGGTGATACCCTTGAGGGGTGAAATTAACAATTGGAACACATGGTTGAGTAAGTTAGATGCCCCTAATTATGAGACAAAACTATGTGACATGGTATGAGATGTGTCATAATGGTTTGGCCTTATAATCGGGACCCTCATGATTGATTGAATTGATGAAGCGTTTCAATTGTTGTGTGCCTGGATTATATGCAATTGTGTGTATATGAACTGTGCTGACGTGCAAGAAGGAACTGAGGCAAGGTAAGTCCCCTGTTCTAATTAAGTGGTTATGTGGCTAGGCCACTCTTGGTGTATTTCATTCCTAATAGTGGTTTAAGGGGTGAACTTGCTGAGACATTGTCTCACCCCGTCGTGGGCTTAAATTTTCAGGTCCTTAGATGGTGTTGATGGAGGACTCAAAGCCCAGAGTCTATGGAGGTGGAGTCTAAAGGATCGGCTTATGTGTCCTACTAGTATGTTGTAGGAGGGCTTCTTTTGAGAGCCGATATTTAGTAGACCTTTACCTAGACTCTTTTTGTACCTAAACCTAGTTGTTTATAAAAGTGTGCTTTTGACAAATGTTGCCCTACTTTCCTATCCCATGTTGTTTTTTGTCTGGGGTTTTTGTTTCGCTTCCACATGTGCATTAAAAATGAAGGGTCGGCGACTCGTCCTAGGAAGTCATGTTTGTATCGACCGCAGTTGGATGTGCGCGCGCTCGAAGGTTGGGGCGTGACAGGATGTGTCATAACGATTTTGCCCTATAATCAAGACCCCTATGCTTGTTTGAAAATTTAGTGTGGTGTTCCAGTTAATTGAGCTTGATTGTTGCTCATGATTTCGTGCTATCTGTAATATGAATTATGCTAACATGCATGAAGGATCTGAGACGAGGTAAGTCTCTATGGTTGTGTAGTTGTGTGGTTAGGACGCCTCTAAGCGTATTACCCTTATAATTGGGGTTTATAGCGTGAACTTTATAATTGGGGTTTATAGCGTGAACTTACTGAGATTTATATCTCTCCCTGTCGTGGGCTTTAACTTTTCAGGACCATAGGGTGGAGGACCTGGAGCCAAGCTGAGGTGATCTGAAGTGTAGGTCAAATAGGACAGCTTCTTTTTTAGTCAGTCTTTTGAAGTATTTTGGTCATATATTTTTGTACATGACTTAGTATGTTTATAAAAGCATGTTTTATTTATGAATCTATTGTCTTGCTTCTCTATCTTGAGATGGTAACTGTCAGGGGATTTATTATTCGCTTCCGCATGTGCAATAAAATGAAAGGGTCAGTGACTCGTCTTGAGAAGTTGCAAATTTTATCGACCACCAAGGGATAAGCACGCGCTCGAGGTTCGGGGTGTGACAGCAACGGTCAACGGTCGTGCTGCTGCAGGCGGCGGTCGTGCGGCGGTTGGCGGTGCTAGGCTGCCGACGGACGGCGGCGGTCGTCGGCCGGTGGGCTACAAGCGATGGCAACTGTCGCCGGTAGTCACCGGCGATTGGCTTCGATCGATGGTGGCCACGGCCGGCGGTGGCCGTAATAAGGAAGAAGAACAAAAGAAAAATAGAAAAAAAAAAAAACTTATTTTTAGAAATTGTTCCTTGGAACAAGAATCTACTCTCTTTTTTTCTTGTTTCTATTCCAAATCTAATCCCTAGCCACTTTTCTATTCCAGGGAATAAAAAAATAAGTTGGTGTTACTAAACAGATTTCTGTTCTTTTTTTGTTCCGGGAAACAAAAGAATAGAAATCGGGAGAAATAGAAACGTTACCATGCAGGCTCTTAATAATCTAAGCGTCCTGCCTATATATCTACTCTTAAGTAAGGATTAGAAGACAAATTAGGCCTATTACATGAGCTTTGACATTAATTGAAGTTGGAGATGCACATACCTTGTGGAACCGCTATATTTGATGGGCATGACAAAGCTTCAGATGCGAGACTCCATAGCTGCTAGGGTCAGTCAAATTCTGCGGCTGAATGTGAGAATCAACGGCATGAGAAGCATAAGAAGGATTGTAACTGGGAAGAGACTAATTGGGTTGTGGACAGGGACTGAAGAACTTACACCATCGTTCGGCAGGCCTTCCAGACCCTTTGGAATTTGTTCTCCCTCTTCCGTATTCAGTGGGTATGGAAAAGCTTCAGCTGCGAGGACTCCATAGCTGCTGGGATCACTCGAACTCAAATTATGCAACTAAATTTAAGAATCAACAACATGAGATTGAGGGGTTGTGACCCAAGAAGAGACTGATTGGGTTGCGGTCAAGGAAGGGAGGCTGATGAACTTATAGCATTGCTCCAGTTCAGCACGTCTACTGATGAAATCTCTCTCCCAGCACATTCATTGCCCGCAACCAAATTGCTTGATTCCTTTGCTCTTCTACTTTTTTTCAATGCTTCTTGGGCTTTTGATCTCACTTGGGGAGAGACGGCCTCGTAGCCCTTGATCCCTTCCCCAGCAGTTCCGGCTAAGTGGTGCTTGATCCTCGATGCGCCTCCCAAATGCTTCTCCTCGCAGAACTCACAGTTCCACCTATCCTCAGGCAGAGCCTCAACATGGCGCCACACCAGATCCTTCTGTCTCGGCATTTTTTTTTGACCGAATAGAAGGGTCAATTAGGCGTTTTTTTTTTTTTTTAAGGAATTGGACGTCTCAATAGAATTTTGGTAAGCTTGTTTTCCATTCATACATTGACCGATTAGTTCCGTATTAAATAGATTCTTTCTTCTTTTTTTTTTGGTCGGTGGTATTAAATGGATTCATCAAATGCCTTTTTTTTTTTTTCTTTTCTCTTTTCTATTTACTAATTCATGTATATTACTTCTTATATTATCAATAAAATTCTATTACATAATTTAATTTGTCATCATATCATGTAGATGAAAATTGAAATATAATCTAACTAAATAAAATCGGACTAAATCGAAATGATAAACATAATATAGAATAACCGGATTAGAATTTGGGAAAATTTCTAGCAAAGATTAAAGTGAGCGTTTTTTCGAAAAAAGGGCTTGAAGTTGATCTTTCTCTAGCCTAGCCACAAGAACTCAAGAACAGGCACTAAGGATCTAGGCTAGAACTTTGATGAACCCAGCTTGGGCACCGATAACATAGAAGCGAGAGTTAGGTAACCGAGCACAAGCACTAGAGCCTTGGCCTAACCTCAAGAGATGTGGGCCCGACCACCAGGGAATCAGGACCAAGCACTAGTGACTTAAGCATGGACTTGGCCCTGGTCACCATGAAATTGGGCATGACCCAATTCCTAGTTATAGGTACCGAGGTCTTTGGTCCAACCTTAAGAGACCTCACCTTAGCTGCCATGGAACCAAGTATGGCCTTGACGAACCAATGCCTGTGTAATATTATGGCCCAATAAACCCAAGTGTCACGACCCGAACCTCGAGCGTGTGCACATCCCTTAGTGGTCGATAAAATTTGCGACGTCCCAGGAAGTGTTGCCGACCCATTCATTTTATTGCACATGCAAAAGCATTATAACAATCCCCAGACAACACAAAAGTGAGATAGAAATGTAGGATGCAATTTTTACAAAGCACACTTATCATACAATAGCGTTTATATACAGAAGAGTCTAACACAACATGGGTCTATTTAAAAAAGAAGAGCTACTAGGCTATCTACGCACTAAGCTCCTCGTCCATGTGATCAAAGTCCACTACGACACTATCAGATGTCTTGATATCCATAGGGTGAACTGTCACCCACTGTCCAATCCCAAATAAAGGCCCATCAAAACCTGGTAGGGGATGTAGAAAAACCTAAAATTCACTGTCTGCGGAACCCCGTACCTCACCTAGCACTCCTCCATCTAGGGACTTGAAAAATTTAGCCTACGACGAGATGAGACGACGTCTCAGCGAGTCCACGCCCGAAATCTCGATTAGGAGAAAAATACACCCACAGGTAATCTAACCACATATCCTTGAAAACTTACCTCGCACCTGTATTCTCCCACACGTCAGTACAATTCAATTTACATACAATTGCATATAAATCATTTATCATTGGGACATCTCAGCACTTATATCACTACAATCATATGGGTCCCGATTACCAGACCAAATCGTTATGGCACGTCCCATACCACACCACACAATTCCGTCTCCTAATCAGGCACCTCAATTTCAATCATCCATGCGTCCCAATTGATTATGACCCACCGGCCACGGCCGACTCAACAGTCAGCAGTCTTCCTGCGTAACCAAGCATCATCTCGCACCATTGAGCACGGCAACGTCTACATCTAGATAGCATTCCTCATAGGAGTATCAGTCCAGCCTCCACTGCGACCGGCATCCGTTGACTTGGGGCATTCCCGAACGAGCATCGTCCGGCCCCAAAGGCTCGTGACGGGTTCTCATATCATTTGTGCATTCACCCAATTTCGGCCCAGGACACTGTGCATTGCACTCAAATGCCTCAATTAAAATAGTGAACCTCATCTATTTTTTTCATATAAAAAATACACAGTAAAATAATTGTGTGTAGGTACACGGCCAAATCGAACTTAAAAATTTCATATTATCTCTTTTAAAGTCCCACTGTTAATATAGTATCTAAAAACAATTTCCAAGTACAAAACCCGACACTCGGTATTTTTTTAATTAAATATTGAAATTCCACTTTTTGAAATAATTACTCAAAATTTACAATCATCACTCAATTGCACAATTTAACAGTCGATTGCATAAATTGAATATATCAATGCAATCAGCACGAAATTCTGGTCACCGGCTTTCCAGGTATAATTTCCAGGAAAAATATTAAATAATTAATTAAATTATAATTAAATCATTTAAATTAATTATTTAATTAATTAACGTTTATCAAATTAAACTACCAATTTAAATTGATCATAGTTTTAACCAATTATTTAAATACCTAACTAAATCAACCTACTAGACTAACTTCCTAAACTGACCATTCTAACTGATAACTAAATTCCTAACTAAATCGTCTAACTAAAGTAACTAACTAGACTAACCACCTAGTTCTTTTAACTAACTTAACTAACTAATACTTACTCTAACTAGACTAATTACTAAACACTCTTAAGCCTAATCCACATCTTAATAAGTGTAATTAACCCATAATCAAAACTTAGGAGGTTAACTCACCTAATTTGGGAATTAGAGAGAACAGCGCGGTGGGATTAGCTGGTTGTCTAGTGGGCTGGATTGGGGCTGCTGAAGTCCCAGCAACAGGGCTGCAACAACGGCGAAGAGGCTGTGGTTTCCAATGAGGCTGGTGAACCAAAATAGAGGAAGGAGGGGCAGAGGAATGGCTGCAATAGCTGAGTACAGAGGAGCGAAGCTTCTGGCAAAGGGATGCAGGGAGCATGCCGGACCTGGAGGGGTGACGAGCTACCGGTGGAGGGGAGTGAGCGACAGTGTGGTGCCACAAAAGCGAAAACCAAAACATGAAGGGCAAAGGCTGGTCGGTGGGGCTGTGCTGGTCCAAAAATCAGCGGCACAAAACAAAATTCTTGCTTTGTTTTTGTGCTGCCGTTTGGTCGGCAAGACGGAAGTAGAACCAAGCAACTCGAAGAAGAAAAGGACAAGGAAGTTGGCGGAAGAAAAGGAAAGGAAAGGAAGAGAGAGAGAGAGAGAGAGAGAGAGAGAGAGAGAGAGAGAGAGAGAGAGAGAGAGTCGGTCGAGCAAAGGAGGGGGAAATGCACACGGTTGGGGGGAGAAAAAGAAGAAAGCAAGGCCAAGGAGGGTGCCCCTCTTCAATGCCATGCCTCTTAGTCCATATGGCTTGGAAGTCTTAGGCCACATGCTTGTCAAGGGTCCTACCACTCCAAAAGTAATCCTATCCTCCTCCACAAATGAAACCCAAATGAAGGTGAAATCCCCCTTGGCATTGGGTCATCCGAATTTGCAGCCCTTGCACTAGCTTTTCACCTTAATACTTTGCTATTTAATGGCCTTATGTAACAATGGTAAGGCCTCATTAATCCTTATGTTTCCCATCACCAATCGTTCCACATTGAAGACCAAAAATTCACTTAAAAGCGGTCATTCCCATTCTCAACTTAATTTTCTGCATTTGAATTCACCGCCAAAATTCGAGCTCACCAAAAAGTCTTGAAAGGATGCATCAATGTTCTTAGAATTGATCGCGACACGGCAGAACTTTCAATTTCAGAAATCGGATTAAATTTCGCGGTTAATTTCAATCTGATGCAATTTTAGTGTAACCTAACCTATTGGTTAGCTTTTAGGAATTTTTCGTGCAATTGACCCGTGGTCGATTATTTTCGAGCCACAATGTACATTTTCGACTCATTGGCGACTCTCAGTTATCATGAAAATCTCGAGGTTTCAAATATGGGCACATGGTATCAAAACGACAGAAAAATCGGTCTAGTGCCGATCGACGACAATTTTGCAATTAGGTGGAGTCACTCACACTTAATCACACACTTCAATCGAATCAACCTATCTCCGGTCTCGATAGATTTTCGACTATGCCATAATGACCCTTACAGATTAACACGATCGAGTAGTCGATTCCTGGTCGAATTCTCAAGTCTATTGCAATAAAATCTCTTAATGACTTCCCCAAATAGTCTAGTTATCTCATCAGTGATTGACTCAGAGAACAGCACTATAGGCGCGTCGATGAAAAGCCCGATTTATTCAATTGAAAACAGAAGCAAAAATTCAGGCTATCACAATTCTCCCTTTCTTATAAAAATTTCATCCTTGAAATTTGTACCATTACAACTCTTCAATAAAAAGATGAGGGTGTTGACGTCTCATCGACTCTTCGCTTTCCCATGTGGGTCCCTCCGTTTCATGGTGTTGCCAAACCACTTTGACTAATGGAATTGTCTTGCTGCGTAGCACTTGCTCCTTTCGGCCCACTATTCGAACTAGTCTCTCCACGTATGGCACCCTCTCGTCCACGTCTATTTCCTTGAAATTCAGCACGTGGGTTGGATCAGGTTCGTACTTTCTCAACATTGACACGTGGAAGACGTCATGCACTTGAGCAAGTCTCGGTGGTAACGCAAGACGATACACTAGAGTCCTTATTCTTTCTAGAATTTCAAAGGGACTTACGTACCTTGAACTTAGTTTCCGTTTCTTGTCGAAGCGTGAAGTACTCCTCATTGGTGACACCTTCAGAAAGACGTGCTCACCAATTTGGAATTTCAATGGTCTTCGGCGCTTATCGGCGTAGCTTTTCTAGCGACTCTAAGCAGTCTTTAATCTATTTCTAAAAACTGCAACGGCATCCACTAACTGCTGGACTAACTCTGGGCCTGTGATCTTTCGTTCCCCGACTTCATCCCAACACACTAGCGTTCTGCACGCTCTGCCATACAACGCTTCAAAAGGAGCCATCTGAATGCTCTACCGGTAACTGTTGTTGTAGGCGAACTCAACGAGATGAAGTTGTTCTTCCTAGCTTCCTTTGAAATCCAACATGCAAGCTTGTAGTATGTCTTCGAGGGTTTGAATCATCCTCTCAAACTAGCTATCCGTCTGAGAATGATAAGCCGTACTGTACTGCAGCTTCGTTCCTAAGGCAGTCTGCAAACTTTTCCAAAATGCAGTTGTAAACCTCGAGTCTCGGGCAAACGTAATTGTCATCGGTACTCCATGTAGACGAACAATTTGACGTACATACAATTCTGCATGTCTATCCAAATCAAGGTCTTTTCATACTGCAATAAAGTGAGTCGACTTTGTCAGTTTATCGACAACTACCCAAATTGATTTTTGTGTCAAATCTTTGAAATTTTTGTAAATTAACTTGGGTGAAATGAAATTAAGATTATTTGACATTTTTTTGTACAAAAAGCCAACTTTTGACTCGATGTTGACATTTGATTAAACGGTTGGCCAAAAAGTCAACTATTTGACTTTTCTTGTTTTCAATGGAAATGAATGGGAAATTGTTTAAAGATGACAAAAACAAAAACAAAAAGAATGGAAAACGACATTTTTTTGGTCGAAAAAGGGCTCCATTGCAATCGAAACCCTAATGTCGATTTTTTAACCTTTAATAATGTATCAACTAAAAATCAAGTATCAACAGCGACATGGACTATGCCACATGTCCCATGAGTTGGAGATCAATCACTGGCTTTTGTATTAAGTTGGGATAGTCACTACTTTCGTATAAAATGAAGAAGCAGTCGACTATATCATTATCATCCGTTGAAGTTAAATATCGTGCCATAGCCAAAACTGTTTGTGAAATAGTTTGGATATGAGACTTACTTTCATACCTTGGGATACGAGTCAAAAGGGCAACAAATTTATTTTGTAACAATGATGCATCACTCAAACTCGCGATGAATCCCATAATTCATGAAAGAACGAAACACATTGAAGTAAACTGCCACCACACTCGAGATAAGATCCAAGAAGGGGTAATCAAGACAAATGGAAATGGAACCATAGAACAACCTACTAATATATTCACCAGGCCATTATGTCAAAGACAGCACACATATCTAGTAAGCAACCTAGGTGTCTTAGATATATATCAGCCACCAACTTGAGGGGGAATGTTGGAGATATATGAGGATCGGACTGAGGATTGTGATTGATCAATTCAAGATTACTTGAGATTATAATCGATAAATTATATCAATCGGAGATTAGGGGCCTGTTTGGTTCGGCTTTTGGGGAATGCATTTACAAAAATGCAAATACCTTTGGGTGAATGGGGTTTTCCGAAATGCAAATCGCGTTTGGTGAATTGTAATTCTAAAATGTATTGAGAAACAACTTTAGTCAAAATACCGTTGGTAAAATTTGCATTTGTAAATAACTTTTATTAAATTAAAAAAAATATTTGTAATTTTTTTTTGAAGTCCGGCCACCGGACCGCCGGATCTAGCCCTTGACGGTCACCCGGTCGCACGACCCCAAGCGACCATCGCCCGGGGTCGCACGACCTAGGCGACCGTTACTTGAGGTCGCCCAACCCCGGCGACCGTCGCCTAAGGTCGTGCGACCTCAGGTGGCCGCTTGGGTCGCGTGACCCAGGCATCGCTTAAGGTCCGATGACGGTCGTCGGGGTCGGGCGACCCTCAGGCGGCGATCGCCGGCGTGCGCGACCCCTTGGCCGGCGGTTGTCGGCCTCCAATTGGCTTCTCCATGTGGTGGTGCCGGTGGTTTTGGTAAAGATGAACAGAACCGAAACTTGCATTCCGAAAATGCAAGTTCCCAAAGGACTTCCAAACCTACTTTGGACTAAGAGCCGTTAGAGTCCTTTGGAGATGCAATTGCATCTTGCCAAAGTCACCCAAAAAATCAAACCAAATGCGTTTGCATTTGGTCAAGGGACTTTAGAGTCCCAAAGCCCATTCCCAAAGCCGAACCAAACAAGGCCTAAATTTGATTCCATGTATCTTCCTTATTCTTTTCCTTAGTTAAACATTCATTGTATTATAAATGGGAGCTTGTACAATGTGAAGATACACAATTGAATATACAAAATTACAAGTCATTCTCTTATTCCTAGCCTATTCTTCAAATTTCTATCACTCATAACAAAGGATATCGAAAGAAAAGCGGAGACCATTGAACCGTCTTGGCTCTGACCCAGAGAAAACGAGTAGTGGGTAAACCCCTAAGCAAGGACCAGGGGCGGGACCGCAATAAGGAGAGAGAGGAAGGGTGCGTTTGGGAGTGGCCTTGAGAAGCCACTTTGAGCCCCTAAAGATCTTTGGGCCAATGTAGGGGTGTTTGGTAAAAAATTTTCAACCCCCATTTGGAGAATGCCAGCCTTGTAGAAGGCCGAAAGCCCAAGGCAGGTGAGGACCTTTAGGCTTTCAACTTTCTCGGCATGCCCACGCGGGTACTGTGCATTCTTTTTTTTTTCTCAAAATTGTCCTTACGAATTTTTTGTTTTTTCGTTTTTTGCCCTTGTTATGAGACACTATTCATCCTCTCCGTTGAGGGTGGCCGGTTTGGTTCTACCTGACTGCGAGGGGCCGGCAACGAGTAGAGGGACGCCAGCGTGGTCGCGACAACCTAGGCGATCGTCGTCGAAGAGTCGGGCGACCTCCGCGAGTCGAGGCGTTGCGTGACCTTTCGTGAGTCGCCGCGACTCAATGACCATGGCGAGGGGCCGCCCCAGCGAGTCGCGGCGGCCTAGATCTGGGTCCTCATGGCTCATATCTGAGTTGCCGCAACCCAAATCCTTGCCGATCTGGGTCACGCGACCCCCGGCGAGTTGCGGCGGCCTAGATCCGGGTCGCAGCAGCTCAGATTTGAGTCACCGCGACCTGGATCCTCACTGATCTGGGTCGCCCGACCCCCGGCGAGCCACGGCGGCCCAGATTTGAGTCGCCGCGACCCAAATCCTCACCGATCTAGGTCGCGTGACCCTCAGCGAGCCGGCGACCCAAATCTGGGTCGTCGCAATCCATGACCTAGATCTGGGACAGCGGCGACGGTGAAGGAGGTGGGCGGTGAAGAATCAGTGACGCGGAGGGCGAGGGAGCAGAGGGCATCCTCATGGGCGGCAGCGATGACAGCGTGGGAGGCGTCGTGATGCGAGGGCGAGAGGGACACGTCGAGGGCGACAGAAGTGGGGCACGAGCGAGGGTGGTGGGGAGGTGCTCGATGCGGAGGGACTCGTCGGTGTGGAAGGAGTAGCAGGAGGACTTGTAGTTGAGAAGAAGATGGAGGAGAAGATGATGGTGGCTAAGATGAAGAAGAGGAGAAGATGTTGTTGTCACGGCGACTGCTTAAGATCTTGCAACCTTATACGTCGATCGCCGACAACGATTTCGAGCCGCCAATGGCCGCCGACTATTTTTTTTAGTCACAAAAGTCCTTTAGAAATATAAGTTTCTCTTAACACTATTTCACTCAAAGATACTTCCTAATAGACTTACAAAGTATAATTTACCAAATGCACTTTGCATTTTAGAAAACTCCTTTAACTTAAAGTCCTTTACATTTTCCCAAAGGCTTTCCCCAAAAGTCCAACCAAACACACCAAGGGCGTGACGGTCCCAAAGGAGCGTTTTGTGCGGTGGAGATTCCCATGGCCATCAAAATTGCCAGTTAACACCACCTGCTTAGTACTTGTGTTTGGCGAGTGAGCGTGAGATGGAGAAGACGAAAACATCGATGTTTTAATGGACAATAATATTCTGGACCTCACAATCCGGCCATCTCTCACAATAAGTTTAATATGTAAGTGGTGCATCTCATGTGTGAAACACTACCATCAAAGATCAATGAGCTTTCTCTTGAAAGTTTTTCCTTCAAATAATCTACTACAACATCATTCGAACTAGTATTATTTTTTCTATTCCCAACTCGTGATTGTATTTCTCCACCATTTTCCCAATTTCCCTATGCCTATGACTATGCATCTTCACAAAATTGATGATTCTTTTATATAACTTCCAATTTTCATCAATAAAATGTGCAGTGAGACATAAATAGTTTAGGTTTTGGATGGAGTCGTGAGTGCGATGCTAGAATTAATCTTTCCCAAGTATGTCTTCACAATAGATTTTAAAATTTCTTATGTACTTATTCCTTCTTCTTTTCTTTTGGTTTTAACTTGCTTGTGCTTGTTGACGGGGTGCTTTTTTGACATCACTCGATTTTGATGAATAGATATATTTCGTAGATAACATTCATGAGTCAAATGCACTTCATACAGAATGTTAAGGTTAAACAACACTGTCAAATTGTTTATTCGGATGTCCACTGTCAAGTAAGATTATGGTAAAAGAACATGCATCATATTTTGTCAATGAAAAACTATGTTTATAACCGGTATCCCATAACTAACCTATGGTAGATTTGATGTTAATGTTCTAATCGAGAAAGTTACCAAACAGTTAAATACTATAAAAAATTTACCAAATATAATACTTCATATACATGAACTTATTTTTCTATAAGCAAAAGCAACTCTTTTCAATGTAATAGCTTAGAACCGCCCCCCCTTTTTCCTCTCAATTTATCGTTGAGTTTTCTTAAGATGACGTGAACTTAAATCTATTCTGAAATAGTAGCTCGTCAAACTATTAGATAATTCCCCACTAGATAAATAATTTTTTCACCTTGTTAGTAACTTGTATATTGAAAGAAAAAAAGTTCTTATTAGTAACTTGTATATTGAAAGAAAAAAGTTCTCAAGTGTACCTCTTTAGAAAAGAAACCTATTGTCAAAAGTCCGCACCCAGCACCCATCCTTTGAAGGAAAAGTGTATCTTATTCAACCATTAAGGGTGCATTTAGTAACATTTATGTTCCTAAAAACAATTTATGTTCAAAATGAGTATTTTTATTTTTATTCCCGATACAAATTTCTAAGCAAAAGAATGCGTTTAGTAATTGCATGATGTTTCTATTTTGAAATGAAAAAAAAAAAGTAAAAAACATAAATATGTTTGGTATGATCCTAAAAATTTATATTTCCAATTTTTTTCATTTAATAAAAAAAATGTTAGTATGGACTTAACAATTTATGTTTGGATAAAATTGGACTTTTGTAAGGACTTAATTGATCAAGATATTCTAAGATGACCTTAGAAAATCCAAACGTAACAGTTAATCAAAGATGGATAGCTGGAATAGACAGCAAAGAGTTCCAATGAGTTATAACCCATAATATGAGTAGGTTGACAATAAATTTTAAGGAACTAACAATAAACAATTGCAAAGACCTTTTGAGCTTTTTTAGCTGCAAGAAGTAGAGCAAACATTACCTGGTGGAATGGGCAAGGAAAAAACAAATGAGGATGGAAGTAATCCTAAAGTTGATAGCTTATTTGCACAAACTCATCAAATCTTTAAGTAAACGACATCGGAAATCCATGAAGCACAAGCTTATTCGACTACTATGAACACAAGACAAATGATAATGTAAAAGACTTGTTCAGAGCGACCAAACCTTCTATTAAAACAGAATTGTAAATGATGGTGGTGAAGAAGAGTGTTGATCCAATCATGACCATGCTCTGCTTGTGAAGAAGATGTTTTCTCTCAATAGACCCGGCATTCTCTAAAAGAAAACTGCATTAAAAAATTTATATGATAAAGCCCCTCAAGCTTATTTAATTTTATTTCAATTTTCATAAAAAATTCTAATATTTTTTTATGCAAAACTAATTCTAAACTAGAATTAATACTAAAATCTAGTAAAATTACTCAAAATCTAATCTCTAAATTTTTTCCTAAATTTTTGAATATTTTAATCCAACAAATGGGGACTCAGTTCGAGTCAAAGAGACCCTGTCTCGATGCAAGTCTTACCTGGACCTTGTATCAATTGTGTAAAGACGAGCATTAGTTACGCTAAGCTTGTTTCTCCTCTTTTTGTTTCTGGAAACAAAATGTAGTTTTTCTAATTTTTATTTATTTTTCAAATAAATTCCCTAGCCACTGATCTACTTTGGAGAATTAAAAATTGACTAACGTACACAAATAGATTTCTCTTTATTTATGTTTTGGGAAAAAAATATAGAAAAACAGATAAATAGACCGGTTATCAAAGAGGCTCGAAGAGTCTTCTTTCCTCTTCATCCCATCTATGGAAACTTTACAGTGCAACATCCCTTTTGCAACAACGTACAGCAAACAAAAAAATGTTAAAGTCATCTGCTACTTCCAATTTGCAGGAAAGCATGCTCAATAGACGTGGCAAAAATGGGTCACTTATTTTTTAAAGAAACTAGTTAAATGGGTTTAATAATTGAAGACTTAAGATAGATGGGTCTTAAGTAGGTCTTAAATGGGCTGGACTTAGAATCCATTTTCAACCAAAGCCTCACAATCTCTCTCTTCCCTCTTTTAACTTTACAAAAATATTTGTTTACAAAACTCAAAATTATAATTATTTTTTATATTTCAATTTTCTTTTCTTTCTTTTTTTTTTTCTTTTTTCCTCTTCTTCCTCCTTCCTAGCCGGTGGCCGACACAGCGACGGCCAACAACTAGCTAGGTAAGGCTAGAGCTCGTCGGCCTCGGCGAGGCTCGAGGCTCACCGATCCGCTAACCTCGAGCTCTCCAATGTTGGGCGAGCCCGGCGAGCTCGAGGCTTGCCCGTGACCGATCACTAGCCATCGTCGTGGCTGGCGGCGATCGAAGAAGAAGGACAAAAAGAAAAAAAAAAGAAAAAAAAAAAAAAGAAAATTAAAAATTATATTCTTAAAAAATAAAAATAAAAATAATTAAAAATTCAATTTTTAAAAAAAATAAAAAATAATTAAAATTGATTTTTTAAAAATTTATAATTTGTGTTGCATAAAAGTATTTTAGTAATACCATTTAAAAAAAAATCATAAGAAATAAACTTTTTAAGTTTAGTTAAACGGGTGGGGAATATGTTGGGTCAAGTATGGGTCAAAAATTTTATACTACGATAAGTGGGTCATAACGAGTTAAATGGTTTGATTTGGTTCAAACCATTTATGATCCAACACAAACCCGACCCGATCCACCCGTTTAACGGGTCTAGCTTGCTCAAGTAGCATAGGAGCTGAGGCCTCTCAGCAGGTTGTCTTCGGAAGCAGCACGGCAAGAAATCTTTTCCCTTGGCAGATAATGTCTCAGGTATTGGCGAAGCACTTCGCATCTCCTTAAACATAGCCGCAGCCTACATTGAACCCTAGACAAAATCTAAAGACACAAATCACATGCCAAAAAGTATAATGTATAGTCCCAAACTTCCGACAGAGCAGTGACGCGGACTTGGTCCAAGGACTAACAAAGCAAATGAAAAAGCAACACAACATTCCTACCTGCTCATTCTCCTCCAAGGAGGTTTCCCAATTAGCATTTCGATAATAGTACATCCCAAGCTCCAGATGTCAACAGTATGATCATGATCCATTCTGTTATCATTCTCCATCAAGGATTGTATGAGCTGCAGGGTATACTATTCCATCACTCTGCCTTGACAGAAAAAGGATGCAGCATTGACGTTTACAAAAGCAAAGTACTTCTCGAGCCATCCAGTTTAGACTTCCCTTCAAAAAGCGGTAAGCTGCTTGTCTAGTAAGCTAAGAAACTAGTAGTGCGTTATTAAAGCTGAAGACTATTTGGTGTGTTCATGGAACACTAGACGAAAATTGCAACATCTTCATAGACATAGATACATCCAATTGATAAAAAGAACTAAATCAGCCACAGCTCATCACTAAGAAAAAGGACCAAGAAGCAATCAACATAATAATTTCAAATGCTTCAGAACTTGAAAAGAGAGCAGCAATACCTTGGCTACTGTCTAGAATTCCGTTCTATGGATCAATACACTTTTAATTACCCCATGTTTGGAAGGGGGCGCTCCCTGCACTGACTAAATTCAATGGTTCTCTTGGAAGCTCAAGAAGCAGCAAAAACAACACAAGAAGAACCTTTCGCCAAAGGTATTGTCCTCTATCCACTACGACTCTTAGGAAATTTTAAAAAACCAGTAGAAAAGGAAGGAACTTTTATTAGGTTTCAGCATCTAACCACAGCATCAAGGATTCTCTTCCAATTCAAGGAAAATTTCAAATAAGGGCCCGAAGTGCTTTCATTTCTTCAAATAAGGATTTGAAGTAGACTTTAACCAACCGATAAGATCAAGCCTTTTTTTGAGACTAATATAGTCACTTCATGCCATTATTTGAAACAAGGTTCACTTTGGGCCCTTATTTGAGAAAATAAGGGCATTTCATACATTTATCTGAAACAAGGTTCATTTCAAACTATTATTTGAGAAAATGAGGGTACTTCATGCCTTTAATTGAAATTTTCCCATCGGTATATGCAACATAGTTACTTCACTTGAAACAATGGGAAAAAAGTGAAGAAAATCATTGACTAACATTTCATCCATCTATAATAGACTTTAGCACAGATGAAATGCACAAACCAATAATGAAAACTAGGCATTGAGAGACCATCAATGAAGAATAACAAACTTGCATGTTTTCTTACTCTTCTTTTCTTGTTGCGCCTAACCAAATCTATCAGTCACCCTGGCATCACAGACGCAAGTAAATGCACCACAGATCAGCAAGGAATTTCTATATGCACTCAGTCATCTTGCGGCGAAGAGGTGGAAACTAACATGTTTATCAATCCCAAACTCAGCAAGTTTTACTATCCGCATCCATAAATAAATTAGCTCCCTTTAAATCCTGCGGCGGCCAAAGAGTTTTCACAAGTCTCTAGGCAAAAGAAGGTCTATTGTCCTCATTTAATATGCAAGTCATCTCATGATACTTGATCAATGGTTTAGAATTACCCATGCATGGAGTTGTGAACATGCAGATAAGCCAATCCAATCACAATATGGCGGGTAACATTGCGGACAACCAATTATGTTGCCCCAAGATGCTCCTGGATATACTTGTCTATCGAGCTATGATGTGCATATTCTAGATATATATATTAAGTTGATCCTCAACCTGAGTATGTATGAATACCTCGAAATTTTGGTGAGTCAAACTATGAATGCCTATTGAGCTGGGACTTATAGATGCCATGGAAAGGTGACTTACAATTTCATGGCCATAACACTGTAGAATGTTCGGATGTCTAAGCTGGCTAAGTACTTCAATTTCCTGTGTCACATTGTGAAAAAAAAAATCGAGGTAGCAAATAAATCAATCACCTGGAAATGACAAAAGAAAGTTTCCCCGGCACATTTAGAATAGATGAGAGGATGGATTGAATCCTAGAGCATAACAGAGAAACATAAGCTGCTTTAACTGCCTCACGCACTCAACTGAATTTGGATCATTAGGCAATAGCTCAAACTCCTTCAATGCTCATGAGCTCTGGTTTCTCTATCACGAAACACGTCAAAGTTTATCTAACTGGATGTCTTTAAAAAAGCAACATGTCGAAGTTTCCCAGAACTTTCTACTTGCTTGCAATGTAAACACTCCAAAAGGGCCAGGTCCAATAAGCTAGCCTTTTGCCATTGACTTGTCAGGGGTAACTGATCTGTTCTTTCAACAACTTGAGCATTAATAGAAGTTGAAGCTGTAGGGTTCTCCATCTATCCACGACTCCGAGGCGTCAAAAGAGGCACACAGGGTAAATTTGCGTGAAGGATGATGACTACGCTTTCTTCTTCTTTATCTTCTGCATCTCAACTTTAAGTGGCAAAGGGCGAAGAGAAGACTTTCTATCTACGTTCCAGATATGATTAAATTACTAAGCTGTTCAAATATTCTATGCCCGATAGTTTAATGTTGAAATAATTTAATCAGGGTCATGTTCCTCTGATAAAAAAGAGTGAAGCAACGTTTTAAATTACTAAGATGTTCAAACATTCTATGCCCGATAGTTTAATGTTGAAACAATTTAATCAGGGTCATGTTCCTCTGATAAAAAAGAGTGAAGCAACGTATGTGGCACAACATTTTCAATCAACAAGTTTATGCAATATCATATATAAAATCTTCTCTAAAGACAAATATAAGGGAGGTGATGGGGCTCCAGCAGCTTATTGCGCCTTCCCAGATTGTACGCTCTTAGAAACCTGTAATGTTGCTGTAGAGCTCGATCATTGGGACGGAACGGTCTCCCTCCAAAGGTCTCCCACATTCCCTCAGGGTCCAAAATTTATAATTGGGAGATGCCGAATAGTGTGTGTGTGTTTAATTGTGGCAGAAAAGTTCGCGAGAATTGGTGTATTGAAATGCAATTGATATATAATTTCGGACAAATATTTATTAACTTCAGTTTTTGATTGAAGGTGGCTTTAACTGGACATGTGGTGTAGCAATGCCGACGGCAATCTCGGTTTGGATCTCCAAAGTCTGGATATAGGCCAATCAAGATAGATTAATTACGTTTCAGCATCCTCGATGGGGCGGAATCATCTTCAGTTTGGGGATGAAACTTAAAACATCCCCCCACCGACAAAATCGGTGACCAGTCGCTTGCTTGTGGCGGAATCAATCTTTAATTTCGGACAGTCAGATAATTCAACATATGCTTCGGAGAAGAAACTTGGGGCGCCTTCACAAATACTTTTCAGTTGTGGAAGCCTGACTAGCACCAAACGCTTCAACTTTGGGGTAGAAAATGGAGATGTTAAGGAAAAGGGAGTGTCCAGAAGAGCGCTTCCCCTGTGATTTTCTTCTCCACTGATTATCTCCTCTATCCCTTCACAGTCACAAACTTCGATGCATTCGAGATTTTGAAGATATAGCAATGATTGTTGCAGTAGCAGCTCCCTGATTTTATTGCAATTTGCTACTGTAATTGTCGTCAGATTTGGAAACAGGGGAAGCCACTCAAATTCCACCATTCTCTTCATGTTGCCACAGTTCTCTAAATTGATTCTTTCGAGTCTACGGAAGACAAGGCATCCAAGGGGTGATGCACCTGAGGTAGTCATCCCTTCCGTGACCTCACATCGAGATATAGAAACCTGACGTAGAATTGGAAGGGAGAATTCAGACTCATGCCCAAACAAATACTTCAATTTCGAACAGCCCTCGATTTCAAGCGTCTCAAGAGAATCGAAGGCTAACCCTAGGAGGTCACTAATGTTAAGTACTTCTCCTTCATCAACTCCAGCTCCCCCAAAGGGCACCATTAAGTTGTCACATTCTTTAATTCTTAGCTCCTTCAGGCATTGGAGGTGGCCCAGGCAGAACAAATTTGTACCGCACCACTTTCTCAGCATAAAGAACTCCACGTCTCTTGGAATCAATATAGAATCATTATTCCTTTCCTCTCCCACTCTAGCCATTGTGTAATTGCAAGATTCGATTCCCACAGATTTGCAAAAATGATGACTAACCTCATCATCCTTTATTTTGTTTTCTGGCAAAATTTCAGGATCAGAATACACATATGCAGATACAGACCACAATGAATTTTCTTGATCCACAATGAGACTGTAATCATGGTGGCCACTCCATTCAATAATCCTCACATATTTGTTGAAATCATCAGCATTGCCAAATTTGCTCTCTAGTCTCTCCAATGCCTTCAATTGTATCACCTCTTCTGCCTTCACCTTCACCTTTCCTGCAATCTTAAGATACTGCAAGTTCACCATTCTCCTCAATGTTCCTTCCAATAATCTTTCAATACCAGTTCCAGATAGGTCAAGGTATCTCAAATTCCACAACTCATCCAAACCCTTAACCTCTAACAGAGACGAACACATATTGACGTCCAACTTCCTTAAGAATTTCAGCTTTCCTAAATAAGGAATACGACATAATGACCCACAGCCTCTGAGCAACAATGCTCGCAAATTTGCCAACTCCGACAAGGAATCAGGAAGTTCTTTTAATGCACCACATTGACTTAGGTTTAGAACCTTCAGCCCCCGCATATTTATGAAGAAAGAATCTTGGATCTGCACATTTTCCAAATGAAGACTCCCATTTAATAGCAAAGTCGACAGTTTAGGACAATTTGGTGATATATTTGGTGGAATGTCCTCGATCCGACTCTCCATCAAAGAAACTTTCTCTAAGTCCGCTGTCCAATATTCCCCATCTGGTATCCTTCGCAAATCCTGGCCTGCTTTTACCATATAAGCCGTAGTCACAATGTTTAATGCCATTTCTCTGATCAAAGCATGCATACTGACAATGCCATGATCAACTTCCAGCAAGCAAGCATTTTGAAGCATGTCCACTACGGCAAGACCCCTGTAATATTGTTCCTCCCTTGTATCCGCTTCATCAAGAAATCCCTCATCAATAAAGTATTCTATCAACTGCATTTGCCGGAACTGTATATGTTTTGGAAATAGAGCACAGAATAAGAAGCACTGTTTAACTTGAGGGTCTGACAAGCATTCGTAGCTGCATGTTAGTACCGGCAAGACTTTAGCTCTCATCTCTGTGTGTTTTGTATGGGATCTCTCCATTTTATTCAATGTGTCTTGCCACACAAAGATATTCTTCTTTCCCCTCATGCTACTTGCCATTATGCTAATTGCAAGTGGCACACCTGCACATCTTTTCGCGATTTTCCTTGCAACCTTTTCAACTTGTATATCGGTTGGCGTTTTAGGCCCAAGTTCCTCCCTGAACAATTTCCATGCTTCTTCTTCGTGTAAAGGTTTAATTTTAATCTCTTCACAATCCATTCGAGAACACACTTCAGAGAGACGAGTTGTTAGGACCACCTTCACTCCAGCTCTATCAGGAATTCCCACATCCTCAAGCTTAAAATGTTGCCACACATCATCAAGAATCAATACACAATTCTTCTTTCTTTCTAAATGCTCCGACAACATCGCTGCTCGTTTCTTCTCATGCTTATCCTGCATAATGTCAAATTTTAGTGCCTTCCCAATATCACTCTGCAACTTATAAATGCTGAAATCTTTGGACACGGTGATAAAAGCCACACCATCGAAGGTTGCATCTTCAAGAAGTCTATTATGTATGTGCATCATAATAGTTGTCTTCCCAACACCACCCATTCCACAAATACCCAATTTGCATGCATGATTCTTTGTCAGGCGGTCCCAAATCAACTCAATCTCCCTACGAATTGCTTCAACTGTTAGCTTTCGTACCAAAAATTTGACTCCTTTAGCATCTCTCCCCTCGATGAGTAGTGTTTGTGGAAGCGTTTTTCTTATGAGTTCTTCCACTTGTCTCGTCAATGTCTCCACCTTTTCCTTTGGTGGCAAAGTTTCCGCATTGGCTTGGCCAATTATTTGGAAATTATTTCTTGCTCTTTCTGTCTCTTTCAGCCATCTCGCAATCGATGTCCTCAGCTTCTTCTGAACTGAGGAAGCAGCAGACTCTCTCTCCATCTGCTCCTTTATGACAGCTTCTTTGTCGTCGAGTTCTTCCACTTTTCTTTTCAGGTTTCTCATCTCTTCATCATTGGCATAGTTGCTCCATACGTCCATGATTGCGGAACCCCTATTCATATCTAATTTATAAAAAACATATGTTAGATTTCAATAAAATAATTTAGGGATATTTAAGGATCTAATGGAACCATAGTAACAATGAAGATTAATTCAGACACACCTTGTGATGATGATGGGCCTTTTGTATTTCTTGCCATCTCTAGAACTTGCAAATCAACCATTGTTGCCTCAACAACGAGAGTCACTCATTTGCTGTGATGCAATTGAGGAATCAATGTCCATTGGAGTTTGCAATTGAGAGTGCTGATTGCGATCCCACAAGCGATTTGAATTACCTACAACGGGTAATTGATCATTAATTTGCATTTCCTCAGGATAAGGAGATCGATGAAACATTGTGAATGACACGGCGAATCAAGAAGAGATAACATTCCTTCCGCTAAAGCCGGCGTTGAACGTGATGTGATTTCACCTGTGTGTTGTTCATCAAAATTAGGATATGGTTGATTCGAACACAGGAGAATGCCTGTTGTAGTTAGTTCACCGGATCCAGTGGGTCCAGTGACACATACGACACATTTGATGCACTGCTATTAAGGAATAGGTGATTGGCACTTTTCACATTTGAAAAGTCCCGCAGGAAAAGCATGTTTATTGGAGATATTTAAGAAGTACCACTTTGGTTAAAAAGCACAACGTGTTTGCTTTGAAGAATATAATAAATGTTTTTTCTCCACACCTTAATGAATGTATAGAAACTTCACACAAACATACCATGGGTACTGTGCACCACCAATGTTATTGTTGAACTCTGATGAAATTGACGCCCTCCTTGTTGTTGGTCAGAGATGTAGTTTTGCATGTCTGATGATGAGAAATCCATATCTCTGAAGCTCGGTGGAGGCAAAGGAACAGCTGGAGGCGGCATGTCACGTGACTGTGGTTCTGTGGAAAATTGACTGTTGGCTTCTCTGCTCTCTTCTTCAGCCACCTCAACTTGAGTTGCCATGTCACGTGACTTTGGCTCCATGAATAATTGACTGTTGGCTTCTCTGCTCTCTTCTTCAGCCACCACAGCCTGAGTTGTCATGTCACGCGACTTTGGCTCCGTGGAGGATTGACTGTTGGCTTCTCTGCTCTCTTCTTCAGCCACCTCCTCGAATAACCACATCATTAGCGTTCTTAGGTGGCCTGGCACTTTTGTGCAAATGGAAATCCCTTCATTTGGGGCTTTAAGCAGGTGATCTTTCACTCCTGTAAGGTCTCCAAAGAATTCTTCACTGCAGTAATGACAACGCCATTTGTTGTCCCCCAGTCTATTGACGAATTTCCAGGCTATATCGTCTTTGTTATGAACCTACAAGCAAATAGAGCACACCCCCATCATATAGGATCCCATTCTTTTGTATATCTTCTTAGTGCGCATAGCATTATTCTCAAGCAGATAATATAGCTACCACAAGTACTAAAGCCACCTGATTGTGTAATGATTCCATTAGCGTCCGTATGTGCTCTGGAACTTTTGTGCAAGAGGCAATCCCCTCTCCCAATTGTTTACGAAAGTGACTTCTCACTCTTGTGACGGATCCAGAGAATTCATTCTCACAGTAAGGACAACTCCATTTCTTGCCCCTTCTAATGACGAATTTCCAGGCTATATCTTTAGCTCGCGGCATCACGTCGGCTTGATTATCAACCTACAAGCAAAGAGAGCGCACCCAATCATATAGGGTACCGACTTATGGATATTTTCTTAGCACGCATAGCATTATTCTCAAGCAAACAATAGCATCCACGAGTACTAAAGCTGAAAATTAGATTTAATGGGTAAGCAATTCAACGGCCCAAAGATAGTTGGCTGTTTTTTGGGACAAGAAAGACCCAATCAACTCAAATACAATTTGGAAATTGCAGGCTACCTTCTCAAGAAAAAAAAAAAATTCCAGAATTACAAGATTTGACAGGTTGCTGCCACGAAAGTCGGGTGGCTTAGCCAAGAAGGCAGGCGGCACACACTCTTCCCCTGCAGCACAGAGCGGACGTCGAGAGTTCGTTTCTCTCGAACCTGACTCCAACTAAAACTCTGCGAAAGCCCTATACGCTCAAGGAGATGTGGGGGAATCAAAATATGGTTGGATTTTGGCCGAACCGTTGCCGGTGAAGCAAAACCTTACATAGCTCTGGAAATTAACTTTTAAAAACGAAAATCCCTAATTCGTGAGAAATAGAGCTAAAATCTCTTGCCTGGTGTTCGAAAATGGAGATTTCACGCGTCGCTCGACCCTTTCTTTCGACGGGCTGCAATCGCTCTTCCCCCCTCTCTCTTCTCGCCACCTTCTCTCTCTCTGTTCCTCCGTCACCCTGCGTGCTCGGTTTTCGGGGGCTTTTTATGAGAAAGAAGCCGCCTCACTTCAAACAGTTTTACTTTGGAAAAAATACAAAAACTGTTTGATAAATTATACTTTGAAAAGCAATATCTTTAGAGAAATGTTGTTTAGTAGAAAATATATTTGCAAAATCCCTTTGGTGATTAATTTAAATATTTTAATTTTTATTTGTTTAAAATTAAAAAAATAATGTTTATGACTTTTTTAATTTATATTTGAGAACAACATTAAAGATGTTGTCTAAATAATTTTATTAAAATTAAAATTCCTTCTTTTGCTAAAAAATATCAAATGGAAAAAATTTACGTGCTCTCTTTTTCAATTACAATAGGAAAACTTTCGTTACAATAAAAACATGATAACGTATGCTTTGAGAAAAAAAACTCATTATCTTTAAAAATTACGAATATCCTTAATTATTTCCTAAATTTATAACTATTTGATCACGTAAATGTGTCATATCATATGCTACATCATCATTTGAAGCATTACCCTCCCTATTTCTATTATCAGGATCCGTTGTGTATAAATTGGAATCCAAATCCACTCTAACAAAATGTGCATCATTCAAGACATTTCCTTTGCCAACGAGCCGAGCCAAGCCGAGCCAGCCCCTCCATTTTCAAGCGGGTCCCACATGACACGTGTCAATACCTAAGTGGTATGTGCACACTAGGTCAACAGATGATGTGGTGCGCACATACTACTAAATATTTACCTAGAGAAGACAGAAGACAGCAGAGAGAGAGAGAGAGAGAGAGAGAGAGGGGAGAGAGGGCTAAACCTTTTTCTCCTTTTCTTTTTTCTTATTGTGGTTTTTGGCGAGGGTGTGCATGAGAGAGAAGACCGAAACGTCGATGTTTTAACGGATAATAAGCGCATCATTTTGGTTAGAAATTGATTTTCAACAAAGAAAAATCGCTATTCTTAATTTTAGATGAGTTTCTAAGTAAAAATACGTATAAAATTTCTCCCTCCCAGGCGGCGCTAGTTAATAATAAAAACAAGCAATAAGAAGAGTTTTTATTTCTCATTTATATTTCAAAAATATAAAAGTTTAAAATTTTTACTTTTCATTTCTCTTTCAAACTTATTTTTGGACTAAGAATTTATTTTATAAATAGAAAAATGAAATTGTATTCCAAACGGATTTTTGTTCCAGAAATAACTCTGGAGCAGAAAAATAATTCTTGAATAGAAAGAAAATGGTTATCATGCGCGACCTACTATTTTTATTGGAAAAAATCTATCTCCATTTCATATAATCTGGCCACTTTGAGCTGTCTACGTTGCATCACGTGAATACAAGGAATGAGGAAAGCCAACTTAGCAGTTCTCACCTCACTAAGAAAAAATTTATAAAACGAAAACATAAACATTTAGGCTATATTTTGACAGTCATGATAAAATTCATAACAGAATAAAATCTATTTTGTTTTGTGTTCGGTGCTTGCTCAAGAAATTATAAAGTTGAATATAAGAGGAATTTCTAGAGAGATGTGGGATAAATGTGAATAGGATTTTTAATATCTATAATAAGATGGTTATTCTTTTAGAGTAACAACTTATCAAATTAATAAAATTAATTTTATATTTTAATATAAATATTATTTTAATTCAAATATACGTTATCCAAAATATCAAAAAATAACAATGGTTTAGTTTTTAAAATTAATTTATTTTTTATTTATATATTTCATTTTAATTCTATCTTATAATATTAAATTTAATATATGATATATATTTATTTTTATTACATATTTTATGTATTTTAGTATTTTAGGTATGTTGGTACAATTTATTATTTAATAAAATTTACCAGAGAATGATGGAGGGGGAAAATAAAATAGAAAAGAAAATAATTAAGAAAGAGAGGGAAAAACATGAAGTAAGAGTGTCGCAATATATTTTTACAATATCCATTTATGCAACTTTTAGGTTCATTTATATTGATATAACATGTACACCAAACAATATATATAATATTATGTAAATATATTCAAATTTATTATTGCGATTCACTAAACAATTGATAGGATATGGCAAAATCCCTAAATTTCATATACAATCCTATCCTAATGAGAAATCTGCATGACTAAGCATAGCCTTAAATGGAAAATCACTCAAATTTAGTTTGATTTTTGTTTTTGGAGTTTCAATCATGCACATCATAAACATTGTCAAATTCAAAATATTATTCTTATCGAGCAACCTGTTTGCTTAAATCGACTCGAATATAAATTCTTTATCGAGATAAATTTAAGAAAAAAATTTCGAAACTTTTAATGAAATTGCAATGAAATCATAAAACTCTTATTAGGTGTGTAATCGAGTGTTCTATCAATAATGACTAATAAATATATAAAATAACATTTAAAAAAGAAGAAGAAGCTGACGTAGCATCTATGTTTTAGGGCATTCAGCCCAAAAGATAGGGGGAAGACACGCTCTTCACATCATCAATTCATAATTTAAGAGATACCGAGGTCTCCCGCTGCCTTAGGAACACGGAGATGTTGATATCTGTCCTTTGTAGCAGCAAGATGGACATTTTGTATCGTCCCAGGAGGGAGAACTGAATCAGGGTTACGCCATCGTCAATCGCAGTGCCCTGCTTGTGGGGCAGGGCCGGCATGGTGCCGGCGGGACAAGAGGAAGGGTGTGCTTGGCGGGAAAGCGTTTCCATAGGCCATGAGCAGCAAGTAAGCCCATGGGCCGATCTATTTGCTCCCTCTCGTGGCCTCTTTTGGGCCCGATCATAAAGAAGCGCGGACCGAGAATTGGGCTCTCGCGACCAAAGTCTGACTGTACTACCCTCGAGTCTCGCCCGATCTCCCCCCGTCTGCAATTGCATCCGCGAACGAAGTTGAGAAAATCTTTCCCCGTTTTCCAGGACTTCACAATCCAGGAGGAAAAGGTGGGAGAGAATAGCAGATCCACGAGATTGAGAAAATAAAAATTTTGAGGGAGGGCGAGAGAAGCTGAGGAATGGCAAAAGATGATGAGGAAGACAGAAAAAGAACCGCTTCCACTACGCCACTCTGATTTGTTGTTCTTTTTCTTCATATGTGTATATATATATTTCGAACCATATATCTTTTCTTTTAATTGCCGCCGCTCGTAACTAAACGACCGTGTGTCTGTGCGTTTGGCATCGTGGCTCGCTAAAAAGCTTAATAATTCCGGGATGATCTCAAAATTGCTGGGTCCATTGTGATGTGCTCTAGAAAGTTCTCGGTCTGTGAATAATCTTCCAGGATCAATTTGGGAGTCCCGAGCGTGTGGCCAGCATTAATAATTTCCTTTAATTCTTCTCCACGGAGAGATTTAGAATGAGGAGCTAATGCTGTTGTAGATATTCGGGAATAAAAAAGTCGTCTTTGCTCATTTTTCTCTTGATTCCCTTTCAACCCCATGCTGTCCATAGATGCCATCGGCATTAGAGGCCTTCTCGTGGTCATTCTATTCCATTTTTCGATGTCGTTGTTCCCTTTACATCATCTATTTTGCCATATTCATTCCTCTAGCTAAGCGGGTGATTTTCTAGCATTTCCTATGTGAAAGATTGACCAAGATGTATATAGTATAGCAGCTGAGAAGTGCTCACATCACATCCACGAAGTCTCCACGGTAACGTGGATTTCCCCAACTTTTCCTCAAACTTGGAGATTCTAAGGTTCTTAGTACAAGTATTGAATTCCTAGTTTGAATTGTTCAGAAGAGTTGATCCTTTTCACTATGGCACACTCCTAGGATTTTGTTGCTTGTTTCCTACCTCAAAATTCTTATCCTGAGTTTGTGGCTATATAATCCGAAGGAAATTCTTATCCTGAGTTTGTGGCTATATAATCCGAAGCAAAATTGTTCAGTTTTTACATTTCACTTGCTCTAAAGTTTAAACTTTAGAAATTTCTGGTAATCTGACTATTGAAATTCGTGTCATAAATCAAATCCAATGTAGAACAATTAACAATTATGGAAAATATAATCAAATGTATGTTACTGGCAAAGCTGGTAGATTGTCATCAACAATTTTTTAAAAGATAGAATGGCTATCTGCAATCTCAACGATTACAGTGACTGAGACTAAAAAAAGTCCAAGTGCCGAAAAACAAACATGAAAAAAGAAGCACATCAAGCTTCAACTTGATACAGGTCCTCCTCAACATCCTCTCTCCAGTCGGAATTTGGCTCGCTCCAGCACCATGGCCTCAATCCAAACTTGAAGGACAGCACCATCTCTAGCGCCTTAAACGCCCTCCGGCCATCCAGAAATTCGTTCCAAGCCTCGCTCACGATGCAGTAGTTGTTGTCGTATGGCGCCCGGTGATGGGCCGCGTGCTGCAACCACGGCACGAGCAGCCTCGGATCCTGCAGTGCCACCATCAGCGGCGGGAGCTTGCTCTTCGTGATGTGGACCCACGAGTGGGACTGTTGGCTGAACATGACGCAGCCCCAGCACACGGCCACAAAACCGAGCATCGCTGGGTCGTTGCAAATGAATTCGATCGGGCCCACCACAAACGCCACTGCGCGAGCCAGCGCGTGGAGGTTGTTGGCTGCCTGGCGCCTAGTGATCGTCCAGGGCAGGAAGGCTTCTATCTGGGCACCGAAGACCGGGGTCGAGGCATCACCATAGTTGTCGATGCCCCGGTGGTCGACTCCAGATCCAAGGTCCGCTAGGACGTACTCGACCGCTCCCGCCATGGATCACCGAGGAGTGAAGTAACTTGTGATGAAGTGCGACAGACATCGAGGCTGCTGCGCAGGAAAGAAACCATCAGAACAGAAGGGCGAGAGACCACGTATATAAGTCGAAATAGCGGCCATGGAGCGATTCAGTGGAGTGAAAAGACGTGTGGAGAAGAATGGGAAGGGTCCATGGTGTGGCTCGGATCGTGCTTGCGTGGTCCCTTTTAGGAATCAAGAGACTCTCCCGTGCAAATTCGTGTGGCGCTTTCTTTCCACACAAGCCCCATACAGGCATGCACAAAAGCGAACGCAAGAAAATAAGAAAATAAACGAAGAAGCCAGAGTTCGATTTCAACCGTTGTTCGACGCTGTTAAGGTGGTCCATGGCCCATGTAGCTTTTGACTGGGGAAAGAAAAAGAAGATGCAAAAACATAGTTTTGGGCCACCGCCAGTTGTTTACTAAATTTAAGGATCCAACTAGGCTAACAGCCGTTACACTGAATTTGTAACGGTGCTTTTTTAGCTACAAATTTTACATTATGTTGATTGGACTTATTTGGGCAACCGGAGTACTAAATGTCCAAAATAAATAGATCAAAATGGCCCTTATGCTGCAAAATCACAAAAGCGCCATTTAAAAGAATAATAAAAATCATAACTTTATTGTTGACAACTAAATTTTGGTAAGAATCCGATCATTTATTTATCGTATGAAAATTATGGGTTAATTTTATCCCCGAAAAAATATTAATTGCATAAAGATATTAATTTATGTGCATTTATTTTAAATTTACATTTTGTACATTTGACTAGTGGCGGATGGATTGGAATTAGTGTGGAGTTTTTAAATTGATAAAGGAGCCTGACTAAGTTCACGAAGTCGAAAGATATGGCCCAAGCCTATTTTTTTAAAAACGACCTAAATTATCTCGTGAGAAAATAGGAATTTGAATTTTTCGAGATATAATGAATTTTTTTTTTATAGGGTAAGTGTAAATGAATATTGCGTTTGAAAAAAGATTTTCATGGATATCGATTTGGAAAAATTAAAAACCCTAATCGGTGGCCTATAAAAAGGAAAAACGCATAGGATTTTTAGAGAGGCCACACATTGAATATATGGCCACACAAAAAAAAGAGGCTTCTCTCGATTGCTAGGTTAAAAAAATCGACACAAAAGGAAGAGAAGAGAAGATTTCCCTTGGGGCTTTTCGTTCGCCCCCTTAAGAAAAGAAAAGGAAAAAGCTCGAGGAAAAGTCAACCAAAAAAAAAAAAAAAGAGAAAAGGGCTTCGATTCCTGGGGGAAGGAGAAAAAGGAGCAGGTTTTTTTCCCTTTCGGTTGACTTGCTGCAAAGGAAAAAGCAAAGATCAGCAGAAGAGCAGAGAGAGTGAGGGAGACGTGTGACTGGAGAGAGAGGAAAAAAACAAAAGAAAAAGGAAAAGAAGTGAAGACAGGAGCAGAAGAAGAACCGGTCTTCTTCTTCTTCTTCTGCTCAACCGCTCCGCCTGCAGCTCCCTCGCCGCGCGAAGCCCGCCGTCGCTACCACTGCTCCACCACGTCTCCGATCAATCCCCGCTGCCGAGTTGTTCTCTGCCCTTCCCCGTCGTCGATGCCGCAGTAGCTCGCCGCCGCTCCTGCAGCTAGTAGTCGGAGCTTTGCCCCTGTTCGTCGTGTGTTTGCGATCCGCAACACCTCCGTCCGCTCGACGGCAGCCACCCAGCCTGCAGCAGCCTGAGCATCACGAGCGACGACTGCACCAAACCACTACCCAGCGGTTCGCCATCGCGCCAGACCCCTAGTCACTGCACTAGCCTCGTTCGCCTGCCACCAGCGACGATTTTAGCTCCGGACTGCTACCTTTTCCGACCCGACGCCCTATGACGCTACTCTTGCTCCGATCGCATGACGCCTTTGCTTGTGACGCCGCCCCTGCTACCGGCCTGTGCTTTTTTTCCGAGCCGCTGCTCCGCCCTTGCAGTAGCTCGTTTCTGACCGCGCTCGACGCTAGTAGGCCCTGGACTGTCCGAATGCCGGTTGTCGCTCCTTCACGCCCTGTTACTCTGGCGAACCTGTTGTTGCTCTGCCGCTCCTGCACCTAGATCCAACCACCGCAACCTCCGTTGCAGCGACTCGACGCTGCAACCCAAGCTGCTCCACCCTTGCCGTTTGCTGTTCCGCCCTCTGCCGCTGCTGGGCCGCCGGTTGCTGTCCTTCGCCGGAGCTTCGATGGACGGCGATCCACCACCTACGTGACCCACCGCCACGGCCGCCCATCCTCAAGCCACTGATCGGATTTTTTTTTTTTTTGGAGAAAATTCAAATTTAGGTAGGTTTTGTTATCTTTTTTATTAGATTTTATTATTTTATTGGGTTATTTTATTTTATTAGGTAGATTTAATTTATTTAGGTAAATTTACTTTATCTTATTTTAGTTGATATTTTATTGTTTGAAATATTTTTCAATGTACGATTGAAATTCCCAATCTACGACTTCGATTCGCAACCGCATATGGATTTTTATTCCATGCATAAGGCTTTAGATGGAATAATTGATCGCGCGGGAGTAAAATCGATATATTGATCTTTGAGGCTTAAAATCAATTTATCGATTTTATTAGCGAAATAATCAAGTTTGAATTTCAATTCGAATGGCGGATAGCATTTTTGATGATCATGGATGATTTGGTGTTTATCTTTTAATTGTTTTGTTTATTTCGAAAATACAAAAACAATTGCATTTGCATCCCATGTAGATTAGGATTGATTGCATTGATAGGTTTTTTTTTTTTTTTTAAATGCATGTTTAGAAGGCATTTAGAATAGATAGCATTTCACTTTAGTTTTTACTTTAGTGAGATTTTTATTTTTAGTAATTTTAATTACGAATTTTCAAAAAAAAAAATACAAAAAAAATCAAGTGCATGACATATAGAATTAGGTTCATGAAATGCCCGTCATCTAGTGATTATTGCTAGGTTCATTTAGTTAGAGATTGCTCGTCATTAGAATTAGGTCATTTGGTTAATTTAGATTGCATATTTAATTGTTGCATTTCTTTAATTTCGAATTTCATGGAAAATACAAAAAAATTTAGAATAAATTCATCTCATGTTTTAGGATAGACCGCATGCTTATTTATATCATATAGTTTAGGTCATGTTGCCATGTCATATCATTTTATGTTAGATTAGTAACATACATCGCATAAATCATGATTTTCATTAAATAAGTGAAAAAAAAATTGAGTGATTGCATGTTAATTAGAGATCATATCTAGGATTGTTTATATGAATTATGATCTAATATTGCATATGCTTTCGTTATTATGAGGTAAGTCATGCAATTTATTCACTGCTTTATCTGGGTGTTAAATTGGTGGTTTGCGCACCCACACGGTCACCTTCACATGTTAGGAAAGTGAATTAAAATTAATTCAAACTGCTTGCCAAACATTTTTTTCAAAATAAAATAGAAATGTACCAAAAGGGCGAAATCTAACGTAATCAAGTCCCCGAACTCACAAATCTCTGATTCGTAGGAGTAAAGTAAACTTTATTTGGGTTTCTAATCGACCCACTAAAAAATAGATTAATGGCAACTCCTAAATAAAATCTATATGCATTTTAAGAATCTGAACATAAGTCGCAAAATGGTATGGGCTTGGGAGAACCCGAGTCAAGTCTAGGCTTAACAATCTATTAGCCAAATTTTAGGTAGTTCACCCTGAAATTTGGTCGCGACACTTATTATTTAGTACACTATTAAACACCTACATGGAATGAAACAATTGCATCAAGAGGACGTGAAGATTGACACGCAGTAGTGATGGATACAGAGTTGGGAAGAGAGGAATGGGATAGTCCTAAGGAATTTGGGGGTGGACTGGGGAATGTCCGGTTCTCGAAGCATCTCCCACGGGGTTATATCCTCTGCAGGAGACTCCTAATCACCGGTCCCTACACTACTACCGCTCATTTCACTTTTCTATTAGGATAGCTTAAAACGGGAAAGCACAACAAAAAAACATTAAATGTCCTCGCTTTGACATTTTAATCCTTTAAACTCTTGTTTTGTCGTCAATACACTCAAAGTTATATTCGACATAAAAATACCCTCCACCTAAATTGAAAATCCTAAATTTTGTTCACCATGAAAATCAGTATCCAAATTTATACATTCTATCTACCACTGAAAAGTTTCAAACTTTATGTAATGTGAAATCAATACCTATTCATTAAAAATAAAATAAAAATCAATACCTATTCTTTGTATAGCGATATAATTTAGGGGTTTTTATAATTAAAAAAAATCGAGATATTAGTATCACTATTGGCATAATTTATTATTTTTATATGGTATTAATTCATTCTTTTAAGCTTCGATTATGCTTTAATCCAATTATATTGATTCATTTATTTGGTTGAGCATACTAAGGGTGCATTTGGTTAGGGCGCGTTTGGCAACTTGCCAAACAGTAACTGATTCTATTCTTTTATTCCCGGAAATAGATTTGAAACATAAATTCGTTTGATAAATTTTTTGTTCTCATAAACAAATTTAGAATGGAATCAAGGAGTAAAAAAAAGTTGATTCTTTATTTTCGAGAACAATTCTAAAATCAAGCCAACCCAAATTTCTTTTTTCTCTATTCTCTTCTTCTTGTTTTTCTTCCCTTTCTCTTCTTCTTCCACCGTTGCTGCCGTTGGCCGCTGTTGCTACAGTCCACCGCCACCGGTTGATGGTGACTAGTCGGGCGAGGTCCGATGAGCTCGCTAAAGGCTTGCCCAGCCATCGATGACCCTCGCTTGGCTAGGTAAGGCTCGATCTTGCCCAGATTTGGCAAGATCGAGCTCGCCCAGCCGTCGGCAAGGCTTGACCTCGTTGGGCCATTATGAGGTCTGTGTCGCCTAGCCAAGGCTTGGCCGACGAGGCGCAACCTTGCCAAGGGCCAACGACGCTCTAGCAAGATTGCCGGCTAAAGCTTGAAGAAAAAGAGAAAGAAAAGAAAAAATAAAAGAATAGAAAAAAAGTAATAAAATTATTAAAAATCTAAAAGAAAATGGTTTGGATTAAAAAATTTGAGGACGGTGCCAAACACAATTTTATTTCAGAAATAGAAATTTTAGACAGTTACCAAACATTTTCAAATGTTTAGAAATTGTTATTTGGACAGAATAAAAAATATAGAAATTGTTCTTAGGCAGACTCACTAAGTGTGGTTTAAGGCAGACACACCAACCTTGTGGTTTAAGACAGTCTCACTAGCCATGTGGTTTAAGGCAGTCCTACTAACCTTATGGTTTAAGGCAGACCAACTAACCGTGTGGTTTAAGGCAGACCCACTAACCGTGTGATTTAAAGCGGACCCATTGACCTTGTGGTTTAAAGCAGTCCCATTAACCATTTGGTTTAAGGCATTCTAATTAACCTTGCGGTTTAAGGCAGACTTACTAACCTTGTGGTTTAAGGCAGTCCCACTTATTGTGTGGTTTAAGACAGTCTCACTAATCGTATGATTTAAGGTAGTCCCACTAACCATGTGGTTTAAAGCAGACCCCCTAGCCTTGTGGTTTAAGGTAATTTCACTAACCATGTGATTCAAGACAGATCGTGTGATTTAAGACAGTCCCATTAATCGTGTGGTTTAAGGTAGTTCCACTAACCGTGTGGTTTAAGGTAGTTCCACTAACCGTATGGTTTAAGGCAGACCCACTAATTGTGTGGTTTAAGGCAGACTCACTAACCTTGTGATTTAAGACAATCTCGTTAACAACGTGGTTTAAGGCAGTCTCACTAATCTTGTGGTTTAAGGTAAACCCATTAACTTTATGATTTAAGGCAGTGTCACTAACTGTGTGGTTTAAGGCAGTCCCACTAACTATATGATTTAAGGTAGTCCCACTAACAATGTGATTTAAGGTAGTCCCATTAACAGTATGATTTAAGGCAGTCCCACTAACCTTATGATTTAAGGCAGTCCCACTAACCGTGTGGTTTAAGGCAGTCCCACTAACTGTGTGGTTTAAGGCAGACCCATTAACCTTGTGGTTTAAGGCAGTCCCACTAACCATGTGATTTAAGGTAGTCTCACCAGCCTTGTGGTTTAAGAGAGTCCAACTAACCGTGTGGTTTAAGGCAATCCTATTAATCGTATAATTTAAGGCAGATCTACTAACCGTGTGGTTTAAGGTAGTCCCACTGACCATGTGGTTTAAGGCGGATCTACTAACCTTGTGTTTTAAGGCAGTCTCACTAACTCTATAGTTTAAGGCAGTCCCACTAACCTTGTGGTTTAAGGTAATCCCACTAACCGTGTAGTTTGTATGCTTTAAGGATGATCAAGAAACTCTTGAAAATGCATTGTTTAAGGCTAACCCATGAACCCTTTGGAATTGCGTGGTTTAAGGATGACCAAGAACCTCTTGGAAATGCATGATTTAAAGCTAATCCATGAACCCTTTGAAATTGTGTTGTTTAAGGATGACCAATAACCTCTTGAAAATTCATAGTTTAAGGCAAACACATGAACCCTTTGGAATTGTGTGGTTTAAGGATAACTAAGAACCCCTTAAAAGTGTATTGTTTAAGGTTAACCCATGAACCCTTTAGAATTGTAAGGTTTAAGGATGACCAAGAAGCTCTTGGAAATGCATGATTCAAGGCTAATCCATGAACCCTTTGGAAATGCATGGTTTAAGGCTAACCAAGAACCTCTTGGAAAACTTGCAAAATTGTCATCACGCTCGAAAGATATCATTAATCATCAAATTCATTGGAAGAAAAATCTTTGTTGACATGACATTGACTTATGAGAAAGGTTTGTTAAGTATGCCAAGTAAGGGCCCTTAATCAGAAAGGGCTTCTCGCATATTTTCAAGAAAATGACTGCTTGATCCCATCCGTATGACAAGGTCCATGAATCCTCCCACACCCGTGTACCCTTGGGAGTGAAGCTTGGGGTTATCGAGTGAAGAGTGAGGACGCAGAGAGGATTAACACAACTAGTTCGTGAGAGTGGCGTTAGGATGGTTGGTGCTAGAAGTTCTAGGATAGAATGAGTATATTGCTTAGGAGCTCTGAAGGCGGGGTTGGCCTCCCGTGCACAAACTGGTCGGGAGCTTATGCTGCTCTCCTGATGAGGCTAGGGCAGGCCGAAACCAATTGTTAAGCCTAACGAGGGCTGTTGTCTCGCTTAATGGACTAGACACCCGAGCAAAGCTGGGTGTGGTACGATCTCGTATAAAAAGGTTATTCGCCATATTGTTCATTGGAACAACTATAGAAGGAAGGCTGGCCTAGTGAGTTCCGCTCGCCAGGTGCTGCATGGGTTGATCCGAGGCCAAGAAAACTATCGACCCATGACACATGATATCAGAGCGAGGATCCCTTCAATAGGTTGGTGATTCGGGGAAAAAGCATGTGGTCTTCCCGGTCCTATGAGGGTAGAGAGTGATTGCTGAGGCCAGGGGGCTCGGATAATGTGTGGCTCTTGTCTACCTTCTAGGATGGCAACGAGGGCATAAGAAGGAACCTAATTGCCTGCTGAATGGGGATAACGTTCTTGGATTAATGGGCGAATCTTAAGAAGAGGTTTACGATCACGTTTCCACCAAGGGGACCCTCTATTGGCTTGCTGAGATCAGGAGGAGCTTAGTAGGTGAAAGAAGGTGCTACCATAGGTGCAATTGGCCAGGGGTGCCACACTTGTCAGGAAGCACAAGTGACTGGAGATTCGTGAACAGCTTTGATCAAGGGAAGCAAGCAATGGAGTGGTGAGACTGTTCTGTTAGGCGAGCGTTGCCATCTATGTAAGTCCCAGGGAGTGGCCTTGATGGTTAGGGAAACGCAAGGAAGCGACAGAACAGCCCGCAACGAGGGTGTTGCGAAATTGAGTGGGGGAGTTTGACACAGTCCGTGAATCCTTCCGTACCCGTGTACCCTTGGGAGTGAAGCTTGGGGTTATCAAGTGAAGAGTGAGGACGCAGAGAGAATGAACACAACTGATCCGTGGGAGTGGTGTTAGGACGGTTGGTACTAGGAGTTCTAGGATAGAATAAGTATATGCTTAGGTGTGACATCCCGAATTTCCAATTCTATTTTCAATAAATTGAAATGGGCATTTCATGTGCACGCATATAGTTCTTTTCCCTGAACTGATCACTCATGGGATAACTAGTCTATTGGGTGAAGCCATTAAGAAATTCTAATGCATCGGACTCGAGAATTTGACCAGGAAACAATCTTTTGACCGAGTTAATCTGCAAGGGTCATTACGGCACAGTTAAAAATCGATTAGAGACCAGAGATAGGTCGACTCGACAGAGGCATGTGATCGAGTGTGGGTGATTCCACCAGATCACACAATTCTTGTCAATCGGCACTGGACCGGCTTTTTGTCGTTTGGGTACCCTGTGTTCGTGTTTGAAATCTTGAGATTTTCTCGACAACCGAGAGTCGCCAATGTGTCAAAAATGTACATTGTGGCTTGAATTGATCAACCACAGGTCAAATGCACGAAAATTTCTAAAAGTTACCCGATAGATCAGGATGCGCTAATATCGTGCCAGAGTGAAATTAACCGTGAAATTGAGATTGAATTCAGAAATTGGAAGTCATGGTGTGTCACAAATCATTTTAGGAGCATCGACTCATCTTCAGAGGATTTTTCATGCAAACCGAGTTTTTCGGCAAAATAATTAAAGTATGGTTAATTTGGCTCGAGAAATTGGAAGGCTCGCTTTTGGTCGTGCTTTTGGGATCTAAGTTGGTTCTATGGTCAAGTGATTATGTGAATTTAAGTGTGGTAACATTGGATTAATTTTTATGGGCTTCAATTTGGTTCAATTAGAAGATAATTGAAGATTTAGACGTACAAGAGTTCATGCCCCGGCGGAAAATGAAATTGAACCTATTGGAATAAGGTTGTGGGAGTTTGGGTTAGTGGAGTATGACATCGCTTGGTGATGTCATGGTGTGGGGGCAAGAGTGGCTAAGATTTGGACAAGTGTAGGGTGGAGATTTGCTCTTGGGAAGGGGGCACTTCATCTTCAAGCTTGGGAAGAGAGAGAGGGGAGGGGGGAAGCCAGCCGTGCGTGAACCGACCAGCAGCCCTAACGCCGCCGCATGCCCGCTCGGTCGCCGCCACTCGCACGCCACCGTCGCCGCACGCACGCCGCCCGCGCGCCCGTGTGCCGCTCGGCGGGCCGGCTCGCAGCAGTAGCCCGCGCGCTAACGTTTCCACTGCTCGCCCGAGCAGCTCGGGCCCCGCCAAAGCTCCCTTTGCCGCCGTCGACCTCCCCACCGGCCCGTCCAAGCTCCGCTGGTCCTCCTCTGCCCAAGTTGACGCCGGTCCTCCTCCGCCCAAGCTGACGCCGGAACCACCCTTCTTGGCCCCAAATCAGCAGCTGCAGAAAATGGGTATCACAGCCCGGTCTTGGCCCTTTTTGGCCGGCTTCCCGGCCCCGGTTGCTCGGCCCACCTTGAGGAAAGTTGATCATCACGTCGGCCCCGTCGTTTTGGCGCGCTCGACTCGCTAATCCGGTGAGTTTAGCTCACTAAATCTTGATTAGACGGTTAATGATGCCCTAAGTGTGCTTAGCCTAAGTTAATTATGTTTAGGTGGTTAGTTTAGTTTATTTAAGTGTTGATTTGGATTAAGAGATTTAATTAGTTTTAAGTGTGTTTAGTTTAAGGTTAAGTAGGTTTATTTAATATAAGCCTTGATGTGACTTATTGGGTTTTATTTTTGATTTATTTTAATGTTTGGAAAAAAAAGTTAATAATTTATTATTTTCCGAAATTCATTAAAATATTATTATATAAAAAAAAACTCGAAAATTTATTTTTGACCTCAATTGCTTAGAATTTCATTCTGATCGCTGCTGTGCATTTAGAATTTGAATTTGATGAACGGATGTGACAAATTGAGTGTTGATTATTATTATTATTATAAAATTTTAAAAAAAATCTCGAAAAATTATTTTTGACCTCAATTGCTTAGAATTTCATGCTGATCGCTGCTGTGCATTTAGAATTTGAATTTAATGAATGTATGTGGCAAATTGAGTGTTGATTGTGATAAATAGGGTTTTTAGTAAAAAAAAAACCCAAGTGTTGGATTTCGATGCAGAAATTTAATTGTTAAGGATTACTATTGTAATTGGAGTATGTGAATGAAATGCGGAGTGTCCGAAAGTCAATATTGATTTGTCGTGTGCTGGTTGAAAGACTCGGGTCGCAGTAGTGGCTAAGCCAACTAGACCTGTTTTCTTTATGGATTGCCGTCAGTGTGTGACGTGGCTCGGGTCGCAGTGGTGGCTAAGCCAACTGGACCTGTTTTCTTTATGGATTACCGTCAGTGTGTGACGTGGCTCGGGTCGCAGTAGTGGCTAAGCCAACTGGACTTGTTTTCTTTGTGGATTGTCGTCAGTGTGTGACGTGGCTCGGGTCGCAGTAGTGGCTAGGTCGACTGGACCTGTATTCTTTGTGGATTGCCGTCAGAGTAAGTGACGTGGCTCGGGTCGCAGTAGAGGCTAGGCTAACTGGACCTATGCTCGTTCGGGAATGCCGTCGACGTAGTGATGAAGCCGCGCTCCAAGGGGGGGAGGCGAAGCCTGGCATTAATGTCAGAAGATAACTGAATTGCGAGTAGGCTATGCCCTCGTGTGGTAGTGAATAATAATTGGAATGCGTGTTGAGTGCATCTATGGTTTCTATGAAAGTCTTGGCGTTCCAATTGTTTGAATTCTTATTACCACCTAAGTTTGTATAATATAAATTGTGCTAATCTGCAGGAAGGAATTAAGACGAGGTAAGTCTTCTGTGTGATGTGGTTAGGCCACCTGGGGTGTATTTTCTTTCTAATAGGGGTTTAGGGGGTTGAACTTGCTGAGACGATGTCTCACTCCGTTGTGGGCCAACATTTTCAAGTCCCTTGTGGACGAAGCGACCAGATCGCCTGGGTTGGCCTTGAGGAGTTGCAGAGGTGAAGTCTGGAGCCTTGGAGAACGTGTCTGACTTGTAGGTCGTAGGACAGTTCCTTTTTAAGAGCCGATCTTTTGTAGACTTTTGGCTATAGGCCTTCGTTTGTAATTCCATTGATTTATGAAAGTGTATTGTTGTGAAATTGCTTCTTGCTTTTCTATCCCATATTTTATTGTCAGGGGTTTTATAATATGCTTCGGCATGCGCATTAAAGAACTGATTGGGTCGGCGACTTAACCTGGGAACGTCGCATTTGAATGACCATGGTGGGATGTTGGCGCGCTCGGGGTTCGGGGCGTGACATTAGGAGCTCTGAAGGCTGGGTTGGCCTCCCGTGCACAAACTAGTCGGGAGCTAATGCCGCTCTCCTAATGAGGCTAGGGCAGGCCGAAACCAATTGTTGAGTCTAACGAGGGCTATTATCTCGCTCAATGGACTACACGCTTGAGCAAAGCTGGGCGTGGTACTATCTTGTATAAAAGAGTTATTTGCTGTATTGTTTACTGGAACAACTATAGAAGGAAGGCTGACCTAGCGAGTTCCGCTCACCAGGCACCGCACGGGTTGATCCGGGGCCAAGGAAACTATCGATCCGTGACACATACATGTGAGAAATAAACTGATCACTCAATATGTCTCACTTTTCCAGTGTGCAAGGCTTTGAGAATCATTTGCAATAAGTACATATTAACCAATCTAAAAGGTCTTTTAAAAGGATTGTAGTGCAGGTTCGGTCATGGTTTTAGCAATGGATAAACATC
Source organism: Eucalyptus marginata (assembly GCA_014182565.1). NCBI lineage: Eukaryota > Viridiplantae > Streptophyta > Magnoliopsida > Myrtales > Myrtaceae > Eucalyptus > Eucalyptus marginata. The sequence goes on along the minus strand of CM024590.1, from coordinate 9,562,080 downwards.
ATTGGCTATGAAATGAATTAATCACCAATCGACATCTTCGCCAAGTTTACAAGTCAAGAAACCTTAAGATGAGATAAAACAACATTGCTCTCACTTCTTTGAGCAACATCTTCTTTGGCAAGTCCTTATTTCCACTTTGAATCTGTTGGATAAATTCTCTTAAGATATTTTGAAGTTGACAAAACATTTTTCTCAGTCTAGTCTGAAGACTTGCAGACTCTACTGGCAAAGTCTGAAGATCAAAGTCTGACGCTAACAAGACTCAAGTTTCAAAGTCTACTCTTATGGACGGTTTCAGGGACCGACAAGTTAAAAACTTCTATTATGATTCTATCTAATATGGTTTTTGCTTCAACGGCTATGGAATATCTTTCGACCGGAATCAACACTACAAGATCTTATATTGTATCCGAATTTATATAGATTCTCTAAAGATTCACAACTTATTTGGAAAGTTCTACTTATGGAAACCAAGATCCTGATTGTATGGGCGAGCAGGATTGATGGGCTATCTACACTTCCTTAAAGAGCTCGAGATCTCTCTAAATTGATTCTGTCCAACGGGTTGATTGGAAGAACTTCTTTGGAAGGTGCCAACGGTAATGAAGGCATGAAGAAGTATATAAGAGAGACACTCAAGTTGTTGAAGTGTGCTGGATAGAAGAATTCCAAAGTCTGAATCTCCTTTGTTATTTTGTGATCTTATTCTTCGAGCATTATATGTAATCAAAAGAGAGATCATATTATGGTGAGACCTTGAGGAAGTGTAGTAGAGCTTCTACATTGTGGACTCAAGAGTGTGAGACTGTAAACACTCTTTTTGATTCTTAGTGAAATCCAGCCGAAGGGCTGTCCGTGCGGGGAGAGTGGACGTAGGCTTGGTCTAAGCCGAACCACTATAAACTGAGTCTTGATTCTCAATCCCTAATCCTTTTATCTTTCATTACTTTCATTTGTAGCGATTGTTGTTTTTAATGCATTAATCTCTTATTCGGATTATATTGTTAAAATCGCTTTAGTCACCTATTCACCCCCCTCTAGGTGCTAATTCTAGTCCTAACAATTGGTATAAGAGCTCGTGTACTCATTTATAAGAAGTGTCTTTACTTCTGAGTAAAAGATCTATGGCTAGTATGTTGCCTACAGGGTTGGTTGAACGTCAAAGCAATCCAGACCTCCATACTTTGATGGAAAAGACTACAACATATGGAAAAACAAGATGAAAGCATTCCTAAGATCGAAAGATCCTTTGGAATGGGAGGTGGTAGATAAAGGAATCATTCCTACTGCTGCATCAGAATCAGAGAGAGGAAAAGAAGTTGCTGATCCCATTCTAATGACTTAAGAAGAAATCACCAAGAGACAGACTCTTGACGCTAAAGCCATTTACTCCTTATATTGTGCTTTATCCCCTACTGAGTATAACAAAATATCTTCTTGTGATACAGCAAAAGAAGTCTGTGATAGGCTTCACATTACCTATGAAGGGACTGATCGAGTGAAAGAGACAATGATCAATATTCTTTTGGGACAATATGAAGTCTTTAAGATGAGATCAGGAGAATCAATAACTGACATGTTTAGTTGCTTTACTGAAATTGTGAATGGTCTTGAATATCAGGGACATCCAATCTCAGGACATATGAAGGTCAACAAACTCCTACGAGGACTCTCTAAAGACTGGAATTACATAAAAACCTCAATAAGAGAGACACAGATTATTGCTCCACTCTCTATAGACGAACTGGTTGGGACTCTTCAATCTTATGAAGTAGAGCACACCAACGAAGAGGAAGATTCAAAAGGTAAGAAATCTATTGCCTTAAAGTCTAATGACTATTCTGATGCTACGCACTCAAGAAGATCTAGATGATGAAGAACCGGCACTCATGATAAAGAGATTCAGAAAGTTGAACAGAAAAGGAAGGAAATTCAATTAAAAGAAACAAAGCTCACAAAAGTTTCAAAACAAATCAACAGAGGAAGATGATTCTAACAAAGAAGTGACTTACTTTGAATGTAAGAAAAGGGACACATCGATCCAACCGTCCTCTCGTTAAAGAAGAGAAAATGAAAGACCGAGAAATACAGAAGGCACTCAAAGCGAGAGACCTGAGTGATACTGAATGTGAAGAAAGTGATGACGATTATGCCAATATCTATTTAATGGCAAAATCTGATTCAGACTCAGACCTTAATTCAGATAAAGACTCAGACAGTGAACTCGAGGTTACTATCAAAAGGAAGATTAAATGGTATCTTGATAGTGGCTGCTCAAGACACATGATGGGAGACTCAAGTTGCTTCATAAAACTTGTCCAAATAGACGGAGGAAAAGTTTCTTTTGGTGGTAACAACAAAGGAAGAATTACTGGTCGAGGAACAATAAAGATTGGAAGTTTGTCAATCACGAATGTCTCCTTAGTCGAAGGATTAAATTACAACTTGCTTAGCATAAGCCAGTTGTGTGATACTGGTTTCAAGATCAATTTCCAAGAAGAAACGTGCTCTGGAATCAGTAAAGACTTTACTCAATCTTTTACTGGACGAAGACATGGAAATATCTATCTTCTGAATGTGAATCATGAAAGATCACGTGCTTAATATCGTACAAGATGAAGCTAATCTATGGCACGTAAAGCTAGGCCATACCAATATGAAGCAAATCACCAAGATCTCTTCCAAGAAACTTGTTCGAGGATTGCCTATTCTCAATTACTCAAAGTCGATCTATGCACACCATGCGTCGGGTAAACAGGTTAGAAACTCTTACAAACCAATAAGTAAAGTTTCCACTAATCGTGTACCGCAGCTTCGCATATGGATTTATTTGGACCTACCAGAACGCAAAGCATTGGTGGAAAAAGATACTGTCTAGTAATAGTGGATAATTATTCACGATTTACTTGGGTCTACTTTCTTTCAAGTAAGTCTGAGACTTTCTCTCTCTTTTCAAAGTTTGCTAAGAAAGTGTAGAATGAGAAAGGTCACACTATCTCAAGCATTCGTACAGACCATGGAGGTGAGTTTGAAAATCAAGACTTTACTAAATTATGTGATGAATCTGGTTTTCAGCACAAATTCTCCTCTCCATACACACCCGTAACGTAATGGGGTTGTGGAAAGGAAGAATAGATCTTTACAAGAAATGGCAAGAACTCTTTTAATTGGAAGTAATATTTCTTCAAAGTTTTGGGCTGAAGTGTTTCAACCGCTTGCTATATTATAAAAGAGTGTTTTTAAGGCCAATTCTTGAGAAAACTCCTTATGAAATTTTTAAAGAAAAGAAACCAGTAGTTTCTTATTTTCAAGTATTTGGTTGTAAATGTTTCATTCTGAAGAATGCAAATGATCGTGTTGGTAAGTTTAAGAAAAATCAGATTGATAACTCTATAAAAATAGAGTTATTTTACCTATTTTAGGCAACAATTAATGCAATATCTATGAGAAAATATTTGGATTTTTCTGATTATTTGAATTTTCCTTATTTATGCAGAATAATGATATATGGAGAAGATAAGGAAAAAGATAGCAAAATCGAGGAATTTAAATCAAGCAGCAGTGGGAGATAGATATCAAATCAAAATCCCTCGATTTACTCCCCGATTTTGTGCGCAATTGCTTAGAGATAAGGATCTTGGATATATCCTATGAAGAGGAGAATAAAGAGAGGAGAGAGCAGCTAGGTTTTGGAGAGTTTTTCTGTTAGATTAGTTTTTCATTGTTCAGAGAGTTTTTCTGTTAGATTAGTTTTTCATTGTTCAGAGAGCTTTTTCTATTAGATTGTTTTTTCATTGTTCTGAGAGATTTTCAAGTATTTTGAAGAGAAGACAAAAGTGGTGACAGAATTCTTGTTCTTTGATTCAAGATGCTGAGTTTAATTTATATTTATATTTATATTTCTTCATCTACTATGTTCTAATTTTCTTTTGTTAGGGCTACGATGTAGCCTAACCATGATGATGTGAATTTCATGATTTTTATGTTTTACAATTGATTTCATTCATGTGAGTTATATATTATTGTGTTTAATGCTTTTGAGTGACTGGCCACCACTTGAATGATTTGATGTGCATGTTTGAGACTGAGAGGTGATAATATGCAATTGCTCATTATAATATATAACCATGAATTAAACGTGGATAGAGATATACTTTGCGTTATTTGTGTAGCTTTCGGTGATAAGGTGATCCAAAAGACTCATTGTAAGCCGGGAATATTCATAGTTCTTAATGCACTCATGTTTATTTTAATTCACATAGAGATATAGTGGGTTAATAAACTGAGTAGGTTTGCTATACCTAGAGATAGGATAGTAAATAGGTTAGGAAATTCCGCTATCACATGTTTGATATCGTTCTTGTATTCATAATAATCTGAAATTCATATCTAGTGGTTATGGTGAAATCGGATGCTCTAACATATTTATCCGATCGAATTACTGCATTTAGTCTACAAATTTCGTTTTTAATTTATTCTCAATTATATTTTGATATGTTAGATAAATTTTAGAGTTAATCTATTTTAGTATTTAATTAGTTTATTAATCATCGATCTTCGTGGGACGATATTCTTTCTCATCATTATATTACTTGTTCGACACGTTCACTTGCGTTTAGAATTTTATGAACAAGTTTTTGGCGCCGTTGTTGCCGGGGATCGTTTGTTTAATACTAATTAATATTGATACCAGATAATTCTAAGTTTAATCTAGCTTTATTTTTGTTTTATTTTTCAGGGTGTACATCGGTTTATGACACGTAGCCAACAAGGGAAACTTGTTGAGTTTGATCCAGAAATCGAGCGTACATTCAAAAGGCGACTGAGAGAACAGAGAAATCACGCTAAGATGGCAGACGGTGAGAGTGAAAATCCACGTAGACTCTTAAGAGATTATGCTGCGCCAATAGTTCAAGGCACCACATCAAGTATCGAAGACCTGCAATTCAAGCAAACAACTTTGAGATCAAGCCGTCACTCATTCGATGCTTCAACAATCGGTGCAATTTAGTGGGCTACCAAGCGATGATCCAAACGCTCACATCGATGCTTTTCTTGAAATCTGCGACACAATTAAATATAATGGAGTTACAGATGATGCTATTAGATTGAGATTATTTCCATTTTCTCTTAGAGACAAAGCTAAAAGTTGGCTTTCTTCTCTTCCTACAGGATCAATCACTACATGGAATGATATGGCTCAGAAATTTCTTGGTAAGTTCTTTCCACCTGCAAAGTCTGCGAAGATGCGTAACGATATTACTAATTTTATGCAGATGGATAATGAATCATTATATGAAGCATGGGAAATATTCAAAGAATTTCTTAGGAGATGCCCACATCATGGACTACCCGTATGGATGCAGGTACAAACTTTTTATAATGGCTCTAGTGCAAATCTTCGTTCTATGATTGATGCAGCTGCAGGAGGAACTCTAAATAATAAAACACCAGAAGAAGCCTACAATTTATTAGAGGAGATGGCGTCCAATAGTTATCAATGGCCTACCGAGAGACTACCAATGCGAAAAGTTAGCGGAGTTCACGAAGTGGATGCTTTTGCTGCAATTGCTGCGCAATTTGAAACACTCAACAAAAAGCTTGATAATATGAGTGTTTCAGCCATGAAAATTCAGAATTTGACATGTGATTTTTGTGGTGGAGGACATGTTAGCACAGCGTGTCGTCAGGTAGGTAATACTTTTAAACAATCTAGTGAAAATTCTAACTTTGTTGGGAATTTTAACAGGTCACAGAATAATCCCTACTCCAACACGTACAACTGGGATGGCGCAATCATCCAAATTTTTCATGGAATAATCAGAATGTGACGAGACCACCGGGATTCAAACAATCGAAGAGACAAAGTCAAATTTGGAAGATATAGTCACCAAATTTGCTAATACGACTCATGACTTCATCAAAAGCACGGATGTGAGATTTCAAAACCAAGAGGCTTCAATCAGAAATTTGGAGATGCAAGTGGGTCAATTAGCAAGCATGATGTCAGGAAGACAACAAGGTTCTTTGCCGAGTAACACAGAGAAAAATCCAATTGAAAACATAAAGGCTATTACCCTAAGAAGTGGTAAACAAGTGGGAGAAGAAGAGATTGTCAGAGAAAAGGAAGAGGTAGTCAATAAACAATCAAAGGAGACAAGCAAGAGTAAACTTTTTCCAGATAATCCCAAGCCATATGTGCCGCCAATTCCATTCCCTCGCGACTCCAAAGAAAGCACAAAATAGATAAGCAATTTTCTAAATTTCTTGATGTATTTAAAAAATTGCACATTAACATTCCTTTTGCAGATGCTTTAGCGCAAATGCCTAGTTATGCAAAAATTTTGAAGGAGATTTTGGCAAACAAAAGGAAGCTGGAGGATTATGAAACTGTGAAGTTAAATGAGGAGTGTTCAGCCATCCTACAAAACAAATTGCCTCCGAAATTAAAAGATCCAGTGGAGTTTTACTATTCCTTGCACTATTGGAGATTCTTACTTTGAAAAGGCATTATGTGATTTAGGTGCAAGTATTAATTTGATGCCTTATTCAATTTTCAAGAAATTAGGATTGGGTGAGGTAAAAGCAACCACAGTGTCACTTCAACTGGCTGATCGATCAATTAAATATCCAAGAGGTATTGTGGAAGATGTTTTGGTAAAAGTTGACAAATTTATCTTTCCTGCAGATTTCATAGTTCTTGACATGGAGGAAGATTTTGAGGTACCACTTATCTTAGGTCGACCTTTTCTAGCAACAGGAAGAGCTCTTATTGATGTGCAACAAGGGAAGTTGATCCTTAGAGTTCAAGATGATCTTGTTTCATTTAATGTTTTTAAAGCAATGAAATATCCATCTGATGATAATTCTTGTTTTAGAATTGAGACAGTTGACAAGTTGGTGAATAAGGTTTTTCAGGAAAATATTTTTAAAGATCCACTTGAAGCATGTCTGATTCAACCAAGGGACAAAGATATTCAGAATGAGGAGATAAAGGAGTACGCAAATTTTATGGAGGCAATTCCACCATATTCAAGGCAAAAGGCAATTAAATTTGAGGAGTTGGGACAACACATTACAAAGCCTAAACCATCAATTGAAGAGCCTCCAATTCTTGAACTCAAACCCTTACCTTCTCATTTGAAATATGCTTATTTAGATGGAGTTTCTTCTTTACCAGTAATTATATCTTCTTCTTTGACAGATTTGATAGGGGAACAATATAAACCCACTATCCAACCTCGGAGGCGTTTGAACCTAAAGATGCAAGAAGTAGTGAATGATCAACGTTTGAAGCCCTACTTTGAAGGTGGTTACAACAAGCAGAAGACCACATTTGAACTTCATCCTCCAGATTAGCGACATCTGAGATAGTTTGGCTGAAAACTATAAAGCAAGCGCTTCTTGGGAGGCAACCCAAGCATTTTAATTATTTTTTTTTATTGTTAAGTTTATTATGCAAAAAAAAAAAAAAAAAAAAAAAAAAAAAAGATTAACTTTTCTTTGTTTTATCCAGGTTAATTTTTTAGGGATCATCTTTCAAGAGTTTAATCATCAAGGTCATCGATGAACTTATCCTACAACCAGGGGAGTTTTCTTCTTCCTATTTCTATTATTCGCATTGAGGACACTGCTTCATTCAAGTTTGGGGGGGAGACAAAAATTTTGGCTAAATTTTTTTTTTTATCATGATTACATTCCTGGTTGTGAATTTTTGCAATTCTTAGGAAAATTTAAATTTTATTTAAACTTGCAATTGATGTGTGAGTTAATCTTAATTCTGATTATGTTGATCCACTTTACCGAGCACTAAAAGTCCTTAATTTTTGAATTGTGTGTAAATTTAGAGAACATTCATGTGAAGTATGTGATTTTCTTAAATTTCACCCAAATCTTAGAATTTGTTTGATTTTCTCTTGAGGCGAAATCCTAAGCTAAATCTAATTGAGAAAATGATTTAGGCAATTTTGGATCGATTGAGCCTTTCAAGCTAACCCTGTTTATTTATCCCTAGTCACCCCGTTGAGCCTTAATTACTACCCAATTTTTCATTGGCACCCATATATATTTAGCCTAGCCGTTATCAAATTATATCATTGTCCTATGCCCTATGAACACGTTGATTTTCTTTTGGGATAAAAAAATGATTTGAGCTTGATAGAAATTTGGGAGGAATGATGGAGTATGAAAAAAAGAAAAGAAAAGAAAAGAAAAGTGATTGCTATAATTGTTTGGGGTGTATTGTGAAAAAAAAAAATTGCTTTTATGGTTCCCTATCCAACTTTCAATTGAGTGAGCCTTTTGGATACTCAATGGGTTGGAAATTTTCATGTTATATTAGGAGGGACTTTGGGAGAAACTCCACCATAAAGCAATTCAAAAAAAAAAAAAAAAAAAAAAAGAAAAGAAAAAGGAGAAGAAAAAAAAAAAAAGGAATGATGATATATGGTGGTATATATATAATATAATTATTTTGAAGGAGTGAAATTGGACAGTGACATTGGCTCTAATTAGATCCTAGAAATCAACGTGTTGATGGGTGATTTGAGCTTAAAATTCCCATTATCTCACCTTTAGCCCAGCCTTACATTACAACCCGAGAAAAGTCCTATTGATTTTTGGTTGGATAATTAGCTTACATTAGTGGAGAGAGGAATGAAAAGCAAACCTATGAGATTTGGTCATAATTATTGAGAATTTTTGAGAGATTACATGTCAATGTGAATTTATCTGAATTGCATATAATTCGAAAAAGATGAGGACTCACACACACACACTTGGATCGCATAGTTAGAATTGGTCTTAACTTATAAATCAATTTCAATGTTTAGATGAAATTTGTGTTTTTCTTTGAATTGTGAATTTGAGCAATTATGAAAAGATGTCATGGAGGAGGTTGTTAGCTTGAGTATGTGTTATGTCTTGATTTTGCTCGAGGACTAGCAAAAGGTTAAGTTTGGGAGTTTGATAACTCTATAAAAATAGAGTTATTTTACCTATTTTAGGCAACAATTAATGCAATATCTATGAGAAAATATTTGGATTTCCTTCTGATTATTTGAATTTTCCTTATTTATGCAGAATAATGATATATGGAGAAGATAAGGAAAAAGATAGCAAAATCGAGGAATTTAAATCAAGCAGCAGTGGGAGATAGATATCAAATCAAAATCCTCTGATTTACTCCCTGATTTTGTGCGCAATTGCTTAGAGATAAGGATCTTGGATATATCCTATGAAGAGGAGAATAAAGAGAGGAGAGAGCAGCTAGGTTTTGGAGAGTTTTTCTGTTAGATTAGTTTTTCATTGTTCGAGAGTTTTCTGTTAGATTAGTTTTTCATTGTTCGAGAGCTTTTTCTGTTAGATTGTTTTTTCATTGTTCTGAGAGATTTTCAAGTATTTTGAAGAGAAGACAAAAGTGGTGACAGAATTCTTGTTCTTTGATTCAAGATGCTGAGTTTAATTTATATTTATATTTATATTTCTTCATCTACTATGTTCTAATTTTCTTTTGTTAGGCTACGATGTAGCCTAACCATGATGATGTGAATTTCATGATTTTTATGTTTTACAATTGATTTCATTCATGTGAGTTATATATTATTGTGTTTAATGCTTTTGAGTGACTGGCCACCACTTGAATGATTTGATGTGCATGTTTGAGGCGAGAGGTGATAATATGCAATTGCTCATTATAATATATAACCATGAATTAAACGTGGATAGAGATATACTGCGTTATTTGTGTAGCTTTCGGTGATAAGGTGATCCAAAAGACTCATTGTAAGCCGGGAATATTCATAGTTCTTAATGCACTCATGTTTATTTTAATTCACATAGAGATATATTGGGTTAATAAACTGAGTAGGTTTGCTATACCTAGAGATAGGATAGTAAATAGGTTAGGAAATTCCGCTATCACATGTTTGATATCGTTCTTGTATTCATAATAATCTGAAATTCATATCTAGTGGTTATGGTGAAATCGGATGCTCTAACATATTTATCCGATCGAATTATTGCATTTAGTCTACAAATTTCATTTTTAATTTATTCTCAATTATATTTTGATCTGTTAGATAAATTTTAGAGTTAATCTATTTTAGTATTTAATTAGTTTATTAATCATCGATCTTCGTGGGACGATATTCTTTCTCATCATTATATTACTTGTTCGACACGTTCACTTGCGTTTAGAATTTTATGAACACAGATGAAGGATTCTTTCTTGGTTACTCAATTGCAAGCAAAGCCTATAGAGTATTCAACAAGAAGACTCAGGCGTGGAAGAATCAATGAACGTCAAATTTCAAGACTCTCCACAAATTCAGCCAATTCGGGCGAAGAATCGGAATGTTCCAGGACTCGCTAGATCTACCTCCATTGAAGCGGTTAAAAATTCAAATCGGTACAAGAAATTACCGATGAAGAATCAAGCGAAGAAAAAGATCAACAATCTATCGATTGACCAAGAATGCTTGGAAGCACAAGTCTAGCCATCTGAAGAACTCATTATTGGAAACATTAATGAGGGAATTCGAACAAGATCCAAAAGGTGAGAAGAGTCTAGTCTTTGTTGCACTTATTTCTGAAATAGAACCCAAAAGTATTGAAGAAGCTTTAGGCGATGAAAGCTGGATTGAAGCAATGCAAGAAGAGCTCGAGACAATTCAGTATTAACGACGTATGGGAATTGACTCCTAAACCAAAAGATAAATCTGTTATTGGAGTTAAATGGGTTTTCAGGAACAAAGTCGATGAAAAAGGCAAAGTAACAAGAAACAAAGCAAGACTCGTGGCTAAAGGATACATGCAAGAAGAAGGGATAGACTATGATGAGACTTATGCTCCAGTAGCAAGGTTAGAAGCAATTAGATTACTACTTGCTTTTGCTTGTTATAAGAATTTCAGGTTATTTCAAATTGATGTCAAAAGCGCATTCCTGAATGGATTTATTAAAGAAGAAGTCTATGTGGAACAACCTCCTGGATTTGAAGACTCAAAGAAACCAGACTCAGTGTTCAGACTGAAGAAAGCCTTATATGGTTTAAAACAAGCTCCTCGAGCTTGGTATGAAAGGTTAAGTAATTTCTTAATTCAAAATGGCTTCTCTAAAGGAAAGGTAGACACTACTTTGTTTATTAAAAAGGAAGGCAAAAGTTTTTTACTTGTTCAGATTTATGTTGATGACATTATATTCGGATCATCTAATGAGACTTTGTGCAAGAAATTTTCTAAGTCTATGCAGGATGAATTCGAGATGAGCATGATGGGTGAACTATCATTTTTCCTTGGTCTACAAGTGAAACAACTAAAGGAATGAATCTTCATTCATCAAGAGAAATATGTAAAAGAACTTGTTAAAAAGTTCGGTTTGGAGAATTGCAAAAAGACTGACATACCTATGTCAAGTTCCTTGAAGATAGACAAAGATGAAGCAGGGAAGAAAATCGATCAAAAGTTATACAGGAGTATCATTGGTTCTCTCCTTTATCTTACTGCATCTAGACCTGACATATTATTTAGCGTTTGCATATGTGCTAGGTTTCAATCAGATCCTAAGGAATCTCATTTAAGTGCTGCTAAACGTACCATTAAATATGTTGCTACTACTGCTAAGATTGGTCTATGGTATCCCAAAGAATGAGACTTTACTCTTCTTGGTTATTCAGACGCAGATCTTGCAGGTTGTAGAGTTGAAAGAAAAAGCACATCAGTTACTTGTCAATTAATTGGAAACATGACAGTATATTGGTTTTCAAGAAAGCAAAGTACTGTGGCTCTTTCAACAGCTGAAGCAGAATACGTAGCCTTTGGGAGTTGCTGTTCTCAAATATTATGGATAAAACAACAATTATGAGACTTTGGTATTGAAGACTCTTGCACAGAGATCAAATGTGACAATACCAGCGCAATCAATCTTACAAAGAATCCAATCCTACATTCAAGAGCAAAACATATTGAGATTCAACATCATTTTATAAGAGATCATGTTCAGAACAAAGAAGTCTTGATACAATTTATTGACTCAAAGAATCAACGCATGAGACATCTTCACAAAGCCACTTGAGAAAAGCTTATTTGAGTCTATTTGCTCAAGACTCAATATTTTATCTCTTGAAGACCTGTTGAAGCTCGGACTTAGAATCTAAAGTCGACAGGCGTATCAAACTCAAAAGTTGTAGACTTGGAATACCAATCGACACATTTTGTAAGTTCATTTATTTACTTAAACTGTTATCTCGAAAAGGTAAGTTTGTCTGTTTATATATATATATAATCGTGTTTATTAAGGCAGTTAATCTTTAAAATGGTGGTTATCGATTTGTTTAAGGCAGTTATTCTTTTTAAAAGGAATTTCTTTTGCGACGCTTCGGTTACCACGATTCGATTACCTTTTATACTCCTTCTCCTTCTCCTTTTTACTTTACCCAGAAACCCTAGTTCAAAAGCTTTTCACTCTCTGGAATTTCTCTCATCAATTTCTACTTCTCAAGTTTTTGACTTTCTTGCGACACAAGTGTGAAAGTTCCATCCAAGAAAACGACAATGTTTTTCCAAAGGAAATCCTCAAGAATAGCGAAGGGGGACCACGGGGCTGGTGAGGGGCCTACGCATTTTGATCTCACGAAGAAAGTGACTTTCCAAGAGAATACACGCACCAACAATCTCAACGGCGCACCTCCTCAACTAGATCTCATGTTCGTCATCCTCAACATGCGAGAGGAAATTCTTGAAGATGTTGAACCCTGTAAGATCCCTTAAGCTGCATTTGTTTATAGGCTCTATTCTGCGTTGAAGGAAGGAGGTTCTGCAATGACTTTCATTGATGAATTTTTGAAAGAAAAAGGTTACAAAAATGAGACATACTTTCTCACCGTGATGGAGCGATCGGGCGTTGTTCCTGTTGGAACGGCAGCAAAAGCCTTTGCGAACTTTCCCAGTGACCCTCGATTTGGTGCTGTAAATCAACCTGAGGGAAAGGATGATGATGAGAAAATGTTTGTCCATTTTAAACCTTGGATGGGTGTGGCTGCAAATCTTCGAGGAAAGAATGATGAATTGTTTCGTTCAGAGGAACACAGGAAAAGGGTATGAGAAACTGCTGAAGCGTGGGGTGATGAATCCACGAACGGTGGATTTTGATTTTCTGGATCTATTGAGCATCAATCTGAGAGAGAAGTTTGAGAAACTTCAACTTCATAAGTTCTGTACTGAGTGTGAGGTGGCTTATTCCGAATTAACAACATATTTTTATTCCAACCTCAGTTTTCTTGATGCCAATAGCTTTTCGTTCAGTGTGAGAGATAGAGAATATGTGGTTGACACGGACACTCTGGCGGATGTAATTGGTGTGGAAAGAGGAGCTTTCCAATCAATTTCGTGTGCGTGAGTCATGCAACTACGGAACTTGCGCGAGACGGGGTGGTGAAGGTCGTCTCTCCTACTCCAGGATGAATGCTACAAACACTTTGCTTCACAAGATAGTGATCAACTGTCTTAGACCTAAATCAACTTCAAAGACAGATGTGTCCATCTCAGAAGCCAAATTGATGTATGCAATCAAGATCGGTCTTAACTTTCTCTCGCCACACACTATCATGTTTCACATGTACGGGTCTATGGCAAAGGACAAGGGAAAACTCCCTTATCTTTGCTCTCATCACTCGACTTTTCAGACATTTGAACATTCAGCCTCCCCACATTTTCTCTGTGAAGACTATTGATCAAATGGTCATCAGACTGAGGATGATTACAAAGATGCGTCTGAAAGAACTCAGCAAGAAGCTAGAGCAGTTCAAGGAGAAAACCCCTATTAAGACTAGATCAGACTCTTCTGCTGCCAAGAGGAAAGGAAAGGAACCTGTGACCGGTCCTATCAAGAAGAGGCAGGCAATCATCTTGGAGGATGAAGATGATGAGGATGGTTTGCCTATCTCTGCCCTTGTTTCTCAGTATCCTGCTCCTATTTCAGCTGTTCCAAAACAACAATTTGCAGAGGAAACTGAGAAAGGAAACCAGGAAAAGGAATCCTTACAGGAAGAAGAAGAGGAAAAAGAAGAAGAGGAAGAAGAGAAAGAGGAAAAAGAAGAAGAAAAAGAAGAAAAAGAAGAAGAGGAAGAAGAGAAAGAGGAAAAAGAAGAAGAAAAAGAAGAAAAAGATGAAGAGGAAGAACCAGCAAAGACAGACTCTCAGCATCAACCAGCAGACTCACAAGCCAAAGCAGATTCTCCAGCAGAAAAGGAGGATCAACAACATCTTGTCACTGAGGAAACTCCTCAGAAAGAAGAGTACTTCTCCCCTCCAGAAGACATTGAAACAGGGGGAGATGTCCAAAGAGAAAGTACTCCTCTTCTCTTGACGTTTACCAATGCAAGTAGATCACCGCCTGATGCAGAATATGTTCATGTTGCTCATATTCCTGAGGGAGAGGCATCATCTCCAAACATTGATCTCCCTGCTGATATTCACACTGGCTTAACTCCACCATCGGACCGAGTTGACGCAAGCACACAAAACCGACAATTCAGGAGATTTCGGAAGGTTGCTTGACATCATTTTGGAGCTCAAAGGCCAAATATATGCTATGGGGTGTGAATTTCAGACTCTTCAGAATGAGAATCATGCTATGTTCATCTCCTTGCATGATCAGCTTAAAGATGTTCAACGTCAGGTTCAGGCCACTACAAAAGGCACTGCTCTCGCTCAACTACAGGAAGATTTGAGGAAGCTGGAAGGAACTGTCAAGTCTATGGAGGACTTTCAACTTGTTCGCATTCCTCGTGCTCCTTGATTTTCTTACTTTTTAATGCGACAAAAAAGGGGAGAAGACTTTGCGGGCGAGATTTTCACTCTATTCTCATTCCAAACCCAAACCTTCATTTTTTAAACATTTTTTTTGGATTTAATAGTTTGTTATGTTTGTGATTGATATTTTGACTTTATCTTGAGTTTTTGAATGTTTGCTTACTACTGCATTACTTTAAGCTGTTAAAATTAGATAAAGATAGTAATGTCTGCACATGACTAATGAGGTTTCTATGGATGCATATCTGTGTACATGATAAGTCTGTGTACATGACATCTGTGTACATGACATCTTATACTATTCTTATTCTAATCCTTTATGAGATATCTTTGCTAGCTTAAAAATTGTATTGCAGGACAATAGTATTCAAATCTGCAGGAAAGTTTTGTCACCATCAAAAAGGGGGAGATTGTTGGATAAATTCTCTTCAGATATTTTGAAGTTGACAAAACATTTTTCTCGTCTAGTCGAAGACTTGCAGACTCCGGCAAAGTCTGAAGATCAAAGTCTGACGCTAACAAGACTCAAGTTTCAAAGTCTACTCTCATAGATAGTTTCCAGACCGACAAGTTAAAAACTTCTATTCTGATTCTATCTAATATGGTTTTTGCTTCAATGGCTATGGAATATCTTTCAACTGGAATCAGCATTACAATATCTTATATTCGTATCCGAATTTATATAGATTCTCTAAAGGTTCACAACTTATTTGGAAAGTTCTACTTATGGAAACCAAGATCCTAATTGTATGGGCGAGCATGATTGATGGGCTATCTACACTTACCTTAAAGAGCTCGAGATCTCTCTAAATTGATTCTGTCTAACGGGTTGATTGGAAGAACTTCTTTGGAAAGTGCCAACGGTAATGAAGGCATGAAGAAGTATATAAGAGAGACACTCAAGTTGTTGAAGTGTGTTGGATAGAAGAATTCCAAAGTCTGAATCTCCTTTGTTATTTTGTGATCTTATTCTTCGAGCATTATATGTAATCAAAAGAGAGATCATATTGTGGTGAGACCTTGAGGAAGTGTAGTAGAGCTTCTACTTTGTGGACTCAAGAGCGTGAGACTGTAAACACTCTTTTTGATTCTTAGTGAAATCCAGCCGAGAAGGGCTATCCAGGTGCGGGAGAGTGGACGTAGGCTTGGTCTAAGCCGAACCACTATAAATGAGTCTTGATTCTCTATCCCTAATCCTTTTATCTTTCATTACTTTCATTTGCAACGATTGTTGTTTTTAATGCATTAATCTCTTATTTGGATTATATTGTTAAAATCGCTTTAGTCACCTATTCACCCCCCTCTAGGTGCTAATTCTAGTCCTAACAGAATCATCCCAATCTGAAGAGATTTTTTAAATGGGTTGTAATGTTGATTCGGAATAAGGTTCAAAAGACTTAGCTCAAAAGGCTTAGAACTTTTTATCAAAGGAGGATTGAGAGTTGGTGATTATCATGGCATCATTACCATATCATCCATTTTTTTAAGAGCACTCAACTCTTAAAATTCAAATTGTCTCGAAAGTCCTTTGACTAATCATCTTAACATAATGGCTTTTGCATTTGCAATGATTTTCTTTTCAATGCAAGCGTTTTTTTTAATACCATTTTTGTTTTTATAGAAATATTCCTCTTGATGCAATTGTTTTTCCTTCTACTCTCTCTCTCTCTCTCTCTCTTCGGGGCATTGGCCTTGTTTTTACCAGGCACACTACTTTTCCATGCCCTTTAATTTTCATTTGACTTTTGCTCTTTTGAACTTTTGAGCTCTTAAGACTTTCGAGATGCTTTCAATAGTTTCATGTAAATTCCAATTGCATTGGTAAATCATGTGCCCTGCCCCCAATGTGGGGAGATGATCACCACTCGGGTTTTACAAATGAATAGTTAGGCTCAATATGGTTTAAGCAACGGGTATTTGTGTTTGGGTGGAGAAATGAATGCTCTTCTTCACCTCAGGATGCTTCGAGTTTCCATAAGAATTTATCTAAAGTTACCACAAAAGATTTATGCAAGTGAGAGCAGGGAAATTTTTCTTATCTTTCCTCTCCAAATAATGTCAACCCAAACCCCCATAATTGGCCCATTGTGGGGTGGCTCTTGACAGGGGTATTTTGTAGAAAATTCTTCACATTAAAAGGTTCAAATGAGCTAACTATTATCACATGTGGTGTGTATGATAGAGGAAAGAAATGCCTCTTATCATCTTGATCTGTGTACCACTTGCGAATGAATTCATTGACCTTAAACAACATAGGTTTTCTTTTTCGCTCAAATCCAAAATGCTTAAAGGACATGTTTGGAAATGGATTGCCTTTCCTCATCCTAAGTGTTTCTCACTTGGCATGAGTAACATCGCCTTTCATTTTTCTTAAAAAAATTTGGGTGGATTAATCTCCATAGGGAATTTTGATTCAAAATGAGTGATCCATTGAGTAGATGGACAATTTAAAGGGAAATAAGATTTTTGCAAACTTTGTGGAAAACTTGTTTCTTCAATTTCCATTTTTTGTGCTTGTTTCTAAAAAAACACTAAATGTTCTTTCTAGCAATAGAAATTCTCCATTTGTTTTCCATTTGATTTTGAGAAGAAGGGTACTTACCTGTACCTTAATAGTCAAGCGACCCTACGAAGAACAAAAAGAAATGTGTTAGTGCATGAATCCTCAGGGATCATAAAACTGGAAACAATACAACATTATCTTTAGTCAGTTTCACAATTTGGCAGCAAACATTGGAATGAACCTACTATTTTAAAGCTTGAAGAGAGTCTGAGGTCTTTGGTCACATTAGTTCAAGCACTCTCCTATTTTTGCAAAGGCAAGAGATTTTTATTATTATTATTATTATTATTATTATTATTATTATTATTATTATTTTATTATTATTATTATTATTATTATTATTATTATTATTATTATTATTATTATTATTATTATTATTATTATTATATATTTTATGGCAACCTTGTTGCCATTTCCAGGGATCGAACCCTAGCTGTTCCCAGACCACTTCATTCCCCATACCATTAGGCCGAAGCGCTAGTAGTGTCCATGAGGCGCTTATTTATTTATTTATTTAACTAAACTCGCTCTAGAATGTCACATCTTTTAAACCAAGTTAGGTAAATTTGACATGTGTTACCTCCGCATGCTTGCTTGGTCGATATGTATTCTACTTAAATTAATTTCTCGAGTTTGTTCCTTGAATACTGATGCTTCCTGTGAAACAAGGGAACTATGTCAAAAATGAAGTTAGAGGATGCATTTTGGAAACGATACCGAATTACCCTTCTCCTACATTTGACTTTAAATGTCTTGTGTTTCCTCTTCATGTGCCTTTACTCCTTAGGTGTTAACACTTCCTTGAAGATCTTGCTTTCGAATGGGCCATTTAGATGTTAACGAATTCACTCATTCTAAGTGGGCATCAAAGATGAAAGGAGAGGGATACTGCTTGTTTCAACATGTGAGGGTATTGCTCCTTGGATGTTTTACTCCATTTATTCCATCAAAATGGATGGTTGGGCCTTAGCATGCCTTCTTGGTATAAGGTGTTTGCTCCAGCGGTCAATGTGCACCTTTTCCTACAAGAGATGGGGCATGTTACTTATATTCCAAAATTGAATTGGACTAATTTAGGGACGATACTCCCTTTTTGTGTTGAATCAATTGACTTTGTTTCATCTTGCTTCATGGGTGAAAGTTACTCTACTTTGAGTGACTTGCCTCATTTATCAACTGCAAGGAAAAAGAGACGTGCTATGTTATTTCATATTCGATGTGATTCATTTTAGGAACAACGACATATTTGATGGCTATGTCCTATCCTATTTCCTTGGCTATGGAGAGGGATTTGCTCTCATGATTGACAGCAATTCACTTGGCAAATATCTATTCCATTTGAATCTTTCTATTTTAAGAAGTCGGGTGACTCAAGCATTGCGTGCCCTCGATCCATTTTGTGGCCATCTACCCCAATTAAAATTTCCTACACATATGGAAATAATGTATTATTTCTACTCTTAGGTACGTTAGGTTCAGGAATGAAGTACACCCTTTTTCAAAGTTGGGTAATTCAGCATCTCATCATATATTTGTGGAGGAGGGGAAGATATTGTCCTTACGGTCAAATGCATGCCGCATTGAGTTAGATAACTTGTCAACATGCAGCTCCATTATGTTGGATTGATGAATCTTCATTTCATTTGAATCATTCATGCTTTACTCAGTTTCCTACGTACTCCTTTTAGGCTAGGTGATCTTTTGTCATTTTTGTTGCGTCAATACATTTCTCACTTCACAATATGTAAGCATGAATGATTATGTCAATTTATAAATGAGTTGTTTTGACTTTTGGAACGAACACACCCTTTTTTTTTAGAGATCGTACGATTTTGGACCAGGTTGTCCTCCTCATGTAGTCTTGTTACTTGCCAGTAATTTTGAAGTGTCGTCTTGCAGACCACCAATAATCATCTCCATAAAAGATTGGATGCCAAGAAACCGTTGGAAGTGTAGGGATTGCAGTTGCTTCTTGTTCGCAACCAACAAAGTAGTTTGATGCCAAATAATGTCTACAGATTTCTTCTTCCACGAAGAATATCAAATTAATATGAGGTCGTCTAGGATGTGGAACTTCTATGGAAGCCGCTTTCGAAGCAATAGAGATTGTTGTTAGGCCAATAGATTTGTGATCTTCGAGGCTTTCACGGTTCTTTTCACACTAAATCACAATGTTTGAGTGCTACTTTCGAAGCAATAAAGATTGCCGTTAGGCCAATAGATTTGTGATCTTCGAGGCTTTGACGGTTCTTTTCACACTTAATCACAATGTTTGAATTAATATGCTGTGAAAATATTCTTGTAGTTCATGATTCAATCAAATATGCCCATAAATGAGCATGAATTGGTGCATCTCATGACTTACTCTATTTGGGAAAGGCCCGCGCTTTGGTCTTTCTAGAGGAAGTAAATGTCAATCCTGAACAAAACCGTCATTTTACTTGTTTGATAAAAATGGATGACCGAGTCAGTTGTTGCACAAGAAATCCCTATTGTAATGATTACAATCTTACCCTTCAAAGCATCATCTTGCAGATTAACCCACAAAAGCGATTAAGTGAAAAGATAAGATATTACGCAAGTTCTTCTTGAAACTCATTTTCAAACATTTTGAAGCTAAGGCATAACACTTGTAAACACTTCAAGTGTTTTAAAGAATATGACTTTTATGAACTCTAACTTCATTATTTAAAAATGTGAGTTGTATGATTAACAAAAGCATTTGATTTGATCCACAATCAAAACCCAAAACGCAAAATACAGTTCCTAATAGGAATAATGACAAGATAAAGTATAAGAAGCTCTTCATAGAGGAGCTAATAAGCACAATTTTCGTCCTAGCTTTAAAGCCCATTTTTGGCATGGTCAAGCAAGAGGAGTTCAAGGAGTGGTTGTCACGCATGACCTGCGAAAGGAAGATAATGTCAATACATGCATGAAAAATTGATCTCTCAGTAAAGCCGCCTCTTACAACGAAATCAAGGCGACGATACCTTCCCCGTAGTCTCCACTTGCGAGAATTTGGTATTTCATTGGGATTTTATTAGTAAGAGGAGATTTCATTAAAATATCAATTTGCGACTATCAATTGAATGCCCACTCTGTTCCAAAAGTTTCATACATAAATGGGGCATCGATTTTGAAAGATTATTTTCTGGTTTCACTCATGCAAAGAGGAGGTGATTTTTATTTTGAGAAATGAATACACAAAATGTGATTTGAATTTTAATTTCGAAATGTGACCAAGAAAGAATTTTATTGAAAATTTGATTTTAATTCTATGTCCCAAAATGTAATCTTGACTTGGAAGAATTCATTCCTACACCTCTTTGCAAAAACAAATGGATTAACAAACGCTCTACCCCTTATTACTCCAAACCTACAAAAATAATTAACACGTTGTTAGTGGACTAACATTGTTTTCCACGCGAC
This sequence comes from Eucalyptus marginata, assembly GCA_014182565.1. NCBI lineage: Eukaryota > Viridiplantae > Streptophyta > Magnoliopsida > Myrtales > Myrtaceae > Eucalyptus > Eucalyptus marginata. The sequence goes on along the minus strand of CM024590.1, from coordinate 9,541,277 downwards.
TTTGACACACGCTATCAAGACCATGTTAGTGAATAACCAACCAAGTTATTACGGCCTAAGTCCTCTAAGGTTTGCAACCAAGTTCCCCAGCGAAGTTACCAAGCTGTCATAACCTCTCTTTTGCTGTCCGGGGGAAAAGGAAGAGGTTTAGGGGTATTCGCCTAGAGAGGCAGGCCAACAGCCCTGAATTAGGTGCGGACTCTCCCAAACCCATACCTCACGCGACGTTGGATTTTGTATTTCAGTTCTTAACAACCTAAATATTTCTAGGAGTCGCCACTAGCCTATTAGAATAGGCTAGAAACCAATCGAGACATGAGAGTGTTGTCTTAATTCCTACGCAATCAGAGATTTTAGGAACGGGGACTTGTTTATGTCAATGTTTCTATTAGCACCCTTGTGGTACTACTAACTTGAAAGGTTGTTTATCTAAATGGTCACACAATCTTAATTACTAATTATAATCCTTATGAAACCATTAAGCGTCTATGCAAATATTTTTGTAGTTTTTTTTTTAATGTCTAGATTAATCCTAACCTAATTTAGAAAAAAGAAATTTACACTGAAATTATTGAAAAGTGATGCGGTAAGTAGGCATCCAAGAAATTGAAATGACTTGAAAGTAAATGTAGAAAAGGAAAACCCGATACAAGTCGAGCAAATAATATTACATGGCCTTTATTATCACGCCCTAGGACAGGACCTCCATGAGCGAAATGGAAATTTAAATATGCATGAAATTACTTTAAATAATTTTAATCTACGCAAAATGGATTATTTATGAAAATGATTATAGAATATCAAAATAGGATCAAGTTAGGACAACGACTTTATAAAATTAGGAAAATCTCATTAATGTCATTTATGCCCTAATTTGATACTATCTAACATTTTTTGATATTTTTTTTTGAAATTTTCAGATTTTTCGTTTTTTATTATTCTTATTTTTTTAAAATAATAATAATAATTCCCTAAACCGATCTATGCTAACATGGAACAACTCAGTACATGAATATCACCATAATCTAGCTCAAATTGACCGTTTTAAGATCGAATCTTGGTTTGGGCATTTTGTCGAACAATTGATGTGCATCAACCCACCTCAAGCGACTTCCTCGAGCCGTGTCCATGACCTTCAATCTCGACCCATGGGCAATCTTATGTGGAACTAAAGTGTTGAGGTTATACTACCACATGCAAATAGCAAGATTAAATAGAAATCATAGCCTAAAACACATAGGAACCAAACTAAAATCCTCAAATATGTTGGTTTAAGCTGATTTTTCAAATTTGGGTTTGAACCCAAGTAGGGCAAATATGTTGCATGCCCAAATTCAAGCCCCGACACTCATCACATATGAAATCTAATAAAAACATTACTTAATCCAAATGGAAATAGGTAACATGGGCTTTTAAATTCAACAATCATCACAGAGAATGACCAATCAAACACATCAAAATGACCTTTCCAAGAAGCACACATGCAAAGTCCACATTGACCAGCCATGAATCAATGTGGATAGGCTTAGTTTTGGCCAAAGTTTTAGACGTTCTCAAAGTTCATACAGGGATTTAAAGACCAAACCAAGCTGACCTCAACATTATTTGTACCCCCATACAACATTCATCAAGCTCATGAAGACAAAAAAAAAAATGCAGGCAAAGGGGAGAAGCAAGTCAAGCATGTACGGCTATTGAAGAGGTTTTAAACATTTAGAAAAATTATAGTTTCAGAAATCAGTTTTCCGGACTGGTTTTGCTCTTGATTTTTCATGATCAAAACATATTCAAACTTGAACAAAAATATATCTAGGATGCTTATCTTGCTTCCTAGTTTCTTTTGCAAGTGACTTTTGGCCGAGGAAACCAAAAAATTATCTTTCGGAGGCATGTGAAAGTTGGTTCATTCAAACCAGAAAATGAGATTTGCAGAGAAAAAATTGACAACAAAAGTTTTCGTTGACCTCTAAAATTAGACTTCGGGACCTCTTTTGTTGGCAAATGTAACATCAAACCAAACTATATGTATTCTAGTTTAGGATAAAAGTCATGGTTTTCCTCATTTGTCTCTCAATTTTCTCAAAAACACTTGCTTTCCCTCACCCGTGACCAACCGGGCTCAACACTTGGAAAAAATTTCGGACTTTCTTGGCCCTCCAGGAGGGTACTGTTTCGGGGGCTTTAGGAGACTTTCCCGATCTCTATTTGGGACGTGCGACCTATGGTTGGAAAGATCTTTGAGTGAAATTTCACTCTCTAGTTGAAGGTTTTGGCTAATTTTGGCTATAAGTTTGTGAAAATTTCGCTTTTCTTTGCAAGAGTCGGTATGGGTTTGGCCTTCTTTTGAGTTGCATCTAAGGGTGTCTTTTGGGAACGGTCATGAGCTCCCTCTCCTCCTCTGTGTCTCCTACTACGCAGAAATTCGAAAGGGCAAGCATTGGAGCATCGCAGTTATCTCAAAGGTGGTATTGTAAGTGACGTGATGCTTTCTTTGCAACATTAAGGGCAGAAGTATAGCCCAAGTGCCAAAACTTGGCACGAGGGGACACTTAAGTGCCAAAACTTTGAAAATATACACTTAAGTGCCACTTTCTTTGAAAAGTGGGACACTTAAGTGCCACCTCCGGCGAACATTGTCGGAAATCCTACGTGGCAATATTTTATTATTTTTGCTTGCTTACATGGCTCGCTGGAGGGCTAACTCGGCTTAAACTCACCCAAAATGACGTCGTCTACAAAATATAAATTAAACTACCAGGCAAAATATTCTAAAAAATAAAAATGTGTAGATAATTAATATAAAATTAATTAAATTTAATTTAAACTTAAATTTATTTAAAATATTCTAAAAAAAAATTTTTTAAAAAAGGCGGTGGCCAAAGGGGGCGGGCGGGGGCGAGCCCTCGCCGCTACCTCCCTGCCGTCACTAGGAAGGGCCGGCAACGAGAGGGGGAGGGTCAGCCGGGGCTGCCGGCCCCGACCCGGCTGGGCGGCGAGGGCCCCAAGCTCTCATCGGATCTCAGGCTCGCGGCCCTCGTCGCCCGTCGGCTAGGGACCGACGACCCCGGCCGACCCTCCCTCCTCCATCGTCGGCCCTTCCCGGCGGCGGTAGGAAGGCGACGAGGGCTCGTGAGCCCTCGCCCGGATTTGGGGTGAGGATCGTGATCCTCGCCGGTCAGCCGAGGGCCGGCGACCCTGGTCGACCCTCCCCCTCCATCGCCGGCCCTTCCTAGCGACGGCGGCGAGGGCTCACCCTCGGCCGCCCCTTCGGCACTCCCCCTTTTTAAATTTTAAATTTTAAATTTTTATTTTTTAGAATATTTTAAATAAATTTAAGTTTAATTTTAATTTAATTAAGTTTTATATTAATTATTTACACATTTTTATTTTTTATAATATTTTAAATAAATTTAGTTTTAAAATTAATTTAATTAATTTTTATATTAATTATTTACACATCGAGCTAAAAAACGACGTCGTTTTTGCATTTTCTTGACACATTAGCGTGCAAAACGACATCGTTTCACACTCAACTCGCCGAAAAATTGCCACGTCAGCAATTTGGCTAAATTTTGACCAGAGTGGCACTTAAGTGATCCACTTTACTCCGATTATGGCATTTAAGTGTACCTTTCAAAAGTTTTGGCACTTAAGTGTCCCTCCGTCAAGTTTTTTGACACTCCAGGTGTCCGTAACTTCAACATTAAGCTATTACTTTGTCACATAATGATTTTCTCGTATTTGTATAACGCTAACTATCTATTGAAATATTGAAAATATATTATTTCGTAGAATTTAAGGAGGATAAAGAAATAGAAAAGTCAAAGTTGTGTGAGGTGGAGTAAAATCAATTGAATGTATAAAGAGAAAAAGGGGAAAAATCGATTTTATTTATTTTAGTAATAGGCTATAGTTGTAGAATGAAAAAGAAAAGGGAAAAAGCCACGAAAAACCTTGAACTTTGCCTAAAGTGACACATTTACCCCAAACTTTTTTTTTGTGACGTAAAAAACCCCAAACTTTTCAAATCGTGACACATTTACCCCATCAAGGGTATTTTTGTCTTTTTTTATTATGTATTTTCCTTTCTTTTTTTTTTTTTTTTTCTTCTTCCCTCCGCCGGCCATGGCGGAGGGAAGCCGGCGTCTGGCAAGGGTCGCCCTCGCCGGCGGCGTCAGGCGAGGGCCTCCCTCATCGGCGGCGTTAGGCGAGGGCCGCTTGACGCCTATGAGGGCGAGGGCAGGACACCCTCGCCCGACGCAAGCGAGGTGGCCCTCGCCGGCGACGAGCGAGGGACGGCCCTCGCCCGACACCGGTGAGGGCCGCCCTAGCCCGACGCCGACGAGGGTGAACCTCGCCCAACACCGGCGAGGGCAGCCCTCGCCGAACGCCGGAAGAGAGAAGGTAAAAAAAAAATTTTAAAAATGAAAAGACCAAAATGCCCTATAATTTTGGGGTAAATGTGTCACATAACAAAAGTTAAGGGTTTTTTGTGTCACAAAAAAAAAGTTTAAGATAAATGTGTCACGGTTGGTAAAATTCAGGGTTTTTCACGTCACAAAAAAAAAGTTTGGAGTAAATATGTCATTTTGAGCAAAGTTCAGGGTTTTTCGTGGCTTTTTGCCAAAAGAAAAACTTATAAAAATGTGAAAGCATGCGACAAGCACAACTGTCTAATGGTCCCCATGCCCATTCATTTTCCTTCTCGATGAGGCCTCCCTGTGGTGTTTAGTTTCTCATTCACCATCGTGTGAACCCATCTTAATCCATGGATGTCAACAACAGGATTCTTAGTAAAAATAGAGATTCACCATCTTAATCCATGGATGTCAACAACAGGATTCTTAGTAAAAATAGAGATTCTCGTAAGATATAATTGAAAGAAAAGATACTCTATATTTATATTTTCTATATTTGAATTATATATACTATACATACAAAGCAAGAAGGAAAGATGACCTTCGGTTTATTTTATTTGCCTTGCCCAATTTGAATTTTGAAGAAGAAACCATTTTTTTTATCTTGTCGCTAGAGGTTTCCTAATTAATAATCAGGAATATTGGTAGAAAAAAAAGAAAGAATTATCCGCATGATTCTTTCTACAATTTACAATTAAATATTATGATTATGTCACCAAAGAAAAAAGAAAGTCTTAAATAAAGCTGAAGGTAAGAGACAAATAATTGAGGCACATCTAGCTCTCAGACGAATCCCCCCAAGTTCCATAAACGTCATCATTTTCATTCCCCATCCTGTGAACCCATATCCAGAAATGTCACGAGACCTCTAGGTAGTACCTGAGTTCTCTTTTTTCATTCACCATTGACACATTAGGGCATCCCATTAGTAAACCGACCCGGGCTGATTCATCAGATTCTAATATTATCGACCGTTTTTTGCGTATATCCAGAAATCTTTCTCATTATCACAGCAGATCCTAAAAAAAAAAAAAGAGTTTATATCGAGTAAAATATATATTGCGTATATCCAGAAATCTTTCTCATTATCATAGCGGATCATAAAAACAAAAAGTTTATATGAGTAAAAAGATATACTTCGACTTTCCTGTCGGCCCATATGCAGAAACGTGAACCTATTTAATCCACTGTTGAGGCGTCATTTATCATCCTCCACCTGATTTTTGGTCAAAATCACGTCTCTTCCTTGAGCCGAGCCCTATACACGTCTCTGATTTTTGGTCAGCTCTACTTCTTGATGTGCTTCTTTGCTACTTACACGCTTCTGAATCTTCTTTTTCTGTCCTAATCAGTATGTTGCCATGTCTCTATCTTTGCAATCTCCCATTTGCAAGAATCAAATGAAGACTCACCCACTGAACATACCTTATTTAACTGGATTATTTTTTATAGGATATTGAGAGCAGCGATGCCTAGAGAAAAGGATCCGTTTTGGCGGTACGTAACTTTCCTGAATGAAGGTAATAGCAAGTGGAAGTGTAACTTCTGTAGACAGGAGAATAGTGGAGCGGTTACAAGGATCAAGGCTCACTTGGCTGGAATTGCAGGTTTCGGTATTAAGGGATGTGAGAAAGTTGATGATGATGTAAAAGCACAAGCCAGGGACAGAATGATGCCTCAAAAAGTGATGGACTCAAGCGACAAAAGTGTATCTGAGGAAGGGATACTGGGAAATGTTAGAGCAGCTCCGACCAGCCAATCCCATGGGTCAAATGTGGAGGGAGGAACCAACTTACATTTTCCACTAGGTATGCCTTTCCAAATTACTGCAGAAAATGGGCAGTTTAGCAAAGGAAAAAAAATGTATCGATCTGATCTTAACTATGAATTGAGGTTTACATTAGTTTTTTAATGTCTAAACATCCATTTCACGGCATGTCAAAGCCACCAGCTTCCCTGCGCCCTATATCAATCCTACTAATGCCGTCGGGTATCTCAATCAATCACCAGGGGTGCCTCCTTTCCCATTGGATGGAGCACCAGTCACTCTAGTGCATCCGCCCACTAAATTCGTTCTTCCCTGATTCGCCAAGTGACCAGGTGTCTTCTTTTGACCGAGTCTCTTTACCTTGAGACATTAAATGCACAACAGAATCCAAGTGCGCCATTGTCATCACAGAACCACCAGCTCCTTGATAACTCTTTCTAGATTCCAGAGCACATATAATAGGCCCATCACAGATTTCAGAGCACATCATAAATACACTAGACCCATCAACATCAGAAGGCATAAAATTATCGATCTATATTGAACGGGACTCACTCAGGCGTGTCCTACCACACTTGTTAAGTATACTTAATGAAAGAAATATTCTTATTTTCAATGCATTGATTACACATAATAGAATAGAGATAGTGCATTGAAAATTACTAACTTTACTTTATTGGGTGTTTAACAAGGGTCACGAGTGGGCACTTATTAACAAAGTCCATATTAAATTTATCATTCACTTGGTCTCTTTGTAAAACCCATGTTGCTTTGTTATGCGGAGTAAGGATGTTTTGATCAGAGTCTAACGCATGAAGTTGTGACTTATAAATTACGGATGCTATAGGTGCATCGGCAGGGGCATCATTATCCTTGAATGATCGAATTACCGACTCACATTCTAACCAACCACTTCGAAGATGCAATGAAGAATGTGGAACTGAAACCAGTTCATTTCATCTTCGAGAATCAATGGACACAGATGCTGCAACTCATGAAGATTTGCAAGTTCTAGAGGGTGGAGCAAATATGGCCGGCCCATCATCATCACAAGGTATGCCTTAATTTACCTAAATAGCTACCATTGTTCTGAACGAATCTTAGATATTCCCAGATTATCTTACTCAAGCGAGCATTGATGTTTTCATTACAGTGATGATACTTCTTTTTTATTATCAAATCACTTTAGCATAACTCAAATTCATCTTGTTCCGTATTGCAAAGTTTCCAAATTATAGTGGTATTATTGCATATTCTGTATATCAGATATCACTATCTTTTTACTGCGCGGTTTCTTTCAACAAAATATTTAACTTTATGTGCATGCTGATTTTCTTTGTCAATCTTTTTCATGATCAAGTTCTGTGTGTTTTTTGACCTGTACCCATGGCTTGATTTGAAAGTCCCATTGCTAATTGATCTTACGCTTGAATATTTCTTGCAACCAGCTTCGGTGCCCCCTCAACATCAAAGTGTTCCACAGCAATGCATTGATCATGAGACAAGGTCTGCGGAGCAGAATCCGACCATAGTTGCATGTCACCCACAAGATCTAATGGACATGGATCCATGTATTACATCATCATCACAAGCTCCAAATAATGCTCCACCTCCTATTCCACCTTGTGGAACAGGCCTGATAATCCCATCGTTATTACCAGGTCTATGTTTATTTACAAACATTAATCCTTATGTATCACCATGTTACATTATTATGGGGCAGCAAAATGCTAAGATGAGACTTCTGACATATGATTTTTTAAATTGCAGAATTAGATATGAATGAGGGTGCGCCAATGACGAGTCATCAAAACACAGGCAACGACATTGAAGGGAATAGAGATTTAAAAAGAAAACTAGAATTATTATATAGCAAAGAAGCTAGCATAAGGGATGAGTTACTATTTGCTACATCTCTGTCCCTATGGAAGCTGAGTGTGGAAGTTGCAAATTGGTTGGCGGATGTGGAGAAGCTTAGAAATAATTTCTGTAGCATTGAAGCAGCAAGTGAGGATTGTTTGCCATCACATCAAGAGGTGGATAAATTGATTCGAGGAGTAGAAGACCTTATGAGACAAGGCAAAGGACTATTTGAGGCTAGAGAGACCAAAGTCGGTAAATTGTTAAAAGAAAAGATGGTGGGAGAGGCATTTCAGAGAAATACTACAGAGATTTTGGAGTTCCTAGTAGGGAATGAAATATCCCGACTAGGTATTTATGGAATGGGGGGTGTTGGTAAAATGACTATTATGGTGTATGTACATAATAGACTCCTTGAGGAAGCAAACCATGGCAATGTATTGTGGATCACTGTGTCACAAGATTTCAACACACGAAGGTTGCAGGATGACCTTTGGAAGGGGTTAGGTTTGGGCATTATACAAGAATGGGATTTGAGGAAACGAGCAGCAATATTGTCCGATTGTTTAACCAGAAGAGGGAAGTATACAATAATTCTTGATGACTTGTGGGAATGTGTTGATCTTGAAGAGGTGGGAATCCCTATTAAAGCAGATGGATTGAAGTTGGTCTTAAGCACTCGATCCCTCGATGTTTGCTCCCAGATGCATTGTGAAAAGAAAATAAAAATTGAACCTCTATCCCATAGTGAAGCCCATAGTTTATTTTTGAAGGAGCTTGGATTTGATCTTAATTTGGAAACTAAATGTGTTGTGGAATCCATTGTTAAAGAATGTGCAGGTTTGCCACTTGCAATCATAACAATGGCAAGAAGCATGCGAGGAGTGACCGATGTGTTTGAATGGAGGGATTGCTTGGAGAAATTGGAAGAATCAAGCATGTGGCAAACGGATATGGAGAAGAAGGTCTTAATGAATTTGAAATTCAGTTATGATCACCTTGGTAACCCCGAAGTCCAACAGTGTTTCTTATCTTGTGCACTTTATCCTGAAGATGAATTGATTGATAAGTTCGAGTTGATAGAATTCTTTATTGACCAAGGATTGATTGGCAGATTGAATATGAGGGGGAAACAATATGATAGAGGCCTTACCATTCTGAACAAACTGGAAAATGTTTGCCTATTGGAATATTATAGGGACAAGATCAAGATGCACAATATGATTAGACATATGGCATTGCATATCATGAGTGCGACTTCCATTGTAAGAGCAGGAAAGGGTCTTCGGATGATTCCGTCTGAGGAATATTGGACGGATGCTTTGGAGAAAGTTTCTCTTATGGAGAATGACATCAGAGATTTTCCATTGAGCATGTCACCATATTGTCCTAAGCTATCAACTTGTCTATTTAATAGAACCTTTTCAAAGGGTGTGTTCATCTCCGACTCTTTCTTCCAACAATTATGGGGGCTAAAGGTTCTAAACCTTAGTGGATGTGAACTAAGAGTACTTCCAAATTCCATCTCAAACTTGGTAAACTTGAGAGCACTATTACTAAGAGAGTGTGGGGAATTGTGCCAGATTCTTTGTTTAGGGAAGCTCCAATCTCTGAGAAAGTTGGACATTTATGGCTGTGTTTGTCTTCAAGCACTTGATGGTCTAGGAAAGTTGGCGAACTTGAGATACCTTGACCTTACTAAAACAAAAATAAAGAAATTAGCCAGAGGAAAGCTGGCGGGTTTGCTAAACTTGCAATATCTTAAAATGGAGGAAGCAAATGTAGAAGATATTACAAAATTGCGGGCATTGGAGGTCCTTGAATGCTACTTTGAAGATGTGTGTGGTTTCAACAAGTTTGTGAGCACTATTAACCAAATAAATCATCACTATTATGAGCTCAAAGTAGATCAAGGACGACCAATGTTTTCCGTGAAAGTAAGTGATGATGCTAGATTTGGGGATTATGAGAGGAGGGTCTTTATTCTGGACTGGACTGATGCTATTTTGAGCATGGGAGGGGAAAGCACTGGCTTTTGTATTTTGATTCCCCAAGATGTGCAGAAACTTATATGGGTTAACTGTGACAAGACAACAATTTTGCCCGCTGTTGGTCATCTTGAAAACCTTGAGTCACTAAACATAGAAAAATGGGAAAGCCTACGGGTGCTCTGTGGAAAAACCAACATCCATGACTCCCCTACCCCTCCCCTCTTCCAAAACCTTAGGGTTTTAGAAATTCTTCAATGTTCGAAACTGAAGTACCTCTTAGAGGATGGGACTAAATTCCTCTTTCCGCTTCTACGAGAGATTACATTATCTGACTGTAAGGAATTGGTGGGGATAATAGAATCAATTACATCACCACCAGCTCTGCCCCCAGTCTTCCCTAGTCTAGAAGAGATTTATGTTGTGCGGTGTGATAAAATGAAGAGATGGCCAGAATCTGAGTGGCCGCCTCACTTCCCAAAGTTGAAATCTATCCCACTACACCTTCATGCAAACATGGAGGAGATAAAATGGGGGGCACGGGCGGAGTCCCAATGTCTTCCATCAAATATGGATGTGTGTCCAAATGCCCAATACTGAAGTTCTCTTTTTGATTGCGATTACATGATATTGAGGACCTTCCTTTTATTAAGGTGGAAGATGAGGAAAAGTGGAAGACGCTGATATTTAAATCATCCCAATGCTCAGGATATTCTTCAGCCTTATCTCCATTTCCATCGCGGTACCTGTGTTCTACAATGCGGTAAGTCCCATTAATGTGAGTTATCGATATAATTTCCTTCACTTCTTAAAAGTCGTTACAAAGGTAGCATTCCTTTTTGTAGTCATGCAGCTCTAACGGTGGCTTTTGTAGAATTATCCGCCAAGGGAAAGGATTTCCTCCAATGCTGCTTTCGAAGAAGTCTGCTGAAAGGCCTTCAGCTGCTTATTTTAATTGCTCGAGCATGGTTGTTTCCTGCAAACTGAATTGGCCATAGGTATAACTTTTTTTGTGTGCGTTCCTTTGTTTGCAGAAGGGACGTTATATTGGATATTTTGAATGCTGTGGCATTTTTATCTTTTTTTTGTAATGTAAATGAGTTATCTTCAGTGACTCATTAAGGACTGTCGACTGAACCGAAGATGATGCTTTCTGCAACCCTTCTCATTTCATTTACCTTGTCAGATTAGATCCAGTTAGTCTGTCTTTGTTTTTGCATATTTAATGTGTGATTATGCTCGATTGGGTCAGGTACAAAATGCAAGTTAGAGGTATTATGCAAAAGAAAATCACAAAGCAGGTGGTGCACATCCGACTATTTAACCGAGAAGCATTTTGATTTTTTGATAAAATGTGTCCACATGTGAGCTGAAAAAGGGCATATGCCATGAGTTTCTTTAACAAAAGTGCATCTAGTGCACTGGAGACGCTTAAAAGAAAAATTAATGTCAAAGATTCAATTTCATTGATAAGTTGTGTTTATCCATAGATAATCTCCATTTTTCCTGGACTATAACTTTGGGCGGCCGGTAGGAGGTATAAAAATGAAAATGGTACTGTTATGTCATTGATATCACGAAGTCGAAGTTGTTTTTGGGTCCGTGTGAACGGTTCAGCAGCTAGATCGGGTACCAATCGGGAAAGGACGATGAGAAAAATAGAAAAGAAAGAGGGGAAAAAGAGATAATTTTTTTTTTAGTCGGACGAGAAAAATGAAAGAAAAGAACAAGGAGAAGAAGAGATAAAAATAAATAAATAAATAATACGTATTTTAGTCGGGAAAGAGAAATGACTAGGCTTTCCACGTCCTCGCTTTCTTCTAGTGCATCAGCAAAAATTAGGTGACACGGACCAGAATTGAGCTTTCCGAAAGGTTGAGGCATTTACAGTAAAAAGAGAAAAAAATCAATGTACTCATTGCATATTGGGCAGATACGCGAGAAAAATGTTCACTGGAGTGCGTTGAAACGCGCATAAACTAGCGTTCTATGTGCAGTATAAACCAAGGAAGCCAAGTTAAAGTGTTTTATAGAGGATGTAATTCTCCTAAGGAAAGGCTTCATTTCAGCCATGTCAACAGAGGTACCTGAAAAACGGAGGATGAAAATTTCAATCCAATTTCAGCCTTTTTCTTTTTTATTCTCCTCAATGGAACTTCCGTATCCATTACTAGGAGTTAAGTCAATAGGTATGAGACACTTATGGTGAGGCCCAGAGGGGTAGCAAGTGTTTGTTGCCTCTCCCACCCTTTTAAGTTCTAATCCATAAAAATGGAAATTCTGTGTTTTCATCTTAAAGTCTCAAACCACTCCAATGACACAAGATCTAGTGATTAGGGCCTACCGTCACTAGGTCACTTGACTATCAAATACGTATAGGGAAAATTGCAAGTCTCAGCAATGCGTTTGCTTTAGCGGGAATAAACATCAACCGATAATCATCACATAATCAAATATACTATACATTGAATAACATCAAAGGGGACACGCACACAGCAAACATCCGCGAGGCTGTCACTCTAAATGAGAACCTCAACTTATGACACTCCGGAGAACGTATTGTCCTGTAGTGGTGAGGAGGGTTGTACTCAAGCGACAAGATAAAAGGTGTTCACTAAAGTGTCAGAGAAATTGAGTGAACTCCACATATAAACTCGTAATAGTGATCCATATGCAACATAAATCAAGGACTCTACTATGGACAAGCATCTGGCCGTCTGGCACACCCCTAATTCCATGAGCACCAATGATGGAAACATTTTCGTGCATTAAATAGGAATAAATCTCATTCATCATTGACTGAGTTTCTCTGCCTAATTTGTTGGACGCAAATTAGGGCAACCCCAAGATTTCCATAACCAGAACAAGAACATGCATAATTGAGTAGAAAGATTAACGCACCTATTTTGGGATTCATCATACATAAAGCGGAAGTAGAAAAGGGATTTCCCACATATCAAGAGGATCAACGCATAAAGTCCTTCTTCTCTATTGCCCTCCGTATCACTGGCTCAATGAGACGGCCCCCTCACACTTTAGCGTTAGGTTAACGCCCCTTATGTGAGGATACGTGTGAATCAATTAGGGTTAGAGGAGAGACTTAGCGCTATTTATAGAGTTTCTAGCTAGGCTCCCTCATTACGGGCCAGCTCAACTCCAGCCCACACCCACAAAAGCCCATATTAGACTAATTAAGAAACTTTCTATCTCACCTTAGACCAATCCCCGTAAAACGGTAAACGTTAAACGGTAATTACAATATCAATTAATGTAGTCCACAATTAAGAAAACTCTTACATTCTCCCACTTGGACTATATTAATTGAAATCGTACTGTATGTGCGCACATTGGTCTAGAGATAATTCTTAATAGTCAATCCTATCCCATAAAGTCTCAAACACCGAATCATGGCGGTAACCGCATGTATACACACGAGCCTTCCATGGTCACGAATGTTCTCAACTCTATTGATATGGATCCAATATGGTAGTGTGTCAAATGGACAACATCTCTCATAGAGAGATCTCATTTGTCGATCACCATTCTCTTACCTTAAGCGTCACAAAAACTTGTGCCACTAGAGAATGTCCATTCTCTTACCTTAAGCGTCACAAAAAACTTGTGCCACTAGAGAATGCATTTATGGTTCCATGAACCCACATATGTCTTGTCCTTACGGTTAACCATTCTTTATATATAACAAGACATATGGACAAGGCTAATAACCGGATGCCCCTAGCCTTCACTCAAGGTTTATACAATACCTTGAGACTTTATCAATATGTATTCAACGTAATAACAACACATTCAAAAATACTTTATTGAATGCAAAAGTTGATACATATCAAACCGTTACAAAATGTAACGAACACAGATGAAACCTTTATCAGAGTAAAGCCAAAATAGCTCCCACTAAACAACAGCATCTCATGATGCTCCTAGGCCCATGCTAATGACATGTCGCTTAAGATACATATGGGCGTAGACCTTTAGTTAGTGGATCTGCAACCATATCATCTGTGGAAATATGTTATATTAAAACGTCACCTTTCTGTATCGTTTTCTTGTGGTCAAAAGATTTGACCACCATATATTTAGACCCCTTGAGACCTTTATAGTAATTAAATAATACTATAAATTTGTTATCTCAATACAACCGTATAGGTCTATCCATAAAATTAAAACGATTAACTCTTTCATGAGTTTCTGGAGCCTAATAGCCCAAGTAACAGCCTAAAAGAATGTTACTACACTGCTTTCATAATAAAAGATGACATAGAACTTTATTTACTGCACTTCCTGCTAACATAAATATGTATTTCGTTATTGATATTATATCATCTTAATAGCCAACAAAGTTTACATCTAAACATCTTACTAACTGTAAGAATTGAACGTATCCACATATTAACATATAATCTCTTGTCCTCTTTAAGTACCTTAAAATCTTCTTGGCAGCAACGCAATGATCGCGTCCTGAATTTGATTGATGTCTGCCTAGAAGTCCCGTCATAAAGACGATATTTAGTCTAGTGCAAATTCGAGCATACATTATACTATTAAGTGCACTGACACAAGGTACACCTTTTAATTAGATTTTCTCAATATCTAAATAAGGACAATGTGATAGATTCAGTCCATCACCCTTAACAACAGGAGCAATTCCTAGCTTGCAATAATGTATATTGAATATTTCCAATATACAATCAACAAATGTCCTCCGAGAAAATCTAATATAATATGGCAAAAAACAATCCTTACAGACCTTAGTACAAAGGATAAAAGATGCCTCAAGGTCATTACTTGTAAATAAAATATCATGTACAAAATGTATGAGAAAAATAAATTTCCTCCCACTGACCTTGCAATATATTGAATTACTTTGTTCTTAATTGAACAAAATAACAACACTATGAAACTTTAATAATATTGTCTGGAAACTTGCTTAAGACCATGAATTAAGACTTTTCAGTACTTATATAGATTTTGTATCTCTTTTACGTAACTCCATATAAAAAATAAATTATCAATGCCACGTTCACTCTGAAAGAATCTATAAAGAAATAATTATTTCTTCACTAACTATCCACCCCTCTTTCAGAGTAAAAATATTATTATCATTTTTTATGGCATCTAATCACATACTTAATTAAGAACAAGAAACGGCATTTATATAAGTTGTTAAAACAACCATGTAATGGATATTGTAATCATGCTCTCACAAATAGACTATATAGTCTGATGGTATAACTAATTATCTTTCCCTAACAAATCTCCTTAATAAAGCTGCAACCACTTCATTCTGCACTTGAGAAGTTTAAGAAATTTCATTATAAACTATATCAAGAATAATATCTCAAACCTCAACAAGTTTAGTCTATGGTACAGGAGATTCTATAATTATCTGTATAGGTAAAGACAAAAACACAGTAACCCCCATCATACTATTATCTTTAATAGTCTGAGAGCAACTATCCTATACAATTACGTCGATCTTAAAAAACTTTAGAGTATGTGATTCCATAATTCTTGTACCTTCTTTAGGGTCATAAAATTGATACCCCTTTTAACAATCTGGATGAGATACAAAATAATATCGAGTGGATCTAAATTCCAACGTACTTAATATTGAATTAGATAACCTCACTCCTACATGACACCTCTAAATTTAATATGATTCAATCAATTTACGTCCAGTCCATAACTCAAAAGAAGTTTATGAAACAACTTTGATAAGAAAACACGTTTTGTATGTGAAAAAATTGCTTTCAAAATATCAACCCACAGTAGACCGATAAATTAGTCTTACTCATTACCATGTTAATTATGGTGCAATTATGCCTTTTGGCAAATCTTTTTGTCAGGAATTTCAGGCATAGTAATTAAATTACCACCCCATAATATACCAAGTATTTGACAAATGACCCTTTAAGCAATTCAGTATTGTCATACTTGCCAAAATACTTATCACTACAATTAGGCTTGACAACCTTCAAGACTAATTTTAACTAGTTTATTCTTTATCTCGGTCATTTTCCTTAAATAAAAAAACTTTTGGAAACAACCTTTTAACCATATACGAGATGTATATGTCATTAGGACTTAAACATAATCTTTGCAGATATGTCCTAATTTCAATATCAAACAAGACATAATTTCAAGCAACTAAGGCTTCCATCATCTTATAGTAGTGCAGTCATCTTTTCTAGTGTTCCAGAATGGAACGTTTCATGGACAGTAAGCAAATTCAATTGCTCTTTTCTCAAGCAACAAATCTTATGTCCCAACTTAAAAATTTGAAGCAGTAAAAACTCAATAATAGTAGAGCTATTAATTACAGAAAAAGTGACTAAAATACCAAGCAATGTATATAATTAGCATCATGTGAGCACTATGTAACTTGACGTACAAGTACACATCTAGAGAGTTACATGCAAAATCATATAATCACCTTTGGGCAGAATACATGACATACAATTGTATACTCCCCACATGATAGCGGTTATGAGAATTTATTCCAATCTTCGTGAATTCATCACCTTTGGGCATATGAACCACTAGAATCAATCACTCCTCCACCATACCATCATGTATCCCTCTAAGAACTAATACACAATCACCTCCTTTGGGAGTATGACTACACATTAGACCATGAGACATCCCAATCAATATACGAGACCGAAATTTCTCAAACCCAATCAAGCGTGCCACTTTTGCGGTCACTACTCAATTAAATCATTGAAACTCTCTCATACCAGGGATATAAACTTTACTCCTCACATACACCATTGTTGACACCTAATTTAGGATCAAATTTTTTTATTTTAGGAAATAAAATAGAAGGTAATAAATAAAATAAAGCATTTGGGTTTGTGGAGGGAGATTTCGAAAAAAACAAATTTTGAATGATGAAGCATTTTTATTGTTGAACACATATCTTCATTTCAAAATTTTTTTTTTAAAAAAAAAAAAAGGAAAAAAAAGCGAAATCAATGAGAGGAATTAATGGGATTTGACTAGCAATATGGTAGGAATGGACACTCTTTCGAAGATTGGGTGTGAATCTGGACATGTTGCGGCAATATAAATGAATTGCGAAAGGAAGTAAAGGATTTACGGCAATAAATCGGGCCAAGATTTCGGCAATCCCCACAATCAAAGGAGCACGGGTTCTAACTTTCCAAAGTTAAGAGGAAGTCTGGTACTATAAAAGGGACACGTCGAGTCATTAAAAAGGGGGGAGGCGAATTCGAAAAAATTCAGAAAGGAAATTGTGTCATTTGTGGGGGCTTCTCTTCGTGCGAATTCGAAGAAATCAAAAAAAAATTCAGAAGTGTTCGTACACTTTGGTCAAAAGAGGGAACCATTTCCCCTTTCTTTCGCTGACAAGAAAAGAGAAAAGGAAGAAAAGTGAAAGAGAGAAGCCATCCGTGCGTGGAGAAGAAGAAAGCAAAGAGAAGAAAAGTCAGAACAAAAAGGTGCGTAGAAGGCAAAAAAAAGCAAAAAGCAAAAGTGAAAAGTAGGGGTTGATTTGACCCCTACTGTTCATCTTCTCCAAAGAGAAGGTTTTTTTTTTGCTGTAACTTTGGCTCCACCGGGCACATCTCCGCCCATCGCCGCCGCACCAGCACGTCCTCCGGCCACCCCAGCCCGAGCCGCGCCGACCATCTCGTCGCATCACCGTCTCGGGCACCGCCGCGTCTCCGCCTCCTCCTCCGCGCGCCATTCGCCCAAGCCGGTCAAGCCATCGACTCCACACCACCGAAGACCCAAGCCGCCGTGACCGCCGTGCCGATTGCCCCGATCCGCCCCCGACGTGCGGCTCGCACCACCGGCCCCACCTCGCCGCGCTCGTCACCGCTCGCCACCATCCGTGACGCCACCCATCCGGAGCCCTCAACCCACGACGCCCGCAGTGCACCTCGCCGCTCGCGCACGGGTCCGGTTCTCCCGAGCCCGAGCGACTTGCACTCGCTGCACCTTCATTCTCGCCCGAGATCCTTCTGGTTTGTTGCGGGTCTATCTCGCCGGAGATCCGACGCGGGCTGCCACCCTCTCTCGGGTTACCTTGTCCACATTGTTGTTCACGTCCCTTAGGTAGTTTCTTTTTACTTTTACTTTTATTTATTTGGTAGTTTAGGTTATTTCTTTTTCTTTTATGTTATTTTTTCTGTTTATTTGATAGCATATTTAGTTTAGTTATTTAAATATTGGGGGTTAATATTTGTAATTTCTATATTCATTATCCATAGATTTTAGCTCAAATTACTATAGTTATTAATTTGATCCGAGAGACATCGGGTCATTTTTTTAATTATACTAATTTTGGTTTTCGTGGTAGAATTTCAATCGTTAAATCACAATAATTATTTAATTTGGTCCGTAAGACTGGACCAAATTTGTAATTATTTTGATTTCCTTGTTGTGATTAGAGAGTTAAAATAATTGTTAATTTAATCCGTGAGACAACGGATTGTCTTTTTTCGGTTATTTTAATTCTTCTCTTAGTTTTTATAATTACTTGTTTGAGAAAAATGAAAATTATAAAAAGAGAATAATGAAAAATTAAAAATTTGCATGAGCATGTAGGTCACGTAGGTTTAAATTAACCTTTAGGTTTTTTTTTAGAATTTCACCCTTTGATAGTTGTTTTTTAGTCAGGATTAGATTTAAACATTTTTTTTATTATTTAGGAAAAGTTCGCATGATATATAAAAAAATAAAAAAAAAAAATAATAGGTGCATATTAACTAGTTTGTATAATAGGCATATTTAATTAGAGTTTGCATATTAATAAATTAGGATTGCATCATATTATCATGTTTTTAGTAATCCCATCGTGTAATTTTTAATTGCATATAATTAACATTTTTTTAAAAGAAAAACACAAAAATCATTTACTTGGTTAACTAATAGGTTAGTTCATAATTCATGCATCCCATGTCATATAGTATATGCACGTTTAGGATTTTAATTGCATACATATAGTTCAAATTAGGCCATATAAATTGCATTTCACATATCATTAAAGTAAAATTCATGCATATTAATTTTAGATTAAGATTGCATAATAATAAAAATCACATTTAAAATCACATATCATGCTAATTACATTGCATTTGTTCATTAATAAAAAATAAAATTTATTGTAAATTATTGATGAATAACACTCATAAAATTCATGTTATAACATACCCGCGCCAAGTCTTCGGACTTAAGTAATCCATTAACCTAGTTTTAGGTGATTCACCCATCGAAAAAATCAGGTCGCGACAACCATATACATGTGATTTTAACTTTAGTGACAGGAGCAATAAATTAAAATCACGAAAATCACAGAAAATACATAAAAAGTTATAACAAAATACGCAAAAATACACTAAAAATACGCGTATTTAGGGCTTTGTGTGTATTTTAACATCCATAAAATCATCAAAAAATTAAAATAAATACACCACGACGTAGGAAATCACCATACGAGTTCATCGCCGCCAGCCACGCGCGGATCGGAGTCCCCACGCACCCACACGTGCCGCCTGAGTGCGCAGCGCGTGGGCTCCACGCGCGGGCGTCAAAGGGCCGGTCAAACTGGTCCGACCGGTGGCAGTCCGACTGGTTCCCGGTCCGACCTTCCGGTCCAGCCGCCCGGTCCGACCGGTTGACCGGGTCGGGTCGAGTCAACGGGTCGATCGGGTCCCGGGTCGGGTCGGTCGCCATCCGGGTCGGGTCGGGTCCCCTTGCTGACGTCAGCGGGTCGGATTGAATCCGGGTCGCTGACGTTAGCGTCCGCGTGCGCCGCACGCGCGAGCAGCGCCCCGCGCGTGGGAGCGCGTGAGGGCGCGTGAACGCGCGTGGGCGCGCATCTTCGACGCCCGGCGGCGCATGGCCGCGCGTGGGGGTGCGTGGGGCCTCCCCCGGCGACGCGCCGCCCACGGTCTCGCTCGTCTCGTCGAGCCCAATCCGAATTTGTGATTTAATTTTATTTTTATTGAATAAAAAATCTCGAAAATCACAAATTAGGGCAAAAAAACTTATGCGTTCGAGTTCTAGGGTTATGGAGGCTCTGATACCACATGTTGGACACAAATTAGGGCAACCACAAGATCTCCATAACCAGAACAAGAACATGCATAATTGAGTAGAAAGATTAACGCACCTATTTTGGAATTCATCATACATAAAGCGGAAGCAGAAAAGGGATTTTCCACATATCAAGGGGATCCACGCATAAAGTCCTTCTCCTCTATTGCCCTCCATATCACTGGCTCAATGAGACGGCCCCCTCACACTTTAGCGTTAGGTTAACGCCCCTTATGTGAGGATACATGTGAATCAATTAGGGTTAGAGGAGAGACTTAGCACTATTTATAGAGTTTCCAGCTAGGCCCCCTCATTACGGGCCAGACTCAACTCGGCCCACACTAGCTAGCCCATATTAGACTAATTAAGAAACCTTCTATCTCACCTTAGACCAATCCTCGTAAAACGGTAAACGTTAAACGGTAATTACAATATCAATTAATGTAGTCCACAATTAAGAAAACTCTTACATAATTATGTTGTCACCAAGGAAGATCTTTGGCTGTGGCCCCTCGACTATTTCTGAAACAATCCTTGAACAAAAAGAATATCTCTAACTTCCGTCGTCAACTCTTCCACCTCTGCCACTTTCTCTGGTAGGACATATATTTCTTTATCTGCCTGTGCTAGTGTTTTCAGTCTCTTCCACTTCGACTTTATCTCTTTCATGTCTGGTCTACAACTGGAGATTACATCAATCACTAGTAACAGAATGCATTGCTAGTAACCTTTAATTTACTCTTTAAAATAGTTCATTCACTTTGCAACATGGGGTAATAAATATGCACAGTAAAATATCATCGGTATTTCCTACATCTGGATTGAAGTAAATCATCTAATCAGAACATGTTTAAACATATCAAGCAGGAAAATGGTAGTAATTGAGATTGAAAAGCTTAGTGACTAATTTCAAGGTTCAAGACACATACTTGAGAGCACGACAGACTCCTGCTTGGCCACACTAGCACCACACACACTGTTCTGCAAACTAAAACGCAGAGCTTGGTTTTCAGCCATAACGCACTGAAGTTGTGACATCCCGAATTTTTAGTCATGTTTTCTACTAAATAAATTGGGCATTTCATTGATGCGCCTATAGAGCTGTTCTCAGAGTTGATCACTCTCGAGATAACTAGACTATCTAGGGAAGCCATTAAGGATTTTGAGGCAAATAGACTTGAGAATTCAACCAGGAATCGGCTTCTTGACCGTGCTCATCTTTAGAGGCTATTACGGCACAGTATAAAATCAATTTGAAATCAGAAATAGGTTGGTTCAACTGAAGTATGTGGCTAATCATGAATAACACCACTAAATTGGAAAATTCTCAACGGCCGACACTAGACTGATTTTCTTATTGTTTTGATACCTTGTGTCCGTATTTGAATCCTCGAGATTTTCACAATAACCGAGAGTCGCCAATGTGTCAAGTGAGTTCATTGTGGCTCGAAGAAAATCAACCACGGGTCATTTGCATTAAAAATTTCTGAAAGTTACCCGGTAGCTTAAGTCACACTAAAAACGCGTCAAATGGAAATTAACTGTGAATTCGAGTCCGATTTCAAAAATTGAAAGTTCTACCGTGTCATGGTCTATTTTAGGAACGTCGACTTACCCTCCGAAGATTTTTCAGAGATTCCAAGATTTTTATGGAAAATCGGTTCGGACGTCGCGGAAAATTAGCGAAATTCGGAATTAGAAAAGGGCTGCATTTTTGGGCATCAAAAGGGATAATTTGGTGGATATTACAAGCTAGAAAGTATTACGAGACATTAAGATATGTTTGAGGGCTTTAAGGGGGACATTGCATTCAATGGGGTGGATAGAGATGTTGGACTTTAAGCTCCCAATCTTGCCTAACACGCCATCGGTTGCTCATCCCATCACACACTCCAACTCTTCTTCATCATCACCGATTCTTGCCTCTGCTTTCATTTTCGATTTTCATTCCTTTCCAATTTCGCATCTCTCTGTCCATGCCTAAGCCTTCCACCGATTTGAAGCCACACGCTGCAGCTGCCACGCCAACGATTTTGCTCCACCAAAGCCACGAAGCAGCTCCATCTCGCCGACTGAAGCTGCCACCGTTCGTGACAACCTCTAACCATGAAAGAAAACCCCCACCAAAACTCACCCACGCGTCCGCTTCTTCCAATCACTGGGTCAACCGAGCAAATACCCTACAGCTCATGCATGTTTTTGCTTCACCACTGATTTCATTGAGCCCCCACTGCTGACTCGTCCACGTCACCCGCCATTTCTCCTCCGTGTAGCTCAACCGCCGAAGCAGTTGGCTGGCAGAAGTCACAGCATCCTCCAGCAAAGTCCAATCTTCCCTAGCTCCTGCTAGCAGCCACGTCTTCGGTCCATTTGCACTACAACAGCCCACGAGTAGCACGCCCATTCAAAGCCCTCAGTTTGGCCCAATTTCAATCAGGCTAGCCTTGGGCTTCAGCTTCAGTAGCCCATCTGCAGTCCAGCCCAGTCCAACGAAGCCCAACAAAATCATAAGCATGCGAATTCAGCCCATTTAGTTTTCTTTTCCAACTCGTGGATTGAAGTTTCGGCCTAGCATCCCATTTTCAGTCCAGTTCAGTCACAACAAGCCCAGTCCGTGAGCAAGCAGCCCACTCGAAGCAAACTTCAGCCCGGCCCAGAATTGAAGTCAGCCCAAGCTTAGGCCCAAGCTCAGCCCAAGCCCAACAATTTGCTGTGGGCTTGCGAGACTTTTGGGCCCGGCCTAAGTGTCTGCCGACACTACCGAAATTTGGATTTCAGCCGCCATCACGTCGTTGTCGCGGTGTTCCGGTCTTCGCTTTGCTCAAGTGAGTTTTGCTCACTAATGCTTTTTTAGTTTGCTAATTATGCTTAAGGGTTGATTAGTGTTAATTAAGTAGGATTAGGTGGTTATATTAGAATATATTAGTGATTATTAATTAATTGTGATGCATATTAGGAATTTGGTATGCATTTAGCTAGAGGATAGTCTATATTATTTATTGAATGCATCTCGGGATTTTTCCCGACCCGTCTCGGGCTCCAATTAGGCATTACGGGCCTACATTGGATTTTTAGTATTTATTTATTAATTTTCGAAATTATTTAATTATTTATTTTTTCGAAAATTAGACTGGGATGGTCGACGATCGGAATTTCATGCTGATGATCGTGGTGCATTCTATTTATTTAATTGAGCTTTATTTTGTACTAAATTGATTTTTGAGTGATTATTGGATTACTTTCCTAAATTAATTAATTTTGAATAATTAACTGGAAAATAACCGGGTGTTGGTTGACAGCACCAAAAATGTTTTGGTGGACTATAGATAAGGGTAGGATTTGTGGAAATGAAATTATAATATTTTGGCTAAGGCCGACCGTGTGTCCATGCACGTGTACTTTTGTCAGAAATGAATAAAATGACAAATTGATTGTACGTTCAAAGTATCATATACAATACCAACTTGGTGACCCTATAGGTCATTTTGTAGAATAGACGGTATGCAATATCGGCTCGATGACTCTATATGTCATTTTGTAGAATGGACGGTATTTAATGTCGGTTCGGTGTCATTTTGTAGAATGAACGACATACCATAACGGCTCGGTGACTCAATAAGTCATTTTGTAGAATGGACGTTATGATGAATATACTTGGTATACCATGTCGGCTCGGTGACTATATGTCATTTTGTAGAATGGACGACATGCCATAATGGCTCGATGACTCAACAAGTCATTTTGTAGAATGGACGCTATGATGATTATACTTGGCAACTTATAACGTCATTTCAGAGATTGAATTGTTTAAAATACTGGCTTGGTAACCTGATGGGTTATTTTAGAGAATGGACAGTATTAATTGAAATGACCAAGAATGGTCCGTTTGACATGTAATCGACTAAATCGATTGATCGATGTTTCGATATGATTGATGTGATGTGATGTGATCGTGTATATTTGATATATATACTGACTTGCAGATGGAATCTGAGGCCAAGGTAAGTCCTCTGACTCGTGTTGTGCATAGGCAGCCTTAAAGTGTATTGGTTTACTAAATGGGTCTTAGAGGGTAGAACTTACTGAGACGTTGTCTCACTGGTTATTGAATAACCATTTTCAGGTCCTTAGATGGCTGTGGTGAAGGGCCGGAGGCCCGAATTGTAGAAGGTGAAGCCTAAAGAATTGATGATCCTATTGAACTAGTTAGTCATAGGACAATTCTCTTTTAATGGAAGTTGATTCCTTCCTGCAGACGTTGTTTTATGAAATGATGGTTTAAAACCAAATTTAACAATTCGCCTTGTACATATTTGCATTATGATTTGCAATGTGTATAAGTGTGGTTGCTTTTAAAGTGTGGAAATTTGGAGTCCTACTTTCCTATTCCATTGTTTTATTGTTTGGGGATTTTATATCAGCTTCCGCATGCGTATTATAAAAAGAAAGGGTCGGCGATGCGTCCTGGGACGTCACTATTAATTGACCAGGTAAGGGATGGGTGCGTGCCCGAGAATTGGGGCGTGACAGAAGTAACGTCCCAAGTCTCCTACATCCCCCTTAAAGGTATTTGCTCTTCACCTCCAGTTCTTTGACATACGCTTTCTTCCTCTCTCTCGACCTAACAGTAGCATCCCTATTCCTCAGCTACCTAAAATATTCGATAATATCATACATGATGACTAATCAACAAATTAGCAATTTTTATCCCTACATAATTATCCCTTACAAAAATTCTTGAACGGTCCTATTCACAATTCGGAAATCATATGGAAGCGTTTTAAGCAATATATCGACAATCACTCCATTGTACAGGAGGCGACCATACACCTAAATTGAGTGAAAGAAATTACGAAACACTCCACCTTGGCAAGGCCTCAATGCCACAATTCTGTGAGCAAACATCCCTGTTTAGATTCAATACCACTAACATAAAATACAATATTTCACGAAATTCTAGAATGTTGACTTCAATGGAAAAACTCCCTCACAACTAATTCCATGTGCAAAAAGCACACCCATAAATCCTTAAATTCAACCGGCTTCTTCTCCAGAAAGACTTATTAACAAAGATCCCGCAGAATTCAACACAAAGCTACCAATTGAATAATTTAGTAGCACCGATCAATCAATGTACCTCCTGAGCTTCTTAGAAGCAGGATCATAGGCTTCACTGCCACCGTTAGCCCCATCAACCTTTGCAGCCTCAACCCCGCCGTCATCCGACTATCCACGCTCCTCCTTGTCGCCAGACCCGTCAGCTATCTCCGCGAACCCATCTCCGGGGGAGTCAACAAGCACGTCAACGAGGAACCTATCACAAAACTCCTTGCTCGAATCAGCCCTAATCCCGCAATCGAAAACTCCACCGTCCTTGTCGTCCTTCATCACAGAGAGACAGGGAGGTTGTGTCCTATTCGTTGGAGAGAGAGAGAGAGAGAGAGAGAGAGAGAGAGAGGTGCGAAGAAGGAGACTCACAAAAGAAGAAATCTCGGTCAGTCCGAAATTTTTTCAAAATGACGCCTGATTTTCTCCTCAGTCTGTCCAAAATGTGGGTCCCACGAGAGGACACATGTCGCCTTCCTACCACCTTCTTATTTGCCACGTTGGAGCACAAGGAGCACCCACTATTTTCTTGAAAAACAAA
The DNA here is from genome assembly GCA_014182565.1 of Eucalyptus marginata. NCBI lineage: Eukaryota > Viridiplantae > Streptophyta > Magnoliopsida > Myrtales > Myrtaceae > Eucalyptus > Eucalyptus marginata. The sequence continues at coordinate 9,515,516 of CM024590.1, read as the reverse complement.
GTCAATGGCAGTTAGGAGAGGACTTTTCAGATTATAGGACTGGACCAACATCTAGGGAACTAGCCACCAGGTCCAACCTCCATGGAAAGATGACACGTGGTGAGTGGCACCGGAAACCATAAAAAAGAAAATAAGAACCAATCCCGTAAATGCAAATCTTATATTGAGATACGGTCTTACTTTATCATTTTTGTGCTATGAAATCCTCCAACTCGCAATTAATTCCATTAGCTCTTTTTTTCAGATTAGTATATGAAGCCTAGAGAAAGAACAACAGAAAAAACTTAGGCTTAATAAACAATCCAAAATATCATACATAGAACTTTCTCTACATCATTCGAAAGACTCTTTGTTTCCTGCAACGACTTGATGCGGAGTCTCACACCAAAGACCGCCATTTTAACAACTCCAGCAGACGGACGAGCAGCATGATTGTGAAAAACTCCATTCCTATCCCCAAAATAGAGTAGATGGCACCATTCCAAATGAGTTTCACTACAATTTTAATCAAAGACCTCCCTCTACAAGCTCCAAAGAACCCATTCTATCCCAATTATTAACATTCCAACAAACTTTAACCAGCCCCATTAGAGATCTCCATCCTTTGAGAAGGCACCCTAAAAAAAAAGGTTTCCTAGACTCGGGAAGAAGAGCATAAGACACATTTGTCATCAATGGAGGACCCCCTTGTTATGTTGTCCACCTGTTCAAGATAGCAAGCCAAGCTACAAATCTGAATTCATGCAAACTTGGATTAGATCTTCTACATTTTATCCCTTACCCACTTCCAAGCATCAGCCTAAGTGAAGCATCCAGAGGAATTTCCTTTGAAAATTGCTCTACCCTCAAAAGCAGAGTAGGGGAAAGATCGTTCCACATATGGCTATTTGAATATGCACAAACAATTCCGATCCTGCTGGAGGACAAACCCACTCATCTCCATAAATGACACTAGCAACTAGAGAGTTCAGGCCCATTGCAGCATTATAAATTAGTTTTTTAGGATAAACATCCAAACAACACCCCATGAGGATGCCAAGGATCATTCCATAAGAAACTATGATGCTTATTACCATTTACCAATAATATATCTAACAAGTGGCTTAAGGACGGACCGTGCCTCGAGGAGCTTCCTCCGAATACATGTGCTGTCATTCTTGGGGGAAAAAAGGAAATATGTCCTTCAGCTTTTCTCTGTTAATGAAGTCAAGTTCCTCCATAATTCATGGCTAGTGACATTATCAACTTCCTGATGTGGCATGAACCGGACACAAGACCAGCCCCTTCTCTCTCTATCTTCAACGTTTCTTTCATTTCTTTTAATATGGGCACCTAAGTTATAGAACTTATGATAAAAGTAATATCAAGTTATAAACTAATTTAATTAAAGCAATCAAGTTATTAGATGTGTTCAATTTAAGTGATGGAAATTGGAGATATGATATTTCTAAAAATTTTGAGAACGCATGACACTGATGTGACATATCAAAGAAAAGACAAAAATAATTTTAAAAAAATAAAAGGCAAAGACCACAGAAAAAAAAAAAAAACAAAAAACAAAATAATAGGAAAATGGAAATGAAGAGAAGGAGGTGTGTTTCCTCTCTCTTCAAAGAAGTGTTGAAGTGGTTGCTCAAGGGTACTCGGTGCTCATCAAGACCTCAACATTGGCCCTGTGTGTGTGTGTGTTAAAATAATAATTGAAGAAAAGGAGTATAAGGTAATCGGGGCACTGAGCTAACAAGTCGGTTACAGGACGTTGTGCAAAGCACAAGCCAACTTAGGACGAACCCTTGCGAGTTTCACCGTCTTACCCCAAGTATGAGAAGCTACTATATTTGTCAAAACAGAGGTGATAGCTATGCAATTCTTTCTTTTTCTTTTGACAACAAAGGGCAAAAAGAAAACTTGCCGGCCTATGTTTCCAAATATGATAAAATCACTAAGCATATATAATATTCTAAATAGTTTAATGTTGAAACAGTTCAATCCAGGTCAAGTTGGTCTGATCCAAAAGAGCGAGCAACAACGTGTGTAGCACAACATATTCAATCGACAAGTTTATGCAATATCATGTTTGAAATCATTTCTAAACACAAACAAATTAAAGGCGGTATTGCCCAAAATTCTCTCTTTTCTTTCGGAGGCAACATTTTGGAAAGATCAATCATAATAAATTTTATAAATTTTCCTTTCAGTTCTAAGCTGGACAGGAAGTAGACTCTGCTAGTCCCCTGGTTTCTTAGATATTCATATCCATCATCCTTTGGCTAACTCGAAACATCGACCAAATGGGCCAAAAAGTTCCTCACTAGGTTGAAATTGGACAATACTCATGCAAATTCCAAGAAGGCGATTTCATGTGAAGTTCCGCAGCATCATTAGCGGCTGATATGAAGCTTAGGACATCTAAGTGATACATACTCATAAGACTTTGAAAGGAGGAACCCCGAGGCTGCTATTACAATCTGAAGCGCAAACCGCAACCGCAATCCGAGGATTTGAAGAGCAGATCAACTTCCTCTGCTAAAATCTTCAAGGGCCTCAATTGTTAACTTGTTGACCATTTGATCTAAGTGGATACTTACTGTGGTCTAGATGCATGATTTCGGTTATTCGTCATCATGATTTTGACCATTGCCACGGTGCTTGCTGTCTCATGGCATGATAAACCCACGAGAATAATCTCCACCACTTGGTCGCTGCCATGATATCCAGCCTCGCCTGACAGTCATCGATTGGCCTATGCACACTAATTTTCGGATTTGAATCACAGAGGCCGCCGCTGGCACGCTCTTTCGTAAATTCAAAACCATTTGCTCGACCGTTTTGGCCAAACAGCGCCCCCGCGGGCTCCGTCCCCTACCGTTTCTTTCAGATTCCCAAAAATCATCTCCCAATTTCTGGGGAAATGCGGGTCCTTTTCGCGACCCGAATCCGAGCCCATTTCGATACGCGTCCCCGGCCACCCTCCTCCTCCTCAAGCTCGCTACTTTCCCCAGCCGGATCGCCGCCACCGCCCGTCGCGGCTCCGCGAAAATGGCGGAAACGGCCCGTCTGCCCGTCCTGCTCCAAGCCGGCGCTCACTTGCCTCTGCACCCGGATCCGCCCTACGCCTCTGCACGTGCCCTACCCGTTTCCGACGTCAACTTCGGCGCCGAGTTCTCGATCTCGCCGCTCGAGCCGCACGCCGAAATCGGCGCCCACGGATTGGTCGGCGCGGATTTGGGTGTCCAAAATGGGGAGCAATCTGGAGTGGAGGTGGGACACCCTAATTCGGTCGTCGAATCGAATGGAGCTCATTGTCCTGGGGATGATAGGAACTGCGGTTCGATTGCCTCGAACGGTGTGGAAGTTTCGGCGGATTCCCAGGCGCTGCAGAACTCGCGCGCTTGTGGAGTCGTGTCTAGAGGTACTAGCAAACCTGTTATCAGTTTTCGAATGGGCAAGAAGGGGATTATCGAATCGACAGACCATGTTTGGATGTCTAGAATCGGTCACCAAGGAGCTGATTTCGATGCCATATTAGATTGCCAGTCAGCTCGTGATGTTCTGTCGAATGGATTTGTGGTTAGGAAATCGCAAAACCTTGTATCAAATCTGAGCTTGGAGCCTGAAGAATATGAGGAATTTGTGCTCGAGGTGCCGCGAGGGTCAGTGCTTCTGTTCCCGACCAAGAATGCACTCAGCATTGACGAACTCAAGGCAGCTGAATTTGAAGTCAGGAACTTGATTGTGCTGGATGGCACGTGGATGAAGGCAAAGAGAATGTATAGCGAGAATCCTTGGTTGAAGTTGTTGCCTCATCTGAAGTTGGATTTGGAGGTGATGAGTTTGTACGGAGAAGTTAGAAGTCAGCCTAAGGCTGGATGTTTGTCCACTCTTGAGAGTGTCATTCACACGATGAAGGCAGTTGGGGGCAGTCTGGAGGGGCTGGATCAACTGTTAGATGTTTTCGAGTCAATGGTCAATGATCAGAGACGATGTAAAGATGAAAGATTGGGTAAATCCACTTCAGGGTAAGCCTCTTCCTGCTTATCCAGCCATAATGAGCTCTTGGGCAATTTTCTGTTCCGGTTCATATTGCATAATTGGATTGATTATTTGTGCCTGTTGAATTTGCATTCACTGAAGTCTCTGCTGTCCCATCTTTTGCACTTCTCAAGGTTTTCCAGAATATCATGCATTGTAATCGCCTGCATTAGTTTTTTCAAACTAGGTCCTTTCCCTCTTAAACATGTCTCTAAGTTGAATTTGCTAAAGATGCACTGATTTTCTGCCCTGTGATTCTCTTATCTCTTTATGAATATTGACTACCAGCAGGCACGTTGGGTCGAGTATCAAAGTATCTGCTTAAGCTTTTTATGCTGTAATTCAATCTAATACATGTAACTGCGTTGACATGTCAGAATCTAGATAGAAATTGCCCTTTCTCAAAATACTCTATTATTTAGCTTAGTTATTTCCTTTCTACATGTTAGATTTCAAATAAAAGAGTAAAACGATTTAAACTTAACAGAGAGAAATTATGAAATTATTTCGCTATCACTTCATGTCAAGAATGATCACCTTTTCGCTAGCCCGATGGTGATGATTAGGAGTGTTTTGAATTCTAACACAGGAAAGAGGCACTCGAGATAATTAGGGTTTCAGAAATTCTAGCCTAGCTACTGATCTAACCCAATAATAAAATTAACTACATGTAGAGAATCATCAATTGTCCACCTTAATCGATTGTTACATTGAGAGATAACATAGTTTATTTCATTATAATTTATCAATCGATAAGGCAAATGATTACTTAGCATCTTTTTTCCTTATATTTATGTCTTGAGAATATTATATACTGCCCTCTAGAATATCTACTCGATTAAGTTACAGAACAAATCAGTTCTCTTGTTTATTACCCGATCATGTGGAAATTCCTGTAGTACTTTTATTGCTGTCTTTATCTATTTTATAGGATAAAAGAGAAATCACATATTCTGAAAAAGATATAAATCATTTCAACAAATATAAATAATTTTAACTTCACTATTACACGATTCAATCCATAAAAATGAATCTCCTTTTCATTATTTGATGCTCTGTCATCATTTTTTGTTGAAATATTATGGTTTGTTAGGTAAAAAGCAAGAAAGAAGGGGAAAAGAAAGAAAAATTGAATCAGATTCAAACCAAGCCAAAGAAATTGGAAGAGCAAAAGAAAAATTTAGGCCTTTTCCTTTTTAAACGGCATTTGGTTTTATCAATATAAAAAGTGTTGATAGTTTATGGAGGGGCTGAGATGAGGAAGATTGCATGGATACTGAGCAGTTGAGCTAAATGTTAAATTCGTAATGATGACATGAATATAGTTTCATACAAAATGAAAGCATACACCATTGGCAGAATGCGCTTGGTTATGTTGTCCAGAAGAATTTCTCAAAGCTTTGGCTTCTTTCTTGGGTAAATGGTGTTTCAACTTTTTATCCACCAATTGGGATGTTTGATGTAGCTAAGTCCTGAAAAGATAGCATGGTGGAAGTCCTGGATAGTCAAGGAAAGAATCGTACTTCATTTCTGTTTCTTTGGCACAATTCGAAGTAGTAGTCCTTGAGTAGGTACTGGCATGGGGTCCCTAATGTAATGATCATCTGAACATAACTCCCAAGAATACTGAGTGACCGGATGATGGATTGCAACAAGGGTTTCGATCCTGGCAAATTCGTTTCCTGGACATATGCGAGGCCCTCTTCCAAAAGCAACAAAGCTGTAGGGTGGTACCAACTTCTGGTTTTCAAATCTAGCAGGATCGAACTTTGATGGCTCTGGGAATATGCTCTCATCCATGTGTGTCATGCTTGATGCCCAGAAGATCTAAATCACACATTAAGTTCCAAAAGCATATTAATTGACTGGTTTCACAGATAGAGAGAATAAATAGCAGATAATGCAAACATTTGAAGAGATGGGAAAAGTTATTGGCATCCTTACTTGCCAGCCTTTAGGAATGAGCTATCCACCATGGTCAATATCCTTTAAGGCTACCCTGAAGCCAGCAAAAACAGGCGGAACCATCCTCAGGGTTTCCATCGCTACTCTCCATGTGTACTTCATCTGGCAAGGTCTTCCCAAGTTAAAGGTTCTACTGAAGTCTTGCTTTTTGCTATCTCTTCTTGTTCTGCAAAAGCAAAAGACGCTTATGACTTGCAGTAAGGGGGAAGGAACATGCTTCTGAGCTTTGTTATCAAAGCTGACATTTGACTTTGGAAACTTTGAATAATTTGTGTATTGATTTGTCTTACATTTGGCAAGTCGTCCATTTTCCATTAGCAAAATAGATTCATTATTATAAACATATCTTCTTCTTTTAGTTTTATTTTTCTTCCTTTTAGGGCTGCAGGAATTTATATGCAGATTCAGCTAATCAAAAAAGATGCCGGAAATAGAGGATGTGTACCTTGAAGAACTGCTTGATAAACAGCAGGATTCTTAGATAGAAGGCGCAGCATAAAAGTCATGAGAACAGATGAGGTATCATGTCCTGCAACCATGATTAGCATGATATCATGCAAAATTTCCTTGTCAGTCACAACCCGTTTATTTTCTTCATTGCGCTTACTTAACAGGCACGTGATCAAGTCTTGATGAGGAGTGGCAGTGCGCTGCTCTAGTTTCTCTTTCTTCTCTTGTACAAGTTCCTTCAACAGACCTTGGACCCTGGAGCTTGCACGGAGGCTCCTACTGTAGTGCATGAATGGCAGCTTTACTGGTATCGACCACACTCCCTCTATCATTTCTTGAAAATTTTGCAAGAATTTCTCTCTTTCTGCTCTTTCCTCCATACCAAAGAGAAGAGAGCATATGATGTTGAATGTAAGGGTTTTCATCAGGGGCAATGCCTATAGGAAAACCAAAACATTAATGTTATTTACTCTGCTTTCATTTATTGAAGAGATCATGCAAACTTTCGGTCTATGCATTCACTCTCATAGTCAATGCATGCAGAGGCCATAGAAGTGTGAACACTAGTTATATGAGGGAGTGAGTGCATACACCATATGTTCCTTAAAATTGATATGTATTGAATATATTTCAAACAGAACAAAGCAACAGTGGGAGTTTTACAGCATATTGACATACCGCAACTTTTTTCCTTGCCCTGCCAGTGCAACTCGATGTGCTTTATGACTTCTTCATCCATTTTCCCCACGTACTGCTTCAGAGATTCTGGTCGCAAGAATGACATCAGAGTCTCTCACACGTTTGTGATCTTGGCCACCAAGTTCCATCAGATTGTGGTCTCCCAGAATCGCGCGGATGGATGCTTGTTTATTTGTTGGCTATCTCGCTGCTGTCTCCAGAGAATACGAGCTTGTTCGCTGCTTGTCCATGAATGAACACCGTCAGTTTGCCGAAGAGAGAGAGAGCTTCGAGATTGGTCCATACTTCCTCACTCTTTCATGGAGCCATTCTGCTCCTGTGTTTGTCCTCATGGCTCGGAGCAGGTCAAGGCGTTGGCCTATAATGGGGATTCCCAACGAACCCAGAGGTAGCTTTCTTGATGAACCTCTTCTTCTCCAGCTTAATAAAAAGAGAACTGGTAGAAGGAAGAGAAGAAGGATGATCAAAATGTTCATTGTTGTGGGTGTGGGCATGTGTGTGGGTATGTGTGGGTGTGTACGTGATGAGGGGAAAGCAAGAGAATTATAGCTCTCCATTTTTGTCTGTTTCTGAACTAGCACTTTAGGTGGCAGACTCCTTCTGGAACGGGCGATGACGATTACTGTGTAGAAAACGCATCGACTTTGATACAGGTTCTGTTAAATATTTTGCCAGTTTGTTTCGTGTGCCAGGTGCTTTATTCAAAGTTGCGGTTGACATAGACTGACCTAACAGAGAAAGAAATGGATGAGACCTCTTGTTTGGTTATGACAGTGGAGTTGAGCCCGGCAGTATGTTACTCTCAATTTGTTCCGGTCACTATCATAAATTTAACGGGATGGAGCAAAACTGAGAACCAATTTTTAATGTGTCAGCGTAAAATACAACAGAACTCCTAGAATGAGAAATGGACCATGGTTGTCGAAATTTGAAGACCAGAAAGATTGAAAGGAAGAACAGGATCAGTTTCTGAATTCCACTCGAAAAGCTTATCATTGTCCGCTATGATCCTCCGCGATTGTTGATCAAACAAGTCAGTCGACAAGAGAGGGCCAAAGAAAAACAAGAATGTGAAGAATATGAGATGGAAATGGAGGTGGGATTCTTGGAAACTGCAGTGAAAAATTATCCTGAATGGAGTCTTCATTTTTTCCAACCCAAAAAGGAAAGGAAAGCTAACTCCAAAGACTGATAAGTGAAGAGATCTCATTTTCGGTGAAAGCTGGAACAATTGTTCCTTTGCAAATTGAGATATTCCCAGTGATGCGAAAATCTTACTTCTCAGCACCATAATTCTAATTCCATTCTAGTGTCTGATTTTATTTTACCAAAAAGACATGCACAATTCATTTAATATAAGAGATACCCAACAATTGAGGTCCTAATAGCGGGAGCCAGCCTTTCTCTAGCCTAGCCATTAGAACTTGAGAATAGGCATCGAGGATCTGGGCTGGACTTTGATGAACCCAGCTTGGGTGCTGATAATGTAGAAGCAAGTCGAGTAACCGAGCACAGGCACTAGAGTCTTGGCCTGACCTCAAGGGACGTGGGCCCAACTACCAAGGAACTGGGAGCGAGCACTAGTGACTTAAGCATTGGCCTAGCCATAGTCACCGTGAAACTAGGCACATGAAATATCTTGAGAAGAGAAGAAGAACTATGGGCTGAGTTTGTCTATTAAGCACATGGATTTGGGTTGGGCCATTATACTATGGTCTGAGCGCCAATGACTTTGGTGTCGAAGTAGGTACTTAGGCATGGCGGGTGAGGACTTCAAGGGGCACGAATACCGTGGTCCTAAGCCCAATCTTTGTGAATTTAGGCCTATTCTCAATGGGACCTAGCCACCTAGGCTCAAACACTAGTAACTTGCATATGGGAGCCAAATACTCGGATATGGTGCTAAGGTCCCAAGACAGACCTCTATAAACTTGTGGCTTGCCTCGATGGACCCAAATCTGGGCACGGGTGGTTTTGGTGCAAGAGCTAGGTAATCAGGCATGATCATCAAGACCTGAGCCCAAGCACTGGGGCGTTGGGCTCGGCATCGAGGGAACCGGCTGTCAAGAAAGTAGTCCCAGCCTCGATGGAAGATTGCATGGATACTAGGCAGTCGGGCTAAATGTCAAATTTGTAAAGACGACATGCATATAGCTTCATACAAAATAAAAACATACATCATTGGCGGAATGCACTTGGCTATGTTGTCCAGAAGAGCTTCTCAAAGGCTGGCTTCTTTTTTGGGTTAATGGTGTTTCAACTTTCATCCACCTATGGGGATGTTTGATGTAGCTAATCTTGAAAAGGTGGCATGGTGGAAATCCTGGACAGTCAAGGAAAGAATCGTATTTCATTTCTGTTTCTTTAGCACAATCCGAAGCAGTAGTCCTTGAGTAGGTACTAGCATGGGATCCCCAATGTAATGATCATCTGAACATAACTCCCAAGAGTATTGAGTGATCAGTTAATGGATTACAACGAGGGTTTCGATCCTTGCAAATTCATTTCCTGGGCATATGCGAGGCCCTCCTCCAAAAGGAATAAAGCTGTAGGGTGGTACTAACATCTGCTTTTCAAATCTAGTGGGATCGAACTTTGATGGCTCTGAGAATATGGTCTCATCCATGTATGTCGTGTTTGATGTCCACCAAATGTATGTATATCGACTATTTTCACAAATAGAGATAATATATAGCAGATGAGCAAACATTTGAAGAGAGAGGAAAATTTGTATGCATCCTTACTTGCCAGCCTTAGGAATGAGGTATCCATCCTAGTATATGTCCTTCAAGGCTACCCTGAAGCCACCAAAAATAGACGGAACCATTGTGAGTTTCCATTGCCACACTCCATGTGTACTTCATCCTAGCAAGGTCTTCCCAAGTTAAAGGTTCTCCTGAAATGTTGCCTTTGCTATATCTTCTTGCTCTGCAAAAGCAAAACGCGCTTATGACTTGTCACAACAAGGGGAAGAAACATCCTTCCGAGCTTCGTTATTAGAGTTGACATTTGGCTTTGGGAATTCGCCAGATTTATGTATTGATTTTCCTTACATTTGGCACGTGTACCATTTTCCAACAGCAAAATAGAGACCATTCATTATCTCACGCGGCTTGGGTCATAGTTCAAGAGTGAACTGAGTTTGAACCTATTCTTTGTCGCTTTGCTTTAGTTTCTTTCCTTTTGGGCTGCAGGAATCTCTATGCAGATTCTACAAATTTAAAAGATGCCAGAAATAGAGGATGTGTACCTTGAAAAACTGCTTTATGAACAGCTGGATTCTTAGATAGAAAACGCAGCGCGAAAGTTATGAGAACCGATGAGGTATCATGTCCAGCAACCATGATAAGCATGATATTGTGCAAAATTTCCTTGTCAGTCGCTACTCTTTCATTTTTCTTCATTGCGCTTACTTAACAAGTTTATGATCAAGTCCTGATGAGGAGTTGCAGTGCGCTGCTCTAGTTTCACCTTCTTCTCTTGTACAAGTTCCTTCAACAGATTTTGCACCCTGGAGCTTGCACGGAGGCTCTGATTGTAGCGCATGAACGGCAGTTTTACGGGTATTGACCACATTCCCTCTATCATTTCTTGAAATTTTTGCAAGAATTTTTCTCTATCAATTCTTTACTCTAAACCAAAGAGGAGAGAGCATATGATGTTGAATGTAAGGTTTTTCATCAGGGGCAACACCTAAGGGAAATCAAAATTTTTAAGTGTGATTTACTCTGCTTTGCTTTCGTTTATTGAAGAGATTAAGCGCACTCCCAGTCTATGCATTCATTCTCATAGTCCTTACATGCAGAGGCCATACAAGTGTGAACCAGTCATATGAGATTATGAGTGCAGACACCATGTGTATCTAAAACTTACTATGTGTTGAATGTACCTCAAACAGATAAGAGCGACACAGAGAATTTACAGAATATCGACATACCGTAACTTTTCCTTGCCCTACCAATGCAACTGGATGTGCTTTCTTACTTCTTCATCCATATTCCCCACGTACTGCTTCAGGGATTCTGGTCTCAAGAACGACATGAGAGTCTCTCATGCGCTTGTGATCTTGGCCACTGAATTCCATCAGATTGCAGTCTCCTAGAATTGTGCGGATGGATGATGTCTGTTTGTTGGCAACCATGCTGCCATCTCCATGGAATACAAACTTGTTTGCTGCTTGTCCATGAATGAACACCGTTGGTTTTGTCGAAGAAACTGAGCTTTGAGATTGGCCCATACTTCCTCCCTCTTTCGCAGAGCCATTCTTCTCCTGTGTTTGTCCTCAAGGATCAGAGCAGGCCGAGGCTTTGGCATATAAACGGGATTCCTAGTGATCCCGGAGGTAGCTTTCTTGACGATCCTCTACATCTCCAGCTTAACAGAAAGGGAACTGGTAGAAGAAGGAGAAGAAAGGTGATCAGAATGTTCATTGTTGTTGGTGCGGGCATGTGTGTGTGATGAGGAAAAGCAGGAGAGTTATAGCTCTATAGTTGTCAGTTTCTCATCTAGTATTTTTAAGCGGTATATTCCTTCTGCAACGTGGGATGCAGAAAACGTTTCCCACTTTGATACAAGTTCCTATGAAATATTCTGCCGATTTGTCTCGTTTGACGGACGCTTTATGGATACTTGCGGATGAGTAAATCAATTAGGATAAGGCTGACCTAACAGGGAAAATTGATGTGAACTCTGGTTTGTTGTCAACAAACGGAGTTGAGCCCAAGAGGGAAAACGAAATTTTGGTTTAGAAATTTACTTTTGTGTTCTTAAAATATTCCTGGAAAAGACAAAAAACCATCAGGCAATAATGCAGCAAAATTGCATTGTCCCTTCGGAGCAAAACTAACAATTGATGGATTGCGCAGAACCCACCAAAACTCGTAGAATGAGATGTGGACTGTAGATGTCAGAATTTGAAGACCAGAAAAAACTTATACAGTTTCTGAGTTCCGCTCAAGAAGTTCCGCTCAAGAAGTTCATCATCGTCTACGGCGATGATCAAACAGTTTCATCGAACAGTTTCTTTGCATTGTAACTCTGGTTCCATCCTAGTGTCTGGTTCTTTGCACCGGGAACGGCCCTTGTCCCATGTTTTGGTTGGATTTGGACCTTTATTTGGTTGCATAGCTTTCGAGTGGATGCAATGGACTGCCATTCCAGCAATCAGGAAAATTTGTCGAAGTATCACAAACTATACATCTGCCACACACCTGCACTGTCAAAACTCTTTTGAAAGGTGCTCATACTGGAAATCAGCTGAGTGTTTGGACAAGGCTGTTACTTATGCGTGTGGCGCTCGAAGAATATGAGGACTTCAGAGCGTGATTCTCCATGGATCTGCACTTCTATTTCCTACTTAAAATGCACTTGGCGTTGTTGAACTCAAGGAGGCGGCTGAGTTTGAAGTGATGAACTTGATTGTGCTGGTATGGAAGGTGGATGAAAGCAAAGAGAAAGTAACATTGAGGATCCATGGTTGAAGCTGTTGCATCTGTTAAAGGAAAAAACATCCAACGGTGGATGTAGACGATAATTGCACCATGTGATGTTGAACTTGTAGCCGATGACCATCTATGGAGAAGTTAGAAGTCTGCCTGATGCTGGATGTACATTGTGCACTTCAATCAAGCTGGATTGCATTATGCGAATTTGTATTATTCTGATACATACGTAAATGATGGACGCTAGTCAATGAAACATCATCACATTGTGCTGCAGGCTAATATTATGTAAAACTGACGTGCAAAGTTGCAAACACTACCATGAAAAGGAGCTACGGAAGCAATAACTACACCAAAGATGAGGATTTAACAAGTTAATCATGTCTTGTGTCTTGGCAATTGGCATACTTTAGAATACGAAAGCATGCATAAAGAGGAGAGACCCTTCACATTTCGTGTACTTTCCCCACTTTTCTGATCAAGCCCATGTACTTTCAATTCAAGTATTTTTAGCGACACAAAATGTCTTATTAAATCCTTGTAAATTGAGAATGGATCAAATCTTTTACTATTTTGTAGCTTGCCACCAAGTCACTATTCATGATGGGTATTAATTTAATCAAAATTTAATGGACATCATATATTAACATCGTTTAACATCATGTCAAGTGTTGGAGGAACTTGATTAGACATTATATATAAATAAAAAAAGACCCAATTAAAAAAATCGAAATCAAGTGCATCTAATTAGGAAAGACAGCCAAATTACATAGACAACAAAAAAGGTTGAATCATAGAAAGAACAACAACGATAGAACGAGACGAGGAGCAATGATGAATTCTTTAGGATATCAAGACAGAAAAGAAGAGCCATAATCCAGAAGAGAGCTGCAACACGGTTGCTGATTGCTGCGGGGAAAGGAAAACGGTCCTATACAAGAAGAAGGCCCAACACAGAACCAAAGGCCTGAAGGGGCGATCCCATCGCGTCACTTCTCTTCCCGCTTTTACCAACCGAATAATTTGCTCAGGCTAAGCAAAGCCAGCAAGAGACAGCTGCGGAGAAAACGGGGGCGTTGGAAATGAACAACATTCCCTGACAAACGGAGAAGCATTTGGGAAGTCATCATGGAAGGAAAGATCCCGACTTTGGTACTGTTCCTGTGCATCTTCTCGGCTGCCGTCGCGGCCGATTACCTGCGGCCCCAGCCTCGCGAGACCCTCGATTTCCCGTGGGACCGCAAGCCATCTTCTTATTCCCAGCAGGTGAAGGACTTAGCGATTCTCTGGCCTTCTTTTTGCTGTCGATCTTTCGTTTCGAAAGCCCTCTTTTTTGGGGGATGGAATTTGTCGAGTTTGCGTGGCTTCGTTACCTGGGTCGTCCTTTTCTGTTGAATTCTTTGCGGTGGGGGGGTTGAATTCGGCTCGCTTGTCTGCAACTTCTGAAACTGTCACTTTCTTGGAGCTTTTTGCTGTGTTCTTGAAGCTGGAGTTGCTTCGTGGTTCATCCTGTGGTGAAGATTGTGAGATGTATAGTGTCAAATCACGTAAAGAGGGACCTCAACTAATGGATGGTACAAAGGGGAAAAAGGAAATTTAACGTTAATCTAGGTACTTCATAGGGCAACAAACCAAGATTAGTCGTTTATAACTAAAGTTATTATCTTTATCTTTATCGGTACGATGACTACTGTCAGTCTCATCACCCTACACCGTCCTCGTCAACTATGTTAATTTTTAGCAGTATCGCCAATTTATGGTGAAAGCCAAGGTGTTGAATGATCTGTTAGTAATCTGCCATAAGACAATAGGTTTCTCGTTTTTCTCAATTTATATGTCTATTGAGTTTGTTTACTTGATTTGCTCAACGGGCAGTGGATTCATCGATAGCTGGTCTTTTCAGTATTGTTCTGAGATGAGTTCCAGCTGCTTCACCAACATCTTGAATTGATACATTACGTGATGGTATCAAAATCCTCTTGCAGGTTCACATTTCTTTAGCTGGAGAGGGACATATGTGCATCTCATGGGTCTCTGATGGTAAATCTTCCCCTTCATACGTGGAGTATGGAACATCACCTGGTTGATATGACTCTACAGCTCAAGGAGAGAGCACTTGTTATAGTTATCTATTTTATAGCTCTGGAAAGATACACCACACGGTGATCGGGCCATTGGAGAGCAACACTGTTTACTTCTACAGATGTGGAGGAGAAGGTCCTGAGTTCCAGCTCAAGACTCCTCCTGCAGAACTTCCGGTTGCTTTCGCTGTTGCAGGAGATTTGTGCCAAACTGGCTGGACTAAATCAACACTAGACTACATTGATCAATGCAAGTACAATGTGCATCTCCTTCCTGGAGATCTGTCCTATGGTGCTTACATACAGCATCACTGGGACACATTTGGTGAGCAGGTGCAGCCACTTGCAAGTGCAAGGCCTTGGATGGTAACACAAGGAAACCACGAGATGGAGAGCATTCCACTGATTAAAGATGGATTTCAGTCCTATAATGCTAGGTGGAAGATGCCATAGGAGCAGAGTGGATTGAGTTCGAATTTATACTACTCTTCTGAGGTGGCAGGCTTCCATGTCATCATGCTTGGCTCATACATGACTATGATGACTACTCAGAGTAATATAACTGGTTGAAGGTTATTCTGCATTTCCCTTTTGTTTGTCATGCAAAAGTTGTTGCAATACTACAGATGCGGTAGTGAATCAATTAAATGCACTGATTACAAAGGAGGAAGTTCGTGCTGTTAGCCATCTGTAAAGTTAGGATTCTGAGATTGAGGTAACAAGTCTCACAGATAGGAAAGATTAAGTTTATAATTTATATATCCTTGATTATATTTTGTTAAGAGTAAATAGATTTAAAATCAAATTTAGCTACTATTTTGCTAATGAGGCAATTTTCAATCTTGATCTTGCTATGGGGAATTAATCTCCATATTAGTTGTCAAAGGCAAAGGTGTTCATTGTCAGCTATCATATGTCGCTCTTTGTTCTCTTATATTGATGCGAAGGACTTGTGCTGATATTTAGTGCTCATTTGTGTCTGATGGTTTTGAATTTTCTGCTTACATACATTTCTTACTCTCAATCTACAGGCTGATCTTTCAAAGGTTGATCACAGTAAAACTCCATGGCTGATCCTGTTGTACCTTGGTATTAACAGTAACTATTCTTCACCAAGGAGAAGGCGATGGGATGAAGCAAGCCATGGAGCCACTGCTTCATGCAGCTGGGGTGGACATGGTGTTTTTGCAGGTTCTGTGCATGCTTATGAGCGATCTGTATGACCCTATACCTTTACTTTTTCATCTCTCATTGTCATTTGATGTGCACAAGGCATGATTTTAAGTGGTCATCACTGAACAGAAACGTGTCAATACTGGACAACTGGATCCTTGCGGTGCTGTTCACGTTTCTGTTGGCAATGGGGGGAACAAAAGGTTTAGCTCATAGGTATGTCCTCACTCTAAAGAAAGCTATTGATTAGGGATTCGATAGGGCATCCTGTTGATGAATTTTCAATAGATGCATCGGGAAAGGCTAATATGGCTCCTGTGTATCATTACAGATGTAAGAACCCCCAGCCAGAGTGGTCTGTCTTCCGCGAAGCCAGCTTTGGTCACGGTGAGCTCAAGCTTGTGAATTCAACACATGCATTCTGGAGCTGGCACAGGAATGATGATGATGAGCCAGTGAGGTCTGACCAGCTGCGGATAACTTCTTTGGAGAGTTCGGGTTGCCTCGCCGAAAAGAAACACTACTTGAGGAAAATTTTCATGGCTCCTTGGTATTGGCGTTATGGAATCCTGATGGCATGGCCTATACAGGATTAGTCTTATGGTGATGTAGCTAGGATAGGGTGATGCTTTATCAATATGCTTTTTTTTTTTTTTTTTTTGGTTGTCGGTTGTCAATTATTTACGTTGAGACGGTGCAAAATTGAGTGAACCCTGTGGGATTCGATAGAAAATATATTTTCTGGGAAAGTTGAGGGTGCCAGGTTTCCATTGCGCGTGATGGCCATGTTGAATGCAACCTGCACTATCCTACATTGTGACAATCAATCTCATCCTTCTCTCATATCTTTCATCTAAGTTTCGAATAAATATTTTTCCTTAATTATTGAAAGAATAGTAAAGTGTTCATTCTATGATTGCTTAGTTTAAAATTGCGTATAATGGCAAAAAGGAAAATTTTATCGAATGTTTTATTTCTTCATCCAATTAAATCTTATTATTAACTCACGATGAAATTGCACAAGAAATGAAAAATAACGTGCACGCATGACACATGCATGAAGCTAATTCTATTTTACGACCCTTTGGAGAGCATTTTGCTTGTTGCTTGCCTATGATTTTGAGCTCTTAAATCTAGTGAATTCTTAGTTCTTCGATTTTTTTTTTTTTTCACATTTATATGATATACATTGTCAATGCAAAAAGTATTTTCATACAAGCGGTTTTATAATGTGGAAATATCATCCATACTTATAGAATAAATCTACGTTTTAAACATAAAAAGTATATATGAATCGTTTTCCAAAGCCTGCTCCTGTAAAGAAATTTTTACATCACTGGCATACAAAAACCTAATCCAAGAAATACCACCCGTGGTGGTGGCGTAGGTGGTTGGGTGCTGGTTCCTCTCACGAAAGGTCCAGCGTTTGATCCACGGCGTCGTCTGCCTTGCAGGAAAGGAACCCACGACTTACCCGGCAGGCAAGGGTGGTGGTGACTCTACCTGTCATCTGAGGCTTATCCACCTGCCAGGTTGTACGGGGTTCCTTAGGTAATCAAAAAAAAAAAAAAAAAAAAAATCTAATCAAGAAATTGCGCAAAGCTCTAACTAGGAAGGGAAAGTGGGGGAGGACAAAGAAAAGAAAAATATGGAAAAAAAAAAATAAAATATATTAAAAAATTTAAAAATATTTAAATATTATTAAAAATTGTTCATGTAACATCGGTCATGCCGCGTAAAATAACTATGTTCACGTTAATGATTTTTAGCCAAAATTAGCTGGATAAAATAAATTGACATAAATACAAAATGTTAAAGACTCAATTGAAAAAAAAAAAAAAATAAGATTGAATTGGCACAATCACAAAAGATTTAAAAAAAATTTGCTAAATTTCCCCATTATTCTTATAAAATACCGCATGTGAACTTGTGGTGGACTCTCTAAGGAAAACCCCCTCGCTTATACAGTATTAGATTAGGGTGATCATTCATGTATATCCATCCTGCCATCGTTTATTGCTTCCTGATCTTCTTCTTGGATGAGATTCAGAAACACCATCGGTGTAATGCATGAAGTAGACAAAAACCGGTTTTGACTTGTGTGGTTCATCACTCAATTCTCTGGACATGGTGTTGCCATCTCATTGGCGTCTGCAGCACGGATGGAGGGGCTGCTTCAATCCTACTCATATGTTGTGAGCCAGAATTCTATAACTTGCGTGGTACATCATGGACTTATTAGGAGTTAAGGATGCAACCAATTCTCAACTTCCTTCTCTGCTTCTTTACGGATAGAGACGTAGCAAATTCTAACTCATCCCTTATGCCAGCTACTCTGCTATAGTGTAGTTCTAGTTTTCTTTTCAAAGCTCCATTCTCTTCAAAGTTGTTTACTGTGTTTGGATGACTCGTCATTGGTGCACCCTCGTTCATATCTAATTCTGCAATTTAAAAATTCCATCTGTTAGAGTCTCATAATAGCATTTTTGCTGGTCGATAACATAACATGGTGATACATAAGGATTAATTTAAGTAAATAACCATATACCAAATAATGATGATGGGCCTACAAGGCCTATTCCACAAGGTGGAATATGAGGCGGTGGAAGAGCATTATTCAGAGCTTGTGATGATGATGGGATACATGGATCCACACCATTGGATCTTATGGGTGACTTGTGACTAAATGATTTTTCCATGACGATGATGATGACATGATTGGATTGTCATGCGCGGTCCCGAGATCAATGGATTGATGCAGAACACTTTGACGTTGAGTGGGCACCAAAGCTGGTTGTAATAAAATATTCATGTGAGATCAATCACCAATTGGAGTTTTAAACCAAGCCCTAGGTAAAACAACATCTAGAACTTGATCACACAAAATATCTACAATAAAAACTAGCTGCAAAAGTTAAATATTTTGAAAAAAAAAAGGGTGCAACAAAAAGGAAGTGATATCAGAAATAGGGAATATGCAATGAGCTTGGCATGTTCCCGATTGGACAACCCCCGTTCGTACCTTGTGTAAAAAGGAATCATATTTTAGATTTCGTCTGGGGACATTTAAATATCTAACGGAAAGATAGTAACAATTTAGATTAATCCAGACACACCTTGTGATGATAATGGGCCTGCTGTATTTGTCGCCAACTCTACAAATCAATTGCCTCAATAACGGGAGAGCCAGTTATAAGCTGTGATACAACAGAAGGATCCCTGTCCACTGGAGTTTGTGAAGCAAATGAACGTGCATCATTCCCATATTCCTTCTCACACCTCGGGCGAAGCTAATCAGGATTCCGGACAGTGTTGGTCAGGCTTATATTGCTGAGTACAGGAACCACTTCCGCTACACCCGCTTGACTACAATCCTGCAAACGATTTGTACGGTCCACATCAAGGGATGAATCATTCTGTAATGATGATCCCTTTGTTTGATTATCCAGTGCATTTACATGACGATATTCAACAAGATTCTCTGCCAAAGAGCCAGAAAGAATAGAGCAGTCTGGTGAATAGAGCAGCCAATCTGAAGTGATTCCATCTACCACGTTGAACTCTAATGAAACTGACGCTCTAGTGATTCCATATGCACGAGGAATTTTGGTAAGAGTAAAGGCGACGGTGCCTCTACAGATAATTGATTGTTGTATTCTCTGCTCTCTTCTTCAGCCCCCTCAGCATGTGTCAGCATGCCACATGATTGCGGTTCCACGGAAAATTGATTGTTGGCTTCTCTGCTCTCTCCTTCAGCCACCTCTCTGCACCCTTCTTCAGCCAACTCAGCTAGAATCGGCATGTCAGTTCAGTGGACGATTGACCGATTGCTTCTCTGCTCTCTTCTTCAGCCACCTCATCGAGTAATGACTGCATTAGCTTTCTTACGTGGTCTGGCACTTCCTTGCAAATGGAAGTCCGTTCATTTGACACTCCAAGCAAGTGACCTTTCACTCCTGTAACGTCTCCAAAGAATTCTCCATTGCACTAGTGACAACGCCATTGGTTGTCCCCCAGTTTATTGATGAATTCCCTGGCAATATCGTCTTTGTTACAAAAGTACAAGCAAATAGAAGGGACCCCATCATAAAATATCCCAATCTTTGCGTATCTTTCTAGTGGGCATAGCATTATTCTCAAGCAAATAAAAGGTGCCGCAAGTACGAAAGCCACCTCATCATGTAACCACTGCCTTAGCTTGCTTATGTGCTCTGCCACTTTTGTGGAAAAGGCAATCCCTTTGTCTGGAATTTTGAGAAAGTGACTTTTCACTCTTGTAACTCTTCCCGAGTACTCCTTCTGGCAGTGACAACGCCATTTTTTGGACGGCAGCCCAATCACGAATTTCCAGGCCATATCTTCAACTGGCAGTATACTTAATTATCAACCTACAAACAAAAAGAGTGCACCCGATCATTCAGCATATTGTATATTTTCTTAGCGCGCATAACACTATTATCGAGCAAATGATAGCATCCACAGGTACTAAAGCTATAAGCCATTCAACGATCCAAAAGATGATTTGCCACGAGAAAGTCCCAATCAACTCAAGCACAACTTGGAAATTGCCGACTACCTTCTCAAGAAAATAAGTAATTCTAGAATTACAAGATTTGACAGGTTGCTGCCACGAAAAGTGGCTTCACCAAGAAGTCAGGTGGCGCGCACTGTTCACGTGCGGATATGGAGAGTTCGTTTCTCTTGAGCCGTGACTCCAACTCGAAATCCTGTAAACTCAGGAGATGTGGGTGAATCAAAATATCGTTAGATTTTGGCCGAATCGTCGCCGGTGAAGCAAAACCCTCAATAGATCAATGAATTTTGACTCTTAAAACAAAAATCCCAAATTCGTGAGAAATAGAGATTTCTCGTGGCTGGGCTGGACCTTTCGATGGGCCGCAATCCACCGTTTCGCTCTTCCTCTCTCTCTCTCTTCTCGCCCCTTCTCTCTCTATCCCGAGCCTCTCTCCAAGTCTCCATGCTGTGCTTTTCAGAGAGATTTTTCCTTCTTGGTTCTCGTCAATCAGGGAAGCGTTGAAATGGCAGCTCGAGGGTCGTCGGTGCTCGCCAAGGCCACGGCGTCGCTTCTCTCTCTGAGTGGTAAAATGATAATCGAAGAAAAGGGTAAAGTTGAAAAAATAAATCACAAGCATCACTTGCATAATGCATCGAGTTGACAAAAGCCGGTTTTGACTCGCGGTTCATTGCTCAATTCTCTGGTCACGTACATTGCTATCTCGTTGACGTCTCCTCTAATTATTGACCTGACGTATATCCAAGATTTTAAAATACAGCTTATGCCGCTATCTAAATTAGTTCCACTCTAAAGATATATGTTGTTAATAAATAGAGTATTGCTTACTAAAGTATACTCATTTTATCCGAGTAAATTCCATTGAGTGCATTCAAAAAGTTTCATCGAACAAATGAATTTACTTAGTTTGAGAAATATAGAGAAATTTTAAGAGTTTATAGCTAAGTTATAACACAATATAATGAATTTATTTATTTTAAATATAAGGAAATTGAGTCAAATAAAAATCATATTGCTTTATTAAACCATATATTTATCTAATAATCCAAGCTTTTGAAATAGTTGATCTTTGATCCCAAAAATCTCATAATTTCATAAGGTAAAAGAGAAATCGTATAAATTATACTCTCAACCTCACTTTAAGATGAATTATCAATAAAATTGAATCTTCTTTTCATATGTGGATGCTCTGTTTGGGGGAATATTTTGCTATGTTAGGTAAAATGTAAGAAGAAGAAAAGAAAAGAAAAGAAAATTAGAATAGATTCAGACTAACCCAACGAAATTGGAAACAACAAAAGAAGAATTTAGGATAGAAGCAACGTATTCCCTTTTCTGTTCAATCCAATTATTTTAAGTATTATAGAAAGTGTTGATAGTTTTCGGAAGGGCTAAGATAAGGAAGATTACATGGATAGAGGGGAGTGGAGCGAACTGTCAAATTTGTACCGACGACATGCATAGAGCATCATGCAAGTTGAAAACATACATCATTGGTAGAATGATCTTGGCTATGCTATTCAGAAAAGCTTCTCAAACCATTGGCTTCTTTCATTCGTTTATGGTGTCTTAACTTTATTGTCACCATGGGGATGTTTGATTTAGCTAAGTCCCGTGAAGGTGGCACCCTAAAAGTTCCGGATGGTCAAGGAAAGAATAGTCCTTCATTCTTGTATCTTTGGCACAATCCGGAGCAGTAGTCCTTGAGTTGGTACTGGCAAGGGGTCCCTACTGTAACGATCATTTGAACATAACTCTCAGTAATACTTAGTGACCATGTAATGGATTGCAACAAGGGTTTCGATCCTCGCAAATTCGTTTCCTGGGCATACGCAAGGCCCTCCTCCAAAAAGAATAAATCTATAGGGTTGTACTGACTTTTGGTTTTAAATCTAGCAGGATCAAACTTTGACGGCTCCAAGAATATGCTCTCATCCATATGTGTCATGTTCGATGCCCAGAAGACCTAAATCACGCATCAAATACCAAATGTATGTTCACGGACTGGTTTCCCAGATAAAGAGAATAAATAGTAGATAGCGCATGCAAGCATTTGAAGAGATCGGAAAAGTTATTTGCATCCTTGCCTGCCAGCCTTTAGCATTGAGGTACCCACAAATTTGGACCCCGGAGCTTGCACGGAGGCTCCGATTGTAGTGCGTGAATGGCAAGTTCAATGGTATGGACAACATTCCCTCTACCATTTTTGAATGTTTTCCAAAAATCTCCCTCTTTCAGCTCCTTCCTCCATACTAAAGCGAAGAGAGCTATGATGTTAAATGTAAGGATTTTCATCAAGGGCAATGCCTATAGGAATATCAAAACATTATTGTTATTCAATGCATTCATTCTCACAGTCGATACATGCAGAGGCAATACAAGTGTGAACCCCAGTCATACGAGACTATAGTGTGCATACATCATGTGTATCTTAATTTCTAATATGTCTTGATGTATCTCAAACAGATCAAAGCAACAATGAGATTCTACAGAATATCAACATACCGCAACTTTTTCCTTTCCCTGCCAATGCAACTCAATGTGCTTCCAACTTATTCAACTATTTTTCCCATGTACTGCTTTAGTGATTCTGGTCTCAAGCGACATGAGAGACTCTCTCACACGTCTGTTATCTTGACCACTGAGTTCAAACAGACTGCGGTCTCCCAGAATCATGCGAATGGATGATGGCTATTTGTTGGCAAGCATGTTGCTGTCTCCATAAAATATAAACTTGTTTGCTGCTGGTCCATGAATGAACACCGTTGGTTTGCCAAAGAGAGTGAACTTTGAGATTGGTCCATACTTCCTCACTCTTTCTCGGAGCCCATTCTTCTCTCGAGTTTGTCCTCATGGTTGGTGGAAGAAAGAGAAGAAGAGTGATTAAAATGTTCATTGTTGAGGGTGTAATGATGTGTGTGTGGGTGTGGATTTGTGTGATGAGGGGAAAACAAGAGAGTTATATAGCTCCAAGTTTTTTTGTCAGTTTCTGAACTAGTAAATTAGTTGGTTGATTCCTTCTGGAACACCGGATGTAGATTACCATGTAGAAAATGCATCAACTTTGGTACAAGTCCAATTAAATAATAAGATTCTACCAATTTGTATAGCGTACCAGATGCTGTATCGAAAAATTGCGATTGAGATAAAACAAATAGCATAAGACTGACCTACAGAGGAACATGTTTTATCCCAAGTGTATTTGGTAGAAGGGAATAATTTGGGAACGGCGAAGATGGAGATAAAATGGATGTGACCTCTTTTGGTTTCAACAACGGAGTTGAGCCCGAATGTGCATTACTATGTATCTATTTCCGTCACCCCTGTAACTCAACTGAAGGGTAACAAAACATAGTTTTGAAAAATGTGAATATGGCAAAATGGAATCGTCCATTGAGAGCAAAACCAACTGTGAATATGTCACGCAAAATCCAATGAAACTCGTGGTATGACAA
Organism: Eucalyptus marginata; assembly: GCA_014182565.1. Classification (NCBI taxonomy): domain Eukaryota; kingdom Viridiplantae; phylum Streptophyta; class Magnoliopsida; order Myrtales; family Myrtaceae; genus Eucalyptus; species Eucalyptus marginata. The sequence continues at coordinate 9,491,686 of CM024590.1, read as the reverse complement.
ATGAACTATAGTTCCTGGAATTTGAAGATCAGAAGATCAGTTTCTGGACCATGACTCTAATTATTTCAGCAAAAGCTACAATCGGGATATTGGTAGCGATGTAGAGATAACTTCTCCGCGCAACAACTCTCTAGGTGTCTAATTTTGTACACCAAACGCGACCTTTGTTTGGTTGCATGGATTTTGAGTGGATGGAATGGAATGCCTTTCCAACAATTGGAGAAATTTATCTTTACTCTTAGAAAAACCATAGTTTTTGAATGTTGCAGATCTTCTGCGCTTGCTAGTTCAAGACTTTGGAAATTTCTCTTCATCTTTTCTAAATTTGTCAATCAATTCACAACTTCTATTATCTTCTTCAGAGATAGAGATGCAAACACCTATAACTTATTCTTTATGTTGGCTTCTCCGTTGTAGTCATTCTTTCTTTCTTTCCAAAGCTCCATTTTGTCAAAGTTGCCTGTGTGTGGATGACTCAGGATTGGTATGCCTCTATTAATGGCTATTGTCTTAAATTTATAAATAAAAAAAATAAAAAAATCTGTGTTAGATCCTGATGAAAGCATTCATCCTTCTCCCTATTAAAGTAACATCAGTATAGGTAAGTATTAATTTAGATAATTAAACATGTACGTTGTGACCATATGAGTCTTCTTTATTCTTCATCCCTTTAATGGACTAATGTCCATGTGGCCGCTTCCATACTGCACTTCCACAATATAACATTTCTTTTGCAACAACGCACGGCATGTGAAAAAAGCTAGTCAACTGCAACTTCAAATTTGCAGGAAAGCATGTTCAAGCAGCATAGCAGCTGAAGGCCTCTCGGTGGGCTGTCTACGAAAGCACTGCTGCAGGATATCCTCTGCCTCGGTGGATAACGTCTCAGGTATTGTTGGAGCACTTCACATCACCTTAAACATAGCCGCAGCCTGCATTGAATGATTAAACCTTAAACAGAAACTAAAGACAGATCACATGCCAAAAGGTAATATGCACAATACCAAACTTCCGGCAGAAAGAAGTGACACAGATTCGGTCCAAGGACAAACAGAGAAAATGAAAAAGCAATGCAGCCTAAACACTCATACTCACTCCAAGGAGGTTTCCCAGTTAGCATTTTGATAATATCACATCCCAAAACTCCATATGTCAATGGCATGATAGCGATTCGTGCTGTTATCATTCGCCATCAAGGGTTGTACGAGCTGGAAGATATACAATTCCGTCATTCCACCCTGACAAAAAAGGAATGTGGCATTAACTTTCAAAATAGCAAAGTCCCTCTACAGCTATCCAGTTGAGATTTCCCTTCAAAGAGTGGTAAGCCGCTTGTTCAAATAGCTAAGAAACAGTAGGACATTAGTAAAGCCAAAGGCTATTTGGTGTGTTCATGGAACACTGGATAAAACTGCAACATCTTCAGACATAGATACATCAGATTGATAAAAGAACTAAATCAACAACTTTCGACTTAGGTTAACTCATCACTGAGAAAAAAGACCATGAAGCGGTCAACAAAATGATCAAATGCTTTAGAACTTGAAAAGAAAGCAACAATACACTTTTAATTACCCCATGTTAGGAAGGAGGCGCTTCTTACTCTGACTAAATTCGATCCTTCTCACAATCGTGGTGGCAAAGGAATCCTCTTTAGTTCTGGGCATTGGGACACTGTCAATTTTTTCATTGGAATCGCAGCTTATTGGGATTTCACATGTGCTCTTCAACTGGGGTAGATTGTGTAGGGTCAACTGCTCCAGCTTTGGGAGAGAAATTGGAGGCTGGAAGTATGAAGGGTGTTGTTCACAGGAATCGTTATGCTTCCTTCTTGGCCTTGTCCCGCTCCGCTTATCATCTCCACCATTTCTTCACAGCAATCAACCCTGATACTTTGAAGATTTCGAAGATGGAGCAGCCACTCCTGCGGAAACAGCTTTCTCATGTTATTGCAGGCTTTTACGCTAAGAGATTCGAGAGAAATCTCTTCAACTGGCAAGTATGGGGGAGGACCTCCGATTATCTCCTCCATCCCGCTCACACATGATTTAACGTGTAACCTGTGCTCACAGGCCCCTGAATCAGTCGAGCATATATTTCTTCTCCGTGGATGGACAGAACCAGTTTGGTCCAACGCAAAGCTTAAACCTACAAAGCAGCCCCTTGGGAATTACCAGGATGGACAAATGGCTAGTGGAAGTGCTTGAGCTCAGATCAAAACTCCCCATCGGGAGAACTTAGTTCGAAACAACTCGGGCATCACGTGCGAGTGCATGCGAGAGAAGAAAATGGGACGAGGTATTAGTTGAAGACTCAACAATTGCTGAGAATGCCCAGGAAGTGCCTGTTTTTTTTTATTATTATTATTTCATTTTGCTTTTCTATGAGAGAGAGAGACTTGGCATTGGTCAAAGCCTTGCGCAATGATAAGACATTGTTGAAAGGTACGCACATGCTCTATTTATTGCACTGCACTCCATTCATGGAGATAATGTTTCCGACCCCCTTCGGGTACGTACGGATGGACAGACAGATTTGATCCGATCGATGATGACAATGATTTGTACGTACGGATTTGATGCGATCAATGATGACAATGCGACGCACGCACACGCGGATATGTTCTTCTGCGCTCGATTTCGAAGATGGAGCAGCCACTCTTGCGGAAACAGCTTTCTCATGTTATTGCAGGCTTTTACGCTAAGAGATTCGAGAGAAATCTCTTCAACTGGCAAGTATGGAGGAGGACCTCCGACTATCTCCTCCATCCCGCTCACACATGATTTAACGTGTAACCTGTGCTCACAGGCCCCTGAATCAGTCGAGCATATATTTCTTCTCCGTGGATGGACAGAACTAGTTTGGTCCAACCCAAAGCTTAAACCTACAAAGCAGCCCCTTGGGAATCACCAGGATGGCAAATGGCTAATGGAAGTATTGAGCTCAGATCAAAACTCCCCGTCGGGAAAACTTAGTTGCCGAAACAACTCGGGCATCACGTGCAGAATGCGTGCGAGAGAAGAAAACGGGACGAGGTATTAGTTGAAGACTCAACAATTACTGAGAATGCCCACGAAGTGTCTGTTTTTTTTTTATTATTATTTCATTTTGCTTTTCTATGAGAGAGAGAGACTTGGCATTGGTCAAAGCCTTGCGCAATGATAAGACACTGTTGAAAGGTACGCACATGCTCTATTTATTGCACTGCACTCCATTCATGGAGATAATGTTTCCGGCCCCCTTTTGGTACATACGGATGGACGGACAGATTTGATCCGATCGATGATGACAATGATATGTACGTACGGATTTGATGCGATCAATAATGACAATGCGACGCATGCACACGCGGATATGTTATTCTGCGCTCGATTTCGAAGATGGAGCAGCCACTCTTGTGGAAACAGCTTTCTCATGTTATTGCAGGCTTTTACGCTAGAGATTCGAGAGAAATCTCTTCAACTGGCAAGTATGGGGGAGGACCTCCGATTATCTCCTCCATCCCGCTCACACATGATTTAATGTGTAACCTTTGCTCACAGGTCCCTGAATCAGTCGAGCATATATTTCCTCTCCGTGGATGGACAGAACCAGTTTGGTCCAACCCAAAGCTTAAACCTACAAAGCAGCCACTTGGGAGTCACCAGGATGGACAAATGGCTAATGGAAGTACTGAGCTCAGATCAAAACTCCCCATCGGGAGAACTTAGTTGCCGAAACAACTCGGGCATCACGTGCAGAGTGCGTGCGAGAGAAGAAAACGGGACGACTCAACAATTGCTGAGAATGCCCAGGTACTGTCTGTTTTTTTTTTTTTTTTTTTAATTATTTCATTTTACTTTTCTAAGAGAGAGAGAGAGACTTGGCATTGGTCAAAGCCTTGCGCAATGATACGACACTGTTGAAAGATACGCACATGCTCTATTTATTGCACTGCACTCCATTCATGGAGATAATGTTTCGGCCCCCCTTCAGTACGTACGGATGGACGGACGAGATTCGATCCGATCGATGATGACAATGATCTGTACGTACGGATTTGATCCGATCAATGATGACAATGCGACGCACGCACACACGGATATGTTCTTCGCGCTCGATTTCGAAGATGGAGCAGCCACTCCTGCGAAACAGCTTTCTCATGTTATTGCAGGCTTTACGCTAAGAGATTCGAGAGAAATCTCTTCAGCTGGGCAAGTATGGGGGAGGACCTCGATTATCTCCCTCCATCCCGCTCACACATGATTTAACGTGTAACTTTGTGCTCACGAGGCCCGAATCGATCGAGCATATATTTCTTCTCCGTGGACGGACAGAACCAGTTTGGTCCAACCCAAAGCTTAAACCTACAAAGCAGCCCCTTGGGAATCACCAGAATGGACAAATGGCTAGTGGAAGTACTGAGCTCAGATCAAAACTCCCCATCGGGAGAACTTAGTTGCCGAAACAACTCGGGCATCACGTGCAGAGTGCGTGCGAGAGAAGAAAATGGGACGAGGTATTAGTTGAAGACTCAACAATTGCTGAGAATGCCCAGGAAGTGCCTGTTTTTTTTTTTATTATTATTATTATTTCATTTTGCTTTTCTATGAGAGAGAGAGACTTGGCATTGGTCAAAGCCTTGCGCAATGATAAGACACTGTTGAAAGGTACGCACATGCTCTATTTATTGCACTGCACTCCATTCATGGAGATAATGTTTCCGGCCCCCTTCTGGTACGTACGGATGGACGGACAGATTTGATCCGATCGATGATGACAATGATCTGTACGTACGGATTTGATCCGATCAATGATGACAATGATCTGTACGTACGGATTTGATCCGATCAATGATGACAATGCGATGCACGCACACGCGGATATGCTCTTCTGCGCTCGATTTCGAAGATGGAGAAGCCACTCTTGCGGAAACAGCTTTCTCATGTTATTGCAGGCTTTTACGCTAAGAGATTTGAGAAAAATCTCTTCAACTGGCAAGTATGGGGGAGGACCTCCGATTATCTCCTCCATCCCGCTCACACATGATTTAATGTGTAACCTATGCTCACAGGCCCCTGAATCAGTCGAGCATATATTTCTTCTCCGTGGATGGACAGAACTAGTTTGGTCCAACCCAAAGCTTAAACCTACAAAGCAGCCCCTTGGGAATCACCTGGATGGACAAATGGCTAATGGAAGTACTGAGCTCAGATCAAAACTCCCCATCGGGAGAACTTAGTTGCCGAAACAACTCGGGCATCACGTGCAGAGTGCGTGCGAGAGAAGAAAACGGGACGAGGTATTAATTGAAGACTCAACAATTGCTGAGAATGCCCAGGAAGTGCCTGTTTTTTTTTCTTATTATTTCATTTTGCTTTTCTATGAGAGAGAGACTTGGCATTGGTCAAAGCCTTGCGCAATGATAAGACACTGTTGAAAGGTACGCACATGCTCTATTTATTGCACTGCACTCCATTCATGGAGATAATGTTTTCGGCCCCCTTCTGGTACGTACGGATGGACGGACAGATTTGATCCGATCGATGATGACAATGATCTGTACGTACGGATTTGATGCGATCAATGATGACAATGCGACGCACGCACACGCGGATATGTTCTTCTGCGCTCGATTTCGAAGATGGAGCAGCCACTCTTGCGGAAACAGCTTTCTCATGTTATTGCAAGCTTTTATGTCACGCCCCGACCCTCGGTCACGTGACCATCCTTCTGCTTTGGTCGATTTTAAAATGCGATATCCCAGGACTACATATCGCCGACCCTTTCAATTTTAATAGCACATGCGGAAGTAGTTATAAAAATCCCCAAACAATAAAGCAATGGGATATACAAGTAGGATTAGAAATATGAACCAAAAAACCGACACCCTTATGAACATATACAAGCCCGATAAAAACAAGGTCTACAAACAATTAGGGGAGTTCAGGTCCACGTTCTCATCATCATTCTCCACACTCCCTTTGGCAACCTTGACAGACTACCCCGAACTTCCGAGATCTTCAAAATCCAAGTCTCATTGAATGCAGGAACGAAATGGTTATTGATACCAATGAGGCTACGATCTCGTGAGTTCTACCCAAGACCCTATTAGTAAACCAATACACCTGCCAGGGCTGCCTATGCTTGTGGAGTCGGAGAACTGCAGCTCAGCCCAGTTCACCTGCGTAATAGCACGAGATCAAATATACACCCAAACAATCACAGCACGGTCGAACATCGATCAAATCGACCTAGTCGATTTCACACCAACAAGACTACTCACGGTCATTCCATTCAATCAATCAGACTCAAACAATGATCAATCACATCAAATCACACCCAGTTCGAATCATAAATCAATCGACTTAGTCGATTACATGCCAGTCGAAAATCATCACACAATCATTCTGACTATTCATTCTCAACTCTCAATCATGGCCTTACAGGCAAGTCTATATGTAGTGGCATCACGGCCCCACTCGGCAATGTTATATGTAGTGGCATCACGGCGCCCCCACTTCGGCGATGTTTTTATGTAGTGGCATCACAGCCCCGCTCTCACCATTCCACACACTTTACAACCCAACAAAACATAATAATGCTGAATAAACACACTTGGCCATTATCCAATCAATAACTCAATCTCAATCAATTCCAAAGCGATTTAGGGTGATCCCTCAAAAATATCACAATTTATTTAATTAAATGCAAGCGTAAAGCTCGATTAAATAAACAGGACTACCACTGACAATCGGCGAAATTAGGTGGCCACCGACCATAGGTTAATTTAGGAAAAATAAATAATTAAATAATTAATTTCGAAAATTAAATAAATAAATACTGATAAATTGATTATTCAATGATATGTTTCGATTAAATAAATAAAATTCGTCGCATCATGATCATCAGCATAATATTCCGGTCGCTGGCCAACCCAATTGAATTTTTGGAAAATAAATAATTAATTAATTTAATTCCGAAAATTAATATTTAAATGCCAAAATTCCCACTTAGGCCCAAATTGCTAAATTAACACCCGATAAGGGCCGGGAAAAATCTCAAGAAGCATCCAATAAATACTATAGGTAATTCTTTACTTAATTACACAAGTCATCTAACTAATATGCAATGAAATCAACTAATAAACACTAATCCATTCTAATCCAAAATCTAATTACACTTAACTAACAATAATCAACCTCTAAGTGTAATTAGCAAACTAAGAAGGCATTAGTGAGCAAAACTCACTCGATTAACGATCCGCTCGGATCAAAACGACGGGGACGCAACGGCGGCCGATAAACCCCAAAGCGGGACCATCAACAGGGGCCCGAAACGACCCGAAATCGGCCACACAAGCCCGCAGCTTGGCTGAAATTTCTGCTCTCGCTCTGCTGCCCCTGCTGATTTGATGGAGACGGGCCTTCAAGCGGCTAAATGGAGCGGGCCAAGCAATTGGGGAACGGTGAAGTTGCTGCATGAGCTTCGAGGGAGCTCGGGGACGCGAAGAAGGATGGGGCAGCTTCGGTGGACCTCTTCCGTCGCTGATGGAGTCAACCGCGAGGAGGTTTTGCTGGTTCTTGACTGAGCAGCATGGGATGCGAACAAGTGGCGAGTGGCAGAGAAAAAACCGGGGCTGCATCGGTGGGGGAAAGAGGGATCCAATGGAAGAAAGCACGAGCAGAAGCTGCTCGTGAAGTTGAAAGCCCGCGCAAGGAGATGAGGGGGAAGAGAGAGACCATGGGGGCAGCGGCTTGGAAAGCAGAAAAAACATAAAACAATTAAAAAGGAAAGGATAAGGAGAGGGGAACGTCGGTCAAGGAATAAGAGACGTGCAAAATTGAAAAAGAGAAAGAGAGAGAGAACGTGGGCGGCCGAAGGGAAACGTGCGCAGCAACGGGGGGAAAAAGAAATGGGGAAGAAGAAAAAAATAAAGAAAACTAAAAAGAATTTCCCGTAACTAAAAATTCTTGTCCCACTTGCTTTTAATTGGTCAATTTGATCCCCAAAAAATTCCCATATTATAACATGATCCTCACTTGCGTTATTGCATCAAATTTCCCTCAAACAACAAATTTTGAGGCTGACAACGATGGCCATTTCCTTCAATTCCGAATTTAATTCATTTTCTTTTCGAATCCAGAATCGGGTTTACACGACAAACAAATCCCAATTTGAGGTCGATTTGAATTCAGAAAAAAGCGAAACAACTTCCATTCACCAATTCCCTTTACACTAGATGCCAAAAGTCTCTTCAAATTGGCCCGTCAGAGTTTCCGTTCATTTCCGAATTGTCGACGATTTTCGTAAAAATCCCGAACTCGTAGGGATTTCCTCAAAATATGAGTCGACGTTCTAAAATGACCCATGACACGAGAACTTCCAGTTTCGAAATTGAATTCAAATCGGTGGTTAATTTCACTCGACGCGTTTTGAGTGTGGCTGGAAGCTATAGGAAGTTTTGAACTTTTCGGGACAAATGGCCGTGGTCGATTTTCCGAGCCACGATGAACCCACTCGACCCATTGGCGACTCTCGGTTGTCGTGAAAATCTCGAGGATTCAAATACGGACACGGGGTACCAAAGCGATAAGAAAATCGAGTCAGTGTAGATCGATGAGAATTTTCCAATTTAGTGGTGTCACCCACGATTAAAAGCTGTCTCTGTCGGCAGACCTATCTACGATTTCAAATCGATTTTTATGTGCCGCCATGGCCAAAGATGAGCGGTCGAGTCGATTACGGTCGAATTAAAGTCTATTTGTCTTAGAGTCCTTAATAGCTTACCCAACTAGTCTAGTTATCTCGTGAGTGGCCAACTTAGAGAAAAAACACTGTAGCCACGTCGATGAAATGCCCAATTTATCTAATCGAAATCAGAACCCAAAAATCGGGATGTCACATTTTACGCTAAGAGATTCGAGAGAAATCTCTTCAACCGGCAAGTATGGGGGAGGACCTCCGATTATCTCCTCCATCCCGCTCACACATGATTTAACGTGTAACCTGTGCTCACAGGCCGTTGAATCAATCGAGCATATATTTCTTCTCCGTGGATGGACAGAACCAGTTTGGTCCAACCCAAAGCTTAAACCTACAAAGCAGCCCCTTGGGAGTCACCAGGATGGACAAATGGCTAATGGAAGTATTGAGCTCAGATCAAAACTCCCCATCGGGAGAACTTAGTTGCCGAAACAACTCGGGCATCACGTGTAGAGTGCGTGCGAGAGAAGAAAACGGGACGAGGTATTAATTGAAGACTCAACAATTGCTGAGAATGCCCAAGAAGTGCCTGTTTTTTATTATTATTATTTCATTTTTCTTTTCTATGAGAGAGAGACTTGGCATTGGTCAAAGCCTTGCGCAATGATAAGACACTATTGAAAGGTACGCACATGCTCTATTTATTGCACTGCACTCCATTCATGGAGATAATGTTTCCGGCCCCCTTCTGGTACGTGCGGATGGACGGACAAATTTGATCCGATCGATGATAACAATGATCTGTACGTACGGATTTGATGCGATCAATGATGACAATGCGACGCACGCACACGCGGATATGTTCTTCTGCGCTCGATTTCGAAGATGGAGCAGCCACTCCTGCGGAAACAGCTTTCTCATGTTATTGCAGGCTTTTATGCTAAGAGATTCAAGAGAAATCTCTTCAACTGGCAAGTATGGGAGAGGACCTCCGATTATCTCCTCCATCCCACTCACACATGATTTAACATGTGACCTCTGCTCACAGGCCCCTGAATCAGTGGAGCATATATTTCTTCTCCATGGATGGACAGAACCAATTTGGTCCAACCCAAAGCTTAAACCTACAAAGCAGCCCATTGGGAATCACCAGGATGGACAAATGGCTAATGGAAGTACTGAGCTCAGATCAAAACTCCCCATCGGGAGAACTTAGTTCCCGAAACAACTCGGGCATCACGTGTAGAGTGCGTGCGAGAGAAGAAAACGGGACGAGGTATTAGTTGAAGACTCAACAATTGCTGAGAATGCCCAAGAAGTGTCTGTTTTTTTTTTATTTATTTATTTCATTTTGCTTTTCTATGAGAGAGAGACTTGGCATTGGTCAAAGCCTTGCGCAATGATAAGACACTGTTGAAAGGTACGCACGTGCTCTATTTATTGCACTGCACTTCATTCATGGAGATAATGTTTCCGGCCCCCTTCTGGTACATACAGATAGACGGACAGATTTGATCCGATCGATGATGAGAATGATCTGTACATACGGACTTGATCCGATCAATGATGACAATGCGACGCACGCACACGCGGATATGTTCTTCTACGCTCGCCTTCGTCCCTCCTCTCCACCTCCCCACTTTCCTTACGTGTGCGTGCTTTCCACGCGCTGACCTAATCAAGCTTGCTTTGTTTGATTAAACTAGACCGGGGTCATTAAGAAAAACAGTTCTCGCGCGACACGCCCCAATCGGCTGGATCCAATGTTGATTTGTTTAGAGTAAAGCGAGTTTGACGTCACCATCGACTATCGTGACTAGGTTCAATTAGCCAGTAAAGTCTCGAAATCATCTTGTTTCACGTATATTAATGTTTCTTTCTTTGGGACTCCACATGCATCACTCGGTCTGAACAGCACCTCTCAAGTCTAACTTTGCAGAATTTCAAGGAGCTTCTGTCTCTGTTGTACTTTATATCAGTCCCATTATAAATTTTCAGTATCCGTAAAATAATAATAATAATAATAATAATAATAATAATAATAATAATAATAATAATAATAATAAAAGCATGTCTATTTTGCATAATTTCTACATGGCCAAACTGCATATGGCGGGTACTGAGAGCGCACAACATTATAGAGGGTGAAAATCTTTTTTTATGTCTTCTAAGGACAGCATACCATTATTTCCAAGCAAATAATAACAACCGTGAGTACTAAACCCATTTTAACAATGGGAAAGCCAACCTACAGATTGATATTCAAGAACCCCTGAAGTTTATGAAATGATATGAGACTTTTTTTTTTTTTTTGAGACAAGAAAATGGGGTTAATTCAAAGATAGCTTGGAAATTACGAAGTACTTTCTCTAGAAAATAATTCATTTTAGAGAATGAAACCATTCTATATGCAGGCCTCTTTCTCTGGTGAGGATCTTCCACTTTTTATTATCACCCGCTATGGCATTATGTGTGATGGAATAATTGGTACTTAAAAATTAATTAAAATCACTTTGTTATAAAAATATTTGAATTATTAAATAATGAAAATAAATTATTGATAAAAATACACAATAAGAACTGTGCGTATAAGTATTTATGAAAAGAGAGAAAAAAAAAGCTTAATTGATGTTAACAGCTAACCAACTAGATTAGTGTAATCCCCTTAGTTCTTCGGGAACAAAAGCACAAGTAGAGAGATGCACTAGATCTAGACAGAGGAAATTAATGAAGGGAAATTAAATTGTACTATTGGAAAAAAAGAAGAAGAGGAAAATGATTAGGCCATTTAAGTAGGAGAGCATGCCTAGGAAGGAAAATCTCAAATGGAGTTTGGCGGTATTACTCACAAAGATGCGCTCGCCTTTGAGCCAATTACAATTTTGGGCCCTTAAATAATATTTGATTATATGGACATGGACATTTTGTGTGCCAAATGACATGAAAATGTCAAATGTGGTCCACCGCTTGATCGCTATCATGATATCCAGCCTCACCTGACAGCGGCAATTGTTATCGATTGGCCTCCGCACATCATTTTTCGGATTTGAATCACAGAGGCCAATTTCTGGGAAAATGCGGGTCCATTTCGCAACCCGAATCCGATTCGCGAATCCGAATCCGAGCCCATTTCAATACGCGTCCCCGACCACCCTCCTCCTCAAGCTCCCTACTTTCCCCGGCCGGATCTCCGCCTCCGTCCGCCGCGGCTCCGCGAAGATGGCGGAAACGGCTCGCTCCACCAATCCGAAGCGGCCCGTCTGCCCGTCCTGCTCCAAGCCCGCGCGCACGTGCCTCTGCGCTCGGATCCATTCTCCGGGTCTCGATCACCCCGTCCGCGTCACCGTTCTCCAGCACAGCCTGGAGCGGAAGCACCCCCTCAATTCCACTCGAATCTTGAGGCTTGGGCTCAAGAACGTCGCCGTCGCCGCCGTTTCCGACGTCAACTTCGGCGCCGAGTTCTCGATCTCGCCGCTCGAGCGCACGCCGAAATCGGCGCCCACGGATTGGTCGGCGCGGATTTGGGTGCCCAAAATGGGGAGCAATCTGGAGTGGCGGTGGGAAACCCTAATTCGGTCGTCGAATCGAATGGAGCTCATTGTCCTGGGGATGATAGGGAACTGCGGTTCGATTGCCCGAACGGTGTGGAAGTTTCGGAGGATTCCCAGGCGCTGCAGAACTCACGCGCTTGTGGAGTCGTGTCTAGAGGTACTAGCAAACCTGTTATCAGTTTTCGAATGGGCAAGAAGGGGATTATCGAATCGACAGACCATGTTTGGATGTCTAGAATCGGTCACCAAGGAGCTGATTTTGATGCCATATTAGATTGTGAGTCGGCTCTCGATGTTCTGTCGAATGGATTTGTGGTTAGGAAATCGCAAAACCTTCTGTCGAATCCAAGCTTGGAGCTCGAAGAACATGAAGAATTCGTACTCGAGGTGCCGTGTGGGTCGGTGCTTCTGTTCCCGACCGAGAATGCGCTCAGCATTAATGAACTCAAGGCAGCCGAGTTCAAAGTCAGGAACTTCAAAGTCAGGAACTTGATCGTGCTGGACGGCACGTGGATGAAGGCGAAGAGAATGTACAGCGAGAATCCTTGGTTGAAGCTGTTGCCTCATCTGAAGTTGGATTTGGAGGTGATGAGCTTGTACAGAGAAGTTAGAAGTCAGCCTAAGGCTGGATGTTTGTCCACTCTCGAGAGTGTCATTTACGCAATGAAGGCGGTTGGGGGCAGTCTGGAGGGACTGGATCAACTGTTAGATGTTTTCGAGTCAATGGTCGATGATCAGAGACGATGTAAAGATGAAAGATTGGGTAAATCCACTTCAGGTTAAGCCTCTTGCAGCTTGCCCTGCCACAATGAGCTCTTGGGCAATTTTCTGTTCAAGTTCATATTGCATGATTGCATTGATCATTTGTGCCTGTTGAATTTGCATTCACTGAGGTCTCTGCTGTCCAAGGTTTTCGTCTTTTTGCACTTAAGTTGAATTTGCTAAAGGTTTTCAAACTAGGTCTTTCCCCTCTTAATTATGTCTCTAAGTTGAATTTGCTAAAGATGCGCTGATTTTCTGTACTGTCATTCTCTTATTTCTTTATGAATATTGACTACCAGCAGGCACCTTGTGTTGAGTATCAAAGTATCTGCTTAAGCTTTTATGCTATAATTCAATCTAATACTACAGTATGACCCATGTGATGCACATATATATGTAACTACATCAAAGTTCAATGTGTTGACATGTCAGAATTCAGATAGAAATTGCCATTTCTCAAAATACTCTGTATTATTTAGCTCAGTTAATTATTTTCTACATGTTAGATTTCAAATAAAAAAATAAATCATTATTCACTTTACAAAGAGAAAGTACAAATATATTTTGCCAAAGTGGGTAGTCTTACTAATGATAAATTATCACTCCGTGTCAAGAATGATCACCTTTCACTCACCTGATGGTGATAATTAGGGGTGTTTTGAATTTTAACACAGGAAAAGAGGCACAGGTTTCGGAGATTCTAGCCTACCTACTGATCTAACCCAACAACAAGATTAACTGCATTTAGGGAATCACCTATCATCCGCTCTAATCAATTGTTAGATGGAGAGATAAAATGGTTTTCTTCATTATAATTCATCAATCTATAAGGCAAATGATTACTTAACATCTCATTTCCTTATAATTTATGTCTTGAGAATATTATATACTGCCCTCAAGAATATCTACTTGATTAAGTTAAAGAACAAAATCAGTTCTCTTGTTTATTGCCCGATCATACTGAAATTCCCTTAGTACTTTTGTTGCTGTCTGTATCTGTTTTATAGGATGATAGGGAAATTACATATATTGTGCTGAAAAAGATTTAAATAATTTCAACGAATATAAATAATTGTAACTTCACCATTACATGATTCAATTAATAAAATGAGTCTCCTTTTCATAAGTTGATGCTCTGTCATCATTTTTTTTTTTAATATTTTGTTAGGTAAAAAGCAAGAAAGAAGGAGAAAAACAAAAATTGAATCAGATTCAAATCAACCCAAAGCAATTGGAAGAACAGAAGAAAAATTCAGGCCCTTTCTGTTCAAATGGCATTTGGTTTAATTAATATAGAAAACATCGATAGTTTCTGGAGGGGCTGAGATAAGAGAGACTGCATGGAGACTGGGGAGTCGAGCTAAATGTCGAAATGAAAACGTACACCATTGGCAAAAAGCGCTTGGTTATGTTGTCCAGAAGAGTTTCTCACACTGGCTTCTTCATTGGGTTAATGGTGCTTCAACTTTTATCCACCAATCAGGATGTTTGATGTAGCTAAGTCCTGAAAAGCTGGCATAGTAGAAGTCCTGGATAGTCAAGGAAAGATCATTTCTCTTTCTTTGGCACAATCCGGAGCAGTAGTCCTTGAGTAGGTACTGGCACAGGGTCCCTAATGTAATGATCATCCGAACATGACTCCCAAGAGTACTGAGTGACCAGATAATGGATGGCAACAAGGGTTTCAATCCTTGCAAATTCATGTCCTGGGCATATGCGAGGCCCTCCTCCGAAAGCAACAAAGCTGTAGGGTGGTACTGACGTCTGGTTTTCAAATCTAGCAGGATCAAACTTTGATGGCTCCGGGAATATGTTCTCATCCATGTGTGTCATGCTTGATGCCCAGAAGATCTAATCACACATTAAGTTCCAAAAGTAATGAATCGACTGGTTTCACAGATAGAGAGAATAAATAGCAGATAATGCAAACATTTGAAGAGATAGGAAACGTTATCAGCTTCCTTACTTGCCAGCCTTTTGGAATGAGGTATCCACCATAGTCAATATCCTTTAAGGCTACCCTGAAGCCAGCAAAAACAGGTGGAACCATCCTCAGAGTTTCCATTGCTACTCTCCATGTGTACTTCATCATGGCAAGGTCTTCCCAAGTTAAAGGTTCTCCTGAAGTCTTGCTTTCTGCTATCTCCTCTTGTTCTGCAAAAGCAAAGGAGGCTTATGACTTGCAATAAGGGGGAACGATCATGCTTCTGAGCTTTGTTGTTAAAGTTGATATCTGACTTTCGGAACTCTGAATTATTTGTGTATTGATTTATCTTACATGTGGCAAGTCGTCCATTTTCCATTAGCAAAATCGATTCATTATTATTAACAAATTCTTCTTCATTTACTTTTATTTTCCTTCCTTTTTGGGCTGCAGGAATCTCTATGCAGATTCGGCAAATCTAAAAAGATGCAATAGAGGATGTGTACCTTGAAGAACTGCTTTGTAAACAGCAGGGTTCTTAGATAGAAGACGCAGCATAAAAGTCAGAAGAACGGATGAGGTATCATGTCCTGCAACCATGACTAGCATGATATTGTGCAAAATTTCCTTGTCAGTCACAACTCGTTTATTTTCTTCATTGCGCTTACTTAGCAGGCATGTGATCAAGTCTTGTTGAGGAGTGGCAGTGCGCTGCTCTAGTTTCACTTTCTTCTCTTGTACAAGTTCCTTCAACAGATCTTGGACCCTGGAGCTTGCACGGAGGCTCCTACTGTAGCGAGTGAACGGCAGCTTTATTGGTATCGACCACATTCCCTCTATCATTTCTTGAAAATTTTGCAAGAATTTTTCTGTTTCAGCTCTTTCCTCCATACCAAAGAGAAGAGAGCATATGATGTTGAATGTAAGGTTTTTCATCAGGGGCAATGCCTATAGGAAAATCAAAACATTGGTGTTATTTACTCTGCTTTTGTTTATCAAACAGATTATGCCCCCTCCTAGTCTATGCATTCATTCTCATAGTCAATACATGTAGAGTCCATACAATTGTGAACACCAGTTATATGAGAGAGTGAGTGCATACTCCATATGTTTCTTAGAATTGATATGTATTGAATTTATCTCAAACCGATCAAAGCAACAGTGGGAGTTTTATAGCATATCGACATACCGCAACTTTTTCCTTGCCCCGCCAATGCAACTCGATGTGCTTTCTGACTTCTTCATCCATTTTCCCCACATACTGCTTCAGAGATTCTGGTCGCAAGAATGACACCAGAGAGTCTCTCACGCGTTTGTGATCTTGGCCACTGAGTTCCATCAGATTGCGGTCTCCTAGAATAGCGCGGATGGATGCTGTTTGTTTGTTGGCTATCTTGCTGCTGTCTCCAGAGAATACGAGCTTGTTCGCTGCTTGTCCGTGAATGAACACGGTCGGTTTGCCGAAGAGAGAGAGCTTCGAGATTGGTCCATACTTCCTCGCTCTTTCTTGGAGCCATTCTTCTCCCGTGTTTGTCCTCATGGCTCGGAGCAGGTCAAGGCTTTGGCCTATAATGGGGATTCCCAAAGAACCCGGAGGTAGCTTTCTTGATGAACCTCTTCTTCTCCAGCTTAATAAAAAGAGAACTGGTAGAAGAAAGAGAAGAAGGGTGATCGAAATGTTCATTGTTGTGGGTGTGGGCATGTGTGTGTGTGTGATGAGGGGAAAGCAAGAGTTATAGTTCTCTATTTTTGTCTGTTTCTGAACTAGCACTTTAGGTGGTAGATTCCTTCTGGAACGGGCGATGACGATTACTATGTAGAAAACGCATCGACTTTGACACAGGTCCTATTAAATATTTTGCCGATTTGTTTCGTGTGCCAGGTGCTTTATTCGAAGTTGCGGTTTACATAGACATAGACAATTAGTATAAGACTGACCTAACAGAGAAAAAAATGGATGTGACCTCTTGTTTGGTTGTGACGGCGGAGTTGAGCCCGGATGTATGTTACTCTGTTTCGGTCACTATCACAAATTTAACGGGAGGGAGCAAAACTGAGACCAATTGTTAATGTGTAAGCGTAAAATACAATAAAACTCCTAGAATGAGAAATGGACCGCGGTTGTCGGAATATGAAGACCAGAAAGATTGAAAGGAAGAACAGGATCAGTTTCTGAATTTCACTCAAGAAGTTCATCATCATCTACGGGGATGATCAAACAGTTTCGTCGAACAAACCCCTACAACTAAACAAAAGAGAGGACAAAGAAGAAGAAGGTGAAGAAACTAATATGGAATTGGAGGTGGGTTTCTTGGAAAATGCAGTGAAAAATTATTTCTATGGGAGTCTTGATGACTTTTGAACCCAGAAAGGAAAGGAAAGGTAAGGTAACTCCAAGTACTGATGAGCGAAGAAGTCTTATTTCCGGCAAAAGGCGGAACGGTAGTCCCCACGCAATTGGGATGCACCTGGTGATGAAAATTTGTCACTTCTCTGCATAACTCTAGTTTTATCCTAGTGTCCGGTTCTTTACACCAGGCGCGGCCTTTGTCTCATGTTTTGGTTGGATTTGGACCTTGTTGGGTTGCATAGCTTTTTGAGTGGATGGAATGGACTGCTATTCCAACAATCGGGAAAATTTGTCTAAGTATCACAAAGTATACATGCGCCACGCATTGCGCTATCAAACTCTTTTGAAAGGTGTTCATATTGGTAATCAGCCGAGTGTTTGGATAAGGCTGTGACTTAATACTTGTGGCACTTGAAGAATACAAGCACTTCATGGTTCTCAACTTTCATTTCCTTCTCATAACCCGCTCGGCATTGATGAATTTGAGGAGGCGGCTGAATTCAAAGTGATGAACTGGATTGTGGTGGGATGGAAGGTGGATGAAAGGAAAGAGAAAGTTTAGGGAGGATCCTGGTTGAAGCTGTTGCATCTCAACAATTGCTCCATCTGATGTTGGACTTGGAGCCGAAAGCATCTATGGAGATGTTAGAAGTCTACCTGAGGCAGGGTGCACATCGTGTACTTAAATCAAGCTGGATTGCATTATACAAATTTGTATTGTTTTGATGCATTGGCAGATGATGGAGGCTCATTAATGAAACATCATCACATCATGGTACTAGTCAATGTTATGCATGACTGTAGTGCAACGTTGCAAACACTACCATGAAAAGGAATTGCGGAAGCAATAATCGCACCTAAGAGGGAGGATTGAACGAGTCAATCAGGTCTTGCGTATCAGCAATTGGCATATTTTAGAATAAAAAGCATGCATAAAGAGGAGAGACCCTTCACATTCCGTGTACTTTCGTTGCCTTTCTCATCAAGTCCATGATAGTTTTAATTCAAGTACTTTTCAAAACACAAAATGTCTTATCAAATCCTTAAAAATTGAGAATGGATCGATTTTTATTTTTATTTTTTGGTACATTGCCAGCCTACCACCCAATCACTATTCATGGTGGGTGTTAACTTAGTCAATATATAATGTATATCACACACCAACATCGTTCAATGAACAAATCAATTGAATTTTTTTTGTTGGAGAAATTTAAATAGATGTTATATATAAATAAAAATGTTTGATAAAAAAATCGAAATCATGTGCATTTAATTAGAAAAGACAGCCAAAGTATATAGACAACAGAAAAAGGTCAAATCATTGAAAGAACAACAACAGCAGAACAAGACGAGGAGCAATGATGTCCTTTAGGATATCAAGACAGAAAAGAACAGCTAAAATGGAGAAGGAGAGCTGCAACACTGCTGCTGATTGCCGTGAGGAAAAGGAAAACGGCCCCATCCAAGAAGAAGGCCCAACACAGAACCAAGGCCTGAAGGGGCGATCCCATCGCGTCACTTCACTTCCCACTTTACCAACCGAATAATTTGCTCGGGCTGGGCAACCAAGCAAGCGAGAAAAAAGCAAACAGCTGCGGAGAAACCGGGGGCGTGGAGATGAACAACATTCTCTGACAAACAGAGAAGCATTTGGAAAGTGGACATGGAAGGAAAGATCCCGACTTTGGTACTGTTTCTCTGCATCTTCTCGGCTGCCGTCGCGGCCGATTACGTGCGGCCCCAGCCTCGCGAGACCCTCGATTTCCCGTGGGACCGCAAGCCCTCCTCTTATCCCCAGCAGGCGAAGGACTTATCGATTCTCGCTCCTCCTTTTTTCTGTGCTATCTTTCGTTTCGAAAGCCCTCTTTTTTCTTTCTTTTTTCTTTTTTCTTTTTGCGGGGATGGAATTTGTCGAGTTTGCGTGACTTCGGGGGGTTGAATTCGGCTCGCTGGTCTGCAATTTCTGAAGTCGTCGCTTTCTTGGAGCTTTTTGTTGTGTTCTTGAAGCTGGAATTGCTTCGTGGTTCATCCTGTGGTGAAGATTGTGAGATGAGTGTCAAATCACGTGAAGAGGGACCTGAACTAATGGATAGTACAAAGGGGAAAAAGGAAATCTCACGTTAACTTAGGTACTTCATATGGCACCAAACCGAGATTACCAAAGTTACTATCTTTATCTTTATCAGTGTGATGACTACCGTCAGTCTCCTCGCCCTACGCTGTCCTCGTAAACTATGTTGTTCTTTAGCAGTATCACCAATTTATGGAGGCCAAGGTGTTGAATGATCTGTTAGTGATCTGCCATAGGACAGTGGGTCTCATCTTTTTCTCAGTTCATGTGTCCATTGAGTTTGTTTAGTGAGAGAAGCTCGGTTGTCTTTGTTCTCTTGTTGTGTTGACTTAGTTCGCGTCAATAGTTGGTGTTTTCAGTATTGTTCCGAGATGAGTTCCAGCTGCCTCACCAAGATCTCAAATTGATGCGTCGTGTGACATTATCAAAATCCTCCTGCAGGTTCACATTTCTTTAGCTGGAGATGGACATATGCGCATTTCATGGGTCACTGATGGTAAATCTTCCCCTTCATACGTGGAATACAGAACATCGCCTGGTCGATATGACTCCACAGCTCAAGGAGAGAGCACTTCTTATAGTTATCTATTTTATAGCTCTGGAAAGATACACCACACGGTGATCGGGCCATTGGAGAGCGACACTGTTTACTTCTACAGATGTGGAGGAGAAGGTCCTGAGTTCCAGCTCAAGACTCCTCCTGCAGAACTTCCGGTTGCTTTCGCTGTGGCAGGAGATTTAGGCCAAACTGGCTGGACTAAATCAACACTGGACCACATTGATCAATGCAAGTACGATGTGCATCTCCTTCCTGGAGATCTGTCCTATGCTGATTACATGCAGCATCGCTGGGACACATTTGGTGAGCTGGTGCAGCCACTTGCAAGTGCCAGGCCTTGGATGGTAACACAAGGAAACCACGAGATGGAGAGCATTCCACTGATTAAAGATGGATTTCAGTCCTATAATGCTAGGTGGAAGATGCCATTTGAGGAGAGTGGATCGAGCTCGAATCTATACTACTCTTTTGAGGTGGCAGGCATCCATCTCATCATGCTTGGCTCATACACAGACTATGATGAATACTCAGAGCAATATAACTGGTTGAAGGTTATCCTTCATTTCCCTATTCTTTGTCATGCAAAAGTTGTTGCAATAGTACAGATGCTGTAGCGAATCACTTAAATGCACTGATTACAAAGGAGGAAGTTTGTGCTGTTAGCCATCTGTGGAAGTTAGGATTCTAAGATTGAGGTAACAAGTCTCACAGATAGGAAAATTAAGTCTGTAATTTATATATCCTTGATTACATTGTGTTAAGAGTAAATAGATTTCAAATCGAGTGTTAGCTACTCTTTTGCTAATGAGGCAATTTTCAACCTTCACCTTGTTATGGGTAATTAATCTCCATATTAGTTGTCAAAGGCAAAGGTTGTTCATTTTCAGCTATCACATGTTGCTCTTTGTTTTCTTACATTGATGCAAAGGACTTACGCTGGTATTTAGCACTCGTTTCTGTCCATGGTTTTGAATTTTCTGCTAACACGTCTTATTCTCAATTTACAGGCTGATCTTTCAAAGGTCGATCGCAGTAAAACTCCATGGCTGATCGTATTGTTCCATGCACCTTGGTATAACAGTAACTATGCTCACCAAGGTGAAGGCGATGGGATGATGCAAGCCATGGAACCGTTGCTCTATGCAGCTGGGGTGGACATAGTATTTGCAGGACATGTGCATGCATATGAGCGATCTGTATGACCCTATACCTATACTTTTTCATCTCTCATTGCTATTTGATGTGCATGAGGCATGATTTTAAGTGGTCATCACTGAACAGAAACGTGTCAATAGTGGAAAACCCGATCCTTGCGGTGCTGTTCACATTACCATTGGTGATGGGGGGAACAGAGAAGGTTTAGCTCATGGGTATGTCCTCACTCTAAGATATAGATTAGGGATTCGATAGGACATTCTGTTGATGAATTTTCATTGGATGCATTGGAAATTTTAAAATAGCTCCTGTATATCATTACAGATATAAGGAACCCCAGCCAGAGTGGTCTGTCTTCCGCGAAGCCAGCTTTGGTCACGGTGAGCTCAAGGTTGTGAATTCATCACATGCATTCTGGAGCTGGCACAGGAATGATGATGATGAGCCGGTGAGGTCAGACCAGCTGTGGATAACTTATTTGAAGAGTTCAGGTTGCCTCGCTGAAAAGAAACACTCCTTGAGGAAAATTCTCATGGCTCCTTAGTGTCGGCAGTACGAAGTTCTGATGCCAATGGCCAATATGGAAGTAGTCATATGGTGGTGTAGCTAGGATAGGGCGACGCCTTGTCAATATTTACTTTGAGAGGCTGCAAAATCGATTGTATCCCGATACACGAGCAGTCATATGGTAAAGGGTGATGTCTTGTCAATTTGTACTTTGAGACGTTGCAAAATTGAGTGTACCCTGTGGGATTCAAAACATATATTTCTGGGAGAGTTGAGGGTCCTTAGGTCTCTATTGCCCATGACAGCCTCGTTGAATGCAACCTGTACCATCCTCTTCACCAAATACGTATTAAAGCCATCTTTCAGATTTATGTAGCTTCTTGTTAGACGGGTCTGCCTACAAACCCCGGTGGGAGCACGAGCATTAGACAAATCTTCACAGCTACGAATACTTGCAAAATTTTAAAATTCCCTGGTATTGTAGTTATGACATTTATTAATAAAGAAGCAACAATATGATAAGAGTTGACTGGTAACATGCTTACTTCAAGTTTCTATTAACACTACGACAAATATTTGTGGGAATTCCCAATATGTACGATGCTCTCGCATGAAATACATCCAGATGCAGTCTCTACCTCAACAAAGCATTACATATACGGGATCAAGAGTTAAAAAACAAGCCAGTCGAAAGAAAATAACCTCACGACTAGATTAATTATTATAAAGTTAAATCATGACTCATGAGTGCATTGAACTCAGCAGCTTAAGAGCCAATGCCTCTTGCTCTGCCAAAGATACAGCGTCGGACTTCTGATTGATCTTATCATTGGTTTCTTTTTGTGTGCCATCGTCGTCGTCACTGTCAAAATATATTTTCGACTTCTTCCGCTTCCTGTTCTCCATAGCTTCACTGTCTGACTCCGAAAGCTCACTCTCACCCTCATCATCATCATCATCTTTGTCTTTCCCTCCCTTCCGTTTCATCTTTTGCTTGAGTCTTCTTTCCCTGCGGCGCTGTCGCTCAAGGAGCTTGTCCTCTTTATCCACTCGCTTCATCTCCTCTCTCATCCTCTTATAGTACTCGTCTTTCTTCCCTGCAATAAATAATTACAGAAACTTGCATGAATGCAAACAGAGACAAATACCATCCCTGATATTCATTTGTTCATAAAGTGAGGAAGTAAGTATCCAGGCAGACATAAAACAGAACGAGACGCACACCGACCCATCACCAAAAAATAAAAATAATAACACATTCAGTCAATTCATTGGCTGCAAACATTCTTCCTATTGGCAAGATGCTTTGAACACAAGAAATTCATGATTGAATTTAGAATAACATCTACACAACGTTGTTCTCTAAGGAAAAACCTAAAAACACCAATCAATTTTAGTAGGGGTACATACCTTTGTCAAGCAGAAGAGCACCATCTGAACTAAGCATCTCTGCTATCCTAGCAAGTGGGGGTAGGGTATTGCCTTCATCGTCGAAGACAACTCTAGTTCCCACTGGCCTATTGACATTGATTTTAAGCTTCTTTTTCTTCAAAACCCGAGTCACCGGTCTACAGTAGAATAGCAAGTCAAATTTCATTTTATGTTTTTGGTAACAACAAATCAAGTTGCAACAGACGAGGATCTTGAAGATGAAAAAAACACAAGTAGCTTGTAGAATCCTAACCAACTTTTGATTGTTGACAGTCCTCCTAATCTGCAACATATAATTCTACCTAAGAAAAAACATGCAGATTTCAATTTTTCGCTCTTTCTTCAATCTTTTTGTAGCCTACTTCTGTGCATCATTGCATTCTGATCATTTCAATAAGGCTGATGTCTAAACTATGAATATGCCCAGACTAAAGAGCACATAAGCTATCTTTGGGTAACAATTTTCTAATATGAAAAGAAAAACATACATTACATCTTCAAGTTCATTAACTTTTGCCTGAACCTCATCCACATCATCATCAGTCAAAAGTAAATCGTTCTCTTCATCTTGTTTAGAGTCATTCACTGTCACGAAAAGGAAACGAAGATGGATTCGTGAAGAAAGACGTCAAGGAAAAATTGTATTCCTTTTCATTGCATTGTAATTTCTGTACAGGATGTATTTAATTACATAGAAGAATCAATAAAAGGAAATAGAAATATTCTCCTATCTTTACAGTCCTAAAATAAATGATTTTGTATCAATTTACAATTTGATAAATCACAAGTGAATCATATCTTCCAACACTCCCCCCAAGCTGGTGGTCTGTATATGTCTAAAACACCAAGCTTGTTTAGAAGATATGTATGTTGCCTTTGACAAAGAGGCTTAGTAAATATATCCGCAGGTTGCTCCACGGTTCTGACTCCTCTTGTCTCGACTATCCCTTCTTGGATCTTCTCTCGAGTAAAATGACAATCCACTTCTATATGCTTTGTCCTCTCATGCAATACGGGATTTGCTGCAAGTTTGAGTGCTGAATCATTGTCACAAAATAGCAGAGTTGGTCCTTTAACTTGTGCCCCTAGATCCAGAAGTAAACCCCTTAACCAAACTATTTCACAAACAGTCTTGGCCATAGATCTATATTCTGCTTCAGCTGAAGATAATGATACAGTAGATTGTTTCTTTGTCTTCCACGAGAGCAATGATTCTCCGAACTTAATGCAGAAACCAGTGATAGATCTCCTACTCATAGGACATGTGGCATAATCTGCATCGCAATAAGCCGTCATTTCCATGTTGCATTTTCGGGAAAGGAGTATCCCTAAGCCTGGACATGTCTTCAAGTATCTTACTATCTTCAAGGCCGCATTCATGTGAGATTGCTTTGGACTGTGCATAAATTGACTAAGAGTCTGCACTGCATAGCAGATATCTGGTCTGGTCATGGTCAGATATATAAGTTTTCCTACGAGTCTCTGATATCCTGATGGGTCTTTTAAGAGAGGATCATCAAAAGAAGATATACCAGTATCATACTCAATAGAAGTCAGCCTGGCATTTTGCTCGATAGGAATAATTGCTGGTCTGCAGCCCGAGAGTCCTGCTTCTGATATAATCTCCATCACGAATTTTCGTTGACATAAAGAGATTCCTTGATCTGAACGAGCTATCTCAATCCCAAGAAAATACTTAGGTGGTCCTAAGTCTTTGATGTGAAAAGTGGAATGCAGATACTCTTTAAGTTTCTTTATATCAGAATTATCATTTCCCATGATAAGTATGTCATCAACATAAATTATCAAATAAATAGATGACATACCTTTTGTCCAAGTGAATAAAGCATAGTCATACTTGGATTGTTTGAACCCAGCAGCCATAAGTGCATTAGTGAATTTGGCATACCATTGCCGAGAGGCTTGCTTTAATCCGTAAAGAGATTTGCGGAGATGACATACCTTAGACTCCCCCTGTCTCCGTAATCCTGGTGGAAGATCCATGTATATCTCCTCATTTAGATCACCATGCAAGAAAGCATTATGAACATCCATTTGATGGAGTGACCAATCACGAAAAGCAGCTACCGATAGGAAAGAACGAACAGTGACATCTTTCGCTACTGGCGAAAAGGTCTCATGATAGTCAAATCCCTCACGCTGGGTGAAGCCTTTTGCCACTAACCGGGCTTTATATCTTTCGACAGAACCATCTGCTCTGTATTTAATCTTGTATACCCACTTACACCCAATGGGTTTACGATGAGCGGGTAAGGATACTACATCCCAAGTGTGATTTTCCACCAAGGCACGTAATTCAGACTCCATGGCATGTTGCCAATGAGCAACATTTCTTGCCTCGTTATAGTAGAGGGTTCTAGTTCCTCAGAAATACGGCTCATACAACATAGATGTTCTGGCGATAATCTATCAAAAGGAAAGATAAGCAGATATAGGGTAACGAGTACCTGATGATCGTGTAGAACCACATATAAAGTCTTTTGTCCAAGTCGGTGGACGAGTAGTTCGACCAGAACGTCGCAGTGGCTCATGTGGTGTTGCTGATGATTCTTCAGTATGATTCGCTTCTGGAGAATCCCTTAACTCTGTCGGTTCTTCTATAGGAGAGTCTTCAACAGAAGAACGAATGGGGTCTTCAATAACTACTGGAGACAAAATATCTGCTGTTCTCGAAGGAGAAGCAATAAGAAGTGTTTCCCCAGAAGATAAGTCTTCTTCCATGAAGGAGTGATCACCCTTTGTCTTTTCATCATCAAATGTAGAGTTGAGATGTGAAAATGGAAAGACATCTTCATGAAAAACAACATCCCTGCTTACAAAAAAATCTCCAGAAGAGGGTTCATAAAGCCTGTATCCCTTTTGTAAAGTTGGATATCCCATGAAGATGCACTGTCTGGCACGTGGTGCCATCTTATCTCTATGGCCGACTGTAGTCATGTAGCAAAGACTTCCAAAGACCCTGAGATGACTCAGGTTTGGTTTCTTTCCATACAGGAGCTCAAAAGGTGCCTTCCCTTTCAGAATTCGTGACGGCATGCGATTGATCAGGTATGCTGCCGTGACCACACAATCTCCCCAAAAATTCTCAGGAATAGAAGCTTGGAATTTGAGAGCTCGTGCTACTTCTAAGAGATGACGATGTTTTCTCTCAACAATTCCATTACGTTGGGGTGTATATGTGCAGGAACTCTCATGCAAGATTCCATTCGAGGAAAATAAAGAGGCACATTCAGCATTAAAAAATTCTCTTCCATTGTCAGTTCGAATCCGACGGATGGTTTTGCCAAATTGAGTTTTTGACAAGGAAAGGAAAGTCTTTATGTGAGAAAAGACCTGATTTTTGGATTGCATAAGGAATATCCGTGTGGCACGAGAGAAATCATCCACAATTGTGAGAAAGAAGCGAGATCCATCATGATTCAAAGTATGATACGGCCCCCAAACATCAGCATGGATGAGAGAAAAAATCTCAGTTGTCCTAGAAGTGCTATTTGGAAATGAAGCACGTGTTTGTTTTGCAATGGGACAGATTGGACATTCAGGATAAGGAAAAAATGCAGAGTGGCCCAATCTTTTATGACTAAGAAAATTTATTTCATTGGTAGCAGCATTACACAATGATTTATTGAATGCAACAGGAGATAATGTAGAAAGAGGTGACAACTTGGTCCAAAAAAATAGCCCTTGATTGACTCTACCCAAGCCCATCAGTTTGCCAGTCGAACGGGCCTGAAAGAAGCATTCATCAGAATGGAAAAGGATTTGACATGAGTTTTCTTGACAAGCTCGAGCAACTGATATAAGATTGAAGTGAAACTCAGGGACAAACAATACATTTCTAAGAGTAATGAGGGAACTAAGATGCACAGTTCCAGTCATTGTGACTTTAGTAATGTGACCATTCGGTAGCTATACCGATATGGGAATAGATAATTTGACAATGTCAGAAAGAAAATTTTGATCACAGACTATGTGGTCACTAGCACCTGAATCAATGATCCATTCATCCTTTGAAATTGAATTCATCATGCAATAAGAAGTACCTGTGAAACTGCCACCCTTATCAGAAGCATCCAATTTCTTTAATGCCTCCATCACTTCTTGATATTGTTCATGGGTAACTGTATTTCCCATATGTTGGCCCGACACCTGAAAAACTGAGGACAATTTTCCTCTTTCTTTTTCTCCCGGTTTTCCATGCAATTTCCAACAGTTCTCAATTGTATGGTGTGGACGCTTACAATAATCACAATATAATTTACCTTTTCCTTTGGGCCCATTATTCTTTGCAAAAGGATATTTGGTCGTGGGCTGAGCTGAATGGGCCGAGAAATTCCCATATGGAGCATCTGTCACGCGAAAAGAATTTTCGCGTGGGCCATTTGGCCCATAAGGGCTTGCGGACCGATTGGGTCCAGCAAACGCATTCCCGCGTGACCCATCTGGCCCATAGAAGCTCGCTGATTGCGAGCCGTTGGATCCAGCGAGATTGATACGCCGCGAGCCGTTGGATCCAGGCGCATCCAGGAAGAGATCTCCTCCGTCCGATCTGAAGAATAAATCGCGGCCGTCGGTGGGCTTTCTTAAAAGCCTAGATCCGCCACTCGCGAACCCTAATTCCGCCTCTCCTCCGTTTTTTTCGAACCCTAGATCTGCTTCTCCTCCATTTTTCTGCGAGGAACGGAAATGGCTTCTCACGGCGAGAACCATTCCGCTTCCTCCCTGGCCATGGTCCGTCGCTCTTTGTTGACTCTCCTCTTGTGTGGCGAGTTGATAGATGCGGCCGAGACTCGGCAGGGGCTCCACGGTGAGTATTTGGGAACGGAACGACTGGTAAGTGTCGTTGAGGATGAGGAGGAATCGAATCGCCTTTTCCCTCTCTCGTATCTGCTTGTATTGCGCCTGTATTTGATCGGGCCAGTTGAAATTTTCTTCTGCTGCCTCTAATTCGTTCCACAGGGCTGAAAGTTTGTTGTAGATTGTTGCGATTGTCATATTTCCCTGTTTCAGATCTGAGATCTGCTGTGTGAGTGAAAAAATCTTGACTTGGTCGAGTTTTCCATACATTTCTTGTATGTTGTCCCACATCCTCTTTGAATCCTCCGTCGGGGGAAGTCCGGCCGCGACTTCGGAGGCGATGCAGTTTCCGATCCAAGTTCGGACTAGTTGATTGCATCTCCTCCAAAGCCGTGCCATTCTCTCGTCGGAAGGAATCGGTAGGGTTCCGTCGATGAACATCTCTTTACCCTTCGTTACCAGTGCCCTCCGGAATTCATGCGACCAACTTGAATAGTTGTCGGCACCCTTTAATTGCTGGTTGATGATCTTGAGTTCCGGTCCATCTCCGTTTGTCGTATAGAGGGGGTCGCCGGGTTCCGGGCGGCTACTGGCAGCAAGGAATGGAGGAAAGAAACCGGGCAGAGGACTCGGGTAGGGATTCGTTCCCTGACCCGAGCCGCTTGACCCGTATCCGTGACCCGCATCTGGCAAATCCGAGTATGGATTCGTTCCATTACCCGGTACATTGATTCCGCCCGTCTGCTTCGGGTCGATGGATGGGCTTGCCCCATCATTGGTCGGTAGGCCCCCATCGGCTCGCACGCTGCTTTGGTAGCCAGGCAATGATGCATTAGGGTTTAACCCTTGATACCATGGATATGGCATCCATGGATATGGGTAGCCCGAAAAGGGCTGCCCTAGATTAGCCTGAGCCTGAATTTGTTGCCATTGCGCGTGTTGAAGTTGTTGTTGAATCGACTTTCTTCTTTGTTCGGATGTAGGGACCACGACTGATGAATCTTGATCTTGGTCATCGAGGTTTGGCAGCACCTCTCTCGTAATTTGATCGGCTGGAGTTGAGGTAGAATCCTGTGTTTTTGCCATGAGATAAAGAAATTTGATTCCTGTGGTAACTTTCTTGCATATAAAACTTCCTCTAGGTAATCAACAATCTGATTACTTCGGCAATGCTTTTCTGGAATTGAAGTTCCTTGGGGTAATCGAAGCGGAAGCAAGAAATCAGTTCAGAGCCATGGATGGCTCTGATACCATGTCACGAAAAGGAAATGAAGATGGATTCGTGAAGAAAGACGTCAAGGAAAAATTGTATTCCTTTTCATTGCATTGTAATTTCTGTACAGGATGTATTTAATTACATAGAAGAATCAATAAAAGGAAATAGAAATATTCTCCTATCTTTACAGTCCTAAAATAAATGATTTTGTATCAATTTACAATTTGATAAATCACAAGTGAATCATATCTTCCAACATTCACCATCAGACTCTTTGTTGAGACCTTCAATTCACTTTTGCCCACAGCATTCTCTGGTTCAAGTGGTAAAGATTCTTCGGAGACTATCTTGGACTTATTTTTCTGGTTTAGGAAACGAATCTTCGGAGTCATCGGTAGACCAAATGATGCTGAGAAGTCATCAACAGGGAGTTTCATCACATCAAAGATCTCTTTATCTTTCTTGTTGGAATGTATTGGAAAATCTCCTGATTATATTACGTGATATTATATTACGTGATTATATTACATGATATTATGTGATTTGATTTGATTTGATTTTGTTAGGTGTAAATTAGATATTGATAGATATTAGAGGCTAATTAGGATCTTTACCTAAATAGGTTTCTTACCTAATTTAGGTTCTCTGTTCATGTATTTATACACATTGTAATCACTCTATGAAAAATAAGAAGACAGATTCTTTTCTTCATGGTATCAGAGCCCAAAAGTCCTTTATCTATTTACCTCGAGTAATTTTTTTTTTTTTTTTATCGTTCGATCACTATGTCGGACGAATCATCAACCGCCAAGTCTAACCCTCCATCACTTCTCACAAAGTCCATCGAACCTCATCTCATTCATATCACTTCCATAAAGCTGAATGGTGATAATTTTTTCCGATGGTCTCAATCCGTTCAAATGTATATACGAGGTAGAGGAAAAATTGGCTATCTGACTGGAGATAATGCGGAACCGGAGACAAATGACCCCACTTGGGCTGTCTGGGATGCAGAGAATTCAGCAATTATGACGTGGCTAACCAACTCCATGGAAGAAGATATTGGTGCAAATTATTTGGGCTATTATACCGCAAAGGAACTCTGGGATGCGGTGTGTGAGATGTATTCAGATTTGGGTAATCAATCTCAAATCTACGAGTTAACCTTGAAGCTGGAAAGATGCGACAAGGTGAGGAAATTGTCACAAAATACTTTCACTCTTTGAAACGTTTGTGGCAGGAGTTGGATGTATTCAATGATCATGAGTGGACTTGTATTGAAGATGGTAATCGGTACAGGAAAATTGTAGAAGCACAACGTATCTATGCTTTCTTAGCAGGGCTTAAAGATGAGTTTGATGAGGTACGCGGCAGAATACTTGGGAAGCAGCCTCTTCCACCTATTGGAGAGGTATTCTCAGAGGTTCGGAGAGAAGAAAGTAGACGGGGAATAATGTTGGGCAAGGCAGCTACCGGCGGAAAGGATGGATCATTGGAAGGTTCAGCATTAACTATCTTCGAAGACAAGAAGGGCCATGTTCCTACAACAATAGTCTCCGAGGCAAATGTAAGCAAGATCCCCATTAACTTGCGAAGATCAGATGGGAAACCCCGTATTTGGTGTGATTTCTGCAACAAACCCCATCATACACGGGAGACCTGTTGGAGGATTCATGGCCGTCCAAATAGTGAGGGAAGGAGACCAACTTCATTCAGCCGTGATAATAAGTCATCTCAGCGTATGCCTCCTACAGCTAATGAGGCTACTACATTTCCTTTCAGCAAAGAACAACTAAACCATCTTCTGCAGCTACTTCAGGCTGGATCCGTATCGGGTAATCCTACTGTTTCGATTGCCCACCAAGGTAGAAATCTAAATGCCCTATCCTGTTGTTCACAATCTGTATCTTGGATCATTGATTCAGGGGCATCCGATCATATGACTAATATTCCATATTTGTTCACATCCTATATTCCTTGTCCCGACAACCAAAAAATTCGGATCACCGATGGGAGTTTTTCATCTATTGCAGGCAAAGGATCAGTTCCACTTTCTGATTCTATTACACTTCATAATGTATTGCATGTTTCTAAGTTAGCCTGTAACCTATTGTCTGTTAGTAAACTTTCTAAAGAGTCTAACTGTCGTGTTGTCTTTTTTGCTTCCCATTGTGAGTTTTAGGATCAGATCTCGGGGAAGACGATTGGCAGTGCTAAGATGAGGGATGGTCTCTACTTTTTTGAAGAGTTTGTCTTTAATAAAAAAGCTCAGGCGTATGGAACTTTCAGTTCTTCCCCTGTTCAAGAAAAAATAATGGTTTGGCACCATAGATTAGGCCATCCTAGCTTTGGATATTTGAAACATTTGTTTTCTCATTTGTTCAAAGATGTGGATGTTTCTTCACTACATTGTGACAATTGCCTTTTTTTCTAAAAGTCATCGTACTCATTATAGTCCAAAACAGTATCGTGCATCATCACCTTTTTACTTGATCCATAGTGATGTTTGGGGTCCTTCACCTGTGCCAACAAAAACCGGGAAACGATGGTTTGTTACCTTTATAGATGATCATACCTGTTTATGTTGGACATACTTGATGAGTGTCAAATCTGAAGTTGAGTCATTGTTCAAATTTTTTTATCAAATGGTTATGACTCAATTCCGTACTACTATTAATATTCTTCGTACTGATAATGGTACTAAATATTATAACCAGTTTTTTGGGAGTTTTTTGAAAGAAAAAGGCATCATTCACCAGTCAACTTGCCAAACTACACCCCAACAGAATGGCATTGCGGAACGCAAAAATTGCCATCTCCTTGAAGTATTGCGTGCCCTCTGTTTTTCAATGCATGTACCTAAATACTTATGGGGGGAAGCTGTGCTAATAGCATCTTATCTAATTAATAGGTTGCCTACTCGGGTATTAAACTACACTACTCCCTTAGATTGTTTCAAACAAGTGTATCCCACAGCCCGTATCTTTTCTGATATTCCTCTAAGGGTGTTTGGTTGCACTACGTTTGTCCATCTACCAATTCAGTGTCGATCGAAATTAAATCCTAAGGCTGAAAAGTGTGTGTTTATAGGGTATGCACCTAATCAAAGAGGTTACAAGTGTTACAATCCACATACTAGCAAAACTCATATCACTATGGATGTAACCTTTATAGAGTCACAACCATTTTTTTCTAACAAATCTCTTCAAGGGGAGAATGCCGAAGTTAGTGAAGAGATTAACTCTCCTGTCCTTCCTGCTCCTTTGTTTGAATCTTCGAAAACACCTCTGCCGAATCTTGATGTGTCAAGGATAGGGGAGAAAAAGTTCAAGATCACAATGTGATCAACAAGCCCGAACTTCAGGTTTATACTAAAAGAAAAACTCTTCAAAAGGTTGCAGATCAGAACTTTGTCTTGGAGCCTCATCCATCTGCAGCCCCGAGAGATGATCTCTTGCCTTTGTTATCAGGTGATCCTAGTAATACTCATTTTCTCTCCATTCTTGTCTCAAATTCTCGATACGATACTTCTAATCTTGATATGCCTATAGCTCTTAGAAAAGGAGTTAGATCATGTACTCAGTATCCTATATCAAAACATGTGTCGTTCCAAAAGTTGTCTCATCATCATAGAGCATTTGTGTCAAACCTGTCTCACATATCTATTCCTAGAAATATCCAGGAAGCTTTAAAGGATCCAAAGTGGAAGATGGCAGTTGAGGATGAAATGTTTGCACTTAAGAAGAATGGCACATGGGAATTGGTTAATGCACCAGAAGAAAAAAAGATTGTTGGCTGTAAATGGGTATTTACTGTAAAATGTAAACCTGATGGGAGTGTTGAGCGATATAAAGCAAAGCTAGTGGCGAAGGGGTTCACTCAGACTTATGGAGTGGACTATTAGGAGACTTTTGCCCCAGTTGCCAAAATAAATTATGTTCGAATTTTACTATCTTTGGCTGCTACATTTGATTGACCCTTACACCAGTTAGACGTGAAGAATGCATTCTTGAATGGTGACTTAGAGGAGGAAGTGTTTATGAGTTTACCACCAGGTTTTGCAGAAACTGAAGGCAAAGTCTGCAGACTAAAAAAGTCGCTATATGGACTTAAACAATCTCCAAGAGTGTGGTTTGAACGGTTCGGGAAGGTGGTTAAAAGGTTCGGCTATCTTCAAAGTCAAGGAGATCACACTCTATTATATAAACACTCAAAGGAAGGTAAGCATGCAATTCTAATCGTCTATGTTGATGATATAATATTGACCGGTGATGATAAAGTTGAGTTGGAAAGCTTGCGAGAGAAGCTGGCTGAAGAGTTTGAGGTTAAGGATTTGGGTGTCTTGAAATATTTTCTTGGAATAGAATTTGCGAGATCCAAGAAGGGCATTTTTATAAACCAACGCAAATATGTTCTTGATCTACTCAAAGAGACAGGTTTATTCGGATGTAAATCGGTAGAGACACCCGTGGAACCAAATATGAAGCTTGAACTTGCCAAGGCTGAAGAAGTGATAGACCGAGAAAGGTATCAAAGGCTTGTCGGTCGACTTATTTACTTATCTCATACTCGACTTGATATATCGTTTGCTGTAAGTATGGTGAGCCAGTTCATGCACTCACCAAGGCCAAGGCATTTTGAAGCAGTATATAGAATTCTACGCTACTTGAAGGGAAATCCTGGTAAGGGTCTAATGTTTGAAAAACATGGACATCTAGAAATTGAGGTGTTCACCGATGCAGATTGGGCTGGAAGCAATATGGATAGGAGATCTACTTCAGGCTATTGCACGTTTGTTGGCGGTAATTTAGTCACTTGGAAGAGTAAAAAGCAAAGTGTGGTGGCAAGAAGCAGTGTTGAAGCTGAATTTCGATCAGTAGCACATGGTGTATGCCAAGTTATGTGGATTAAAGGTATCTTAGATGAACTACAGATCCCAAGTACCATACCAATGAAATTGTATTGCGACAATAAGGCAGCAGTCGCAATTGTTCATAATCCCGTGTTACATGAACGGACAAAGCATGTGGAAGTTGATAAACACTTCATCAAAGAAAAACTTGATAGCGGACTAATTTGTATGCCATATATTTCAAGTGATGATCAGGCTGCTAACATTCTGACCAAGGGATTACATAAAAGGCAATTTGTTCGTCTAGTGAACAAGCTGTCTATGGAAGATATCTTCAAGCCAGCTTGAGGGGGAGTGTTGGAATGTATTGGAAAATCTCCTGATTATATTACGTGATATTATATTACGTGATTATATTACGTGATATTATGTGATTTGATTTGATTTGATTTTGTTAGGTGTAAATTAGATATTGATAGATATTAGAGGCTAATTAGGATCTTTACCTAAATAGGTTTCTTACCTAATTTAGGTTCTCTGTTCATGTATTTATACACATTGTAATCACTCTATGAAAAATAAGAAGACAGATTCTTTTCTTCATTTCTGTATATGGATCTACTGTAAATATGTGACGTAAGGCCCTTTGAGCAAGATACTGAATATTGGGATACTTCACAAGCAAGGCCGACAACAAGCCGGAAACTGGTTGAAATCTTTTGTCATTTGCCGGAATCGACCGAATCAAAGCCATGTCAACATCCGAGGTGCCAATATCACATGATAATTAATGAAGTGCACCAACAAAGCATTGCATAAGCAACTGTATAGATGACTAGTGAGCTAAGCTCAACCATAAGCCAAAAGGCAAAAAGGTCCAGAGAGAATGCATTACCTTAACGAGTTCCAAAGGAATTTTGGCAGCTTTCAATTTTTCAAGCATTTTCATTTTTGATGGCATCATAAACAAAACCGACCTTCCTCCAGACAAATATCGAGCTGTGCGACCGACTCGATGAATGTAAGATGCAACATCTTCGGACAATCGACCTACGAGTTCAAAAGCATCTAACACCTTATAAAAGGGAACAGATCGCGCCTTCCCGAGAACAACTATGATGACAATCGATCAAAGAATCCACCTAAAGCATAGTGAAAAAAAAATCACCTGAACAACCCAGTCCACCGCCTTATTAAAATCAAGACCTCTAGAAGCCACGTCGTTGAAAAAAGAACAGACCTCTTCTCACAAAATTCAGAATATATTCCCATTCTTTTCTCCTGCTTCATCCTTCCATGGAGACATTTCAAGGGAATTCCTAGACGAAGTTTCTTAAATGCTTCATAGACAAATTTCACCTGGAAGATTGCAATTTTGGGGTAGAGTTATATATGAACGGAAGAATCAACCCAACAGTGAATGAAAAATTGAAATGCTAAATCAACCAGAATAAAAGTTTGAAAGATTCTAATAGTGATCATGAGGAGTTGAGCTAAGCATTTGACCAAGCAAATACAACTAAATCAAGCTATGTTGAAGCAAGTAATTATCCCGAAAACGTGAAATTTGATTGTTGATACCAGCAATCTCTATAGAAAAAATGGGACCAGACTCCCGGGTGATTAGTTTATCTCTAGAGTAGGAATCTAAGCCTCCCATTTGTTTGATAAAAAAAAAAAAAAAAATCCCATTTTGAGGTTGAACCAACTCACATTGTAAATGGTCCACACTAGCAATTAAACATTTGCAAGAGCGGTGCTTAGTAAACACACCAGCGTATAACAATTTTTTCTTCAAAAGATGTGCATAACAAACTAACAAGTTTTGGGGAGAAAGTATAAAACAATTCAACCACAAATTTTAGCCAATAAATTCAACTAATCACCAAACAAATATAAGTCAACAAAAGCCCAAAACAATGCTAACAACACAAACAGAAAACGTCAGATAGCACAAACCATCTAACAGAAGAATTACACAATTTTAAGTATTCACAAAGAAAGCCAAATTATCTACTCATTCTATTAAGGCAAGGCAAATTAAAATGGCAAGGCTAGTGAAGAAAGCTCAAAGGATCTAAAATACCTGCTTGCAACTAGAGAGAAACACGAGAGTCCGGGATTTGAGGTGTGTCCTAATAAAGCTCCACAACATGTCCAGCTTCGGCTCGAGTGGAACAGTCATAGCAGTTTGCTGCAAGCGGTTTGGAGTCGCCGTCACAGACTCCTCGTGCACACTTATATACTCAGGGTCCTTCAAACTAAGCCTTGCAAGATCCTGGACTGACTTTGTTTGGGTCGCAGAAAATAGCATGGTTTGTCTATGTTGAGGCAGCTGCGAAATAATTGCATTTAGAGTCTTCTTAAAACCAACGTCGAGAATACAATCTGCCTCATCAAGGACAAGGACCTGTTCCCTGACTAGAAATTTTAACTCAAATCAGCCACTGTATATCAGCATCAGCATTCAAATTACTAATAAAAAATCCCATCGACCTTAAGCTAGAGCAATCAAAGTTCAGGGTCTCGTCCATATGCTGAAGAAGCCGACCAGGAGTACAGACCAATATGTTAAGGTCGTTTACACTCGCTTTTCCAGGTCGACATCCTTGCGGCCACCGATGAGAAGACCGGCGCGAAGCCATGGTACTTCCCAACAACTTTCAACACATCAAAAAGCTGACCAGCTAATTCCCTTGTCGGAGATATTATGATGCTTCCTACCCCGTCCTCAAGACCCCATCGTTCTTTGTACAATTTCTCCAATACCTGAGACAAGCAACATGGTTAACTCTAAAGAAGTCTCCTCACGCAGACAGTGGAAATGTCTTAAAGGGACAAAGAGAACAAAATCAGCAATTCTCTCAAAAAGAAATCTTCAAAACTTCAAATCTCGACAGAAACATAGGAAAAGGGAAAAACCAATTCTGCACATTCTTACGTTAAAAAAACGAGCCAATCAATCATTCGAATGAACACCCACTAACCGGAATGAGAAAAGCCAGAGTCTTCCTCGAAAAACAGACGGATATCCCTTAGCATTTCTCCTACGCACATTCATTCGTGGCCTAATCGAAGTCATTCCTTGGGTCGCAGTCTTTGTGGCTCCAACCCGATGATATTCATCTACAAATTCCATTACTAGCTCCTTATATCTAGTAAATCCCTTGACTTTCCATAGGCGATTCAACACTCCTTGCCATTCTAGTGGAAGAGTGTTCAGAAAGAATCGCACCATCTGAGTATCTGGCATGGGATAGCTGTTCCAAATGACTTCTTGAATTTTGTTGTTGACCTATATGACATTATCAATTATGTCGTCACTCTCTCATCGATAACCATTCGAATCGGTTATCAAGCTTGAAAGCATTTCCTTTTATTCATCTGACATTGTGCGCACAGATGCGCGTGGCTTACGAGGAGGCATTGTTCCTGCAACAAATGCAGAACAAAAAATGGATTACATATAACCCATATAGACATAATTGAAAAAGAAACACATTCTTTTTTTTTTTTTTTGGTCAACGGTCAACAGTCAACGGGTTGGACCGGACCGGTCGGACCGGTTAGGTCGGACAAACCGGTCGGGCCGGTCGGCCGGGCGAGCCGGTCGGATGAATCGACCGGCACGTGCGGCTCGCGTGCAGCGAGCGTGTGCCGTGCACGCGCCATCGATGGCGCCCGCGCACGTGCATCGCACGTGCGCACGTCGGCTCCGCGCGCACGTGTGACGCACGCGCCTGCGTGTGCGAATCGGCGCATGCAATGAAATCCCCTTAGTACTTTTATTACTGTATTTACCTACTTCCGTAGAAGAAAAGAGAAATTACATATATTGTGTTGAAAAAGACATAAATAATTTTAACTTCATTATTACATGATTCAATCAATAAAAATAAATCTCCTTTTCATAAGTTGATGCTACGTCATCATTTTTTTTTTTTATCGAAATATTATCGAATGAAATAAAGCAAGAAAGAAGGAAAAAACAAAAAACAAAAATTGAATCAGATTCAAACCAACCTAAAGAAAATGGAAGAGCAAAAGAAAAATGTAGGCCTTTTCTGTTCAAACAACATTTGGTTTAATTAATATAGAAAGCATTGATAGTTTCCGGAGGGGATAAGATAAAGATGATTGCATGGATACCGGGAATGAGCTAAATAAAGGGGGTGAGTTTTGTCGGTAGAAAAAGTTACTCACATGGTATAAAAATTAATATTTAGCGTCCGGAGGTATGCGGCGGCGCTCGACCAACCGTTCGGCTTGTCTCGACGAGCACTTTGGCGCTGTGTATTTGAAAGTTTATTTTGGCAGAAAAAATGTCCCGAAAAACGGCCATGATGGAAAAACACCCTTGGAAAGGGGTGAACAGTTGATGAACGATTGACAAGTTCCCGAAATTTACCGGTTCGAAACCCGCTTTAAATAGGATCGACACCGCTGTTAATTTCGGGAA
Source organism: Eucalyptus marginata (assembly GCA_014182565.1). Taxonomy (NCBI): domain Eukaryota; kingdom Viridiplantae; phylum Streptophyta; class Magnoliopsida; order Myrtales; family Myrtaceae; genus Eucalyptus; species Eucalyptus marginata. Next base: position 9,453,346 of record CM024590.1, on the reverse strand, counting down.
CAGTGGAAACTTTCGGGCCAAGGCAAAGAAAAAGATGGGCGACATCCTCCGCAGGTAAACTTGCTCTGTATATTTCGTGGATAAGTGACCCGCATCCTCTAGTACTCTAGACCCTCTCTAATGGATTCTTTTCTTATCTCCGTGTCTCAGAGCCCCGAACGAGGACGGAATTCAGCAGTTTCTTGACGGAATTCTGCAGTTTCTTGACGGTGTGGACCATATCTTTCAAGCCCCCCCGACCGTGACTATGTCAAGACGATCCGCTGGATTGTTGGAGCAATCCAGCTGATTCTTCAAATGTTGGACTGGGATCCGAGACTTCGATCACTATCAACCGTCATCAAAAGTTTTCTTCTAATTGAGAAGATCGTCCAAGGTATGCGGGCATCACCTGTTGAGTTGCCTGGGCCGGCTTCAGTTCTCTGCTTGCTGTTGCTGGTCGCTTTCATCTTGCGACTTAGGCATGCTGCTGGTCGCAATCATCTCGCGACTTAGGCATCCGTGAAATTGCATTATGAACAATAAAAAATAGTGGGTTGGTTGTCTATGTACAGTTGTTTCCTATTTTTAGTGGACGTGCGCCTTGCTTCGGAGTGTCTCGTTGGTACCGTCTTTGTTATTACGAAATACATGAATGATTCTTATTTAATGTACATATTACGATACAACGCAATATTTATATGATGGTGGTTTTCTGGCGCAATTTCGAATTTTTTTTTTAGTCGATCCAATTTCGAAACGATTAAATTAGATGAAGAGGGTAATTTTTTTTTTTTTTTTTGGGAAGAGAGAAGCAAGGGAAATAATTCGGGAGTATATAAAAAAAATCACATTAAGTCTCAAACGACGCAGACCCCACAATCTCTTTACAACAAAATTCAAACCAGAGTAGCTAGTTGGATAGCTGAAGCCGAAAATCGCGGAATTCGGGGTCAAATGGGAAACTGATGGTTTTAAATCTGCGATGTGGAGATTTTGAACAGTGAAATCGGAGCTGAACCGAGCCAGATGCGTAGAATTGAAGTATTGGGTCTTGTTTATGAAGAAAGTAGGGATTTTTATTAGGTTGGATGCTTCAGATTGCCAACTTGAATAAGTTAAGTTTTCACGGCAGCGATTTTGCTAAATGATGACTTATCATTTTGATGGTTTTTAGAGTAGATGGGCTTAAGGCCCGTCCCATGATGGGCTTAAAGGCCCGGCCCACGGGAATAAGGCCCGTGGAAGGGGAAACATATAAAAGGGATGAGAGAGAGGGAGAAGACAACTTTTGGCATAATTCAACATACATTCTCCTCCTCTTCCAAAATTCTCTCTCTCCAAGAAAAGCCAAGAAGCGACGTCATCTTCCCTTCACGGCGATTTTTTCGACATCGGATCGAACCGGACTGATTTCTCTTCTTCTTTTCGGCGTCGGTGTCTAATCTCGTGGCTAACAAGGTACGCTCGAATCCGTGGTGTGCTTTACGATCGGTGAAACGTGACTTTTCCCGGGCTTATCTTCCGCGTTCGATTTAGGGGTTCGGTTTAAGTGTCGAATCCGTTTTTGGGGATCCGCCGATCCCAACATTGGTATCAGAGCCTTAGTTCACGTCTTTCCCGACCTGTTTTGATGTTTATGATTGATTTTTCGCAAAAGCATTTCGGCCGTACGGATCGGGGCGAGAAATCCCGACACCCGAGCGTTGTTCGCCCAATTTTTCGATTTTTCGTAAGTTGAAATCAAAATCTGATGGCATAGGGAGGAAGGCGACGTCGAGACGAGTCCGGCGACGTGTCGTGCGCGCCGGGGGACGCCGCACGCGCCCGCACGCGCGGCCGGCTTGGCTGCGCGTGGGCGCAACGCGCCTGCACGCGGCCCCGGTTCGCCCAGCGCGTGCGGCCACGCGCGCCCGGTCGGCGGCCGGCACGTGCGAGCCGCCGGCTGGCGCACCGGCACGCGCCGGTCCACGGACCGCCGCGTGCGCGTCAGCAGCGGACGTCGGTTGGCCGGGCGGTCACCGGCCGGCGACCGCAGCGGCGACCCGGCCGCGGAGGCCACGCACGCGCGCGGCACGTGCGGGCTGACGTATGCGTGACGTCAGCCCACACACGCGCGCGGCACGTGCGGTCGGTCCGACCGGTCCGACGACCAGTCAGTTGACCGTTGACCGACGACCGTTGACCGTTGATTTGACCGTTGACCGTTGACCGTTGACCGTTGACCAAAAAAAAAAAAAAGAATTTGTTTCTTTTTTTCCCAATTGAGTCAATGTGGATTATATGTAATCCCTTATTTGTTCTGCATTTGTTGCAGGAACAATGCCTCCCCTTCAGTTACGTACGCCTATTCGCGTAATTACCGATAAACAAAAGGAAAGGCTTTCTAAGTTGATAGGCGATCGGCGATTATCGATGGGAGAGTGGTGACTTAATTGATCATGTTCTTGAAGTCAACGGGAAGATACAACAGGTCATATGGAATGGCCGTCCCATGCCACGATCGAGAAATGGTGCGATTTTTCATTAACACTCTTCCACCTGAATGGCAAGATGTGTTGAATCGCATATGGGATGTCAACGGAGGCCTTCATATAAGAAAATTGTGATGATTTTTGTTAAAGAATATTACTGCATTGTTACAAGGGAAAAGATCCAGAATTTGAATGAAAGAGGATCTTTCCCAGTTCGTGTGCTGGCTTGGCGTTAGATGTAATGGTTGGTCTTTTGTTTAAGTGTGCTTTGTGGACATCTTATGTATTGTTAACTACCTGATTGTTGTTGAGTAGCAACCCATATGTTAGTTGTATTATATGAAAGCATTATTATATTATATGTCAATTATGTTGCTTTTCATTGTTATTAGGTTCTTGTAGGTAGTTAGTGTGGGTAGTTATAGAAGTTTTTGTAGCTTCATAGAATTGATTTTGCATATGACAATCATATTAATGATAGTTTTAAGTTAGGATTTTTGGAGGATGATTGGAAACGTAGTGACCTTTTGATTCTAAAACCTTACTTGAAATTATTCATTAATATGATGGGTCTGTGCAAAGGGGATGCATAAATGATAGGCATTAATAACTCGTGCATATATGTCTGATGTGTTCAGATCAATGGCTTCAACCACAAAGAGCATAGTTGCCGAGCTGAACAAAGGTGAAAAGCTCAATGATGACAACTATGAAATTTGGCAAATGAAAATGAAAATTCAATGTGTACTGGAAAAGCAAAAGGCACTTAATGCTCTTGACCATGTTATGGAAAATCTTGAGGATGTTGTGCGCCACCTTGAGCTAGCTGATCATCGCCTCAAGGCATTAGAGCAGGAAACAGATTTTTTCTGTGTTGCTTTAAGCTCAGAAGGGGCTTCAAGCTCTAAGCGCAAGCGCATTGATTCGTTCAATATGTGGAAATGCAAGGGATCAAGTCCTCCTTGCAAGAAACCAAGAATTAACCAACAAAAAGAGAGGAAAACGTCCTCATGTGAAGAATATCTCAAGGGTGAAATGTTACAACCGTGACCGGAAAAGGGTCACTATGCCCGCGATTGTCGCGAGCCAAAGAAGGTACACACCCTTTGTACAATTGGGAACTTTGCATATGTGTCAAGTTCTGTATTCTTGACTGAATCTAATCCTCTGTGGACTGTGGATTTAGGAGCGACAGACCATGTAGCAAAGGATAGAGGATCCTTCGTGGAATTTCGACGAGTTCCGACTAGAACTAAGTGGATCTATGTGGGAAACAACTCCAGAGCTGAAGTGAAAGGAATTGGCACCTGCCAACTGAATATGCGTGGTGGACGCACATTATTCCTTCATGATGTGTTGTATGCTCCGAAGATTCGTCGAAATTTAGTGTCTGTTTTAGTGTTGGTTAAGTTTGGTTTTAATGTGAACTTCCATAATAGAGGTGTAGATTTGTATTTGGATACAAACTACTATGGTCATGGTTATTTTCTGGATGGTTTCATTGTATTAGATATTGATTATGTTAATACAAATGTTTGTTATTCCCTTCTCACGTCTCCTAATACATATGATAATGATGTGAATGTATGGCATGCTAGACTTGGTCACATTGGCCAACGACGTATGAATAGACTAGCCAAAGAGGGCTTGTTGGGCAATATTGAAAAAGTCGATTTGCCCATCTGTAAGCATTGCCTAGAAGGAAAACGACAAGGAAACCATTTGGAAAGGGTAAAAGAGCTTAATTTCCTCTGCATTTAATCCATTCGATGTACGTGGTCCAATGAATGTGAGAGGAAGGCACGGAGCTGTTTATTTCATCACTTTTATAGATGATTATACTCGATTCGGATATGTTTATTTGATTTCTCATAAATCTGAAGCATTGAGTTGTTTCAAAAGGTTTATGAACCTAGTAGAGAATCAATTAGACAAGAAAATAAAAGCATTAAGATCCGATCGAGGTCGAGAATATTTATCGATGAGTTCAGAAAATTATGTGATGAAAAAGGAATAGAAAGACAGTTGTCTATTCCATATACTCCTCAACAAAATGGTGTTGCGGAGAGAAGAAACGAGAACCCTACGGAAATGGTTAGGTCCATGATGACGCAAGCTAACTTACCTATCACTTTTTGGAGTGATGCGTTGTTAACGCACTGCCTATATACTTAACCGTGTGCCTTCCAAATCAGTTACTTCCACTCCATATGAGTTATGGACGGGTAGAAAACCGGACTTAAGTTTTCTTAAGCCATGGGGTTGTGCTGCCTATACACATGAGTCCTCTCACAAGTTTGGGAAATTAGGTCCCAGAGGAAAGAAGAGTATTTTCATAAGATACTCGGAACACTCAAAAGGGTATGTGTTCATAGGTGAGCAGGAAAGTGGGAGTATAACTGAATTTGAATCACGGGATGTCACATTCTTAGAGGATGAATTTCCTAAGAAGGGCGAAATAGGGGAAGACAACTCCCTATTTGAAACCTCGGATCAAGATAATGATCTTAGTGGGGTTCGTCCAAGTGGGAGTAATATGAGAAGTGATGAATTGAATTCAACTCATTCTCAATTGCAACCACATAATGAGACGACATTATCATTATCTAATCCAAGTGAGAGCATAATGGGAAATGATGTGCAAAGTGCACAAATTCCCATACGGCGAACAAGTCGCCAAAGTATTCCCCGTCGACGTTTTGACATTGAATGGGAAACTTTTATGGTTGCTCCACAAGATGAGGATGAGCCTAGAAATATTAATGAGGCTTTGAATTGCCCTAGTAAGGAAAAATGGATTCATGCAATGGAAGAGGAAATGGAGTCAATGAAATCAAACCAAGTCCGGGAACTGGTTGATCTTCCAAAATGACGCAGAGCTATTGGGAACAAGTGGGTTCTCAAAATAAAGCGAAAGGCTGATGGCTCGATAGAAAGGCATAAGGCTCGCCTTGTTGCGAAGGGGTATAATCAACGGGAAGGAATTGATTATGAAGATACGTTTTCTCCGTAGTGAGATTTACCTCGATTCGCATTATTCGGCAATAGTATCTAGTATGGATCTTGAGTTACATCGAGATGGATGTAAAGACTGCTTTCCTCAATGGAGAATTAGAGGAAGAAATATGCATGGAACAACCTACTGGTTTCATAGTGAAAGGCCAAGAAGAAAAGGTATGTCGACTTTTGAGATCGATATACGGCCTTAAGCAGTCATCGAGACAATGGTATACACGTTTTCATAATGCTATAATGGCATATGATTTTACAATGATTGATGAGAATCATTGTGTATATATCAAAAGATCCAAGGATCAATTTGTGATCATATCATTATAAGTTGATGATATGCGATTGCCGGAAGCAATATGGAGTTTGTTCATACTTGTCAAGAGTTGGTTATCTTCCAACTTTGAGATGAAAAATATGGGTGAGGCTGCATACATTCTTGGAGTTAAGATTTCAAGAGATCGTTCGAAGAGATCATTGTCTCTTTCGCAAGAAACATATATAAATAAAGTTCTTGAACGATTTCGTATGCAAGATTGCAAACCCATAGACACTACTATTGTGAAAGGTGAAGGATTGAGCCATAGACTGTGTCCGAGGACTCCACAAGAAAAGGAACAAATGAAACATGTTCCTTATGCTAGTGCAGTTGGGAGCTTGATGTACGCTATGATGTGTACAAGACCCGACATATGTTTTGCAGTTGGAATGGTGAGTAGATACCAATCCAATCCAGGTCCAGCACATTGGAAAGTCTGTTAAGAGAATACCGAGGTATCTCGAAGGGAACCGCTGATTTCAAGTTGAATTACCAAGGAAAGGATCTGCGACTTGAAGGCTATTCGGATGCTGATTGGGGAGGAGATTTAGATAAAAGAAAATCTACATCGGGATTTGCTTTCTTACTGAACAATGGCGCCATATCATGGAGCGTAAGAAGCAAACGTGTATAGCCTTGTCCACGATGGAAGCTGAGTTCGTGGCATTATCGCAGCAGTACAAAGAAGGAGTTTGGCTTAAGAGATTTTTGGATCATTTAGGTGTTATTGAGAAAGCTGCACATCCATTATTGGTTAACTGTGATAGCCAAGCAGCTATAGCGTACACTAAAGATCCAAAATATCATGGCAAGACCAAACATATAGATACCAAGTATAACTTTGTAAAAGATATGGTTGCACGAAATGATGTGAACTTGCAGTACATATCTATGCATAGAATGGTAGCAGATCCTATGACAAAGCCAATACCTAGAGATGTATTACGTGGCCATGTAAAATCTCTAGGATTGCGTAGAGTCCGATGTACCGAATATTGTAATTTCCCGAGTTGTTCACATTTAATGAATTTGTGTTTTCATCATTAATGCCTATGAATCTTTGTTTGATCTTTATGCATCTTAATGCTCAGTGCATTATATTATGTTGAGAAAGTATGTCGGACAGATAAGAGATTAGCCTACTCACACGGGTAATCGCCTCTATTTACTATGTGATAGATAGAGATGAGACTGTTTTTAAGCTTATTATCTAGGTGATAATCGAGAGCTCAAGCTTAAAATAAATATGTCGCCTTAACTAAGTGTTAAGATGAGGACATAATACTTACGATGTCCGAAAGTAAAATAACCCATATATTTTACTTTATCTGTCTAAGATGCCGGATGTGAGTTCTGATGAATTTTTGAATGAGCAAATACGTGAACTCAAGTTAGACATTGGGTATGTCTAAACTATCATCTGTACGGTATTGATGGTGTAGACATACGCTCCATGGGAAAGGAGTTAATACCGTAATACGTATTTCATACTACGTATGCATGAGACGACCTATAAGAGTGGTAAAAGTTTGATCTCAACTTTTATGACGTGTGAGACTCTTGAGGAATAGAGTTCCTCAATTTTAGTGCCCTCATGACTCTTACTTATTCTCAAGATTTCTATTTAGTGTTTGCTATCTTAGAATGTTGCCAATGGTCATGAGTTGATTCGATCTAATGGGACATTTCTAGAAAAGCAAGTTGAACTGAAATTGAGAGTTTGAAGGAAAGAGGAAGATCGGATTTGGAAAATCACATTGTGGTTTTGTATTCATTTGGTCGACCAATTATGACTGTCTTTGGGATAATCATAATTGTGAATATAATATATATATCATTGTTGAAAAGAGATCAAGAGAGATGTAAATGTGATCGATCGATCTAGGGTACTGCATACTAAATTTACTCGGAATGTGACGCCCATTATGAGCTGCTATATATTCCTAACAGATGTATAGCAACGAGCTCTCAAAGTATGCTGGTCGCACGGATTATTCATTGGTATGAATGTTGAAAGAGGAAAAGAGGATTTTCAATTGATGGGCCTAAGTTGGGCCTATCCGCCCATGTTGGTTTTGGTCCACCATGTGCGAGTGGGAGATGATGGTTTTTAGAGTAGATGGGCTTAAGGCCCGTCCCATGATGGGCCTAAAGGCCCGGCCCACGGGAATAAGGCCCGTGGAAGGGGAAACATATAAAAGGGATGAGAGAGAGGGAGAAGACACCTTTTGGCATAATTCAACGTACGTTCTCCTCCTCTTCCAAAATTCTCTCTCTCCAAGAAAAGCCAAGAAGCGACGTCATCTTCCCTTCACGGCGATTTTTCGACATCGGATCGAACTGGACTGATTTCTCTTCTTCTTTTCGGCGTCGGTGTCTAATCTGTGGCTAACAAGGTACGCTCGAATCCGTGGTGTGCTTTACGATCGGTGAAACGTGACTTTTCCCGGGCTTATCTTCCGCGTTCGATTTAGGGGTTCGGTTTAAGTGTCGAATCCGTTTTTGGGGATCCGCCGATCCCAACACATTTCTTTGTGATGAAGCAAGACAACTTGTTTCCCTTGACATTTTTGTAATCTCTTTTGGGTGGGCGGCGAAGGTCATGCTTCTTTGATTACTTGTTTTGGTAAGGTTCTCAATCATTCGCGAAGTATGCTGTCCTCATCATGCGTGTTTTCTTCTCGTTGATGTTAGGAAAATTTATTGACTGGACATCATTGCAGATCTCATGCTCATTTAGCAGAGCTAGACAGAAAAATTTGATTGGTCGTCTTTTCTTCCCTAATTTATAAGCTCATGCTTTCTCAATTATTGTTCTGGTGAGGTTATATCAATCATTCGCGACCTGGAACCACGCTCACCCTAGTCATGGTGAATTTGACCAACTAAACATCAAACAGACCGAGAAAATATCCCCGTCTCAGCATCCCCAAAAGTAACCTACTATTAGGGGTGAGCGGTTCCCGGTTCCGGTTCAGTTCCGTCTGGAACCTGGAACCTACTCTCGGGTACAGGTTCCTCATTTTTTGGAACCTGGAACCTACCCGTCATAACCAAAAACCTAGAACCTACCCTGTCACAGGTTCCAGGGTCGGTTCCAGGTTCCAACAGGTTCTTTTTTTTTATTATTTTTTTACTTTCAGATTTGAAAAGCTCTTTTCAACAATTGACGGTTCCAACTCCAATCTCCTATCTGGTCATAAGTAAAAGCAAGCAAAAGCTCTATCAATTGATTCTTATTCTACCCAAGCAAAAGTAGCAAATGAGAAATGACAGTAACAACGCTACAACTAGTGCATACACAAGTAGCAAACAAATTTAAAAAAAGAATCGCCATCTGCATATGGTAGTTCCATAAGCAGCTCTGCATCAAGCAAAGTTGAGAAAGGCCTCAGCATATTCATCATCCATTGATCCGACGTAGACAAAGTTCAAGTAGATTCATCAGCGCTTGCAGTCCGCACACTTACTAGCATCAGTTATGGACTCGAGATCCTCCACATGTGTGACCCCAACAATTCTCCTGAAATCAAAACCAAAGATGCATGAAGGCAAACAGTGAGTACTTAGATAGCTGTAAGCTCCAAAAGTGACATTAGTCCCAAAAGCTACTAGATACTAGCAAGTTCATAATCTACACAAGAAGGAGCAGGAATTGCCACTTCATCCAGTCGCACCTTGTCATTTTGGCAGCCCCAAATCCAAGAGGATCATGGAATAAATCCTTCATGAATTTCCTCTGGACCAGCTCGAGCAGCACATCATTGTTATAGACTGCTGGTAGATATGCCTCACCAGTCACCAAACCCATTCTTGTGTTCATTCCGAGGCTTACAAACTTCTGTTGGAATAGATTCCACGTCTCTTCAGTGGTTTGCAAAATCCATTCCTTGTATCCCTGTATAATATGCGCATTTATGGAACAATTCATTAACATATCATCAATGGTAAAAATAGTTTCTGTTGTCATTTTTTTTTCTTTTTATAGTAGCGTACAAGCATGAAAGAGATGAAATGACTAATGAGGGAGTGCATAATATGATCTCTTTCATCATTGCCTCAATATCTACCAATTACAATTGTGCATTCATCTCCGCAATTACTGAAACAGCAGCGCCAACTTTTTGTTTTGTTTATCCGGGGTGGGGCATAAAAAGAATAATAAACTACAAGTAATTATCACATGAGAGTATGAATTTTTCTTTTGTATACATAAATGTCGGCAAATCTCGAGTTGAATTTAGCTGCATGAGCAACAGATATTAAGGTTCAAGACATGATAAGCAATAGTAGTCATTAGGAGTAAGAAGAGAAACCAATTTACAGAACTTTGTGAGGTCAAGGACTAGAAGAGCTATGAGACATAAGCATAGAGACGAGGGCAGTTATGGGGATAAGAACGCTTGAAGTGCCATAACTTGGCACAAAGGGACACTTAAGTGCCATAACTACGAAAGGTACACTTAAGTCTTACATTCGAAGAAAAACGGATCACTTAAGTGCCACTCGGCCAAAGTCCGGCCAAAACGGCGACGTGGCATTTTTCCGACGAGGCGAGCCCAAAACGACGCCGTTTTACTTGCGACGTGGCCAAATAATGCAAAAAACGGCGTCGTTTTGGGCTAACGTGGTAAAAAAATTAATGAAAAATTAATTAAATTAAATTAAAAATTAAATTTAGTTAAAATATTTAAAAATAATAATTTTAAAATTAAATTTAGTTAAAATATTAAAAAATAATAATTTTAAAATTAAATTTAGTTAAAATATTAAAAATAATTATTTTAAAATTAGAAAAATTTAAAAAAAGGGGGGAGAGGTGGTGAGGGATCGCCCTCGGCCCGCCGCCCCACCATCGCCGAGAAGGGCGGCGACGACGGGGTGAGGGTCGGCCGGTGTCGCGGGCCCAGCCGGGGCCGCGACCCGGCCGGCCGGCGGCGAGGGCTCGCGAGCCCTCGCCCAGCCGGATTTGGGCGGGCTCGCGAGCCCTCGCCGCGGCCGGATCCGGGTGAGGGCCGCGACCCTCGCCCAAATCTGGCTAGTGGCGAGGGCTCGCAAGCCCTCGCCGTGTCGGCCGGGGGTCGCCCCGGCCGGGAGCCGGTGACCCCGGCCGACCCTCACCCCGCCGTCACCAGGCCCTTCCGGCAATGGTGGGGCGGCGGCGAGGGCGATCCCTCGCCACCTCCCCCCCCCCTTTTTTTTAAATTTTTCTAATTTTAAAATAATTATTTTTAATATTTTAACTAAATTTAATTTTAAAATTATTATTTTTTAATATTTTAACTAAATTTAATTTTAAAATTATTATTTTAACTAAATTTAATTTTTAATTTAATTTAATTAATTTTTATTTTTATTTTTACCACATCACCAAAACGACGCCGTTTTTGCATTATTTGGCCATATCGGCGAGCAAAACGGCATCGTTTTGAGCTTGCTCGGCATTTGGAAAAATGCCACGTCGGCATTTTGGCCGGACTTTGGCCGGATTGGCAGCTCAAGTGATCCCTTTACTCCGATTTTGGCACTTAAGTGTACATTCGTAAGTTATGGCACTTCGATGCTTCCTTTAATCTTGAGTATATCTTATGCCCAAAAATCCGCACGTCGGCGGTTATGTATAGCATACTTTTCTGTCATTCCCTTGATTTGCATGCCCATCCGAGACATAAGCATAGAGACGAGGCAATTATGTATAGACCAAAGCTAAATACTACGGAAAGAAATAAATCTCGGCCGCCCAAATGACGAAATCGCGCAAGATTTAGCTCGCCACACCCTGCATTTTCAATGGACTTTCATCGGGGATAGACCCCAAATCACGGGTAGAACAAAAGCCCTCCTTTCGGAGCAGTTTACAATCCAACCAATTTCAACCACACCCTGCATTTTCAACAGATTTTAAGCGGGCGGTCCCCAAACCGCGGGTAGAGCAAAAGCCCTCCTCCATTCGGAGCCGGTCCACAACCAAATCAATTTCAAACAATACCTCAACAATATTGCCGACTAAGTAAAGGAGTTGCTTGTTGAGCTTAATCTTCTCTTGATTCTCCTTTTATCTTCTCCTTACGACTCCAGCTCCAGGTTCGTCCTCTGCAGCTCCTCCTGCCATCACAAAACAGAAAAACAAATGAAATCCCATCAAAACCCCCATCGATGCACGGGACATTAAATTAAAGATTCAAAAGAAACCCTTGCGCACGAGCCGAAGCACGAAGCCCCCAACGACAAGTAAACCCGCGCCACGAGCCCTAGCAAATCCAACCGAAGCCATCGACGTCCAAAGAGAGGGACGGACCTTGAGGATGCGAATCTCGTTGTCGAGGAGGCGAAAGCCAGCCCAAGCTTCAAAGCCCCGCGCTTTCGAATCGAGCAAAGAGAATACAACACAAATCCTCAATAGCTAAAAAAGAACGATGTAGAGAGAGAGAGAGAGAGAGAGAGAGAGCTTACGGTCTCTGCCACCGCGAACGCCGCCTCTAGTGGGATGATACATGGTTCCGGCGAAGTCCTCCGAGCGCGAAGATGGGGATGCGGTCGTCTTCTTCGCTGGCTTCTTGTAGACGAGCTTTGCACGGAGATGTAGGTCTTGCTTGGGAGAGGAACTCGTCGGGGACTTGAGGCCCGACTCCGTGTGGAGATTTGTCGAGGAACTCGTCGAGGGCGAGCACCGAGCACGGTGAGCGAGTCGGCGAGACAAAGAAGAAAAGTGAAAGAACTAAGGCTAGGTAAATTAACCGGAACCGGGAACCGGACCGGACCCTCGGTTCGGTTCTCCGGTTCCTGGTTCTACCCGGGAACCACGCTTACCCCGGGCCACTATTAGTCACACTTTAAACCCACAGGCGGCGCCGAGCGGAAGGGCAGAAACGTAAATTCAGCACATACTTCCCCCATCCTCTTCCATCCTCCTAAAACATCGCACCGCCCCGCAAAAACCCTAAACCCCCTCCATAGCCATCCCTCACTAACCTCCGAGAAAGTACCGCAATCTCCATCGACAGTTCGCCGGAGACTTGCCGCCGATGAAGCAACCCAAGTCGAAGCAGTCCCGCAAGTAGAGGCGACTCTCGGAGCTCCAGGAAATCGAGCTCCTGGATGCATGGATCGAGTCCCGCAACCCCGACTCGGGCTCCAATCCCCTGTCGCTCCCTCCGCCGCCGCCGCCTCCCGGCGGCGGGACGCCGCCTCGCTCCCTCCCTACACCGGGTCCACGAGGTTCGACCGGCTGCCGATATCGAGCAAGACGAAGGACGGCCTGCGCGACGCCGAGTACGTGAAGATGACCGATGTCCAGGGGGCCTCGCTGCCCCACTCGCTCTGCGGGAGAGACGTTCTCGACGCGGCGAAGACCGGGTCAGGGAAGACTCTGGCTTTTCTCATTCTGGTTAGTGCGTGTTCATTCGAATGATTGGTTGACTCGTATTTTTAACATAAGAATGTGCAGAATTGGGCTTTCCCTTTCCCTATGTTCGTGTCGAAATTTGACGTTTTGAATATTTCTTTTTGAGAGAATTGGGGGCTGTTTGTTAACATTTCTTTTTTGTTTATAAACGGTTTTTGTTTTTTGTTCAGGGAACAAAAAAGAGCAGCTAAAGCGTTTGTTTGCGTTTTTGTTCCAAATCTATTTTTGTTCAGGGAACACTTTTGGAACAGAAACAAAAAACAAAAAAAACTTGTTTCTTGTTTCTGGAACAAAAATTAGAAACACATTTTCTCTCTCCTCTCTTTTTCTTCTCTCTTTTTTTTTTTTTCTTTCTCTTTTTTCTTTGGCCGGTCACCGGCCTCGGCCATGGCCGGCGACGCCGTCGAGGGCCGGCGACCTTGCCGGGCGTTGCGGCCCCGGGCCGGAGTTGGCGTCGTCGGCCCCGGGCGAGGCTCGGCCTCGCCGGGGGCCGGCGAGCCTTCCGTGGCTGGGCGAGGCCACCTGCCCTCGTCGGCCGGTCGCCGGCCATGGCGGGGCCGGCGACCGGCCAAAAGAAAAAAAAGAAAAAGAAAAAAAGAAAGAAAAAAAAAAAAAGAAAATAAAAATATTAAAAAATTAAAAGAAATAAAAAGAATACAAATTTACCAAACGTGTTTGTTCATTTTTATTCTGGAACAAGTTTACCAAACGCGTTTTTGTTCAAAAATTGTTAGGAACAGAAACATTTTTTTCTATTTTTGTTGCGGAACGATTTTTAAGCAGTATTACCAAACGCACCTTTGCTGATTTTGTTCTCTTTGTCCCTTTAAGACATTTTCACTGCCTACGTGAGGAGACTTTTTTAGACTGAACCATGTAGCTTGTCTCAGGTATTGGAGAAATTGTACAGAGAACGATGGGGTCCTGAGGACGGGGTAGGAAGCATCATAATATCTCCTATAATGGGGATTCCCAAAGAACCCGGAGGTAGCTTTCTTGATGAACCTCTTCTTCTCCAGCTTAATAAAAAGAGAACTGGTAGAAGAAAGAAAAGAAGGGTGATCGAAATGTTCATTGTTGTGGGTGTGGGCATGTGTGTGTGTGTGATGAGGGGAAAGCAAGAGTTATAGCTCTCTATTTTTGTCTGTTTCTGAACTAGCACTTTAGGTGGCAGATTCCTTCTGGAACGGGCGATGACGATTTCTATGTAGAAAACGCATCGACTTTGACACAGGTCCTATTAAATATTTTGCCGATTTGTTTCGTGTGCCAGGTGCTTTATTCGAAGTTGCGGTCTACATAGACATAGACAATTAGTATAAGACTGACCTAACAGAGAAAAAAATGGATGTGACCTCTTGTTTGGTTGTGACGGCGGAGTTGAGCCCGGATGTATGTTACTCTGTTTCGGTCACTATCACAAATTTAACGGGAGGGAGCAAAACTGAGACCAATTGTTAATGTGTAAGCGTAAAATACAATAAAACTCCTGGAATGAGAAATGGACCGCGGTTGTCGGAATATGAAGACCAGAAAGATTGAAAGGAAGAACAGGATCAGTTTCTGAATTTCACTCAAGAAGTTCATCATCATCTACGGGGATGATCAAACAGTTTCGTCGAACAAACCCCTACAACTAAACAAAAGAGAGGACAAAGAAGAAGAAGGTGAAGAAACTAATATGGAATTGGAGGTGGGTTTCTTGGAAAATGCAGTGAAAAATTATTTCTATGGGAGTCTTGATGACTTTTGAACCCAGAAAGGAAAGGAAAGGTAAGGTAACTCCAAGTACTGATGAGCGAAGAAGTCTTATTTCCGGCAAAAGGCGGAACGGTAGTCCCCACGCAATTGGGATGCACCTGGTGATGAAAATTTGTCACTTCTCTGCATAACTCTAGTTTTATCCTAGTGTCCGGTTCTTTACACCAGGCGCGGCCTTTGTCTCATGTTTTGGTTGGATTTGGACCTTGTTGGGTTGCATAGCTTTTTGAGTGGATGGAATGGACTGCTATTCCAACAATCGGGAAAATTTGTCTAAGTATCACAAAGTATACATGCGCCACGCATTGCGCTATCAAACTCTTTTGAAAGGTGTTCATATTGGTAATCAGCCGAGTGTTTGGATAAGGCTGTGACTTAATACTTGTGGCACTTGAAGAATACAAGCACTTCATGGTTCTCAACTTTCATTTCCTTCTCATAACCCGCTCGACATTGATGAACTTGAGGAGGCGGCTGAATTCAAAGTGATGAACTGGATTGTGGTGGGATGGAAGGTGGATGAAAGGAAAGAGAAAGTTTCAGGGAGGATCCTAGTTGAAACTCTTGCATCTCAACAATTGCTCCATCTGATGTTGGACTTGGAGCCGAAAGCATCTATGGAGATGTTAGAAGTCTACCTGAGGCAGGGTGCACATCGTGTACTTAAATCAAGCTAGATTGCATTATACAAATTTGTATTGTTTTGATGCATTGGCAGATGATGGAGGCTCATTAATGAAACATCATCACATCATGGTACTAGTCAATGTTATGCATGACTGTAGTGCAACGTTGCAAACACTACCATGAAAAGGAATTGCGGAAGCAATAATCGCACCTAAGAGGAGGATTGAACGAGTCAATCAGGTCTTGCGTATCAGCAATTGGCATATTTTAGAATAAAAAAGCATGCATAAAGAGGAGAGACCCTTCACATTTCGTGTACTTTTCGCTGCCTTTTTCATCAAGTCCATGATAGTTTTAATTCAAGTACTTTTCAAAACACAAAATGTCTTATCAAATCCTTAAAAATTGAGAATGGATCGATTTTTATTTTTATTTTTGGTACATTGCCAGCCTACCACCCAAGCACTATTCATGGTGGGTGCTAACTTAGTCAATATATAATGTATATCACACACCAGCATCGTTCAATGAACAAATCAATTGAATTTTTTTGTTGGATGAACTTAATTAGATGTTGCATATAAATAAAAAGATCTGATAAAAAAATCGAAATCACGTGTATTTAATTAGAAAAGAGAGCCAAAGTATATAGACAACAGAAAAAGGTCAAATCATTGAAAGAACAACAACAGCAGAACAAGACGAGGAGCAATGATGTCCTTTAGGATATCAAGACAGAAAAGAACAGCTAAAATGGAGAAGGAGAGCTACAACACTGCTGCTGATTGCCGTGAGGAAAAGGAAAACGGCCCCATCCAAGAAGAAGGCCCAACACAGAACCAAAGGCCTGAAGGGGCGATCCCATCGCGTCACTTCACTTCCCACTTTACCAACCGAATAATTTGCTCGGGCTGGGCAACCAAAGCGAGCGAGAAAAAAGCAAACAGCTGCGGAGAAACCGGGGGCGTGGAGATGAACAACATTCTCTGACAAACAGAGAAGCATTTGGAAAGTGGACATGGAAGGAAAGATCTCGACTTTGGTACTGTTTCTCTGCATCTTCTCGGCTGCCGTCGCGGCCGATTACGTGCGGCCCCAGCCTCGCGAGACCCTCGATTTCCCGTGGGACCGCAAGCCCTCCTCTTATCCCCAGCAGGCGAAGGACTTATCGATACTCGCTCCTCCTTTTTTCTGTGCTATCTTTCGTTTCGAAAGCCCTCTTTTTTTTCTTTTTTTCTTCCTTTTTTTTTTCTTTTTGCGGGGATGGAATTTGTCGAGTTTGCGTGACTTCGGGGGGTTGAATTCGGCTCGCTGGTCTGCAATTTCTGAAATTGTCGCTTTCTTGGAGCTTTCTGTTGTGTTCTTGAAGCTGGAATTGCTTCGTGCTTCATCCTGTGGTGAAGATTGTGAGATGAGTGTCAAATCACGCGAAGAGAGACCTGAACTAATGGATAGTACAAAGGGGAAAAAGGAAATCTCACGCTAACTTAGGTACTTCATATGGCACCAAACCGAGATTACTAAAGTTACTATCTTTATCTTTATCAGTGTGATGACCACCGTCAGTCTCCTCGCCCTACGCTGTCCTCGTAAACTATGTTGTTCTTTAGCAGTATCACCAATTTATAGAGGCCAAGGTGTTGAATGATCTGTTAGTGATCTGCCATAGGACAGTAGGTCTCATATTTTTTGCAGTTCATGTGTCCATTGAGTTTGTTTAGTGAGAGAAGCTCGGTTGTCTTTGTTCTCTTGTTGTGTTGACTTAGTTCGCGTCAATAGTTGGTGTTTTCAGTATTGTTCCGATATGAGTTCCAGCTGCCTCAACAAGATCTCAAAATGA
Source organism: Eucalyptus marginata (assembly GCA_014182565.1). Taxonomy (NCBI): domain Eukaryota; kingdom Viridiplantae; phylum Streptophyta; class Magnoliopsida; order Myrtales; family Myrtaceae; genus Eucalyptus; species Eucalyptus marginata. The sequence goes on along the minus strand of CM024590.1, from coordinate 9,435,932 downwards.
TACGTCGTGTGACATTATCAAAATCCTCCTGCAGGTTCACATTTCTTTAGCTGGAGATGGACATATGCGCATTTCATGGGTCACTGATGGTAAATCTTCCCCTTCATACATGGAATATGGAACATCGCCAGGTCGATATGACTCTACGGCTCAAGGAGAGAGCACTTCTTATAGTTATCTATTTTATAGCTCTGGAAAGATACACCACACGGTGATCGGGCCATTGGAGAGCAACACTGTTTACTTCTACAGATGTGGGGGAGAAGGTCCTGAGTTCCAGCTCAAGACTCCTCCCACAGAACTTCCGGTTGCTTTTGCTGTTGCAGGAGATTTGGGCCAAACTGGCTGGACTAAATCAACACTAGACCACGTTGATCAATGCAAGTACAATGTGCATCTCCTTGCTGGAGACCTGTCCTATGCTGATTACATACAGCACCGCTGGGACACATTTGGTGAGCTGGTGCAGCCACTTGCAAGTGCAAGGCCTTGGATGGGAACACAAGGAAACCACGAGGAGGAGAGCATTCCACTGATTAAAGATGGATTTCAGTCCTATAATGCTAGGTGGAAGATGCGATATGAGGAGTGTGGATCGAGTTTGAATCTATACTATTTTGAGGTGGCAGGCTTCCATGTCATCATGCTTGGCTCATACACGACTATGATGACTACTCAGAGTAATATAACTGGTTGAAGGTTATTCTGCATTTCCCTTTTCTTTGCCATGCAAAAGTTGTTGCAATACTACAGATGCGGTAGTGAATCAATTAAATGTACTGATTACAAGGGAGGAAGTTTGTGCTGTTAGCCATCTGTAAAGTTAGGATTCTGAGAATGAGGTAACAAAAAATCACAGATAGGAAAGATTAAATTTATAATTTATATATCCTTGATTATATTTTGTTAAGAGTAAATAGATTTAAAATCAAATTTAGCTGCTATTTTGCTAATGAGGCAATTTTCAATCTTGACCTTGCTATGGGGAATTAATCTCCATATTAGCTGTCAAAGGCAAAGATGTTCATTGTCAGCTATCATAAGTCGCTCTTTGTTCTCTTATATTGATGCAAAGGACTTATCCTGATATTTAGCGCTTATTTGTGTCTGATGGATTTGAATTTTCTGCTAATCTACAGGCTGATCTTCAAAGGTTGATTGCAGTAAAACTCCATGGCTGATCCTATTGTTCCATGTACCTTGGTATTAACAGTAACTATCCTTCGCCAAGGTGAAGGTGATGGGATGAAGCAAGCCATGGAACCATTGCTTTATGCAGCTGGGGTGGACATAGTATTTGCAGGTTCTGTGCATGCTTATGAGCGATCTGTATGACCCTATACCTATACTTTTTCAGCTCTCATTGTCATTTGATGTGCACTGAGGCATGATTTTAAGTGGTCATCACTGAACAGAAACGTGTCAATTCTGGACGACCGGATCCTTGCAGTGCTGTTAACATTTCTATTGGCGATGGGAGGGAACAAAAGGTTTAGCTCATAGGTATGTCCTCACTCTAAAGAAAGCTATTGATTAGGGATTCAATAGGGCATCCAGTTGATGAATTTTCAATGGATGCATCAGGAAAGGCTGATTTGGCTCCTGTGTATCATTACAGATAAGAACCCCAGCCAGAGTGGTCTGTCTTCCGCGAAGCCAGCTTTGGTCACGGTGAGCTCAAGGTTGTGAATTCAACACATGCATTTTGGAGCTGGCATGGGAATGATGATGATGAGCCAGTGAGGTCCGACCAGCTGCGGATTACTTCTTTTGGAGAGTTCGGGTTGCCTCGCTGAAAAGAAACATTCCTTGAGGAAAATTCTCATGCTTCTTGGTATTGGCGGTAAGGAATCCTGATGCCATGGCCTATTCAGGATTAGTCTTATGGTGATGTAGCTAGGATAGGGTGACGCCTTATCAATATGGTTTTTTTTTTTCCCGGTCGGTTGTCAATTATGTACATTGAGACGGTGCAACATTGAGTGAACCCTGTGGGATTCAATAGAAAATATAATTTCTGGGAAAGTTGGTCTCTATTGCGCATGATGGCCATGTTAAATGCAACCTGTGCTGTCCTACATTGTGACAATCAATCTCATCCTTCTCTCATATCTTTCATCTAAGTTTCGAATAAACATAGTCCTTAATTATTGAAAGAATAGTAAAATGTTCATTGTATGATTGCTTAGTACAAAACTCCGTATAATGGCAAAAAAGAAAATCATATCGAATGTTTTATTTCTTCATCCAATTAAATTTTATTGTTAACTCACTATGAAATTGCACAAGAAATGAAAAATAATGCGCGTTCGCACACGCACACAGCACATGCATGAAACTAATTCTATTTTACAACACTTTGGAGGGCATTTTGCTTTTAGCTTGCCTGTGATTTTGAGCTCTTAAATCTAGTAAATTCATAGCTCTTAGAATTTTTTTCGCATTTATATGATATATATTGTCAACGCAAAAAGTATTTTCATACGAGCGGTTTTATAATGTGGAAATATCATCCATAATTATAGAATAAATCTACGTTTTAAACTTAAAAAAGTGTATATGAATTGTTTTCCAAAACCTACTCCTATAAAGAAATTTTTACATCGCTAGCATACAAAAATCTTATTCAAGAAATCATAATAAATCCATGCGGAAACTGCGCAGAGCTCTAATCAGGAAGGGAAGGGGCAAAAAAAAAAAAAAAAAAAAAAAAAAACGAAGAAAAGAAAAAAGAAGTAAATTAAATAGAACATATTTAAAAATTTGAAAAAATATTTAAATATTATTAAAAAATATGCATGTAAGCATTGGTCATGTCACATGAAATAGCTAACGTCTATGTTAGCAATTTTCAATCAAAATTAGCTGGATAGACTGAATTAATATAAAGACAAAATGTTAAAGACTGAATGGACAAAAAAAAAAAAGATTTAAGATTGAATTGGAACAATCACAAAAGATTTAAAACTTTTTTTGTTAATTTTCCCAATTATTCTTACAAAATACCGCATGTGAACTTGTGGTGAACTCTCTAAGGAAAACCCCCTCGCTAATACGGTATTAGATTAGAGCGATCGTTCTTGTATGTCTGTCCTGCCATTGTTTATTGCTTCCTGATCTTCTTCTCGGATGAGATTCAAAAATACCACTAGCATAATGCATGAAGTGGACAAAAACCGGTTTTGACTTGTGTGATTCATTACTCAATTCTCTGGACATGGCGTTGCCATAATTCTATAGCTTGCGTGGTACATCACGGACTCATCAGGAGTTAAGGATGCGGACCCTTCTCACACTCCATTCGGATAAAATCACGATTTTTCATAGAAGAATTAGTTCATTTGACTCTTTTTTTCCAATAAAATGATAGAGTTAGTTCCTTTTTTTATTACAAATAGCAACAATATATCTATTTTCCATTCATATATGAATAATAGCGATGGAGTTTTATGAAAAAAAAAGCCCCTTATCGGATTTGAACCGATGACTTACGCCTTACCATGGCGTTACTCTACCACTGAGTTAAAAGTTTGGCTCAGTTTTGATTCATCTATTATATTATATAGATATTTCTACTATGATTCTATTTATATAAGATCTACCTAGTGTGGTTCATTCAGTAACGAAAAATTTGACCTACCTAGATAGTATAGTATAGGGTCAAAATTAGATTTGATAAATATCAATGCAATGAATTGTTTCAAGGCTGACCCTAATTAATTAATAAATTGACTCCCATTAAAACGAAATTCATTTGATTGAGATTATCTACCAATTCGACATAGATTCAAAATATTTTATCGAATCATATGATGAAGATCAAGAAGTTATCGAAATTTTTTCTTTAAGAATTTATTTGATTCAGGGAACAAAAACCCACCTTTTTTTTCTTTTGACAAATAGGAAATTCCGGATCCAATTCGGATATCGAACAGAAAGATTACCTTTTACATCCGGATTTAACAATTTAGATAATATATCCAAATGAATTTCTTCTTGATTAAAAAAGAGTTTCACTAATTCCAACAAATTTTCCTTTTTGGGATTTGAAAACCAAAATATTCCTTGATGAATGGGGCGAAAACTTGAACTACGCACATACATACTTTTAAAAAAAGGTAAAGCCAACAGACATATATTCTATTCTGGAATTACGAACGATATCGGGAGAAAGGATCCCTTTCTCCTTGAAAAATTCTTTCAAAAAATGGGAAGTCCAATGACTTGAAGTAAAAGGAGCAAACGGAGCTGCTTGTACAAATGTAATAAACACACTCTGAAGCACCTTCAACCAAAATGGATTTAAAGCTACTCAAGTAAATAAGGTATTGCCACACCGATGGAGAACAATCGGGTACGGACACTCAACTAATATAAAATTAAACAAAAATGAGTTAAAAGAAATAGCTTGCGGCAATATATTTATGAATTTTCCAAAGAGTACTGCCATCACAAGAGTAAACTTTATGCATCAAGCATTCAATATATATATATATATATATATATATATATATATATATATATATATATATATATATATATATATTTACAATAATTGCCTCAACATTTTGAAAAACTTAATATGAGGCTTCATTTTTGCTGATGCGGATTGTTTAACTGGGTGAAAGTGAGGACGTGGGCAGCCAAGTTATTATTTTTCCTTTTTCTACTCATTAGTTTCTTTCATTTTTTCCTCCTTCCTCAGGCGACCGATCTAGCTGCTGAACCGTTGACATGGACCGAAAAATAACGCCGACTTCTTGATTTAAATGATAATTCATTGAAAATAAAACAGTCCTATTTTCATTCTTAGACCTCCTAAAAGAAATTGAGTCTTTGACGTTCATTTTTCTTTTTAGCCGTCCATAATGCAATAGATGCACTTTTACTGAGACACTCATAGCCAATGCCATTTTTCAGGTCACATGAACACATATTATCATAAATAAAAAAGGCTTCACGGTTACTTGAGGCTAATTCGTTTCATAGTCAACTTCGACCACTTGCTTTGTGATTTTCTATCGCATGACACCATGACCCTGCTGCTTGTATTCTGAACTGATCGAGCATAATTGTGTAGATAGAGATATATACAGATTTTCAAAGACATCGCACTCATAAAATATGCAAAAATGAAGACAAACTAACCGCTCAGAAGGATCTAATTTGACAAGAAAAATGAAATGAGAAGGGTTTCACAAAAGCACCACCTTTGTTTCAACCGACAATCCTCAATTAGTCCTTAGAGATAACTCATTTCCATTGCAAAATAAAATATACAACGGCATTCAAAACACACAATAGAACGCCCCTTCTGGCGACAAAAAATGGCACACGAGAAAAAGTCATTCGTATGGTAACTTGAGTTTGCAGGAAAGCATGCCCCGAGTAATTAAAATAGTAGCTGAAGGTCTTTCAGCAGGCTTTCTTCCAAAGCAGCATCATAGGAAATCTTTTCCCTTGGTGGACAATTCTGCAAAAGCCAGTGTTAGAGCTGCATGACTCTAGTTCTAATCCAAGTCTATACAGCTGTATAACTATATCTAAAAGCCAGACTGTATGGACTTAGAGCCTGGTAGAACACAGGACCGGACACTGAAAAGGAGATAAGGTTGAAGAATAGCCTGAGCATTGGGATCATTCCATATTAGCGTCTTCCACTTTTCCTCACTTTCCACATCACCACGTGGAAAGGTGCTCAATATCATCACAAAATCGCAGTTGTAAAGGAATCTCCTTCAGTTCTGGGCATGTGTACACCCCTGTATAATCCATGGAATCGCAGCTTATTGGGACTTCGTATATGCTCTTCCGCTGAGGTAGATTGTGTAGGTACAAGTGCTTCAGCTTTGGAAGAGAAATTGAAGACTGGAAGGATGAAGGGGTGTTGTTTATAGGAGTCATTATGCTTCCTTCTTGGCCTTGTCCTGCTCCGCTTATCATCTCCACCATTCCTCTGTAGCAATCGACCCAAATACTTTTAAGGTTTCGAAGATGGATCAGCAACTCATGAGGAAACAACTTTCTCACATTACTGCAACGTCCTACCATAAGAGATTTGTGAGAAATCTCTTCAAATGGCATGTATGGGGATGCCCTCCAATTATCTCCTCCATGTTCTGGCAAAAATATACCGAGGGCACTCTCAGATTAGAGTAGTGGGGCAGCCACTCAGATTCCACCACTCTCTTCATTTTTATACAGCTCTCAATTACAATCTTCTCTAGACTAGGGAAGGCTTGGGGCATATGTGATGGTGGTGATGTAACTGCTGCTGTTATCTCCAGTATTTCCTTCACAAAAAGATATTTTAATGGATCGTAGAAGTGGAAGGTAGAATTCAGACCCATGCCCAAAGAGATACTTCAGTTTCGGATAATCCCATATCACCATCTCCCTAAGGCCCCGGAAGAGGAGAGGGATAGGCGCTGGAGCGGGGGAGTCATGGATGCCGATTATTTCTTCATCTTGTCCTCCACGGAGCACCCATAAGTTTTTCCAACTCACTATATTTAGCTCCTCAAGGTTTTCAAGAGGACCCATGTCAGTCAAATTTGTTGTACCATTGCATCTTCTCCCTGCCAATGTCAACACATCTTGGGGAATCAAAAATACAAATGCCACTGCTTTCCCCTCCCATCCTCACAATAGCACAACTTCACTCACCAAATGTCAACCCTCCTCTCACAATTCCCAAATCTAGCATCATCACTCACTTCCACATAACCCTTTAACTCTTCTTGATCTACTTTGAGCTAATAATAGTGAGGGCGAATCTGCTTAATAACCATCAGAACTTTATTGAAACCATCCACATCTTCAAGCAGCATTCAAGTGTCTCCAATGCCCACAAATTTGTGATGTCTTCTCCATTTATTGCCAAAGCTTTAAGATATTGTAAGTTTAGCAAACTCCCCCAGTGTTCCTTTGGGTAATCTCCTTATACATGTACCAGTTAGGTCAAGGTATCTCAAGTTCACCAACAGACCCTCGAGCACTTCAAGACTCTCACAGCCGCTAATGTCCAACTTTCTTAAAGATGTGAGCTTCCCTAGTTAAGGAATACGGCGCAATTTCCTACAGCCTTCAAGCAATAGTGCTCTTAAGTTTACCAAGTTTGAGATGGAATTTGGAAGTTCTCTTGGATCACATCCACTCAAATTCAAAACCTTTAGCCCCCATAATTTTTTGAAGAAAGAATCATGATTGCATCACGTGACAAGCCATAATCCAATAGAAGAGTTGATACTTTTGGACAATTTGGTGACATGTTCAACGCAAATTCTATAAAGCGATTCTCCATCAAAGAGACTTTCTCCACAGCATCCGTCCATAATTCCTCAGGTGGAATCCTCGTCAACCCCTTTCCTGCTTCTACAATGGAAGTCACACTCATGATGTGCAATGCCATGTCTCTAATAAAATCGTGCATCGTCATTGCTATCCCATGATCTTCCAATAGGCAAACATTTCCCAGTCTGTTCAGAATGGTCAGGCCTCTATTATATTGTCTCTCCCTCATATTCAATCCACCAATCAATCCTTGGTCAATAAAGAATTCTATCAACTCTAACTTATCAATCCGTCAATCTTCTGGATAAAGTGCACAAGATAAGAAACATTGTTGAACTTCAGGATTTCCAAGGCAATCGTAACTGAATTTTAGTTTAATTAAGACCTTTTCCATATATGTTTGCCCCATATTTGATTCTTTCTAATTCACCAAGTAGTCCTTCCATTTAAATACATCGGTCACTCCTCGCATGCTTGCTACCATCGTGATGACTCCAAGTGGCAAGCCTGCACATTCTTTAACAATGGAGGACTTCACGACTGCTTCAGTTTCCAAGTTAAGTGCCACTTCGGATCCAAGCTCTTGCATAAATAATCTCTTTGCTTCTTTTTGAGATAGAGGTTCAATTTTTATCTTCTCTGGACACTACATTTGGCAGCATACATCAAAGGATCGAGTGGTTATAACCAACTTAAATCCAGCTGCTATAACATGTATTCCCACCTCTTCAAGATTAAAATATTTCCACACGTCATCAAGGATTATCATAGATTTCCTTTTGGTTAAACAACCAGACAACATTGCTGCCCGTTTGCTCACATCCTTTACATGTAGTGTGCCCAAACCTAGTGCCTCCCAAGATCAATGGATTATTGTAGACTTCCTTTTGGTTAAACAACCGGACAACATTGCTGCTCGTTTGCTCACATCATTGGATCTTGTGGGTGACTTGTGACTAAATGATTTTTCCATGAGACACGGTTGGATTCTCATGCGTGGTCCCGAGATCGATGGATTGATGCAAAACACTTTGACGTTGAGTGGGCACCAAAGCTGGTTGTAATAAAATATTCGTGTGAGATCAATCAACAATTGGATTTTCAAACCAAGCCATAGGTAAAACAACATCTAGAACTTGATCACACAAAATATCTACAATAAAAATAACTAGCTGCAAAAGGTTAATATTCTGAAAAAAGAAAGGGCGCAACAAAAAGGAAGTGATATCAGAAATAGGGAATATGCAATGATGCTTGGCATGTTCCTGATTGGACAACCCCCATTCGTACCTTGTGTAAAAAGGAATCATATTTTAGATTTCATCTAGGGACATTTAAAGATCTAACGGAAAGGTAGTAACAATTTAGATTAATCCAGACACACCTTGTGATGATAATGGGCCTGCTGTATTTGTCGCCAACTCTGCAACTTGCAAATCAATTGCCTCAATAATGGGAGAGTCAGTTGTAAACCGTGATGCAACAGAAGGATCCCTGTCCACTGGAGTTTGTGAAGAAAATGAACGTGCATCATTCCCATATTCCTTCTCACATCTTGGGCGAAGCTGATCAGGATTTCGGACAGTGTTGGTCAGGCTTATATTGCTGAGTACAGGAACCACTTCCGCTACACCCGCTTGACTACAATCCTGCAAACGATTTGTATGGTCCACATTAAGGGATGAATCATTCTGTAATGATGATCCCCTTGTTTGATTATCCAGTACATTTACATGACGAGATTCAACAAGATTCTCTGCCAAAGAGCCAGAAATAATAGAGCAGTCTGGTGAATATAGCGGCCAATCTGAAGTGATGCCATCTACCACATTGAATTTTGATTAAACTGATGCTCTAGTGATTCCATATGCACGAGGAATTTTGAGTAAGAGTAAAGGTGACGGTGGCTCCGCGGATAATTGATTGTTGTATTCTCTGCTCTCTCCTTCAGCCACCTCTCTGCTCTCTTCTTCAGCCCCCTCAGCATGTGTCAGCATGCCACGTGATTGCGATTCCACGGAAAATTGATTGTTGGCTTCTCTGCTCTCTCCTTCAGCCACCTCTCTGCACCCTTCTTCAGCCAACTCAGCTAGAATCGGCATGTCAGTTCAGTGGACGATTGACCGATTGCTTCTCTGCTCTCTTCTTCAGCCACCTCATCGAGTAATGACTGCATTAGCTTCCTTACGTGGTCCGGCACTTCCTTGTAAATGGAAGTCTGTTCATTTGACACTCCAAGCAAGTGACCTTTCACTCCTGTAACGTCTCCAAAGAATTCTCCACTGCACTAGTGACAACGCCATTGGTTGTCCCCCAGTTTATTAACGACTTCCCAGGCAATATCGTCTTTGTTACGAAACTACAAGCAAACAGAAGGGACCCCCCATCATAAAATATCCCAATCTTTGTGTATCTTTCTATTGGGCATAGCATTATTCTCAAGCAAATAAAGGTAGCACAAGTACGAGAGTCACCTCATCATGTAACCACTACATTAGCTTGCTTATGTGCTCTTGCACTTTTGTGCAAAAGGCAATCCTTTTGTCCGGAATTTTGAGAAAGTGACTTTTCACTCTTGTAACTCTTCCCGAGTACTCCTTCAGGCAGTGAGGACAACGCCATTTCTTGGGTGGCAGCCTAATCACGAATTTCCAGGCCATATCTTCAACTGGCAGCATACTTGATTATCAACCTACAAACAAAAAGAGTGCACCCGATCATTTAGCATATTGTATATTTTCTTAGCGCGCATAGCACTATTATCGTGCAAATGATAGCATCCACAGGTACTAAAGGTACTAAAGCTATAAGCCATTCAACGATCCAAAAGATAGTTTGCCACGAGAAAGTCCCAATCAACTCAAGCACAACTTGGAAATTGCCAACTACCTTCTCAAGAAAATAAGTAATTCTAGAATTACTAGATTCGATAGGTTGCTGCCTCAAAAAGTGGCTTCACCAAGAGGTTAGGTGGCGCGCACTGTTCACGTGCGGTGCAGCGCAGATGTGGAGAGTTCGTTTCTCTTGAATCGTGACTCCAACTCGAAATCCTGTAAACTCAGGAGATGTGGGGGAATCAAAATATCGTTGGATTTTGGCCGAATTGTCGCCGGTGAATCAAAACCCTTAATAGATCAATGAATTTGACTTTTAAAACAAAAATCCCAAATTCATGAGAAATAGAGATTTCTCGCGTGGCTGGGCTGGACCTTTCGAAGGGCCGCAATCCACCGTCGTCGCTCTTCCTCTCTCTTCTCTCTCTCTCTCTCTCTCTCTCTCTCTTCTCCCCCGCTCTCTCTCTATCCCGAGTCTCTCTCCGTGCTGTGCTTTTCAGAGAGAATTTTCCTTTTTGGTTATCGTGAATCAGGGAAGCGTTGAAATGGCAGCTCGAGGGTCGTCGGTGCTCGCCGAGGCCACGGCGTTGCTTCTCTCTCTGAGTGGTAAAATGACAATCGAAGAAAAGGGTAAAGTTGAAAAAATAAATCACAAGCATCACTTGCATAATGCATCGAGTTGACAAAAGCCGGTTTTGACTTGCGGTTCGTTGCTCAATTCTCTGGTCACGTACATTGCTATCTCGTTGACGTCTCCTCTAGTTATTGACCTGACGTATATTCAAGATTTTAAAATACAGCTTATGCCGCTGTCTAAATTAGTTCCACTCTAAAGATATATGTTCTTAATAAATAGAGTATTGCTTACTAAAAGCATACTCATTTTATCCGAGTAATTCCATTGAGTGCATTCAAAAAGTTTCATTGAACAAATGAATTTACTTAGTTTGAGAAATATAGATAAATTTTAAAAGATTATAGCTAAGTTATAACACAATATAATGAATTTATTTATTTTAAGTATAATGAAATTGAATTGAATAAAAATCATATTGCTTTATTAAATCATACATTTATCTAACAATCTAAGCTTTTAAAATAGTTGGTCTTTGATCCCAAAATCTCATAACTTCATACGTTAAAATAGAAATTGCATAAATTGTGCTCTCAACTGCACTTTAAGATGAATTATCTATAAAATTAAATCTCCTTTTCATATGTGGATGCTCTGTTCATCTTTCTTTTTTTTTTATTGGTTGGAATATTGTGCTATGTTAGGTAAAAAGCAAGAAAGAAGAAAAGAAAAGAAAACTAGAATTGATTCAGACTAACCCAACGAAATTGGAAACAACGAAAGAAGAATTTAGGAGAGAAGCCACGTGTTCCCTTCTCTGTTCAATTCCTATTTATTTTAAGTAATATAGAAAGCGTTGATAGTTGGAAGGGCTAAGATAAGGAAGATTGCATGGATACAGGAGAGTCAAGCGAACTCTCAAATTTGTACCGACGATATGCATATAGCATCATGCAAATTGAAAACATACAACATTGGCAAAAATGCTCTTGGCTATGTTATTCAGAAGAGCTTCTAAAACCACCGGCTTCTTTCTCGCATCTATGGTGTCTTGACTTTGTTGTCGCTATGGGGATGTTTAATTTAGCTAAGTCCTGTGAAGATGGCACCGTGAAAGTCATGCATAGTCCAGGAAAGAATTGTCCTTCATTCTTGTATCTTTGGCACAATCCGGAGTAGTAGTCCCTGAGTTGGTATTGGCAAGGGGTCCCTATTGTAATGATCATTTGAACATCACTCCCACGAGTACTTAGTGACTAGATAATGGATCGCAACAAGAGTTTCAATCCTCACAAATTCGTTTCGAGGGCATACACGAAGCCCTCCTCCAAAAGAAATAAAGCTATATGGCGGACTAACTTCTAGTTTTCAAATCTAGCAGGATCAAACTTTGATGGCTCCGGGAATATGCTCTCATCCATATGGGGAGAAGTGCCAAAAAAGTCCTAAACCTTTTGCCTTTGTGCCGAATTAGTCCTAAACTTTTTTTTGGTGCCGATTCAGTCCTAAACCTTTTTATGTTGTGCCAATTCAGTCCTAAACCTTTTTATGTTGTGCCAATTCAGTCCTTTCCGGCCAATTTTGGCCGGTTTTGCTATTGGACGGGCCGTGGCGGCTGACGTGGACAACTTTTAATAATATTTTTATTTTTTTATTTTTTATTTTTTATTTTTTGTCTTTTTCCTCCGGCCGGTCACCGAGGTCGGCGACCGGCCGAGCCGGGAAGGCCGGCGAGGGCGAGGCCGACCTCGCCGGCCATGGGCGAGGGCCTCGCTCGCCCATGGCCGGCGAGGGCAAGCCTCGCCCATGGCCGGATCTGGGCGAGGTCGAGCCTCGCCGGCCATGTGCGAGGCTCGCCTCGTCGGATCCGGCGGGGAGCCTCGCCCATGGCCGGCGAGGCTCGACCTCGCCGGGATCCGGCCATGGGCGAGGCTTGCCCTCGCCGGATCTGGCGGGTCGAGCCTCGCCGGCCATGGGCGAGGCTCCCCCTCGCCGGATCCGACGAGGGGAGCCTCGCACATGGCGGCGAGGCTCGACCTCGCCCAGATCCGGCGAGGGCAAGCCTCGCCCATGGCCGGATCTGGCGAGGTCGAGCCTCGCCGGCCATGGGCGAGGCTTGCCCTCGCCGGCCATGGGCGGCGAGGCCCTCGCCCATGGCCGGCGAGGTCGGCCTTGCCCGCGAGGTGGCCGGCGAGGGCGAGCGGCGAGGTCGGCCTCGCCCTCGCCGGCCTTCGGCTCGGCCGGTCGCCGGACCTCGGTGACCGGCCGGAGGAAAAAGACAAAAAAATAAAAATAAAATAAAATAAATAAAAAAAAATATTAAAATATTATTAAAAGTTGTCCACGTCGCCCCGATCAGCCACGTCGGCCGGCCGGCGTCCGTCCAGCAAAAATCCGGCAAAATTGGCCGGAAAGGACTGAATCGGCACCACATAAAAAGGTTTAGGACCTGAATCGGCACCAAAAAAAGGTTTAGGACTAATTCGGCACAAAGGCAAAAGGTTTAGGACTTTTTGGCACTTCTCCCCATCCATATGTGTCATGTTCAATGCCTAGAAGACCTAAATCACGCATCAAATACCAAATGTATGTTAATGGACTGGTTTCAAAGATAGAGAGAATAAATAGCAGATAGTGCAAGCAAGCATTTGAAGAGATTGGAAAAGTTATTTGCATCCTTGCCTGCCAACCTTTAGGAATGAGGTACCCACAATAGTCAATATCCCTTAAAGTTAACCTGAAGCCACCAAAAAAAAAAGGCGGAACCATCCTTAGAGTTTCCATCGCTACTCTCGATGTTTACTTCATCCTGGGAAGGTCTTCCCAAGTTAAATGTTCTCCTGAAGCCTTGCTTTTTGCTATCTCTTCTTGTTCTGCAATAGCAAAACAAGCTTATTAATTGTCGCAATAAGGGGGAAGGAAGACACTTCTGAGCTTTGTTATTAAAGTTGACATCTGGATTTGGAAACTCAGACAACTTTATGCATTGACTTTTCTTACATTTGTCAGGCCATCCGTCATCCATCAGCAAGATAGAGATCATTCATTATCCTTACGCAGCTTGGGTCATAGTTCAAGAGTGAACTAGGTTTGAACAAGTTCATTTTGTTTCAATTTTCCTTCCTTTTTGGGCTGTAGGAATATCTATGCAGATTCGACAAATCTAAAAGGATGACAAGATTAGAGGATGTTTACCTTGAAGAACTGCTTTACAAACAGCAGGATTCTTTTATAGAAGACGCAGCACAAAAGTTATAAGTATGGATGAGGTATCACGTCCAGCAATCATGACAAGCATGATATTTTGCAGAATTTCCTTGTTAGCCACAACTCGTTCATTTTCTTCACTGTGCTTACTTAACAAGCACATGATTAAGTCTTGATGAGGGGTTGCAATGTGCTGCTCTAGTTTCAGTTTCTTCTTTTGTACAAGTTCCTTCAACATACCTTGGACCATGGAGCTTGCACGGAGTCTCTGATTGTAGTGCGTGAATGGCAAGTTCACTGGTATGGACAACATTCCCTCTACCATTTTTGAATGTTTTCCAAAAATTTCCCTCTTTCAGCTCCTTCCTCCATACTAAAGAGAAGAGAGCATATGATGTTAAATGTGAGGATTTTCATCAAGGGCAATGCCTATAGGAATGTCAAAACATTATTGTTATTCAATGCATTCATTCTCACAGTCGATACATGCAGTAGGAATACAAGTGTGAACCCCAGTCATACGAGACTATAGTGTGCATACATCATGTGTATCTTAAAATCTAATATGTCTTGATGTATCTCAAACAGATCAAAGTAACAATGAGATTCTACAGAATATCAACATACCGCAACTTTTTCCTTTCCCTGCCAATGCAACTGGATGTTCTTCCAGACTTATTCAACTATTTTTCCCATGTACTGCTTCAGTGATTCTGGTCTCAAGCGACATGAGAGACTCTCTCACACGTCTATGATCTTGACCACTGAGTTCAAACAGACTGCGGTCTCCCAGAATTGCGCGAATGGATGATGACTATTTGTTGGCAAGCATGTTGCTGTTTCCATAGAATATAAACTCGTTTGCTGCTGGTCCATGAATGAACACCGTTGGTTTGCCAAAGAGAGTGAGCTTTGAGATTGGTCCATACTTCCTCACTCTTTCTCAGAGCCATTCTTCTCCCGAGTTTGTCTTCATGGCTCCTCTTCTTCTCCAGCCTAATAGAAAGAGAACTGGTAGAAGAAAGAGAAGAAGAGTGATTAAAATGTTCATTGTTGTGGGTGTATTTATGTTTGTGGGGGTGTGGATTCGTGTGATGAGGGGAAAGCAAGAGAGTTATATAGCTCCAAGTTTTTTTGTCAGTTTCTGAACTAGTAAATTAGGTGGTTGATTCCTTCTGGAACAGCGGATGTAGATTACCATGTAGAAAATGCATCAATTTTGGTACAAGTCCAATTAAATAATAAGATTCTACCAATTTGTATAGTGTACCAGATGCTGTATCGAAAAATTGAGGTTGAGATAAAACAAATAACATAAGACTGACCTACAGAGGAACATGTTTTATCCCAAGTGTATTGGCAGAAGGGAATAATTTGGGAACGGCGAAGATGGAGATAAAATGGATGTGACCTCTTTTGGATTCAATAACGGAGTTGAGCCCGGATGTGCATTACTATGTATCTATTTCAGTCAACCCTGTCACTCAACTGAAGGGTACAAAATATAGTTTTGAAAAATTTGAATCTGGCAAAATGGAATCGTCCATTGAGAGCAAAACCAACTGTGAATACGTCGCGCAAA
Source organism: Eucalyptus marginata (assembly GCA_014182565.1). Classification (NCBI taxonomy): domain Eukaryota; kingdom Viridiplantae; phylum Streptophyta; class Magnoliopsida; order Myrtales; family Myrtaceae; genus Eucalyptus; species Eucalyptus marginata. The sequence goes on along the minus strand of CM024590.1, from coordinate 9,420,442 downwards.
ATCCAATAAACTCGTGGTATGACAAATGAACTATAATTGCTGGAATTTGAAGATCAGAAGATTAGTTTCTGGACCATGACTCTAATTATTTCAGCAAAAGCTGGGACAGTAGTTCCTACACAATCGGTATATTGGTAGTGATGCAGAGATAACTTCTCTGCGCAACAACTCTCAAGGTGTCTGATTCTGTACACCAAACGCGGCCTTTGTTTGGTTGCATGGATTTTGAGTGGATGGAATGGAATGCCTTTCCAACAATGGGAGAAATTTATCTTTACTCTTAGAAAAACCATAGTTTTTGAATGTTGCAGATCTTCTGCGCTTGCTGGTTCAAGACTTTGGAAATTTTTCTTCGTCTTTTCTAAATTTGTCAATCAATTCACAGCTTCTATTATATTCTTCAGAGGTAGAGATGCAGCAACCTATAACTTATTCTTTATGTTAGCTTCTCCGTTGTAGAGTCATTCTTTCTTTCTTTCCAAAGCTCCATTTTTTCAAAGTTGCCTGTGTGTGGATGACTCGGGATTGGTACGCCTCTATTAATGGCTATTGTGTATATATATATCTATGTTAGATCCTGATGAAAGCATTCATCCTTCTCCCTAATAAAGTAACATCAGTAGAGGTAAGTATAAATTTAAATAATTAAACACCTACGTTGTGACCATATGAGTTTTCTTTATTCTTCATCCCATTAATGGACTAATGTCCATGTGGCCGCTTCCATACTGCACTTCCACTTTATAATCCTTTTGGCTTAGTAAATGTGAGCATTTACAATATAACATTTCTTTTGCAACAACGCACGGCATCTGAAAAAAGCTAGTCATCTGCAACTTCAAATATGCAGGAAAGCATGTTCAAGCAGCATAGCAGCTGAAGGCCACTTGGCAGGCTGTCTACGAAAGCACCGCTTAAGGATATCCTCTCCCTCGGCGGATAACGTCTCAGGTATTGGTGGAGCACTTCGCATCACCTTAAACATAGCCACAGCCTGCATTGAATGATTAAACCTTAAATAGAAACTAAAGACAGATCACATGCCTAAAGGTAATATGCACAGTACCAAACTTCCAGCAGAAAGAAGTGACACAGCTTCGGTCCAGGGACAAACAAAGAAAATGAAAAAGCAATGCAGCCCACACGCTCATACTTACTCCAAGGAGGTTTCCCAGTTAACATTTTGATAATATCACATCCCAAAACTCCAGATGTCAATGGCATGATTGCGATTCGTGCTGTTATCATTCGCCATCAAGGATTGTACGAGCTGCAGGATACACAATTCCGTCATTCCACTTTGACAAAAAAAGAATGTGGCATTAACATTCAAAATAGCAAAGTCCCTCTGCAGCTATCCAGTTGAGATTTCCCTTCAAAGAGTGGCAAGCCGCTTGTTCAGATAGCTAAGAAACGGTAGGACATTAATAAAGCCAAAGACTATTTGGTGTGTTCATGGAACACTGGATAAAACTGCAACGTCTTCAGACATAGATACATCAGATTGATAAAAGAACTAAATCAACAACTTTCGACTTATGTTAACTCATCAATGAGAAAAAAGACCATGAAGCAATCAATGAAATGATCAAATGCTTCAGAACTTGAAAAGAAAGCAACAATACACTTTTAATTACCCCATGTTAGGAAGGAGGCGCTTCTTACTCTTAACTAAATTCAATCCTTCTCTCGGAAGGCAGAGTAGCAGCAAAAACAACACAAGTTGAACCGTGCACCAAAGGTATTGCACTCTATCCACTGCACCTCTTAGGAACTTTTTAGAAACCGGTACAAATGGAAAGAACTTTCATTAGGTTTTGGCATCTAAATATAGCAAGGATTCTATTCCAATTTATGCAACATAGTAAACTTACCCGAAACAATGAAAAAAAAAGTGAAGAAAATCATTCACTAGCATTTCATCTATCTATAATAGACTTTGGCATAGATGAAATGCCACAGACCAATCATGAGTAGTATGCATTGAGAGACCATAGATGAAGAATAACAAGCTTGCATGTTTTCTCTCTTCTTTTCTTTTTTGCGCCTAACCTTGTCTATCAGTCACCGTGACATCACCTTTGCCAGTAAATGCACCACAGATCAGCTAGGAATTTCTACATGCTCTCTGTAGTCTTGCAAAAAATTTCTAATCCCAAAGTCAGCAAGTTTAACTATCCCAGATTCATCCACAAATAAATTAGCTCCCTTTAAATCCCTAGGCAGGCCAAAGAGTTTTCACATGTCTGTTGGCTCAATGAAGAAGGTCCTTTTGTCCTTATCCAATATGCAAGTCATCTCATGATGCGCGATCAATGGTTTTGGAATTACCCATGTATGGAGTTGTTAACATGCAGGTAAGCCAATCCTGTCACAATATGGCAGGTGAAATTGCGGACAACCGATTCTGATAGGCCCCCAAGATGCTCTTGGATATACTTATCCATTGAACCATGATGTGCATATTCTAGATATATGTTAAGCCGATCCTTGACCTGAGTATGTATGAATATGTTGAAATTTTGGTGAGTCAAATTATGAATATGCCCATCGAGCTGGGCCGTGTAAATGCCATGGAAAGGTGACTCACAATTTCACTACCATAATACTACAGAATGCTTGAATGTTTAAGCTGGCTAAGTACTTCAATTTTCTGTGTAACAAATTAAGAAAAATCAAGGTAGCAAAGCAATCAATTACTCGGAAATGATCAAAGAAACCCTCCACAGCTTATTTAGATCAGATGAGAGGATAGATTGGATCCTAGAGCATTACAAAAGATTACCTGCTTTAACTGCCTCATGCACTCCGCCGAATTTGGATCAATAGGCAATAACTCAAATTCCTTCAAGGCACACAGAGCTCTGGTTTCTCTGTCACGGAACATGTTGAAGTTCGGGTAGCTGGATGTCTAAAAGACTGCAACATGTCGAAGTTTCCCAGAGCTAACTTACTAGTTGCTTGCAATGTGAACACTTCCAAAAGTGCCACGTCCAATAAGCTGGCCTTTTGCCATTGACTTGCTAGTGGTAACTGCTCTGTTCTTTCGGCAAGTTGAGCTGATGCTGCACGGTTCTCCATATATCCATGACCTCGAGGCGTCAAGACAGGGGTGATTAACATGCAATCCTTACTTCATCTTTTTACATCTTAACTCAAAGTGGGGCTGAGGTGAATTTTTACAACCAAGGATGAAAAGAAAACTTCCCAGCCTACATTTCCAGATATGATACAACTACTAAGTAGATCAAGTATTCTATACCTGATAGTTTAATGTCAAAACAGTTTAATCTGGGTCATGTTGCTCTGATCCAAAAGAACGAAGGGGCCTATGTGGCACAACATTTTCGATTGACAAGTTAGAGCAATATCATGCTTGAAATCCTTTCTAAACACCAACAGATTAAAGGTAGTGCTGCCCAAAATTCTCTCTTTTCTTACAATCTGAAGCCCGAATCGCGTTCATCATCTGACAATCCGAAGAGCAGATGTACTTCCTTTGCTAAAATCTACAAAGAAAAAGGGAAGTCTTTTGGTGAAGAAACTATTTGCTTGAACGTTTGGCCAAAATAAATTAAAATTGCCCCGTGCTCCGGCCCCTTCTGTTTCTTTCAAATTCCTGAAATCGTTTCACAATTTCTGGAAAAAAATTCTCCATACTAGATAGATACAGATCCATTTCGCGACCTGAATCCAATTTGCAAACCCGTTCCTGACCTTCCTCCTCAAGCTCCATCCTTTCCCCGACCAGATCACCACCAGCATCCCCCGCAGTTCCATGAAAATGGCAGAAACGGCTCACACTTCAATCCGAAGCGACCCCGTTTGCCCGTCCTGCTCCAAGCCCGTGCGCACGTGCCTCTGATCACCCCGTTGAGCGTCACCGTTCTCCAGCAGAGCTTGGAACGGAAGCACCCTCTCCATGCCACTCGAATCTTGAGGCTAGGCCTCCAGAACGCCACCGTTTCCCGACGCCAACTTCGGTGCCGAGTTCTCCCATTTCGCTGATCGAGCGAGAATCCGAAACCAGCGCCAATGGATTTGGTTAGTGGGGAGGTGAAAAATGGCCGTTCAGCTCCTTCAATGATAAAAGGGGATTCGAACGAAAATAGAAAAATTGATAAAGGGCCAAAGTAGGAGATGGCAGAGAAAAGCCCAAGACTTGCGTGCACATTAATTAATTAATAAAAGAACACTCTGCATTTTGTGCGTGACTGATCGATGAATTCTTCGAATGTGGGTTAGACTCTCGGATACGGGCTCCAGTTCAAGACACAGTTTAGCAATAAGAAAGATTACATGGACACTTTTTTTTTTTGGGTCGGAAATGATAAGTTTTTCATTCATGAAATACAAGACTTACAAGAAGATAATAGGTAAGTTTCCGAACATAAAAGCTCCGAAAGGGCTGGAGGAGGAAACGATCGCCAATTTTGAGATAATAAATTGGTTCTGTGCAGCTTCGCAAGCATGTCAGCAGCTTTGTTGGCTTCACGTGGGCAGTAGATTAGCTTTAGCGATGGTGAACAAGATAGAATGCTTTTACATTGCTCAATGATGGGCTTCTCCTTCCAAGGAGTCTCGGCCCAGCCCAAGATACTTTGCTGTGCAGTTAGACAGTCAGTTTCGCAATCCACTTCGCTTCGTTGTACTTGGCCGAGTTCGACTTCTCCCACGTGCATCACTTCTCGAACTGGAGAAACTCCAAGCCGTGTAAAATCGCTAGGGTTTCAATCGAAGAGGGTTGAAGCGTGGACTGTCGCGCGAAGCCATCAATCACTTGCCCTTCGCGATTTCGCAAGATGCCGGCAGCGATCCGACTTGTTCGCGGGGATCCATGAGCCGTCAACATTTAGCTTTAACGATCCTTCCTCCGGCGGTCTCCATTGTCTCAGTAGGTGCAGGTCGGGTTTTTGCATAGCCACGTTGTTATTCTGCCATTTACTGAAATTTTGGAGGTGTGCTTGCGCCAGGTTGACGATGGTGCTCGGATCTGGTTTCTGTGCTCTGAAAATCGAGTTATTGCGGGCTTTCCATACAAACCAGAGGACCGTCGCAATGAACTCCTTCTCGGGTAGGTCCCTTTTGCCTTCGAAACTTTCCATCAGCCATTTGTCAAAACGGAAATCTTTGTTAGGTTCACATTTGAGTCTAATCAGGTGGATCTGTCCATATTTGCTTGGTCCATTTGCAGAGAAGAAACAGGTGCTCGGTGGTTTCCAGATGTTTGTTGCAGAGCTTGCATATGGGATCAGGTACTACCTTTCGTTTATATAGGTTCTCTCTTGTCGGGATTGCATTATGACAAACACTCCATAGAAATATGCGCATCTTTGGGGGGATAGTTAAATTCCATAGTTTAGTCCACAGGGTTCGGGGGGGCTGAAATGAAGTTGATGCAGTGTGTTGTTCTGTTTCTGTGGTGTATGCGCATACTTTGTTGTAGCCGTTTTTCACCGTATACTGTCCCGACCTGCTGCCTTGCCATACTAGAGTATCTTCCTCCTGGTTTGGATTTATAGGGATAGAAAGGATTTCATTTGCTATTCTGTTATCAAAGAGTTGCTTCACCTCTGTTTCTTTCCATCCCCTTTTTTCATCATATATTAGTTCCGATACTGTTGTGGGGTCGTTTCTATTTGTCGGGCCACCTATTACACCAGATTCCAGCCATTGATCCTCCCGAATTCTGATTTGCTTGCCATCACCTACTCGCCATTGTACCTCCTTTTCAATAGCTTCTCGCCCCACCAGAATGCTTTGCCAACCCCATGATGGACGATGCCCTTTTCCTGCCTTCTACATATCTCCGTTTGGAAAATAAACACCTTTAAGAATTCTGCTCCATAAGGCTGTGGGGGATTGAGATAACCTCCAGGCTTGTTTGCCCAGCATCGCTTTGTTAAAATGTATTAAATCTCGAAGCCAAGCCCCCTTCAACCTTTCTCCTTTTCAAAACTTCCCATTTTTTCCAATGCAGTCCTCCGCTTGTTTCATTTACTTCCACCGGAAGGCGTGATTCTTCTTTCAATTGATTTGCATATTGAAATAGGAATTTTGAATATCGACATGGCATATTGAGGAAGTGCTTGTACTACACTTTTGATCAGCGTTTCTTTACACACTTTGGACAGAAGTTTTTCTTTCCAACCCTCCATCTTCATGTTTACTCTAGCTAAAATCCAGGCGAACATCTCTTTTTTTGACCTGCCCCAATCTGTTGGGATGCCAAGATATTTTCCTGTCTTTTCTATGATTGGGACTCTGAGTTCTTGTGCCAAATTTCTCTGTAGATTCAAAGGGCAGCCTCTACTGAAACTTACGCCTGGCTTGTTTAGGTTTATTGTTTGACCCGTGGCAAAACAATACTGATTGAGGGTATCTGCTAGGTTTTGACACTCGGATATGGTCCCATCCAAGAAGAAGATAGAGTCATCAGCGAAAAGTAGATGTGAGAGAGTAGGGCAATGTGAATTTAGAGTAATTCCTTTTAGACTCCCATCTGCCATAGCCTTATGCATCAACCATGATAGGACATTCGACATAAGAACAAATAAATAAGGTGATAGAGGATCACCTTGCCTTAATCCCCTTGATGGTGTAAAGTATGGCATAGGCTCTCGTTTACTTTCACACTTTGAAAGTTACGGTTGAAACACATTGCATGATCATCCCTACCCACCTTGAGTGAAATCCCATTTGCAGCAAACATTCCTTCAAAAAGTCCCACTCCACTTTGTCATACGCTTTTTGCATATCTAATTTCAAAATGGCTTGAAACTTCTTTGTTCTCTTCTTAACTCTGAGCTGATATATAACTTCCTGAACTATGAAAATGTTGTCTTGAATCTGCCTCCCTTGCACAAAGGCGCTTTGTTCGGAAGTAATAATTTCTGGGAGCCATCTTTTTAATCTATTCGCAAGCACTTTAGCCAAGATTTTGTAACTGAAATTACATAGGCTAATAGGTCTGAATTGGGTTATGCATTCTGGGTTTTTCACTTTCGGGATGAGGGAAATATGCGTTTGGTTTAGGGAAGGGTCGAAGGTACCTGTCTCAAAGAAACTCTGTACTAGCTGAAAAACTTCATTCTTTAGTTCCTCCCAATAATGCTGATAAAATTGCCCATTTAACCCATCGGGACCCGGAGCTTTGAGGGCACCCATTTGGAACACCGCTTCTTCAACTTCTTCAATTGTTATTATTTCCATCAATTGTGTGTTCATTGCCTCATTTACTGGACTAGGACACTGATCTAGGATCGGCTGGAAGTTCCTCGGGCCAACAGTTTCATAAAGTGTTTGATAAAATTCCATGATTTTTTGCTTGAGCATATACGGTTCCCTACACCAAGTGTCGTCGTTTATCTTTAGCATGGTTATTCTGTTTCTCTGCCTTCTACGCCTTTGTGGTGGTATGAAAATACTTTGTGTTTTTGTCTCCCCATCTCAGCCAATTGATGCGCGCTCTAAGCCCCCAATACTTTTCCTCCTGTCGCCATAAATTTTCAATTTGATCCACTACCTGCTGGTGTTCTTCCTTGTTGTAACTTTCTGGATGTCTATTTGTTAGGGTTGTTAGCTTCCATTTTAACTCTTTTATGCGAGAGGCTGCATTCGGGAACTTGTTTTTGCTCCAATTTGCAAGTTGTTGAGAGACATCATGCACTTTAGGCGAGAAGCTATGTTCATTACCTAGATTTCCTGCCCATGTTTTCTTTATGATCTCCCTGCATTCTGCTTCTTCCGCCCAATAAGCTTCGAATCTGAATTGTCTTTTTCTTTTCTGTCTTTCAGGGTGCAACAGGAGAAGGAGGGGGTTGTGGTCTGAACCAACGGGTGGTAGAGCGTGAACTTACGCATGCAGGAAGGTTACTCGCCGAGTCCATGGTACATAGAGCTCGATCTAGCCTCTCTTTAACCAAATCCTCGCCGGTTATGTTGTTAGCCCATGTATAGGTACATCCTTTACTATCGATGTCCATTAGGGAGCAGTCATTCAAAAAGTCTTGGAAAGCTGCCATTCGGTAGTAATCTGCTGCCCTTTTTCTTGCCTTCGCCCAAGCATATAATATTTCATTGAAATCCCCTAAACAAATCCATGGAAGTGTGTTTTGTGCACGGATTTCCTTTAATTGATGCCATAAGAGTAGTCTCTCCCCGTAATTGGTAGGAGCATAGATAAAAGTTATATGCATATTGCAGCCTTTTGTTGGGTCATAACATTCGACATCAATAAAGGCTTTGTTGCTGGAAATCACCCTTAGCTCCACTTCTTCATTCCACATTAGTGCTAATCCTCCTGCAATCCCTTCCGGATTCTCTATAATGTTATTTGGGAATTTTAAGCGTTTGATAACGCCTTTAATCATCAACTCCTTGTTCTTAGTCTCCATTAAGAAAACCATGGTAGGCCTTTCGAGAGCTACTAACGCTCTCGGCTCTTGGAACGTCGGGGTTGCCCGGACCCTTGACGGTTCCAGCCTAATGATCTTCATGATGTCTTCGGTGGCTTATTAGGGCTAGCCACCAAAGCCCAATCCTTTCCCTCCTTTAGTATCTGAACAGGGGTTTCTAGCAGCTCCATCTCATCAATGAGCACAAGAGCATTTTCCGTTGATCTTCTCTGTTTTTTTGTTCTCTGGATTTTCAGATCTTTCTTTCTGATGCTGTCTTCTGGCCGAAAGTTTGCTTTAGAAGGATCAATGCACATAATCTGTTTCCCTTTGTCTTTTTTGCTTTGATCTATTGCTGATTCTTCTTGGAAGTAATTAGAAGAATAGCAATCTGGTCTTTTCTTATTATGAGTAGCAGCAGCCCATATCTCCGATTCACTTCTCATTTCCCTTTCCATTTCTTTTTCTGCAGGCGTTTCCAGGACAACTTCTTCAGTTTCTGAACTTGGTTCTAACTTGCCATAGAAGGCTTCCCAATGAGGGCTATGATCACGTACTTCCGCTTTTAACCAAGGTCCATACTTTCCTGCCTTATTTTCTGCCCATTTAGTTGAATCATAGGGGATTTCCTCACAATTAGTGGCGTAATGACCAATTCTTCCACATGAGTAGCAATAGTGTGAGAGTCGTTCATACTTGAATTCCACCCATAGCTTTTTATTCCCAATGTCCAAAATAGCTCCAAATTTTAAGGGTAAATTCAAATCCACTTCGATTCTCACCTTTCCGACTTTGTTTGGGCCATTTCCTTTCGCCTCCATCTGTATTTCTCCTACTTTGCCAATCCTTCCAGCCAAATCAGCAACTACGTCTTCTCTAAACTAGCCTGGAGGTATCCCTCCCATTTGAACCCAAAAAGCACAGCAAGAAAACTCATAACAGTGTTCTGGTGTTTCTAGTTCGCATTGCTTCAGCACTAAAAGGTTACTGGCGAAAGACCATGGACCTGTTTTTAGAATTCTATCTTTATCCTCTTCAGATTGAAAAACGAAGGAGAATAACCCTGGCTCTTTTTGCAAACAAGCAACTGATTCAGTTTTCCATGCCTTCTTCATCGTACTAGTAAAGGCTTGGAAATTAACATTAGGTCTAGAGAACAACTTGCCAAAGAGAGTAAGGTTGCATTCCTGCCTTTTAGAGAGAGGAATTTCTGTAGAGACCTCTACCACATCACTTTCTGACCAAAGAGAACCTAGGCTTTTGCACAATGCTGCTAAACGTAGAGAATTCTCGTTCTCACCTTCCATTGTCCGCTATGCAGGGGTCGCGCCTTTCTTTAACTGGTTTCCACAGAAGGCAAGGGTTGGATATGTCGATTTTGCTGGAGCTGTATGTTTTGGGGAGTAACGTTTTGGGGTTAGATTGAAGGGGGCTCTGTAATACTTGTTTGGGAAGAAAGAAAATGGTGAAGATATCAACTATGGGGAGGAGTGTGCAGCATACTGTGCATCGATAGGGGCGAAAGCAGAACTGAGATGGGTCGTTGGTGGGGTTGTGGATTTCAGGAGAAAAAACTCGAGAAAATGGGAGGGTTAGGGTTCGGAAAACAACTAACCCGGATCGAAGTGCACTCAAAGCCATCGTGGAGAGCAACAATTCCCGAGAATCATGGTGGTTTCCTGAGTCGATTTGTGGTGGCAGCCATTGAAGGCATGGATGAAAGCTCTGCCCTAAAGGAGAGAGAAAAGCTCTTCCGAGAGAAGAGAGTCCATTTGTTTTGTTGAAAATGAACGATTTACATGGACACTTGAAAGCGTCGAATCCGTACGCATAGCTTCATATAAAATAAAGACGTACACCATTGATGGAATGCTCTTGATTTTGTTATCTGAAAGAGTTTTTTCAAAACACTGGCTTCTTTGTAATGTTTCCACTTTTATCCAACGATGGAGATTTTTGATGTTAGCTAAGTCCTGAAAAGATGGGATAGTGAAAATCGCCGTGGCAATAGAAGAGAGCGATAGGCAATACAAACGTAGTTGAAGATGTCAATGGCTGTAGTTTGACGGCGAGCTTGGTTCGGCACCGGTTATTTAGTAAATTTAAGTTCTTGCTTTCCATATCAATCAAATTTATTTAAATATTGTTGATTCATTAGGTAGCTCCAAAGTATAATGGTCTGAAGTATCTTCGCTCCCAAAGCATTAGACTTCTAATTGCCAATCCCTACACTAAAACTTATATTTAAGATTAAAATACTTTTAGCCTGTCTCTAAAAATTTTAACTTTTATTTTCCGTGAGATCAATACTCATTTAAAGATGTGAGCTTCCCTAGATAAGGAATATAGCGCAAAAGCACACACCTTTTGAGTAATAGTGCTCTCAAGTTTACCAATTCTTAGATGGAATTTGGAAGTTCTCTTAGAGAACATTCACTCGGAGTTTAGAACCTTTAGCCCCCATAGTTGATTGAAGAAAAAATCAGGGATGACCACATTATACTTTAAGCTACTATTCAGTAGTAAAGTTGATAGTTTAGGGCAATTTGGTGACATGTTCAACGGAAATTCACTAATTTCGCTTTCCATCAGAGAAACTTTCTCCAAAACATCTATCCAATATTCCTCTAGTGGAATCCTCCTCAACCTCTTTCCTGCTTTTACAATGGAAGTTGTACTCATGATATGCAATGCCATGTCTCTAATCAAATCATGCATTTTCATCGTGTGCCCATGATCTTCCAATAGGCAAACATTTCCAAGTTTGCTCAATATGGTGAGGCCTCTATCATATTGCTCCTTCCTCGTATTCAATCCACCAATCAATCCTTGGTCGATAAAGAATTCTATCAACTCGAACTTCGATCAACTTATCTTATAGATAAAATGCACAAGATAAGAAACACTATTGGGCATTGGGATTACCAAGGCGATCATAACTAAATTTCAGATTCATTAAGATCTTCTCCATACATGTTTGCCCCATACTTGATTCTTTCAATTTCACTAGGGAATCTCTCCATTCAAACACATTGGTCACTCCTATCATGCTTCTTGCCATCGTGATGAGTCCAAGCGGCAAGCCTTCACATTCTTTAACAATGGAGTCCATAACTACTTCAGTTTCCAAATTAAGGTCCACTTTGGATCCAAGCTCCTCCAAAAATAAACTCTTGGCTTCTTTATGAGATAGAGGTTCAATTTTTATATTCTGTTGACAAAGCATCTGGCAGCATACATCATAGGATTGAGTGGTTAAGACCAACTTAATTCCATTTGCTCCAACAGGGATCCCCATCTCTTCAAGATTGAAATATTCCCACACATCATCGAGGATTATTAGACTTCCCTATTTTTGTTAAACAATCGACAACATTGCTGCTCCTTGCCTCACCTCCTTTTCTTGTGGTGTGCCCAAATTTAGTTTCTTCCAAATGTCCTCCTGTAACTTTTGTGCATTAAAATCTTGTGATATAGTGACCCACAACACATTGTCATAGTTTGCTTTTTCAATGAGTATGTTATGTATGTGTGTTAAAACTAGTACGAGCATCTAGAGGGGGGGTGAATAGGTGATTAAAATGATTTTTATAAAATGTAATAGAATATATAGACTTTTTATTGGATGTCAAACGAAGAGATTGAAAAACAATAATTGATGTATGAGAAAGCGATGTAAAGTAAAAGGATTAGGGATAGAGAATCAAGACTCCAAGTTTATAGTGGTTCGGCTTAGACCAAGCCTATATCCACTCTCCCACACGGATAGCCCACTGGCTGGATTTCACTAAGAATCAAAAAGAGAATTTACAGTCTCACGCCCTTGATTCCACAGTGTAGAGACTCTACTACACTTCCTCAAGGTCTCACCAAACTTCAGTCTCTCTTTTGATTACAAGTATAGTTCGAAGAATAAGATCACAAAATAATAAAGAGATTCAGACTTTGAAATTCTTCGATCTCGCACTCTTGAACAACTTGAGCGTCTCCCTTAAATACTTCTTCATGCCTTCATTACATTGGCACCTTCCAAAGAAGTTCTTCCAATCAATCCGTTGGACAGAATCAATTTTAAAAGAGAGATCTCGAGCTCTTCAAGGAAAATGACGATAGCCCATCAATCATGTTCGCCCATACAATCAGGATCTTGGTTTCCATAAGTAGAACCTTCCAAGTATAAATTGTGGATCTAGAAAATCTAGATTATTCGAATACGAATAGAAGATCTTGAAGTGCTAACTCCAGTCGTGAGATATTCCTTAATCGTTGGAGTTAGAAACCATATTTGAAATAATCATAATAGAACTTTTAACTTCGTCGGTCTGGAAACTGTCCATGTGAGTAGACTTTAAAACTTGAGTCTGGAAGTCTTCAGACTTTGCCAGTAGAGTCTGCAAGTCTTCAAACTAGACTGATGGAAATGTTTTATCGACTTCAAAATACCTTAAGTGGATTTTTCTAACAATCTCCCCCTTTTTTATGGTGACAAAAATTTCCTGCAGATTTGGATACTATTGCCCTGCAATACAACATTTAAGCTAGCAATGATATCTCATAATAGATTAGGATAAAGATAATGAAAGTTGTCCTGTACACAGATCTGCATCCACAGAAAACAAGTTAGTCCTGTACAGATATTTATTAGTTATCTTTATCTAATTTAATAGCTTAAAGTACTGCAATAATAAGCAAGCAATCCAAAGTTCAAAACCAAACAAAAGATAAAGTCAATCACAACCACGTAAAAATATTGAATCCAAAGTATGTTGAAAAGTTAAGTTGGAAAAAAAATCTACAAAAACTTCTCCCCCTTTTTGTCAGCATAAAAATGTGAAAAAGTCAGGATCTCGAGGAATGCGAACAAACTGAAAATCTCCCATTGACTTGCGGTGTCCTCTAGCTTCTTCAAATCCTCCAGCGGTTGTGCGAGAGCGTGCCTTTGGCGGTTGCTGAATCGAAGATGAATATTTTGAATTTGATCTTGCAAGGAGATGGACATAGCACGATTCTCATTCTCGAGTCGAAATTCGCATCCTAAAGCATAGACCTGGCCTTTGAACTCCAAAAGAATTTCAAGAAGTCTTCCAAAGTCTCTTGATTGTTCAGTCTGCGTGCTTGCATCAGCATGGTCAGATTGTGGAGTAAAGCCAGTGGAACGAATATCAGCAGGAAGATCAACATTTGGAGATGTTGCCTCAAGATCTTCCTCAGGAAATTGAGAGGCATGGACATCCTCTACACCAGCAGGAGAACGACTGACACTTGCACTAGTAAAAGTTAAGAGAGGAATACTTTCTCTTGGAACATCTCCCCCTATTTCAGTGCCGTCTGGTGGAGAAAAGTATTCTTCTTGCTGAGATGCTTCTTCATTGTCAAGATGTTCTTGATCATTCTTTTCTGTTGGAGAATCTTCACGACCTTCTTCGCATGTTGTTCTTAAATTTGTATTTGTGAGTCTTACGGATGTGTCTTCTTCTTCTTCTTCTTCTTTTGTCTACATGGATTCCTTCTCCTAATTCCCTTTCTTAGTTTCTTCTTCAACTTGATGTTCTTGTTCTGCTGACTCAGGAACAAGATGCTGGGAAACAAAAGCAGAGATAGGAATGTCATCCTCATCATCTTCATCTTGCAAGATGATTACTCGCCTTCTCTTGGTAGGAACAGTTATGGGATCTTTTCCTTTACTCTTTGCAGCAGATGAGTCTTGTGTGGCTTTGACAGGGGTTTTCTCCTTGAACCGCTTTAACTTCTTGCTGAGTTCTTTCAGACGCATCTTTGTAATCATTTTCAGCCCAATTACCATTTGATCAATGGTTCTCACACACAGAATGTTGGGAAGCTGAATATTCAAATGTCTGAATAAACGAGAGATAAAAGCAGAATAAGGAAGTTTGCCCTTGTCCTTTGTCATGGACCTATACATGTGAAACATGATGGTATGAGGCAAGGAAAACTTATGACCGATCTTGATGGCGTACATCAATTTTGCTTCAGAAATGGAGACATCTATCTTCGATGTTGACTTGGAGTGCGAGATAGTTAATCACAATCTTATGAAGCGAGAATGTTTGATGCACTCATCCTCGATAGGAGAGGCGTCCTTCTACGCAATTCTATCTTTTGTAAGCTCAAGGTTGCATGGCTAACGAGACACAGAAATAGATTGGAAAGCTCCTCTTTCTACACCAATAACGTCAACAAGAGTATCTGTGTCAACCACATACTCCTTATCCCTCACACTAAATGAAAAGCTATTTGCATCAAGAAAACTAAGGTTGGAGTAAAAATAAGCGATCAGTTCAGAATGAGCAATCTCACTCTCAGTACAGAATCGATCAAGTTGAAATCTCTCAAACTTTTCTCTCAGATTGATGTTTAACAGATCGAGAAAATCAAAGTCCACAGTTCTTGGGTTCATAACCCCACGCTTCAGCAACTTAGAATAAACCTTCTTATGTTCCTCCGATCGAAATAATTCTTCCCTCTTTCCTCGAAGATTTGCAGCCACACCCATTCTTGGCTTAAAATGCACGAACATTTTCTCATCATCATTTTTACCTTCAGGCTGATTTACACTACCAAATCGTGGATCACTTGGAAAGTTAGCAAAAGTCTTTGCCGCTGTTCCAACAGGAACAACACCCGAATGTTCCATCACACTTAGAAAATGAGTCTCATTCTTATAGCCCTTTTTCTTTTAGAAACTCGTTAATAAACGTCATCGCAGAACCCCCTTCTTTCAGAGCAGAGTAAAGCTTGTAAATAAATGCTGGCTTAAGAGATCTTACTGATTCTACATCCTCAATGATGTTTTCCTCTGCAAGTTGAGGGTTACGATCATGTGATCTAGCGGGAGAAGAAGTGAGCTGTTGAGAATGTTGATGCACCTGTCCACTTGGAGAGTCTCCTTCTTCGGTAAGATCAAAGTGCGTAGGCCCCTCACGCAAACCTTGTGGTCTCCTGCTTGCTATTCTGGATGATTTTCTTTGATGCGACAATGTCACTGTCTTTGAGAGAATTTTCACACTCGTATCGCAAGAAAGGTGAGAACTTGAAGAGTTGAACTTTCGAAAGAAAATCTCAGAGAGTAAAAATTTGTGCTCTAGGGTTTTTAGGTAAAATGAGAAGAGGATGAAGAACTGTATAAAAGGCAAACAATACGGGGTATATGAAACGTCACAAAAAAGGAAAAAATAAAAATGCATTTTCAAAATAATTTGCCTTTTTAAACAAATAGGTAACCATCTTTTTCAAAAAAGATAACTGCCTTAATAATATCAATTAGAGATTAACAAGCGGTCTTACCTTTTCGAGATGTCAGTTTAAACGTATAAATGTACTGTAATTGAAATAACTTACAGTCGTAACCTTTGGTCTTTTAAGTCTGAACTTTTGAGGCTGATCCTTTTCAGATTTAGTTTCTGAGTCTGAGCTTCAACAATCTTCAAGAGATAAAATGTTGAGTCTTGAACGAATAGACTCAAATAAACTTTTCTCAAGCGGCTTTGTGAAAATGTCGCCGGTTGATTCTTTGAGTCGATAAAGCGTATCAAGACTTCTCTATTCGAACATGATCTCTTATAAAATGATGTCGAATCTCAATATGTTTTGCTCTTGAGTGAAGAATAGGATTCTTTGTAAGATTGATTGCAATGGTATTGTCACATTTGATCTCGGTACACGAGTCTTCGATACCAAAGTCTCGTAGTTGTTGTTTTATCCAAAGTATTTGAGAACAACAACTTCCAAGAGCTACATATTCTACTTCAGCTGTTGAAAGAGCTACGATACTTTGCTTCCTTGAAAACTAAGATACTGCCCTGTTACCGAGTAATTGACAATTGCCAGAAGTGTTTTTTCTATCAATTTTGCAACCTGCAAGATCTGCGTCTGAATATCCAAGAAGAGTAAAGTCTCCTTCTTTGGGATCCATAGACCAAGCTTAGCAGTAGTTGCAACATATTTAATTATACGTTTAGCAGCACTTAGATGAGATTCTTTGGGATCCAATTGAAACCTAGCACAAATGCAAACACTAAATAATATGTTAGGTCTTGATGCAGTAAGATAAAGAAGTGAACTAATGATACTCCTGTATAGTTTTTGGTCGACTTTCTTTCCTCCTTCATCTTTGTCTAGTTTCGAAGAATTTGACATTGGTATGTCATTCTTTTTGCAATTCTCCACACCGAACTTTTTAACAAGTTCTTTTGCATATTTTTCTTGATGAATAAAGATTCATTCTTTCAGTTGTTTCACTTGTAAACCAAGAAAGAATGATAGTTCACCCATCATGCTCATCTCGAATTCATCTTGCATAGACTTGGACAATTTCTTGCACAAGGTCTAATTAGATGATCCAAATATAATATCATCGAGCTCACTGGCTGGATTTCACTAAGAATCAAAAAGAGAATTTACAGTCTCATGCCCTTGATTCCATAGTGTAGAGACTCTACTACACTTCCTCAAGGTCTCACCAAACTTCAGTCTCTCTTTTGATTACAAGTATAGCTCGAAGAATAAGATCACAAAATAACAAAGAGATTCAGACTTTGAAATTCTTCTATCTCGCACTCTTGAACAACTTGAGCGTCTCCCTTAAATACTTATTCATGCCTTCATTACCGTTGGCACCTTCCAAAGAAGTTTTTCAAATCAACCCGTTGGACAGAATCGATTTTAAAAGAGAGATCTCGAGCTCTTCAAGGAAAATGATGATAGCACATCAATCTTGTTCGCCCATACAATCAGGATCTTGGTTTCCATAAGTAGAACCTTCAAAGTATAAATTGCGGATCTAGAGAATCTAGATTATTCAAATACGAATAGAAGATCTTGAAGTGCTAACTCCAGTCATGAGATATTCCTTAACCGTTGGAGTCAGAAACCATATTTGAAATAATCATAATAGAACTTTTAACTTCGTTGGTCTGGAAATTGTCGATGTGAGTAAACTTTAAAACTTGAGTCTGGAGGTCTTCAGACTTTGCCAGTAGAGTTTGCAAGTCTTCAGACTAGACCGATGGAAATGTTTTGTCGACTTCAAAATACCTTAAGTGGATTTTTCTAACAATGTGCACCATAGTAGTTGTTTTACCAACACCCCCCATCCCATAAATGCCTAATCGGGATACTTGATTCTCTGCTAGACACTCCAAAATCTTTGTAATATTTCTCTGAAATGCCTCTCCCACCATCTTTCCTTCTAACAATTTACTGACAGTAGTCTCCATCACCTCAAATAGTCCATTTGGGAAATTGCCATGTCTCATAAGGTCTTCTACTTCTTGCGTCACCATAGCCACCTGTTGATATGGTGGCAAACAATCCTCACTTGCTGCCCGGTACAAGGAAATCATTTCTAAGCTTACCCACAGCTGCCAACCAATTCATAGCTTCCATTATCGGCTTCTTTAGCGATAGAGATGCACCATATTCTAACTCATTTCTTATGTAATGTTCTCTGCTATAAAGTCGTTTTAGTTTTCTTTTCAAAGCCGCACTCTTTTCAAAGTTGTCTGTGTTTGTATGACTCGTCAATGGTGCACCCTTGTTCATATCTAATTTTGCAGTTAAATCCATCTGTCTCATTATAGCATTCTTGCTTCTCCTAATAACGTAACATGGTGATAAATACATAAGGATTCATTTAGACAAATAACCATGTACCTAGTGATGACAATGGGCCTATCTGGCCTGTTCCACAACGTGGAATTCGAGGAGGTGAAGGAGCATTATTTGGAGCTTGATGTGGAACGCTCGATGTTGAGGGGCACAGAGCTGGTTGCATTAAAATATTGGAGTGTCCATGCATACAGGTAAAACAGCATAGATCTTGGTCACAAAAAAATCCACAATGAAAATCAACATGCACATAAGTTTAATATTTTGATGAAAGAAACTATGCGGTAAAGTAAGTGATGTCGAACATATATAACATGTAATGATACCATGGTAATTGAGAAAATATTAGATATGGAAATAGATGAATTCAAGTTATACCAAAAGAGGGTTAATAACACAAAGAAGGATCACTTCAAAGCAATGAAAGCATCAATGCTCACTCGAGTTAGAATACCTATGATTAACTTGGAATGACAATATCTATTTAGGTAAATCAAGACGTCCCTTGTGATGGTGATGGGCCAGCCATATTTGCTCCATTCTCCAGAACTTGCAAATTGACAAGTGTTGCCTCGGTGTGAGGGCAGTGCACATTGCAACATTTCTATTCCGGGAAACTATTTCTTTTCAAAAATAATTTTTTTTTCTATTTCTACTTCGGGAACAATTTCTGAGTAAAATAAGGTGTTTGGTAATTATATAAAATTTCTATTCTTGGAATAGAAAAAGAATAGAAATGCATTTGGTAAAAATTGATAATTTTTATATTTATTTGTTTTTTTTTCTTCTTACTCACGGACCGCCGACCATCGCCGCACGACTACTGTACGACCGCCGCACGACCAATGCACGACAACATTGATTGCTGCCGGGATTGCCACCCACAACCCACTGGCCGCAGGAAGGGGCGGTGGCTGGTGAGCTGTGGGCAATAGTCCTGCGGTGGCGATCGGCGGCTGTGAAGCGGCAGGCGGCGATCATACGGTGGTTGGCGATGGCAGGCTGCCGGCGGACGATGGCGGTCATCGACCGATGGGTTGTGGGCGGCGGCTGGTGGGCTACAGGCGGCAACAATCGTCACCGGTATTGCCGATTTGGCTGGCTGCTAACGGTGGCTGCGGGCGGCAAGAGGTGGCAAATGGTTAGCAAGCGGTTGGCGGTGGCTGCAACAAGGAAGAAGAACAAAGAAAAATAGAAAAAAAAAAAAAACTTATTTCTAGAAATTATTCCAGGGGAACAAGAAGCTACTTTTTTTGTTTCTTATTTCTATTCCAAATCTATTCTGACCACTTTTCTATTACACGGAATAGAAAAATAAGTTAGCGTTACCAAATAGATTTACATTTGTTTTTTTTTTTGGTTCAGGGGAACAAAAGTATAGAAATCGGGAAAAATAGAAACGTTACCATGTAGGTCCTAATAGGATGTGATGCAGTTACAGGACATATGCCCCTCAAATCTCACGGGGGACACAAACTGGTTTCAGTTCCACATTCTTCATTGCAACTTGGAAGTGGTTGCTTAGAATGCAGCACGGTGTTGGTTACACTTGTTACACTAGGTATACGTGGCTAATTGCAATCCAGATTTGAATTACCTACACCAAGTAATTGATCATACGGGAATGATGATGCCCTTGCTGGTGCACCTTTTGGCATCACTAATTTATAAGCCATAACTTCATGCAGTAGACTTTGATCAAAACATTCTTAGTCACCATGACAAAGCAACATGGGATTTACAAGAGACCACGTGAATGATAAATATAATATGAATTCTGTTAATAAGTGTCCTCGCAACAATTAAACACCCAATCAAGAAAATTTTGTAATTACCAATGCATTGTCTCTCTTGTATTACGTGAAATCAATGCATTGAGAAGAAAAATATTTCCTTAGTAAGTATACTAAACAAATGTGATGAGGGTCGGGTCAACGAGACCCATTTAATAGATCGATAGTATTATACCTTTCGATGTTGATGGGCCGGTTTGTATTTATGATGTCCTCCGGAATGCGAAGGTGAATTCCATGGCTCAATAATGGGAGGTCTAGGCTATGATGGAATAGGTGGCTCTATGTCCATGGAATCCCGTGGAGGAGATAAATCAGTGCCACATCCACACTGCTTGTGAAAGCTCTGATGTGTTTGATTAGAATGCTGGGGAGCGTTGGTTGTGGCCATGTTAGTGAGTTGGGTGTTTGATTCAATGGGACCAGGCAAAATGGAACCTAGTGACTCATTTTGAGAAGTGTTAGTGAGGAGCGCGCGGTTCTATGACAGCAATGGTGCAGTTTGATTCTGTTGTGCATCTAATGTTAAAGACTGACTTATATTGGGCAACAGTTCATTTGGCGAATCTGGGGGGAATGAATTTAGCCAGGGAGATGCACTAGAGGAACTTGTTGCACCATCCAATAGGAGGCTTGCGATGTCCACTAGCCTGTCCTCCTACACCCTCTGGTCCGTCCGAGTTTGTGGTGTCGAAGGAGACACACCTGGTGATTGATTGAGATACACGACAGCATTAGTCGGATTCTCTTGTATTATGTGTAATCAATGCATTGAGAAGAAAAATATTTCCTTAATAAGTATACTAAACAAATGTGATGGGGTAGGTCAACGAGACCCATTTAATAGATCAATAGTATTATACCTTCCGACATTGATGGTGTTAGAGAAAACTCATTTATTGTTTTGAAGTTGACAAAACCTTTCCAAAAGTCTAATTTGAAGACTTACAGACTCAAGTGTTATAGTCTGAAGAACTCTAGACTCTACTGTCAAAGTCTGAAGACCGTTAGACTTTAATCACAAAGTTTGCCCTCACTGACAGTTTCCAGACTGAAGAATGAAGATTTATCCAGATGTGGGATTATGTTCAAGAATTCGGTTCGTATGATTTTTGGAAGACCTTGGCTGGATATAGCATCT
This sequence comes from Eucalyptus marginata, assembly GCA_014182565.1. NCBI lineage: Eukaryota > Viridiplantae > Streptophyta > Magnoliopsida > Myrtales > Myrtaceae > Eucalyptus > Eucalyptus marginata. Next base: position 9,399,485 of record CM024590.1, on the reverse strand, counting down.
ACTTGATTGATTATTGGATCAAGTCCGATAGGAAGATCTTTTGAAAAGCGAAATATACTTGGAAGGTTCTACTTATGGAAACTAAAGATCCTGATTGTATGGGCGAACAAGATTGACAGGCTTTTATCACAAATCATTCAATGACTCGAGATCACCTTAATTGATTCTGTCCAACGGGTAGATTGGAAGAACTCCTTTGGAATGTGCCAACGATCGTGAAGGCATGGAGGACTATTTAAGGCAGACTCTCTAGTTGTTTGGAGTGAAGTGCGTGAAAGAAAAATTTCAAAGTCTGAAGCTTTTTAGTTCTTTGCTTTCTCATTCATTGAGCTCAAAGTTGTATACAAAAGAGAGAAACTCTAGTAAAACTTCGTGAGAGATTAGGAGGAACTCTTCATTGAGGAGGTTGAGATCACAAGCTGTAAAATCTCTTTTGATTCATAGTGAAATCCAGCCCGGTGGAAATTTGTCAACGCGGAGAGTGGATGTAGGCTTGATTTAAGCCGAACCACTATAAACATTGTGTTTTTATTCTCTTTTCCTAAAACTCCTTATTTTAATTCGTAGCTTTATATAACTGTTTAAAGCTGATTACGTCCTTAGTTTATTATCTTCTAATAGAAATTTACTAAGTCTTGCAAAAATTCTTTTAAACACCTATTCACCCCCCCCTTTAGGTGTTAGTATTAACCTTTTCAATTGGTATCAGAGCTTGTGTGCTCATTTTATTGAAGTGTTTTTACTTTTGAGCTAAAGATCTATGGCTAGTATTTTGGCTCCAGGTTTGATTGAAGGCCAAAGCAACACCAGATCTCCTTATTTTGATGGAAATGAATACATCGTGTGGAAAAACAAGATGAAGGCACTCCTAAGATTGAAAGATCCTCTGGAATGGGATGTAGTAGAAAAAAGAATCATTCCCAAAGCTACATCAGTCTCAGAAAGAGGAAAAAAAGTTGCAAACGCTGGCGAAATGGCACAAGAAGAAATAACCAAGAGACAAGCTCTTGATGCTAAAGTCATCTACTCTTTATATTGTGCTTTATCTCCTCGAGTATGACAAGATTTCATCTTGTGAAATAACAAAAGAAGTGGGATAGGTTGCATGTTACCTATGGAGGAACTGATCGAGTTAAAGAAACAAAAATCAATATCTTACTCGGACAGTATGAAGTCTTCAAGATGAAGTTAGGAAAATCCATCATTGACATATTTAGTCATTTTACAGAAATTGTAAACGGTTTAGCATATCAAGGACAACCAATCTCAGGACCAATGAAGGTCAATAAATTGCTGCGTGGACTCTCTAAAGGTGGAATCACGTGAAGACTTCAATAAGAGAAACCCGGAGGATCATGCCTCTTACAGTAGACGAACTTGTAGGCACACTTAGGGTGAGCCCGGTTCCCGGGTAGAACCGGGAATCGGAGAACCGTCCGGTTCGGTTCCCGGTTCTGGTTCCCGGTTGCGGAACCGGAACCGGAACCGGTTTTGGAACCGGTTAGGGCTCCAAAAGCCAAAAGGAGCCCCCTCTCCCTCACTCGACGCTCCCTATTCAGATTTCAGACCTGGAACTCTCGCCGCCGAACACCGCTTTAAGTCTTGCCGCCGGACACTGCTCGCCCTCAAGGCCGTTGCCGTCGGATGCCGCTGGACGCTAGTCATCGACGTCGCTCGCGCAAACCCTTGCCGCTCGACGCCCGTCGCTATCGTGCTTTGCCTCTGCCCGTCGCCAACGCCACTCTGACTCTCGTTGCTGGACGATGCTCACCCTCAAGACCACCGCTGCCGAATGCCGCTGGACGCCAGCCGCCAACGCCGCTCGCACGAACCCTCACCACTCGACACCCCGTCGGCTAGGGCTCTACCTCGCCGTCGCCAACGCCGCTACGTCGTGTGCCTTTCTGTTATACGAATGGAAAGTGTGATGCGGTGATTCTGGTAAGGCGAATGAGAAGTCGGCATCGGGATTACTTGAACCGTTCCTTTCGCATCTTAAATCCACGAAAGATCAGATATCTAAAGGTGGCTACTCCATCACTTTGAGATCAGATGCCTCCTGGTTCACTAAAGCCACTCTGGAGAGGTAATCTAGCAAGCATCCACGCTTTCAATTGCTTCAAGTAAGCTTGTCCCTGCATTGAATTGCATTTGATTTCCTTACTACTTGCGGAAATCTGGAAGTTTGTTCTAAATACGTTATGCTCTTTGGAATGTGTCAAGGAGATCAATCGAAAGGGCGAAAAGGAATAATATGTGAATGCCGTTACACCTAATTGCTGATTATGGATCGGTTTACCTATTGATAAGATACTAAATAAGAAAATATGCTTGACGGTTGTAATCAATGTCGAATGTACTGAATTTTCTCACCGTTTTCTTTTTCGTCTTCATGCATATTTGTGAGTTTTGATAGGATGCCTGAAGTTCTAGAAATTTGTCACATTAGAGGGAGATTTCCCAGATACAAGAATCAATCCTATCCAATGAAGCTCAGAACATCGATATGGCAATGGAAGGTAGGGTCAGCATTGCATGCTTGAATACCTTGACTGTGAGCAGGACTTTCTAAATTTACATAAAAAATTTGGTCAACTGCTTGGTGCTAACTGTGAGAAGGTTTTTCTGGAAAAGAAAAAAGTAATTTAATTGCCTTGCATTATATATTTATTTATTTATTTTTGAGGAAAGCACAATGTTTTCTTAATCAAACCTTGCCTTAATGAACTGCATATTGATTTTGGCATTAATTTATTCCTAGCTGCTGATAAGCTAAAAGCTCTGTACTCTCTTTTTGACAGGAAATGCATCAATTTCTGAGGGAAACTTCACAAAGTCATCTGTGTCCTATAAGGTATGTGATCGTTCTAGCAAATAATGGAATATCATGCGGTAACATCAGATTATGATGGTGGACATTTGTGTTGTGATGTCGCTTCTCAGTCCAAAGCAAAATATGATGGAGCCGATGATGCCATCACTGCCTCAGAAGAAAATTCCAAGTAAACTACCTTGTCAATAGTATTTGGTCAAAGCATAGGCCATTAGATATCCATCTCCGAGCTCATTGACTATTTCACTCTGGATGGTGATAGGGTCCATCTCAGCGGGTTTTGGAGACTCGAAGGCGGTGCTTGAAAGGAGCAAGCAATGGCTTATGCTCGTGCTCTGGCTGCTAGGTTTGAATTGGAGCATATAGATAATCTCATATATTTTGCTGAGGCCTTTGGAGCTTTGCATTTGAGGTATGGGTTAAAAAAGAAGTCTGTTATCTGCAAAAAATAAATGAAGATGTCAATTTCACCCTAGTGATTCGATTGAAGAAGGCATTTTATTTGAGATATGCGGACATAAAATGAGGAATGCATGACTCCTTTGTTTGCTAAGACGTGGGAAGTTACAAGTAGAGTATGCACGTATGTTATAGTTCAAATTTGAAAATAAAAAAAAATAAAAAAGAAGAAGAAGAAAGAACCTGTTGGAACCTGGAACCGACCCTAGAACCTGTGACAGGGTAGGTTCTAGGTTCTTGGTTCTGACGGGTAGGTTCCAGATTCCAAAAAATGAGGAATGCGTGCAGGGTAGGTTCTAGGTTCCAGGACGGAACCCGGGTGGGCTGGAACCGCTCACCCTAGGCACACTTCAATCGTATGAAGTGGAGCAAATCAATGAGGAAGAAGATTCCAAAGGTAAGAAGTCAATTACTTTAAAATCTAACGATGATTCGATGATACTGATTTTGAAGATGAAATTGACGATGAAGAGCTAGCACTCATGATAAGGAGGTTCGGGAAACTGAATAGAAAGGGAAGAATATTTAACTGGAAAAAGTAAGGCACTTAAAAATTCCACAACAAATCAACTAAAGATGATGAAGTCGGTAAAGATGTGGTATGCTTTGAATGCAAAAAATGGACACATCAGACCAAAGCGCCTTTATTGGAGAAAAAGAAAGGAAGAAGCGAGAAATTCAAAAAGGCTCTCAAAGCATAAACATTGAGTGATGCGAATGCGAGGAAAGCGATGAAGAGTATGCCAACATATGTCGATGGCAAATTGAGAATCGGACTCGAGACTTTGAAACAGGACTCGAGACTCAAACTCGGACAAAGAAGTTGAGGTCGGTAATCTAAAAATCATTGTTAAAGTCTCAAAGTATATAGATGAACTTTGTCTTAGTCTCAAAACCTCTCTTAGAATGATTTCTAAGCTAAAAAGGAGAATTCCAAGCTGAAGCAACGGGAAACTTCTTGGAAAGAAAAGTTTGAAAATCTAGACAAAAGTTTTGTTATTTTAAAAGAAAATACAGACTCTCTTTTAACATTTTTGAAAAATGACATTTCAAATATTACAAAAGGTTTTGAAGGATTTGAGAAGTTGGAAAAAATTCTTTACGTACAATGAAAGAATCAAACAAAGACCTACAAAAACAGTTTACATAAATCATTTTCAAAGAATTTTTGTAAAACATGTTGGCGAAGTACTTTCAAATGTTCAAAGCGTAATAGCTCGAACATTTTAGAGAAAGAATGTCCCAAGGTTTGGAGACTGTTAAGAGAGAATGGGCAAAGACTGTATTTTGTACTAACTCCCCTAGACCCAAGAAAATGTGGGTACCAAAGAAAGCTTAAGTTCTTTTTATAATTGCTGGTCACTATCAAGAAAAATATCAAGTTGTATTTGAATAGTGGCTGCTCGAGACACATGACAGGAGACTCAAGTTGTTTTATAAAGGTTGTGTAAATAAATGGTGGAAAAGTTTGTTTTGGTGAAAACAACAAAGGAAGAATTGTTGGATGTGGAACTGTGAAGATTGGAAGTCTCATAATCAACAATGTTTCTTTGGTGGAAGGATTGAATTACAATCTACTCAGCATTAATTAATTGTGTGACACTAGATTCAAAATTAATTTCCAAGAAGGCATTTGTTCGGGAATTAGTAAAGATTTGTCTCAATCCTTCACTGGACGAAAACACGGGAATATTTATCTTCTGGAAATAAAATTAGAAAGTTCTCAGTGTCTAATATCCATTCAAGATGAAGCAAACCTTTGGCATAGAAAGCTTGGCCATGTTAACATGAAGCAAATTGCCAAGATTTCCTCAAGAAGCTTGTTAGTGGACTCCCCAACCTAACTTACCAAAAGTCGACTTATGCACACCATGTGTTTTGGGAAAACAGGTTAGAAGTTCTTTCAAACCTATAAACAAAGTTTCTACTAATCGAGTTTTGCGGTTTACGCATTTGGATCTTTCCGGACCAACTAGAACTCAAAGTATTGGTGGAAAGAATCTTGTCTAATAATCATGGATGATTACTCTCGCTTTAAATGGGTATATTTCCTAGCAAGTAAGTCTGAAACTTTTTCTTATTTTTCAAAATTTGCAAAGAAAGTTCAGAATGAAAAAGGATATGCTATTTTAAGTATTCGGACAGACCATGGAAGTGAGTTTGAAAATCAAGACTTTACAAAATTACGTGATGAATTTTGTTTCCGGTATGTTTTCTCTTCTCCATATACTCGAGAACAAAATGGGGTTGTGGAAAGAAAGAATAGATCTTTGCGGGGAGATGGCAAAAACTCTTTTAATTGAAAATAATATTTCTTCTCGTTTTTAGGCTGAAGCGGTCTTTACTGGCTATATCATTAACGAGTATTTTTAAGGCATATTCTAGAGAAAACTCCTTATGAAATGTTTAAAGGGAAAAAGCCAAATGTTTCTTACTTTCATGTGTTTGGCTGTAAATGTTTTGTTTTGAAAAATGCAAATGATCGAGCGGTAAGCTTGAAGAAAAATCGAGATGAAGGAATTTTCCTTGGCTACTCAACTTCAAGCAAAACCTACAGAGTTTTCAACAAAAAGACTCAGTCTGTGGAAGAATCGATGAACATCAAGTTTCAAGAATCTATGCATAATCAACTAGATCGAGACTCAACTTAAAGAATCGGAACTGCTCCAAACCCTATAAAGTCTACTTCTCCTAAAGTGGTTGAGACTTACGAAGACAAACAACAAACGAGAACCGAAGATTCAGCGAAATAGAGGATCGGCAAACTTCAAAACCAACCAGCAACTGGAAGCATAAGTCTAGTCATCCGAAGGAACTTATCATTGGCAATATTGATGAAGGAATTTGCACCAAATCCAAAAAGGCGAGAAGGGTCCGGTGCTTTAGCACTTGTTTTGAAAGTGAACCCAAAAGTGTAGAAGAAGCCCTGGCTAATGAAAGCTGGATTGAAGCCATGCAAGAAGAGTTCAGACAGTTCAGCATCAATGATGTTTGGGAATTAATTCCTAAACCTAAAGGTAAGTCTATTATTGGAACTAAATGGGTTTTCAGGAACAAGGTGGACGAGAAAGGAAAAGTGGTCAGAAACAAAGTAAGACTCGTGGCCAAAGGATATACGCAAGAAGAAGGGATAGACTATGATGAGGCCTATGCACCAGTAGTGAGGTTAGAAGTAATTAGATTATTACTTGCTTTTGCTTACTATAAAGATTTTAGGTTATTCCAAATGAATGTAAAAAGTGCATTCCTAAACGGATTCATCTAAGAAGAAGTTTATGTGAAACAACCACCTAAATTTGAAGATCCAAGAAAGCCGAGACTTAGTCTTGGCTGAAAAATGCCCTATATGGATTAAAGCAAGCACCTTGAGCTTGGTATGAAAGGTTAAGTAAATTCTTAACTCAAAATGATTTTGTTAAAGGAAATGTAGATACTACTTTGTTTATTAAAAGAGAATGTAAAGATTTTCTACTTGTTCAAATTTATCTTGATAATATTATCTTTGGATCATCTAATGAAAATCTATGCAAGAAATTTTCTAAGTTTATGCAGGATGAATTCGAGATGAGCATGATGGGTGAGTTAACATTCTTTCTCGGATTACAAGTCAAACAACTGAAGAAATGAATCTTTATTCATCAAGAAAAATATGCAAAAGATCTCATCAAGAAATTTGGATTGGAAAATTGCAAAAAGACTAAGATACCTATTTCACGTTCTTGGAAAATTTGGACAAAGATGAAGGAGGAAAGAAAGTTGACTAGAAGCTCTACAAGAGTATTATTGATTCGTTTCTTTATCTTACAACATCTAGACCTGACATTTTGTTTAGTGTTTGCATTTGTGCTAGATTTCAAGCAGATCCCAAAGAATCTCATCTAAGTGCTGCAAAACGCATCATCAAATACATTGCAATCACTCCAAAGCTAGGTCTGTAGTATCCGAAAGAAGAAGACTTTACTCTCCTTGGATATTCAGACGCAGATTTAGCGGGTTGCGAGTTGATAGAAAGAGTACTTCCGGTACTTGTCAGCTTGCTAAGCAATGAGTGGTGTCTTGGTTCTCAAGAAAGCAAAGTACCGTAGCTCTTTCAACAGCTAAAGCAGAATATTTGGCTCTTGGGAGTTGTTGTTCTCAAATACTTTGGATAAAACAACAACTAAGAGACTTTGGAATTGAAGAATTGTGCATTGAGATCAAATGCGACAATACCAATGCTATCAATCTCACAAAGAATCCAATTCTTCATTCAAGAAGCAAAGCACATATAAATTCAACATCATTTCATTAGAGATCATGTTCAGAATGGAGAAGTTATGATTCAGCTCATTGACTCGAAGAATCGGTTGGCATACATATTTACAAAGCCCTTTGGAGAAAAGCGTATTTGAGTTTATTCGCACCAAAGCGAACATCATATCTTATATTGGTTAAAGTTTGAAGATGGTCGGACTGAGCAACCAAAAATTACGTACGTAAGTTAATTCTTTTTCAACACAAGTAATTTAATTTGCGGATGAAGTTTTTGAAAAGGTACGTTTATTTTTGAATTGCTAAGCGTTTATTTTATTTTTAGAAATTGTCTTTTCCAAGTTTTTGAATTTATGGCAGTTTTCATTTTCAAAAAGACAGTTTTTACTTTTTCCTTTGTGACGTTTGGTATACCCCGTTTCATCCGGTTTATATACTATTGATTTCCTTCTTCTCCGTTTTCACTCTCAAACCCTAGAATACAAAACTCCACTTTCTCAAACTTTCTCTCTAGTTTAATCCGAAAAGTTTCATCTTTTTCCTCACAATCGAGTTTGAGAAATCCCTCAAAGAAAGTGACAATGTCTTCCCAAAGAAAGTCTTTGAGAATCACGAACAGGGGACTTTGCATATGCGTGAGGGTCCTACGCACTTTGATCGGGCGGGGAAGAAGAGTCTCCTCGGCAGCGACAATAAAGTCAACAACAACATTCTCAACCGCGTCCTCTTCACAACAAGGAACACAAGTTCCTCCACAACAACAAACAAAAGAAACAGATCCTTTAAAATGTTGAACTTGTAAAACGCTGAAACCCAGGATTTACATTTTTAAACTCTACTCTAAGTTATAGGAGGAAGATGCTACTGCAATGACTTTCATTGATGAGTTTTTGAGTGAGAAAGGGTACAAAAATGAGACTCATTAGAACGATGGAGAGTATGGGTATTGCGCTGTAGGTTTGGCGACAAGGACTTTTGCCAACTTTCCAAGTGATCCACGGTTTGGATCTTTTAATCGGCCCGAAGGGAAAGACGATGATGAAAGGATGTACATGAATTTCCAGCCTAGGATAGGCTGCAAATGTTCGTGGTGAAAGGATGGACTTATTTCGTTCTAAGGACCATAAGAAAACTTATTCCAAGCTGCTGAAGAGAGGGGTTATGAACCCTAAAAGTGTGGATTTTGATTTTTTGACTCTTTGAAGGTGCAAGCGAGGGAGAAGTTTGCACTCCTTCAGGAACGTTTTTGTTAAGGACATTCGTCGCCTACCTAGAAGCCCGACTCCTTATTTCTATTCAAATCTATCTTTTCTAGATGCGAATAGATTTTCTTTACGGTTAGAGACAAAGAATTTGTGGTCGATGTAGACACTTTGGCTGATGTGATTGGGGGTGGAAATAGGGAGTTTCCAACCAATCAGTGTGTATGTTGGTCACGCTACCTTGGCTCTTGTTCGGGACAGACTGGCTCTTGTTCGGGACAGACTTGCTGAAGGCAAGATTTCTTATTCTAGAATGAATGCCTCCAATATTTTGTTTCACAAGATTGTGATCAACTGCATCAGACCCAAATCTACTTCAAAAAATGATGTCTCTCACTCTGAAGCGAAGTTGATGTATGCGATCAATATCGGATTGAAGTTTTCTCTATCTCACACTATCCTAATGCACATGTATAGGACAGTTGTGAAAGACAAAGGGCAACTTCCTTACTCCACTCTTGTTACTAGATTATTCAAACATTTCAATATTCAGCCTCCTGTTATTCTGTGTGTTCGAACCATTGCTCCAATGGTAGTTGGTTTGAAGATGGTCTCCAAAATGAGACTAAAGAAGCTGAATTAGGTATTGGAATGCCTGAAGGAGAAATCCCCTGCCAATACTAAACAAGACTCTGCAGTGAAGAAGAGGAAAGGCAAAGAACCAATGAGCGCACCAATCAAGAAGAGGAGAGCCCTTATCTTGCAGGATAAAGAAGATGAGGACGATATCACTTTCTCTGCTTTTGCCTTGAGAAATTTAAAGAGCTTTGTTAGTTTTGATGAGCTAGAGGATAGAGAGAACAGAGGAAGAGAAGAAACAGAGAAGAGAGGAGAACAGAGGAAGAGGAAGGAAGAACAGAGGAAGAAGAGAGAGGAAAAGAACAAGAAGAAGAAGAGGGTCAAGATGACTCTTTTGAGCCAACTTTCGCTGTGTCCTTGTCAGAAGAATCAGACAAGACAAGGAGTGGAAATGCTAAAGGAGAAAGTGAAAAACATCACCTTGGCGCTGAAGAAGAGCAGGAATAGGAAGAAGAGTTCTTTTCTCCACCTAAAGGCACAGAGACAGGGGGAGCTACCGACAAAAGAGGTACTTCTTCACTTGTTTTCCTTGGTGATGTTAGTAGATCTCCAACAGATCCGAGAGGATGTGTATGCCTCTCAATATCTGAAACGAGATCTTGAGGCATCATCTCTAAGACACAGTGATCGAATTGCTTGATGTTCCCTCACATCTCAAGACTCTTGGAATTGATTCGGCTAGACCTAGTGCTACATTGGAACCAACAGTAGACTTTCAAAGGCTATTGGATCTTATTTTGGATTTGAAGGGTCAGTAATATGGATTCGAGTTGGAGATGAAGAACATGATGATAGTCCTCAAGTCAACTTCAGACTCTTTACAAGAGTAGCTACAAGCCCTGAAGACTCAAGTACAAGAGAATGCAAAGGGTGAGGATATTCAATAGCTGAAGGAGACCCTGAAGAACACTGGAGGAGCATGTCAAATCTATGGGGATTTCCGGATCATTCGCATCCCCAAGCGGCCACGATTTTACCAAACTCTTTTTCGAATTTTTCTCTACTTTTTCTTGTTGACAAAAAAGGGGAGAGTTTATGCGATTTGACTTGATACTTTTGATGATTTGATGACTTTTTGTTTGGTTTGTTTGGCATTTTGGTTTTGGACTTTTGACTTTGGTCTAGTATACTTTTGGACTTTTATTGCCGTTTGATTTTGAATCTTTTTACACTTACGGTAACTAAGTTCGTGATATAAATTATAGCTGGATAGTTATTTATCTTGCAGGTTTAACATGTTTTCTATGGTTGCAGAATCGATGCTATCTAGGTCCTAATCATCTTATTTTTATAAGATATCACGTTTTGCTTAAGTATTGTTTTGCAGGTAAAAAATTTTCAAATCTGCAGGAAAGTTTTGTCACCATAAAAAATGGGGAGATTATTAGAGAAAACTCCTTTTATTGTTTTGAAGTTGACAAAACCTTTTTGAAAGTCTAATCTGAAGACTTGAGACTCAAGTGTTATAGTTTGAAGAACTCCAAACTCTACTTTGTCAAAGTCGAAAACCGTTAGACTTTAATCACAAAGTCTGCCCTCATTGGACAGTTTCCAAACCGAAGAATGAAGACTTATCCAGATGTGGGATTATGTTCAAGGATTCGGTTCGTATGATTTTTTTGGAAGACCTTGGCTAGATATAGCATCTACTTGATTGATTATTGGATCAAGTCCAATATGAAGATCTTTTGAAAAGCGAAGTATACTTGGAAGGTTTTACTTATGGAAACTAAAAATCCCCCGATTGTATGGGCGAACGGGATTGACGGGCTTTCATCACAAATCATTCAATGACTCGAGATCACCTTAATTGATTACGTCAACGGATAGATTGGAAGAATTCCTTTGGAAAGTGCCAACGGTTGTGAAGGCATGAAGGAGTATTTAAGGCGGACTCTCTAGTTGTTCGGAGTGAAGTATGTGAAAGAAAATTTTCAAAGTCTGAAGCTTTCTAGTTCTTTGCTTTCTCATTCATTGAGCTCAAAGTTGTATACAAAAGAGTGAAACTCTAGTAAAACTTCATGAGAGATAAGGAGGAACTCTTCACTAAGGAAGTCGAGATCACAAGCTGTAAAATCTCTTTTGATTCATAGTGAAATCCAGCTAGTGGGCATCGGCGCGGGGGAGAGTGGACGTAGGCTTGATCTAAGCGAACCACTATAAATATTGTGTTTCTATTCTCTTTTCCTAAAACTTCTTATTTTAATTCGTAGCTTTATATAACTGTTTAAAGATGATTACGTCCTTAGTTTATTATCTTCTAATAGCAATTTACTAAGTCTTGCGAAAATTTCTTTTAAACACCTATTCACCTCCTCTCTAGCTGTTAGTACTAGCCATTTCAGATGGGTTCATTGTATTTATGATGTCCTTTGGAATCTGTGGAGGGGAACTAAATAGCTTGGAAATAAGAGGTTCATTGAAAGGCTGTGATGGAAAAAGTGGCTCTATGTCCATGGATTCCCATAAAGGAGATACACCAATGCCATGTCCACCTTGCTTGTGAAAGCTCTGATGTGACTGATTAGACTCCCAGGGAGTGTAGATTGTGGCCATGGGAGTGAATTGAGTATTTGATGCAAGCAAAATGGACCCCTGTGACTCGTTTTGAAAAGTGTTATCAAGGTGCCGACAGTTTTGTGATGGCGATGGCGCACATGGATTCTGTAGTGCATTTAATGTCTTGAGGCCGACGACGGGTGTTGCCGCTCGTAGCTCACTGGCTCCCACCCACGGCCCACCGGCCGATGACCACCATCATCCGTCGGCAACCTGCCGTTGCCAACCGCCGCACGACCGTCGCCTATCGTCGCACAACTGCCGGCCGTCGGTGCCGATCGCCACCGCAGACCGCCGCCCCTGACTCACCGGCCATTGCCCCCTTTTGCGACCGGTGGGTGGCAATTACCTGTGGCGGTCGTGCGGCGGTTGTGCGGTGGCCGTGCGGCGGTTGTGCGGTGGTCGTGCGGCGGTTGTGCGGTGGTCGTGCGGCGGCAGGCGACAATCGGCGGTCCGTGAGTAAAAAGAAAAAACAAATAAATACAAAAACTTATAAATTTTTACCAAACGCATTTATATTCTTTTTCTATTCCAATAATAGAAATTTTGTATAATTTCCAAACACCTTATTTTACTCAAAAATTGTTCCCGGAGTAGAAATAGAAAAAAAAAAACTATTTCTGAAAAGAAATAATTCCCCGGAATAGAAACGTTACCATGCACACCCTTAATGTCTCGAGGCCAAATGACTCGGTAAATAAAGTTGACGGTTCATCTGGCATAAAGAAGAACGATTCTGGCGGGGGAGATGCACTAGGGTAACTGGTTGCACCAGCCCATGGGAGGTTTGCGATGTGGACCTCCCCCTCTCCCTGCATTACCCCTTTCATCGATCCATGAGTTGTGATGTCAAAGGAGGCGCACCTAGTGATTGATTAAGATACATGACAGCATTAGTCGCATTCATTTAGCTGGCTTTGTTAGGAAAATTTTGAAGTTCAGGGAGGCGGGAAGCTAGTTGCTTTGGCATGCCGTGAAATGGATTTTTAGTCATTAAAAAATAAAAGTGAACTTAAAATCATAACTAAGATCACATCAATCAGTTTTTACTTCACTAAATTGCCCCATTTTCCGTGGTAATTTGGAACTGCATACCTTGTGCAGATTGCAAATTGGTTCCTCCCTCCACATTTGGTGGATTGGATGTGCTGGTCGAAGCTACTCTCACATTCCCTTCTATCCTTTCCTCAAGTACACATTGGTCTATCGAATCCATCACGTTTTTAGGCATCGGTACCTTCCTGGCTTCTGCCTTTACATCAACATCGACTCCCTCACATTCTTTAATACCATAGCGTGTGATTCCGGCCAAGTGAGCCTTGATCCTTGTAGCCCCTCATTCACCTGTCCGCAGAAGTTACAATTCCACTTACTGTTTTTTTTATTCAGGAGCTTCGAAAGCAGCAGTGCAGAAATCCCTTCCCTCGGCTGATGTCTCAGGTATTGGTGGAGAACTTGGCACCACCTTAAATATAGCTTGAGCCTACATCAATAATTAAACCTTAAACAGAAACCAAAGACAGATCACATACCAAATAGTAATACACAAAGTCCCAGACTTGAACAGAAAACAGTGACACAGATTTGGTTGGAAGCGTATCCTTGGAAGGACTGACAGAATGAAAAGCAATGCAGCGTTCCTACCTGTTCATACTCACTCCAAGGAGGTTTCACAGTTATCATTTCAATAATAGTACATCCCAAACCCAGATACCAGCAGTATGATTGAGACCCGTGCTGTTATCATTCGCCATCAAGGATTGTATGAGCTGCAGGATATACTATTCCATCATTCCACCACAACAAGAAAAGAATGTAGCATTAATGTTCACAAAAGCAAAGTACCTCTGTAGCCATCCAATTCAGACTTCCCTTCAAAGAGCAGTAAGCTGCTTGTCCAGTTAGCTAAGAAATGGTATGACATTAGTAAAGCCGAAGACTATTTGGTGAGTTCATGGAACCCTGGATATTAATTGCAACATCTTCATAGACATAGATATACATCAGGTCAACAAAAAGAACTAAATCAACAACTTTCGACTTATGTTAGCTCATTACTGGAAAAAAAGGACCATGGAGCAATCGACAAAATGAACAAATGCTTCAGAACTCAAAAAGAGAGCAAAAATATCTTGGTTGCTGTCCAGATTTCCATCTACGGACTAATAAACTTTTATCTTCTCCATGTTAGGAAGGAGGTGCTTCTTACTCGACTAAATTCGATCCTTCACTTGGAAGGCAGAGGAGCAGCAAAAACAACACGAGAAGAACCTTTCACCAGAGGTATCTCACTCCATCTGCTATGCCTCTCAGGAACTTTTTTTTTTTCAGCCAAAATAATTTTTTAAATATACACGGTGAAAGTACTCGTCTAGACGAGTCCGACGATGGGTGGAGTGTCGCCGCAGGATTGCCGCCCACAGCTCACTGGCCACCACCTCGTCTCGCGGCCGGTGGGCAGCAATCCTGCGGCAACAGTCGGCGGCAACGGTCGGCGGCAACGGTCGGCGGTCATGCAGTGGTCGGTCTTGCAACGGTCGTGCGATGGCCGTGCGGCGGTTGTGCGATGATCGTGCGACGGTCGTGCGGCGGTGAGTGATGGTCGGCAGTCCGTGAGTAAGAAGAAAAATAAATAAATACAAAAATTCATAAATTTTTACCAAACGTATTTATTCTTTTTAATTGGTGGGTGAAGTTTGCCATGTCGGCCACCCCTCCTGGCATCAGCAACCTTGGTCCCACCAATTCGAGGCTTGTTTATGACAAAGAAACGTCTTGATGAACATTTTGAGCTTGCATTGGCATTGGCATGTCATGTAACAGTCGTTCCGTGGAGGATTGATGGTTGGTTTGTTTGCTCCCTTCTTCAGCCTCCTTCTTGAGTAAGGACAGCATTAGATCTCTTATATCACCAGGGACGCTGGTGCAGATGGCACTCCCTTTTCCTTTGACTTCACCCAAATGACTTTTCACTCTTGTAACCTGTCCATTGTATACTTTCCCGCAGTAATAACAACGCCATTTCTTGTCCTCCAGTCTCTCCACGTACTTCCAGGCTATATCTTTATCTCGCGGCATCTTGTCGACTCGAAGAGGAAAGCTCTATGTTCAGCCAAGAATTCCACCTGTTCGCCGGTCTTGTTTATCAACCTACAACCAAAGAGAGCACAGTACATCATATACTACGACAATTTTTGTATATCTTCTCAGGGCGTATAGCATTAGTAGCAACTAATAACATCCACAAGCAATAAACCTGTTCAACAATGAGAATGCCAATCTGCAGATTGATATTCAAGAATCTAAGAAATAGACGATTTTATGAAATTTTCAAAAGAGATCTAGAAAAGGGCACGGAGTCCACGAAATGATATGAGAGTTTGATTTTTTGGAGAGAAAAAAGACCCGGTCAACCCAAAAGGGGCGTGGAAATTGCAGAGGACCTTCTCAAGAAAATAATTAATTCTAGAGACTGAAGTGGTGCAGTAGGTGGGGTTTTTTCTTCCTCCAATAAAGATCTATGACTTTTCATATATCATCCACATAAGCATTACGTAAGTGCAGAAATTTGATATTCAAAAGATTAAACTAAATCATTTTTTACAAAATATTTGAATTGTAAATAATGAAATGAAGTTACGGAAAAAAAAAATAAACGATACGCGACCCACTCTCCAAATTAAAGTCCTTTCCGCTTCCTCCTTCTGGTTGACCAAAAGGGTCAACTTGAGGCCACTTTCAACATGACATTTGTGACATCCCGAATTTCCAATTCCTATTTTGATAAATGAAACGGGCATTTAAATCCGCACGTATAGTTCTTTTCCCCGAACCGATCACTCGTGGGATAACTACCATCATCGGTGAAGCGCCATTAAAAATTCTAATGCATCGGACTCGAGAATTTGACTGGGAAACCCCTTCGGCCAGAGTTGATCTGCGAGGGTTATTACAAGCGCAAGTTAAAGATCGATTAGAGACCGAAGATAGGTCGACTCGATAGAGCGTGTGATTGAGTGTGGGTGATTCCACAAGATCGCACAACTCTTGTCGATCGGCACTAGGCGGCTTTTTACGTCGATTGGGCCCCACATGTCCGTATTTGGCTTGAGATTTCCACGACAATAGAGGCCGCCCGTGTGTCAAAAGATGATATCATGTGGCTTGAGATTGATCAACCTGAGGTCGAATGCATAAAAATTTCTAAAAATGCTAGGTGGGTCGGCACGCGCTAATATTGTGCCAAAGTGAAATTAAGTGATTGAGATCGAATTTAGAAATGGAAGTCACAGGTATGTCACAAATCATTTTTAACGTTGATTCAAATTCGAAGGATTTTAAATGCAAACAGAGTTTTTCAAGAAAATAATCAAAGTATGGTTAATTTGGCTCGAGAAATTAGTAGGCCGCTTTTGGTTGTCTTTTGGGATCTAAGTTGGTTCGATGGTCAAGTGATTATGTGAATTGAAGTGTGGTAACATTGGATTAATTTTATGAACTGACTCACGGTGGAAATAATTGAAGGGAATAGAAGAAATTAATGTACAAGAATTTTAGGCGTGAAAATGAAGTGGGCACCCATCGTGGAGGATTGTTGTGGAAGCTTGGTGTGAGTGGAAGATGACCTCATGTGAGGTCATAGTGGGTCATGTTTGAGGGATTAAAGAAAAAGAAAAAGAAAAGGAAATGGCCCCCACTTCTCTCTCTCCTTCCTTCTTCTTCTTCTTCTTCCCCGTAGGTCTTCCTCCTCCATTTCTTTTTCTCCTTGAAGCTTCAAAAACCAGCAGCCAGCCGACCGAAGCCCTCGCCGTTCGCCGCTCGCCGTCGCAGCTCCGCCGGAGGAGGTCGCCGCTCGCCGTCGCCGGAGCTGCCGCCGTGCACCCACGCGGAGCCGCGCGCCCGCTCGCGCGTAGCTCGTCGCGCACAACCCGCCTCCCGCCGTCGTCTGCCTCGCCAAGCTGCTGCCGCCCTCGCCGGAGGCTCGCCGAAGCCAGCCACCAGCTCGCCGCCGCCCTCCTCCGCCGTCCCACGCCCTAGCCGCCCCTTCTTCCCCTCCGTTCGGCCATGGACGGGGCTTGAAGTTCCAGCCCAGATCTGGAACTTCGGGGCCCGCTTTGGCCGGCTTCCCGGCCCCGGTTGCTCGGCCCACCTTGAGGAAAGTTGATCCTCGCGTCGGCCCCGTCGTTTTGGTGTGCTCGGCTCGCTAATCCGGTGAATTTAGCTCACTAAATCTTGATTAGACGGTTAATGATGCCCTAAGTGTGCTTAGTCTAAGTTAAGTGAGTTTATGTGGATTGATTAGTTTATTTGATTGAGGATTAGATTAGTGTGTTTAATTAAGTTAAATTGTGTTTAGTTTAAAGTTAAGTATATTTATTTTTATGTCTAACATTGTTCTTTTTTCTTTCTAGAACTGAGTCGGATTGTATTAATTAGGAAAACCTGCTGCACTTATTAATCTACGAGACCAATTTCATATGCAATTTGGATCTTTACACCAAAAAAGAAAAAAATATTCAAATATGGGATGATTTAAAGAGAAATAACAACTTACTAACTTTCAAGGAAAAAAATAGGGGTGCTCCATGCAAATTTATTATAATTATTATAAAAAATTTATATATAAAGGGCCTAAAAAAATCTTCTTCTTTTTTTTTATTATTGGTAGGTGGCAGACTTTATCATAAAGTCTTAACGGCGAAAAAAAATGATTATTAAAAGGCGTGTAGATAATGTTTCCGGCCCCCCTTCTGGTATGTACGGATGGACGGACAGATTTGATCCGATCGATGATGACAATGATCTGTACGCACGGATTTCATCCGATCAATGATGACAATGCGACGCACGCACAAGCACGCACAAGCGGATATGTTCTTCCGCGCTTGCCTTCGTCCCTCCTCTCCACGGTCCACCTCCCCACTTTCCTTACATGTGCGTGCTTTCCACGCGCTGACCTAATCAAGCTTGCTTTGTTTGATTAAACTAAACCTGGGTCATTAAGAAAAACAGCTCTCGCGTGAAACGCCCCAATCGGCTGGATCCAATGTTGATTTGTTTAGAGTAAAGCGAGTTTGACGTCACCATCGACTATCGTGACTAGGTTCAATTAGCCAGTAAAGTCTCGAAATCATCTTGTTTCACGTATATTAATGTTTCTTTCTTTGGGACTCCACGTGCATCACTCGGTCTGAACAGCACCTCTCAAGTCTAACTTTGCAGAATTTCAAGGAGCTTCTGTCTCTGTTGTACTTTATATCATTCCCATTATAAATTTTCAGTATCCATAAAATAATAATAATAATAATAATAATAAAAGCATGTCTATTTTGCATAATTTCTACATGGCCAAACTGCATATGGCGGGTACTGAGAGCGCACAACATTATAGAGGGTGAAAATCTTTTTATGTCTTCTAAGGACAGCATACCATTATTTCCAAGCAAATAATAACAACCATGAGTACTAAACCCATTTTAACAATGGGAAAGCCAACCTACATATTGATATTCAAGAACCCCTGAAGTTTATGAAATGATATGAGACTTTTTTTTTTTTTTTTGAGACAAGAAAATGGGGTTAATTCAAAGATAGCTTGGAAATTACGAAGTACTTTCTCTAGAAAATAATTCATTTTAGAGAATGAAACCATTCTATATGCAGGCCTCTTTCTCTGGTGAGGATCTTCCACTTTTTATTATCATCCGCTATGGCATTATGTGTGTGGGAATAATTGGTATTTCAAAAATTAATTAAAATCACTTTGTTATAAAATATTTGAATTATTAAATAATGAAAATAAATTATTGATAAAAATACACAATAAGAACTGTGCGTATAAGTATTTATGAAAAGAGAGAAAAAAAAAAGCTTAATTGATGTTAACAGCTAACCAACTAGATTAGTGTAATCCCCTTAGTTCTTCGGGAACAAAAGCACAAGTAGAGAGATGCACTAGATCTAGACAGAGGAAATTAATGAAGGGAAATTAAATTGTACTATTGGAAAAAAAAGAGGAAAATGATTAGGCCATTTAAGTAGGAGAGCATGCCTGGGAAGGAAAATCTCAAATGGAGTTTGGCGGTATTACTCACAAAGATGCGCTCGCCTTTGAGCCAATTACAATTTTGGCCCCTTAAATAAAATTTGATTATATGGACATGGACATTTTTTGTGTGCCAAATGACATGAAAATGTCAAATGTGGTCCACCGCTTGATCGCTATCATGATATCCAGCCTCACCTGACAGCGGCAATTGTTATCGATTGGCCTCCGCACATCATTTTTCGGATTTGAATCACAGAGGCCAATTTCTGGGAAAATGCGGGTCCATTTCGCAACCCGAATCCGATTCGCGAACCCGAATCCGAGCCCATTTCAATACGCGTCCCCGACCACCCTCCTCCTCAAGCTCCCTACTTTCCCCGGCCGGATCTCCGCCTCCGTCCGCCGCGGCTCCGCGAAGATGGCGGAAACGGCTCGCTCCACCAATCCGAAGCGGCCCGTCTGCCCGTCCTGCTCCAAGCCCGCGCGCACGTGCCTCTGCGCTCGGATCCATTCTCCGGGTCTCGATCACCCCGTCCGCGTCACCGTTCTCCAGCACAGCCTGGAGCGGAAGCACCCCCTCAATTCCACTCGAATCTTGAGGCTTGGGCTCAAGAACGTCGCCGTCGCCGCCGTTTCCGACGTCAACTTCGGCGCCGAGTTCTCGATCTCGCCGCTCGAGCCGCACGCCGAAATCGGCGCCCACGGATTGGTCGGCGCGGATTTGGGTGCCCAAAATGGGGAGCAATCTGGAGTGGCGGTGGGAAACCCTAATTCGGTCGTCGAATCGAATGGAGCTCATTGTCCTCGGGATGATAGGGACTGCGGTTCGATTGCCCCGATCGGTGTGGAAGTTTCGGAGGATTCCTAAGGCGCTGCAGAACTCACGCGCTTGTGGAGTCGTGTCTAGAGGTACTAGCAAACCTGTTATCAGTTTTCGAATGGGCAAGAAGGGGATTATCGAATCGACAGACCATGTTTGGATGTCTAGAATCGGTCACCAAGGAGCTGATTTTGATGCCATATTAGATTGTGAGTCGGCTCTCGATGTTCTGTCGAATGGATTTGTGGTTAGGAAATCGCAAAACCTTCTGTCGAATCGGAGCTTGGAGCTCGAAGAATATGAAGAATTCGTACTCAAGGTGCCGCGCGGGTCGGTGCTTCTGTTCCCGACTGAGAATGCGCTCAGCATTAATGAACTCAAGGCAGCCGAGTTCAAAGTCAGGAACTTGATCGTGCTGGACGGCACGTGGATGAAGGCAAAGAGAATGTACAGCGAGAATCCTTGGTTGAAGCTGTTGCCTCATCTGAAGTTGGATTTGGAGGTGATGAGCTTGTACAGAGAAGTTAGAAGTCAGCCTAAGGCTGGATGTTTGTCCACTCTCGAGAGTGCCATTTACGCAATGAAGGCGGTTGGGGGCAGTCTGGAGGGACTGGATCGACTGTTAGATGTTTTCGAGTCAATGGTTGATGATCAGAGACGATGTAAAGATGAAAGATTGGGTAAATCCACTTCAGGTTAAGCCTCTTGCAGCTTGCCCTGCCACAATGAGCTCTTGGGCAATTTGCTGTTCAAGTTCATATTGCATGATTGCATTGATCATTTGTGCCTGTTGAATTTGCATTCACTGAGGTCTCTGCTGTCTCGTCTTTTGCACTTCTCAAGGTTTTCAAACTAGGTCTTTCCCCTCTTAATTATGTCTCTAAGTTGAATTTGCTAAAGATGCGCTGATTTTCTGTACTGTGATTCTCTTATTTCTTTATGAATATTGACTACCAGCAGGCACCTTGTGTTGAGTATCAAAGTATCTGCTTAAGCTTTTATGCTATAATTCAATCTAATACTACAGTATGACCCATGTGATGCACATATATATGTAACTACATCAAAGTTCAATGTGTTGACATGTCAGAATTCAGATAGAAATTGCCATTTCTCAAAATACTCTGTATTATTTAGCTCAGTTAATTATTTTCTACATGTTAGATTTCAAATAAAAAAGTAAATCATTATTCACTTTACAAAGAGAAAGTACAAATATATTTTGCCAAAGTGGGTAGTCTTACTAATGATAAATTATCACTCCCTGTCAAGAATGATCACCTCTCACTCACCTGATGGTGATAATTAGGGGTGTTTTGAATTTTAACACAGGAAAAGAGGCACCCGAGAAAAATAAGGTTTCGGAGATTCTAGCCTACCTACTGATCTAACCCAACAACAAGATTAACTGCATTTAGGGAATCACCTATCGTCCGCTCTAATCGAATGTTAGATGGAGAGATAAAATGGTTTTCTTCATTATAATTCATCAATCTATAAGGCAAATGATTACTTAACATCTCATTTCCTTATAATTTATGTCTTGAGAATATTATATACTGCCCTCAAGAATATCTACTTGATTAAGTTAAAGAACAAAATCAGTTCTCTTGTTTATTGCCCGATCATACTGAAATTCCCTTAGTACTTTTGTTGCTGTCTGTATATGTTTTATAGGATGATAGGGAAATTACATATATTGTGCTGAAAAAGATTTAAATAATTTCAACGAATATAAATAATTGTAACTTCACCATTACATGATTCAATTAATAAAATGAATCTCCTTTTCATAAGTTGATGCTCTGTCATCATTTTTTTTTTAAATATTTTGTTAGGTAAAAAGCAAGAAAGAAGGAAAAAAACAAAAATTGAATCAGATTCAAACCAACCCAAAGAAATTGGAAGAACAGAAGAAAAATTCAGGCCCTTTCTGTTCAAATGGCATTTGGTTTAATTAATAAAGAAAACATCGATAGTTTCTGGAGGGGCTAAGATAAGAGAGACTGCATGGAGACTAGGGAGTCGAGCTAAATGTCGAAATGAAAACGTACACAATTGGCAAAAAACGCTTGGTTATGTTGTCCAGAAGAGTTTCTCACACTGGCTTCTTCATTGGGTTAATGGTGCTTCAACTTTTATCCACCAATCAGGATGTTTGATGTAGCTAAGTCCTGAAAAGCTGGCATAGTAGAAGTCCTGGATAGTCAAGGAAAGATCATTTCTCTTTCTTTGGCACAATCCGGAGCAGTAGTCCTTGAGTAGGTACTGGCACAGGGTCCCTAATGTAATGATCATCCGAACATAACTCCCAAGAGTACTGAGTGACCAGATAATGGATGGCAATAAGGGTTTCAATCCTTGCAAATTCATGTCCTGGGCATATGCGAGACCCTCCTCCGAAAGCAACAAAGCTGTAGGGTGGTACTGACGTCTGGTTTTCAAATCTAGCAGGATCAAACTTTGATGGCTCCGGGAATATGTTCTCATCCATGTGTGTCATGCTTGATGCCCAGAAGATCTAATCACACATTAAGTTCCAAAAGTAATGAATCGACTGGTTTCACAGATAGAGAGAATAAATAGCAGATAATGCAAACATTTGAAGAGATAGGAAACGTTATCAGCTTCCTTACTTGCCAGCCTTTTGGAATGAGGTATCCACCATAGTCAATATCCTTTAAGGCTACCCTGAAGCCAGCAAAAACAGGTGGAACCATCCTCAGAGTTTCCATTGCTACTCTCCATGTGTACTTCATCATGGCAAGGTCTTCCCAAGTTAAAGGTTCTCCTGAAGTCTTGCTTTCTGCTATCTCCTCTTGTTCTGCAAAAGCAAAGGAGGCTTATGACTTGCAATAAGGGGGAACGATCATGCTTCTGAGCTTTGTTGTTAAAGTTGATATCTGACTTTCGGAACTCTGAATTATTTGTGTATTGATTTATCTTACATGTGGCAAGTCGTCCATTTTCCATTAGCAAAATCGATTCATTATTATTAACAAATTCTTCTTCATTTACTTTTATTTTCCTTCCTTTTTGGGCTGCAGGAATCTCTATGCAGATTCGGCAAATCTAAAAAGATGCAATAGAGGTTGTGTACCTTGAAGAACTGCTTTGTAAACAGCAGGGTTCTTAGAGAAAAGACGCAGCATAAAAGTCAGAAGAACGGATGAGGTATCATGTCCTGCAACCATGACTAGCATGATATTGTGCAAAATTTCCTTGTCAGTCACAACTCGTTTATTTTCTTCATTGCGCTTACTTAGCAGGCATGTGATCAAGTCTTGTTGAGGAGTGGCAGTGCACTGCTCTAGTTTCACTTTCTTCTCTTGTACAAGTTCCTTCAACAGATCTTGGACCCTGGAGCTTGCACGGAGGCTCCTACTGTAGCGAGTGAACGGCAGCTTTATTGGTATCGACCACACTCCCTCTATCATTTCTTGAAAATTTTGCAAGAATTTTTCTCTTTCAGCTCTTTCCTCCATACCAAAGAGAAGAGAGCATATGATGTTGAATGTAAGGTTTTTCATCAGGGGCAATGCCTATAGGAAAATCAAAACATTGGTGTTATTTACTCTGCTTTTGTTTATCAAACAGATTATGCCCCCTCCTAGTCTATGCATTCATTCTCATAGTCAATACATGTAGAGTCCATACAATTGTGAACACCAGTTATATGAGAGAGTGAGTGCATACTCCATATGTTTCTTATAATTGATATGTATTGAATTTATCTCAAACCGATCAAAGCAACAGTGGGAGTTTTATAGCATATCGACATACCGCAACTTTTTCCTTGCCCCGCCAATGCAACTCGATGTGCTTTCTGACTTCTTCATCCATTTTCCCCACGTACTGCTTCAGAGATTCTGGTCGCAAGAACGACACCAGAGAGTCTCTCACGCGTTTGTGATCTTGGCCACTGAGTTCCATCAGATTGCGGTCTCCTAGAATAGCGCGGATGGATGCTGTTTGTTTGTTGGCTATCTTGCTGCTGTCTCCAGAGAATACGAGCTTGTTCGCTGCTTGTCCATGAATGAACACGGTGGGTTTGCCGAAGAGAGAGAGCTTCGAGATTGGTCCATACTTCCTCGCTCTTTCTTGGAGCCATTCTTCTCCCGTGTTTGTCCTCATGGCTCGGAGCAGGTCAAGGCTTTGGCCTATAATGGGGATTCCCAAAGAACCCGGAGGTAGCTTTCTTGATGAACCTCTTCTTCTCCAGCTTAATAAAAAGAAAACTGGTAAAAGAAAGAGAAGAAGGGTGATCGAAATGTTCATTGTTGTGGGTGTGGGCATGTGTGTGTGTGTGATGAGGGGAAAGCAAGAGTTATAGCTCTCTATTTTTGTCTGTTTCTGAACTAGCACTTTAGGTGGTAGATTCCTTCTGGAACGGGCGATGACGATTACTATGTAGAAAACGCATCGACTTTGACACAGGTCCTATTAAATATTTTGCCGATTTGTTTCGTGTGCCAGGTGCTTTATTCAAAGTTGCGGTTTACATAGACATAGACAATTAGTATAAGACTGACCTAACAGAGAAAAAAATGGATGTGACCTCTTGTTTGGTTGTGACGGCGGAGTTGAGCCCGGATGTATGTTACTCTGTTTCGGTCACTATCACAAATTTAACGGGAGGGAGCAAAACTGAGAACCAATTGTTAATGCGTCAGCGTAAAATACAATAAAACTCCTAGAATGAGAAATGGACCGCGGTTGTCGGAATATGAAGACCAGAAAGATTGAAAGGAAGAACAGGATCAGTTTCTGAATTTCACTCAAGAAGTTCATCATCATCATCTACGGGGATGATCAAACAGTTTCGTCGAACAAACCCCTACAACTAAACAAAAGAGAGGACAAAGAAGAAGAAGGTGAAGAAACTAATATGGAATTGGAGGTGGGTTTCTTGGAAAATGCAGTGAAAATTTTTTTCTATGGGAGTCTGGATGACTTTTGAACCCAGAAAGGAAAGGAAAGGTAAAGTAACTCCAAGTACTGATGAGCGAAGAAGTCTTATTTCCGGCAAAAGGCGGAACGGTAGTCCCCACGCAATTGGGATGCACCTGGTGATGAAAATTTGTCACTTCTCTGCATAACTCTAGTTTTATCCTAGTGTCCGGTTCTTTACACCAGGCGCGGCCTTTGTCTCATGTTTTGGTTGGATTTGGACCTTGTTGGGTTGCATAGCTTTTTGAGTGGATGGAATGGACTGCTATTCCAACAATCGGGAAAACTTGTCTAAGTATCACAAAGTATACATGCGCCACGCATTGCGCTATCAAACTCTTTTGAAAGGTGTTCATATTGGGAATCAGCCGAGTGTTTGGACGAGGCTGTGACTTAATACTTGTGGCACTTGAAGAATACAAGCACTTCATGGTTCTCAACTTTCATTTCCTTCTCATAACCCGCTCGGCATTGATGAACTTGAGGAGGCGGCTGAATTCAAAGTGATGAACTGGATTGTGGTGGGATGGAAGGTGGATGAAAGGAAAGAGAAAGTTGCAGGGAGGATCCTGGTTGAAGCTGTTGCATCTCAACAATTGCTCCATCTGATGTTGGACTTGGAGCCGAAAGCATCTATGGAGATGTTAGAAGTCTACCTGAGGCAGGGTGCACATCGTGCACTTAAATCAAGCTGGATTGCATTATACAAATTCGTATTGTTTTGATACATTGGCAAATGATGGAGGCTCGTCAATGAAACATCATCACATCATGGTACTAGTCAATGTTATGTATGACTGTGGTGTAACGTTGCAAACACTACCATGAAAAGGAATTGCGGAAGCAATAATCGCACCTAAGAGGAGGGTTTAACGAGTCAATCAGGTCTTGAGCATCAGCAATTGGCATATTTTAGAATAAGAAAGCATGCATAAAGAGGAGAGACCCTTCACATTTCGTGTACTTTCGCTGCCTTTCTCATCAAGTCCATGATAGTTTTAATTGAAGTACTTTTCAAAACACAAAATGCCTTATCAAATCCTTAAAATTTGAAAATGGATCAATTTTTTTTTATTTTTGGTACACTGCCAGCCTACCACCCAATCACTATTCATGGTGGGTGTTAACTTAGTCAATATATAATGTATATCACACGCCAACATCGTTCAATGAACAAATTAACTGAATATTTTGTCGGAGGGACTTGATTAGAAAAGGCAGCCATATAAATAGAAAGACCCAATAAAAAAATCGAAATCATGTGCATTTAATTAGAAAAGCCAGCCAAAGTATATAAACAACAAAAAAAAAGGTCGAATCATAGAAAGAACAACAACAACAGAACAAGAACAGCTTAAATGGAGAAGGAGAGCTGCAACACTGCTGCTGATTGCCGTGAGGAAAAGGAAAACGGCCCCATCCAAGAAGAAGGCCCAACACAGAACCAAGGCCTGAAGGGGCGATCCCATCGCGTCACTTCACTTCCCACTTTACCAACCGAATAATTTGCTCAGGCTGGGCAAGCAAGCAAGAAAAGAGCAAACAGCTGCGGAGAAACCGGGGGCGTGGAGATGAACAACATTCTCTGACAATCAGGGAAGCATTTGGAAAGTGGACATGGAAGGAAAGATCCCGACTTTGGTACTGTTTCTCTGCATCTTCTCGGCTGCCGTCGCGGCCGAGTACGTGCGGCCCCAGCCTCGCGAGACCCTCGATTTCCCGTGGGACCGCAAGCCCTCCTCTTATCCCCAGCAGGTGAAGGACTTATCGATTCTCGCTCCTCCTTTTTTCTGTGCTATCTTTCGTTTCGAAAGCCCTCTTTTTTTTTTCTTTTTGCGGGGATGGAATTTGTCGAGTTTGCGTGACTTCGGGGGGTTGAATTGGGCTCGCCGGTCTGCAATTTCTGAAATTGTCGCTTTCTTGGAGCTTTTTGTTGTGTTCTTGAAGCTGGAATTGCTTCGTGGTTCATCCTGTGGTGAAGATTGTGAGATGAGTGTCAAATCACGTGAAGAGGGACCTGAACTAATGGATAGTACAAAGGGGAAAAAGGAAATCTCACGTTAACTTAGGTACTTCATATGGCACCAAACCGAGATCTCCAAAGTTACTATCTTTATCTTTATCAGTGTGATGACTACCGTCAGTCTCCTCGCCCTACGCTGTCCTCGTAAACTATGTTGTTCTTTAGCAGTATCACCAATTTATGGAGGCCAAGGTGTTGAATGATCTGTTAGTGATCTGCCATAGGACAGTGGGTCTCATCTTTTTCTCAGTTCATGTGTCCATTGAGTTTGTTTAGTGAGAGAAGCTCGGTTGTCTTTGTTCTCTTGTTGTGTTGACTTAGTTCGCGTCAATAGTTGGTGTTTTCAGTATTGTTCCGAGATGAGTTCCAGCTGCCTCACCAAGATCTCAAATTGATGCGTCGTGTGACATTATCAAAATCCTCCTGCAGGTTCACATTTCTTTAGCTGGAGATGGACATATGCGCATTTCATGGGTCACTGATGGTAAATCTTCCCCTTCATACGTGGAATATGGAACATCGCCTGGTCGATATGACTCCACAGCTCAAGGAGAGAGCACTTCTTATAGTTATCTATTTTATAGCTCTGGAAAGATACACCACACGGTGATCGGGCCATTGGAGAGCGACACTGTTTACTTCTACAGATGTGGAGGAGAAGGTCCTGAGTTCCAGCTCAAGACTCCTCCTGCAGAACTTCCGGTTGCTTTCGCTGTGGCAGGAGATTTAGGCCAAACTGGCTGGACTAAATCAACACTGGACCACATTGATCAATGCAAGTACGATGTGCATCTCCTTCCTGGAGATCTGTCCTATGCTGATTACATGCAGCATCGCTGGGACACATTTGGTGAGCTGGTGCAGCCACTTGCAAGTGCCAGGCCTTGGATGGTAACACAAGGAAACCACGAGATGGAGAGCATTCCACTGATTAAAGATGGATTTCAGTCCTATAATGCTAGGTGGAAGATGCCATTTGAGGAGAGTGGATCGAGCTCGAATCTATACTACTCTTTTGAGGTGGCAGGCATCCATCTCATCATGCTTGGCTCATACACAGACTATGATGAATACTCAGAGCAATATAACTGGTTGAAGGTTATCCTTCATTTCCCTATTCTTTGTCATGCAAAAGTTGTTGCAATACTACAGATGCTGTAGTGAATCACTTAAATGCACTGATTACAAAGGAGGAAGTTTGTGCTGTTAGCCATCTGTGGAAGTTAGGATTCTAAGATTGAGGTAACAAGTCTCACAGATAGGAAAATTAAGTCTGTAATTTATATATCCTTGATTACATTGTTTTAAGAGTAAATAGATTTCAAATTGAGTGTTAGCTACTCTTTTGCTAATGAGGCAATTTTCAACCTTCACCTTGTTATGGGTAATTAATCTCCATATTAGTTGTCAAAGGCAAAGGTGTTCATTTTCAGCTATCACATGTCGCTCTTTGTTTTCTTACATTTTTTTTTTTTTTTTTTGGTCGTACTTTGTTTTCTTACATTGATGCAAAGGACTTACGCTGGTATTTAGCACTCATTTCTGTCCAATGGTTTTGAATTTTCTGCTAACACATGTCTTATTCTCAATTTACAGGCTGATCTTTCAAAGGTCGATCGCAGTAAAACTCCATGGCTGATCGTATTGTTCCATGCACCTTGGTATAACAGTAACTATGCTCACCAAGGTGAAGGCGATGGGATGATGCAAGCCATGGAACCATTGCTCTTTGCAGCTGGGGTGGACATAGTATTTGCAGGACATGTGCATGCTTATGAGCGATCTGTATGACCCTATACCTATACTTTTTCATCTCTCATTGCTATTTGATGTGCATGAGGCATGATTTTAAGTGGTCATCACTGAACAGAAACGTGTCAATAGTGGAAAACCCGATCCTTGCGGTGCTGTTCACATTACCATTGGTGATGGGGGGAACAGAGAAGGTTTAGCTCATGGGTATGTCCTCACTCTAAGATATAGATTAGGGATTCGATAGGACATTCTGTTGATGAATTTTCATTGGATGCATTGGGAAGTTTTAAAATAGCTCCTGTGTATCATTACAGATATAAGGAACCCCAGCCAGAGTGGTCTGTCTTCCGCGAAGCCAGCTTTGGTCACGGTGAGCTCAAGGTTGTGAATTCATCACATGCATTCTGGAGCTGGCACAGGAATGATGATGATGAGCCGGTGAGGTCAGACCAGCTGTGGATAACTTCTTTGAAGAGTTCAGGTTGCCTCGCTGAAAAGAAACACTCCTTGAGGAAAATTCTCATGGCTCCTTAGTGTCAGCGGTATGAAGTTCTGATGCCAATGGCCAATATGGAAGTAGTCATATGGTGATGTAGCTAGGATAGGGTGACGCCTTGTCAATATTTACTTTGAGAGGCTGCAAAATCGAGTGTATCCCGATACACGAGCAGTCATATGGTAAAGGGTGATGTCTTGTCAATTTGTACTTTGAGACGTTGCAAAATTGAGTGTACCCTGTGGGATTCAAAACATATATTTCTGGGAGAGTTGACGGTCCTTAGGTCTCCATTGCGCATGACAGCCTCGTTCAACGCCACCTGTACCATCCTCTTCTACCAAATACGTATTAAAGCCATCTTTCAGATTTATGCAGCTTCTTGTTAGACAGGTCTGCCTACAAACCCACGGTGGGGGCACCAGCATTAGACAAATCTTCACAGCTACGAATACTCGCAAAATTTTAAAATTCCCTGGTATTGTAGTTATGACATTTCTTGCATGCAAACTATTAAAGGCACAGCAATTATTAATAAAGAAGCAACAAATGACCAATATGGTAAGAGTTGACTAGTAACATGCTTACTTCAAGTTTCTACTAACACCACGACAAATATTTGTGGGAATTCCCAATATGTACGATGCTCTCGCATGAAATACATCCAGATGCAGTCTCTGCCTCAACAAGCATTACATATGCCGGATCAAGAGTTAAATAACACGGACAAAACTTGGTAAAGCCAGTCGGAAGAAAATAACCTCACGACTAGATTCATCATTATAAAGTTAAATCATGACTCATGAGTGCATTGAACTCAGCAGCTTAAGAGCCAATGCCTCTTGCTCTGCCAAAGATACAGCGTCGGACTTCTGATTGATCTTATTGTTGGTTTCTTTTTGTGTGCCATCGTCGTCATCACTGTCAAAATATATTTTCGACTTCTTCCGCTTCCTGTTCTCCATAGCTTCACTGTCTGACTCCGAAAGCTCACTCTCACCCTCATCATCATCATCTTTGCCTTTCCCTTCCTTCAGTTTCATCTTTTGCTTGAGTCTTCTTTCCCTGCGGCGCTGTCGCTCAAGGAGCTTGTCTTCTTTATCCACTTGCCTCATCTCCTCTCTCATCCTCTTATAGTACTCGTCTTTCTTGCCTGCAATAAATAATTACAGAAATTTGCATGAATGCAAACAGAGACAAATACCATCCCTGATATTCATTTGTTCATAGAGTCAGGAAGTAAGTATCCGGGCAAACATAAAACAGAATGACACAAGCACCAACCCATCACCAAAAAATAAAAATAATAACTAGCTGCAGACATTCTTCCCATTGGCAAGATGCATTGAACACAAGAAATTCATGATTCGATTTAGAATAACGTCAACACACAATATCGTTCTCCAAAGAAAAACCTAAAAACACCCATCAATTTGAGTAGGGGTACATACCTTTGTCAAGCAGAAGAGCACCATCTGAACTAAGCGTCTCTGCTATCCTGGCAAGTGGGGGTAGCGTATTGCCTTCATCATCAAAGACAACTCTAGTTCCCACTGGCCTATTGACATTGATTTTAAGCTTCTTTTTCTTCAAAACCCGAGTCGCCGGTCTACAGTAGAATAGCAAGTCAAATTTCATTTTACGTTTTTGGTAACAACAAATCAAGTTGCAACAGACGAGGATCTTGAAGATGAAAAAAACACAAGTAGCTTGTAGAATCCTAACCAACTTTTGATTGTTGACAGTCCTCCTAATCTGCAACATATAATTCTACCTAAGAAAAAACATGCAGATTTCAATTTTTCGCTCTTTCTTCAATCTTTTTGTAGCCTACTTCTGTGCATCATTGCATTCTGATCAGTTCAATAAGGATGATGTCTAAACTATGAATATGCCCAGACTAAAGAGTGCATAAGCTATCTTTGGGTAACAATTTTCTAATATGAAAAGAAAAACATACATTACGTCTTCAAGTTCATTAACTTTTGCCTGAGCCTCATCCACATCATCATCAGTCAAAAGTAAATCGTTCTCTTCATCTTGTTTAGAGTCATTCACCATCAGACTCTTTGTTGAGACCTTCAATTCACTTTTGCCCACAGCATTCTCTGGTTCAAGTGGTAAAGATTCTTCGGAGACTATCTTGGACTTATTTTTCTGGTTTAGGAAACGAATCTTCGGAGTCATCGGTAGACCAAATGATGCTGAGAAGTCATCAACAGGGAGTTTCATCACATCAAAGATCTCTTTATCTTTCTGTATATGGATCGACCGTAAATATGTGATGAAGGCCCTTTGAGCAAGATACTGAATATTGGGATACTTCACTAGCAAGGCCGACAACAAGCCGGAAACTGGTTGAAATCTTTTGTCATTTGCCTGGAATCAGACCGAATCAAAGCCATGTCAACATCTGAGGTGCCAATATCACATGATAATCAATGAAGTGCACCAACAAAGTATTGCATAAGCAACTGTATAGATGACTAGTGAGCTAAGCTCAACCATAAGCCAAAAGGCAAAAAGGTCCGGAGAGAATGCATTACCTTAACAAGTTCCAAAGGAATTTTGGCAGCTTTCAATTTTTCAAGCATTTTCATTTCTGATGGCATCAGAAACAAAACCGACCTTCCTCCAGACAAATATCGAGCTGTGCGACCGACTCGATGAATGTAAGATGCAACATCTTCTGGACAATCGACCTACGAGTTCAAAAGCATCTAACACCTTATAAAAGGGAACAGACTGCGCCTTCCCGAGAACAACTATGATGACAATCTGATCAATGAATCCACCTAAAGCATAGTGAAAAAAAAATCACCTGAACAACCCAGTCCACTGCCTTATTGAAATCAAGACCTCTAGAAGCCACGTCAGTTGAAAAAAGAACAGACCTCTTCTCACAAAATTCAGAATATATTCCCATTCTTTTCTCCTGCTTCATCCTTCCATGGAGACATTTCAAGGGAATTCCTGGACGAAGTTTCTTAAATGCTTCATAGACAAATTTCACCTGGAAGATTGCAATTTTGGGGTAGAGTTATATATGAACGGAAGAATCAACCCAACAGTGAATGAAAAATTGAAATGCTAAATCAACCAGAATAAGAGGTTGAAAGATTCTAATAGTGATCATGAGGAGTTGAGCTAAGCATTTGACCAAGCAAATACAACTAAATCAAGCTATGTTGAAGCAAGTGATTATCCCGAAAACGTGAAATTTGATTGTTGATACCAGCAATCTCTATAGAAAAAATGGGACCAGACTCCCAGGTGATTAGTTTATCTCTAGAGTAGGAATCTAAGCCTCCCATTTGTTTGATAAAAAAAAAATCCCATTTTGAGGTTGAACCAACTCACATTGTAAATGGTCCACAATAGCAATTAAACATTTGCAAGAGCGGTGCTTAGTAAACACACCAGCGTATAACAATTTTTTCTTCAAAAGATGTGCATAACAAACTAACAAGTTTTGGGGAGAAAGTATCAAACAATTCAGCCACGGATTTTAGCCAACAAATTCAACTAATCACCAAACAAATATAAGTCAACAAAAGCCCAAAACAATGCTAACAAGACAAACAGAAAACGTCAGATAGCACAAACCATCTAACAGAAGAATTACACAATTTTAAGTATTCACAAAGAAAGCCAAATTATCTACTCATTCTATTAAGGCAAGGCAAATTAAAATGGCAAGGCTCAGTGAAGAAAGCTCAAAGGATCTAAAATACCTGCTTGCAACTAGAGAGAAACACGAGAGTCCGGGATTTGAGGTGTGTCCTAATAAAGCTCCACAACATGTCCAGCTTCTGCTCAAGTGGAACAGTCATAGCAGTTTGCTGCAAGCGGTTTGGAGTTGCCGTCACAGACTCCTCGTGCACACTTATATACTCAGGGTCCTTCAAACTAAGCCTTGCAAGATCCTGGACTGACTTTGTCTGGGTTGCAGAAAATAGCATGGTTTGTCTATGTTGAGGCAGCTGCGAAATAATTGCATTTAGAGTCTTCTTAAAACCAACGTCAAGAATACGATCTGCCTCATCAAGGACCAGGACCTGTTCCCTGACCAGAAATTTTAACTCAAATCAGCCACTGTATATCAGCATCAGCATTCAAATTACTAATAAAAAATCCCATCGACCTTAAGCTGTGAGCAATCAAAGTTCAGGGTCTCGTCCATATGCTGAAGAAGCCGACCAGGAGTACAGACCAATATGTTAAGGTCGTTTACACTCTGCTTTTCCAGGTCGACATCCTTGCGGCCACCGATGAGAAGACCGGCACTGAAGCCATGGTACTTCCCAACAACTTTCAATACATCAAAAAGCTGACCAGCTAATTCCCTTGTCGGAGATATTATGATGCTTCCTACCCCGTCCTCAGGACCCCATCGTTCTCTGTACAATTTCTCCAATACCTGAGACAAGCTACATGGTTAACTCTAAAGAAGTCTCCTCACGCAGACAGTGGAAATGTCTTAAAGGGACAAAGAGAATAAAATCAGCAATTCTCACGGAAAGAAATCTTCAAAACTTCAAATCTCGACAGAAACATAGGAAAAGGGAAAAACCAATTCTGCACATTCTTACGTTAAAAAAACGAGCCAATCAATCATTCGAATGAACACCCACTAACCGGAATGAGAAAAGCCAGAGTCTTCCCTGACCCGGTCTTCGCCGCGCCGAGGACGTCTCTCCCGCAGAGCGAGTGAGGCAGCGACGCCCTCTGAACATCGGTCATCTTCACGTACTCGGCGTGGCGCAGGCCGTCCTTCGTCCTGCTCGATATCGGGAGCTGGTCGAACCTCGCGGACCCGGCGTAGGGAGGGAGCGAGGCGGCGTCCTGCTCGCCGGGCGGGGGCGGCGGCGGCGGAGGGAGCGACAGGGGATTGGAGCCGGAATCGGGCTTGCGGGACTCGATCCACGCGTCCAGGAGCTCGATTTCCTGGAGCTCCGAGAGGCGCCTCTGCTTGCGGGACTGCTTCGACTTGGGTCGCTTCATCGGCGGCGAGTCTCCGGCGACCTTCCGATGGAGATTGCGGTGATTTCTCGGAGGTTAGCGAGGGATGGCTATGGAGAAGGTTTAGGGTTTTTGCGGGGCGGTGCGATGTTTTAGGACGGGGGAAGCATGTGCTGAATTTACGTTTCTGCCCTTCCGCTCGGCGCCGCCCGTGAATTTAAAGTGACTAGCTCCTTCGCGCCCTGACGACGGTTTGATGACGTGGATTCGAGAAATATGGAACGACGTCTGAATGGATCTGATCATGTGCCGCGGCGGCCGTTTTAAATGATGAAAAATTTTATTAGGTCCACCGGCGGCGGTAGGAATGTGGATGAACGGAGGGGGCCCGCTCAGCCCGAGAGGTCCGAAGGGAAAATGAGCCGACTCGGTTGATGTCCTAAAATGAAAAGGCTCAATTTGTCCAATTTGTCCAATTTTAACTCGAATCGAGACCGAAACGCATCAAATATTGTCTACTTAGAAATTATATCATGAGTGGACTCAATCGTTACATTAGGCCCTTTTATTAATGGGCGAGCTTGACATAGCTTAAAATTTCCATATAGATTTTCGGATTAAGTGAAATCAAAGTATGAGGTGTCTAGCTTTCTCATCTGAGGATGTTGATTAAGTTCTCCTTTGCCTTTAACACTAAAATAGGTCATCACCACACTTGCTAGCTCTAATTTCATATGAAAAAATTCGGCTATAGAAATAAAGAATAATAGTACAAATGATCCATAAATCTTGATTAAATATGTACTTATTATTTATATAATATGATCCATAAATTTTTACTCAATATGTAATGTCGTCCCTAAATTTTTACTTTGCTTATTATGGTTCTTGAACAAATAGTAAATATTCAATATAATCCCTATAGTATACTAAATTTTAAAATTCAAAGGTCAAGTTGAATATTTGATCAAAGTTCAAGAATCATATTAAATAAATCAAAAATTCAGAAATGATGTTGAATATTTAACCAAATTCCAAAATTATTTATGTGATTTTTCTCGTAAATATTTTAGTCATTAGGAAGTTCCTTGTTATCTCTAGAAAATAAGAGGTAACAAGGGAACTTTCCTCGTAGATACCCCCGTTATCCCCTCTATTCGCAATGCCACATTCCCTCCTCAATCCTACAGATAACTAAACAAGTACCTTCTCAGATTAAAAAAATGCCGATTTGAATAGAGATAATGTCTAAATTTGCAAATTAATATGTTAAAGACTTCAAATGAACCATGTGATGATCAATTTTGGAAAGTAAGATATTTGTGAGATTCGCTGGCGGGGGTCTTGATAACTTTAGATTATATATTTGTGCATTTGGCTATACCATGTTACTATGATATTGCAATAAAAGATATGAGCCTGATCATGAATTTTCTTGTTTTTACTATTATTGGAGGTTGAAATTCTTGTTCAATTTGCGTTCTATATAGTTCTGATTCTTTGGATAAATCGGTGGGAAAGGCTAACAGACCAAATTTCCATGACCCGAGTCTAAGGGTTAGAAGCTCTCGCAAATTTTGTATTTTATAGAACCTATGTATCCTGATATTATGCCCACTTGATTTATAACTGACTCAATTCATTATCATCTTAATTTAGGTAAATATGTTCTTCCATGGACTATTAGAACTTTATTTCATTTCACAATTGGTTAAAGCCAAAGGCAAGCTGCTCCCTCCAAAACACACACGTTTTGCTAATCAATTCTGCTTTTCCTCTAATCCGATCGAAGTGCAAGAATCTATAAGGTCAAAATCGAAGTTAATGGAGGAACTTGAACATTTAAAAATCGAAGTTCATGGAAAGAACATCACATGTTTCAAGAGATTGTTCAATTATCCGTAGGCAGACCCGTCAAACGGATGGGTGAAGTCGAGTTTGAGATTGATTGAAAGTGATCCAACTTAAATAGATCTATTTAACCCATTTTGTCCCATTTTTATGCAATGCAAATTTAATAACTCATAATCGCCCAACGTGTACCAAACACATATATGACCCAACCCACAATACTAAAACGCTTACATAAATAGCTCAATCTAGGATAACTCATATTCAAACTAAGGTAAAAATGTAGAGTGAGTGAGGATGAAATCAAGTAAGGGAGAAAGAAAATAAAAAGAGTCATAGATGATTGGATCTAAGTAAATTGTAAACCCATCATGATTCTCTTCTTGTCAAAATTTATGATTTATTTTGACAAGAGTATACAAGGATACCACAAATATAGATTGAGTTTATACCATAACAATTTTTGGGAGAATTCTTCTTAATGAATTTGTCTCAACAGTTGAATTCCAATCCTGTTGGTAAAGGACGATTGAATTTTCGTCGCCACTGAGCATAATTTTTTTTTTTTTTTTTTGAGTAAGTGCGTGGTTTGTTTTATAATGGCAAAACAAATCACTTTTTAGGACAATTCATTTTCCCTTGAATTCCAGTGCAAGTAATCGATCATACACGAAGGAAATATATTCCTTTATGAATAAATTGACATTAGTTAGATTATACACTTCTTCGATTTTGATCAAATGGGATTCCCACTTTCACGATGGTTTAGACAAAATATTGATGGGGCTTCTATATCCAACCTAGGACTTGCCATTATAGGGGTCCATTTAGAAACTAAGGGGTGACTGGCCCACTGATTTTGTCACATTCCTAAGATTATGTTCATCAACACAAGATACTTTCAGGCATTATGATTGGGACCAACTTTGCAAAACAACTAGTCTTTCACAAGATCATCATTAAAATAATTAATCTTGTTAGTCTATAACTTATTATTGATAACATCGACATTTCTTTACTTTAAAAGATATTAGAAGACTATCGAATTCTTACTTTGAGTTTAAAATGCAACATTGCTTTTTTTTGGAAGGAAATCATCCTGGTGACTAACTTTCTAAATATGGAATCGATAAGCAATTGAACACTAAGTTATCTTATTTTCCTTAATTCTAAAAATTTAGTTAATATTTTATTAGGTGATAAAATAGAAAAGAAAATTAACGACCTTAAATTTTCGTATTCGACTAACTTTTTTTCTTCTCTATAAAAAAAATAAAAATAAAATTTTGGCGAACTGTGGCCTTGACCCAATAATTAGCCCATCCTAGGAAATGTCGAGCATCACCGCCACCTCCTACGGACAAACCGCACGACCAGACACCGACCGAACCAAGACGAAGAAGCTCTCGACCATTTCTCTCGCTCTCTTCTTCACTCGCCCGCCGCTGCGACTGTTACATAATACAACGAAGAGCGATTCCGCATCGGGAAAGAGCGAAAAGCGCAGACCAAACGCGATGGGGCGCAGGATCGGAGAGGTGTCGCGGGACGCGCACGACGGGGCGTCGCTCGGCGAATCGCTGCTGCTCGCGGCCGTGTGCATCGTCGGCCTCCCCGTCGATGTCCACGTCAGGAACGGCGCCGTCTATTCCGGAATCTTCCACACTGTCTCCGTCGAAGGTGCGTGCGTGCGTTGCGTTGCGTTGTGTCGTGCGCGTGCGAATTCGGCTACTTCGCGGCTCGATCTCGACGGCGAACCTGTTGAGATCTCGGAACCGATGCGCGGAGAGTCGATCGTGCGGGAAAATTCCGGCGAAGTTGCGATAGTTCGTTTGGTTTTCCGTTACGATGCGGCGCTGCTTTTTAGGGCTTGATTTCGTTTTTTCGATTGCTGCGTAATCCATCCGTGCGATGGAGTGCGAATTTCATAGGAATGCGGTTGGTGTGGGGTGTGTTGATTGATCGGGTGCGATAGAACTGAGGTGCGGATGGGATTGGAGATCACGGTGGTGGCGTCTTTTTTTTTTTTCCGTTTGTATTGTAGGGAATGTAATGGAGATTACTTTTGGAAAGAATGTAGAGAAGGCCTGGGGGAAGAATTCGAGATAGAGTGTAGAGGAATAAAGTCTGCGAAAAAAGCTTAGGGCGGAAATCAATTTCAATCGTTTGATACAGCACTTCGTTATGCATCTTTTGTTGTAGAATCTATATGGAACTGGCTGCATTTAAGTAATGGGCAACTTCCAGAACTATAATTCTCTAACAATCACCAACTGATTCAGTTAACTGAAAACGCCCAAAACATAGGACTCTGCTGACATGGAGATGCAACCTATGTTCTGTCATTGTCTGTCGAGGTGCTATTAGGTTGGTGCCAAAAGGAGGTGGCGATCAGAATCTTTATAGTCTTATTTATTGTGCCGCTGAGGTTTTTCTTGGCCTCGTATTGTATTTTCACTGCTTGAAGGGTTATATGGTCAGATAATTGCTGAAGCTTAATTCGCAAAAGTCTAGCAGACATTTCTATGTCCCTGTAACAATCTGTGATCTTAAAAGAACAA
Source organism: Eucalyptus marginata (assembly GCA_014182565.1). Taxonomy (NCBI): domain Eukaryota; kingdom Viridiplantae; phylum Streptophyta; class Magnoliopsida; order Myrtales; family Myrtaceae; genus Eucalyptus; species Eucalyptus marginata. The sequence goes on along the minus strand of CM024590.1, from coordinate 9,361,076 downwards.
AAGGAACTAAACTTAAGCTTGCTTTACTTAGGTGTCATTGTGAAGAAAGCAAGAATGACTAAGAAGGGGAGAAGCAATTCAAATGTGGCGAGTGGATGCATGGTAGAAACACTTGTGATTCTCACTGAAGATCTTGTTCAGGTCATTGCCAAGGTATTGTCTAACACTTCTTATAGGATGTTGAGTACCTTCACAAAGTACAAATCAATGCACTAAAGTGACGTTACCGCTGTAGGGAGTAGAGCTTCCAGCTGATGGCATTACTGGAACTATAGCTGGGGATGAATCAGAATTGGCGATTGGAACTGCTTCACACGATGTCGCAAGAGTGGACTATAGGTCCGGTTCTATCGACACAAGCAAGAGGAGACCCCATCAAAGAAAGTAGGTATCATTACATGTTGTGAAATCATACTTATAAACCAAAGTCAATGTTTATTGTTTGATTTTTTTCATATGCTGCTGAAGATAGCTGGAAAATAATGGAAATTTGAAAAAACATGATTTTAGTTAACCAAAGTACCTTTATATAATCATAGACTGATTTGACATTTAGGGAAGAAATTCCTGGTTCTGTGTCTTCTACTTTCATTTATTGAATTTATCATGATGTTAAAAATGGTGAAGCCATTTATTTATATAATGGGCTCTACTTTTACTTTGCTTAAGCAGGACTTCAGTTCCATCTGAAAACAGATTGACTGGTGGAGATACGTGTGGAACCTTCAAAGTCAATTCACAAGGACAGGCAGAAAATGAGAATGAGGGAAAAGGAATGTCAATCAGAGCAGTCGAAAATGTCTCTGAAGAAGGAATTGAGAAAAGGGGCAGGAAAATCCATATTATGGTATTGTTGGCCTGCAACTTTCCTCTGTTGGTTTTCGCAGAGATTCCATTTGATGTTCCTATGAACTGGAGAAGCTAATGGTTATCCAGTTTTGTTACTGGCATGCAGTAAGTTACTCCTTTTCAATGACCATCTTATGCTTATTTCAGGGAGGAGGAGCTTTTGATGCCTCGGCAAATGGAAGGTATTAACTCTGTGCTTCTTGACTTAGTCTGATTTTTTAGCATAATGCTTTGGGGGCATCCATGGTTTCTGGCATATTGCAGACCATAATGAGCTTATTATTTTATCATGTGGAGAAGAATGAAAGCATGATTGGACAGTTATTCTGTAGCTCTGTGCCTTTGTCCCATTTCATTGCACATCTCTCTTGTGGATGCTTCTATCCATTAAGTTGTCTTTCAGTGTCTCTCTCTTCCTGAGGTCATTTCGGTCATTTCTTCCAGACAGGTTGATGAAAATCCACAAGTCAAACAGGATGATCTTAACAGGGAGTCTGAGAATCAAGGGGATGATAAAGTATGTTTTGTCAAAATGAAGCATATGTCTTATTCAGTGGAATTGAGTTAATAATACGTCAATGGAAGTACTTTTGTATTTATGAATGTGGTTGTATATTGCAGGCTTCAGCAATGCAAGGTTCAAGTCCAAGCTGTAAGCTCACTCTCGATGATAATTACTTAAAGAATTTTGTTCTCTCTTTACTGGGCTAAATGAATGCAAATTGGGAGAATTGTTTTTCCTCTTGGGCCCATGTTCCATTGTTCCAGAGTTGGGTGGAATTTGAAGGGAATCCATTTCCCATGCATGTGTCGTCTTTTCGAAAGAGGATGAGACGAGGCGTGTTCAGTCCCGCTACTGACTGTGCATTATTTCTCTTCAATGGACTCGCAAATAAGATAAGAGACATTTTAATTTTCTATCTGCATTCCTCCAACTTTAAATTGCCAAACATAGTATTGGAAGAGCTTAAATAGGGGTGCAGTGGTTCACGAAGGGGCTTTTGTGGCTTATTTTGTATGAGACGCTGAAATGGCTGTCACTGGTTTTTAGGAACTCTTTTAGAAGCTGTTAGCTCTGCACGGCATGCCATTAGAAACATTTTGTAGTTCTGTCTGCATTCCAATGAAGATGCACATGGATTCTCTTGCACCTGTTGGTTTTTGCCGTGATGCTCTCGGTCTTGTTAGCTTGCCATCCAGTTTTTTTAAGTTTTTCCTTGCTGAGAATTAACTAAGTTTTTATACTATTTCCTTTTAAAACTCAATTTGATTTCCATACAGCGGATGCTTGCCTTTCCCTAGTAAAACCTGTTGATGGAACACATTCAGAGGTGCTGCCACCATCGCAACCTAATGAAGCATCCCATGTTACTGCTTCTGCACCGGCAAAATCAAATAACGAAACCTATTTTAGGCCGGTTTTATCAGAGAATGCTGCTTCTTGCTGCGGATTGGCTTCTACTGTATCCGTAGTTGGTACCTCTGGCAGAAACGTTAATTCAATGGCATCTCCAACTGAGAAGGTTCATTTGCAAGGTCCAGAATCAAACAAAAGGGCAAAGGTAAATCATATGGCTAATGCAAATAATCAGGTTGGCATTTAAGTGTGGTCTTGCAACTTGTAAGAAGATGAACTGAGGAAGTATGTAAAATAGAACTAATTTTTACATTTAACGAAAAACTGGCATTTGTGCATTTGATTTGTTTAGTTGCATTGTTCCTCTGCATTATTCTATTGTCTGACAAAGACTTTTCTTTCTTTTTATCAAAAATTTATCACAGGAATCTAAACTTAACCCTGGAGCAAAAATCTTTTCTCCTGCTCTCACAAAATCTGTACCCGCAACTCCACCCTTGGTACGACCAGTCACAGGAATGTCCTATGTGCCAAGCGCCTCACCTCTGTTGCCTGTTGGAGCGGCTCAAGCAGAGGTGGGTACCAGCAGTTATGTACCCCAGCCATCTGTGCCTGCTAAGGCTGTACAGTACAATAATTTCACTGCTGGAAACGGCGACATGAGTGCTATTTCGCATGCTGTAAGTAATTTATAGTTTACATTGAGTTGTCTTTCCTAACAGATTTAAAGCATTTTTTTTTCCTGGCAGAGGACATGCTATTACTTCAATTCTTAAAAAGGCGAACATTCTTTTTATGCTTCAACTTCTGAGCTCTATTTACCCAAGATTACTTGTAGAAATCCTTCTTTTTAGTTTTGGATTGGGGTTGGGAAGTGAGGGAGCAAGAAGTCTTATTTTATAAATTGACTGGGCTTTTGGTTTTGCAGTTTGCTGGAAATATGGGAAGCAGGGCACAGCTACTTAGGTATAGTGGTCAGCATCATGCTCTTCCACTGGGTTCTACTTTTGTTCACCCTAATCCTCAAGCTGTAAGTAGCAGTTGGATGCTTTTCCTGTCCAGTCATTACGTTTTTGCGTATAATGCCTCATCTGGCAATTGTATCCGAACTTGTATCTTTCTTTACAGGTCATGGTTGGACGAATGGGTCAGCTTGTCTATATGCCTGTATCCCAGGTAAGACATGTTCTGCAACAGTTTTTGTTGTGATTCTTTGTCCAAGTCAGTTAATATCTATAGGGTTTGTGACTTCAGTTGCGCGAGTTCTCTTCATTCTTATATTTAACGGAGTTCACAGGGTAATGAACTCTATCTGATGGGTTGTGCGCACTTATTTGCTTGTTGTGTTAGGTGGTCTTTTTACCAAGACCTTGTACTACGTCATTCACATTTCCCTTGTTTGATAATATCACGATGACATGGTTTCCTTTATATTAACCTTTTTTTTTTTAAATTTCATTCTTGAAGGATCTAGTTCAGAGTGGAACTGCCATCTCTCCAGCTTTTCCACGCCCTTTGCCAACCTTAAGTCAAGTGCAGTTTCCAAAGCACCAAGGTAAAAAGAGAATTTCAATGTTATGCATGTCTCTGTGTTCAAAGAATTGCAAATTGATATCTTTTGAGTTTCTGGAGATTTTTGGAACATGAGAATTTGAGGTGGGTAAGTACAACGGTGGGGTCATGTCATTTAAAACGTCAAACCTTACTTTATCTGCTGAAGATAATTAGTGGAGAATTAGAGGATACATGGTAGTTCTTTCAGGCCAAATATTATGCTCAGCTCAAAGGGGAATGCCAGTAAAAAACATGCAGATGTTGAAGTGAACTTGCCTACCTATTGTATCTTAAACTAATCTTTGAGTCAAATATCTCATCTTGCAATTTGCAACAATAGATTATCTAAGCCGCAGTTTTTGGTATTATCCCCATCATGCTAGCTTTATTCACCAAGGAGAGAATGAATACTCATGGGAGCTATCTTTTTGTTTGTGAAGATTGTACGGAGGAGCTACGCTGTTTGTATTTCATTTTATTCTTACAACCTCATTTCTATCTTAAAGAGCTTTAGAAAAATTGTGATAGAAGCATCTCATCTTTGATTGCAGGAACTCTTGCTGGTCAACCGTTTGTGCATCAACCTACGGTTGGTGGGCAGCAACTATATGCAGCTGCAAGCCCTCCGCCACTTTTGCAGTCTCCCTTCCCCGCTAATCAGCCCATTTCAGTCCCTGGAGCTAACGGGCTCTTTAACACCAAGTTTTTGTGAATGTAGTCCTTTTTCCTTGAGATCAGCGTCAACAAAGAAATTTTCTCCATTTTTCCCTCACTATAGAAGAGTCTCCCATTCCCCCCTTTTTGGTCGAAACTATGGAAGAGTTTGATTGTTCATTTTCCTCTCCATTAATTTTTTTTGTCAGGCTGCATCATATAGGTTTTTCTTTCTATATGTTTGAAAGTGAGTGCACTGTTGGGGAAATCGTTGTAAGACCTGGTCAAGTGATTATTTTTTGATTATTAAAGGTTCTTCATTTCGATTGTGAAGTGGAATTTTTTGTTCTTTAAATTATTTCTTTAAGCTTGTGATTCCGCCGGCCCTATTACCTTCCTAGAACATGTGTAATCCTTGTATGCGGTATACTGCGCCAAGAGCCTATTGTGTATGCTCTTATTGTTGTAGGCGGTACAGAACTACGACTTCAGAATAAGATTCTAAGTCAAGCTGGGTTATTCCAAGTATTTCCTAGGAATTCATGTTATCTCTAATTGCCCAAATCATTTGTCGTGCTCATTTGTAAGTAAAACCTGGCCAGCCCAGGGATTCATCTGTTTTGAGCTTATTCTAGCTTGTGCTGGGCCTTTATGAACGGATTCGAATCGAACCAATTCCAGCCTGTGCTGGGCCTTTATGAACGGATTCGAATCAAACCATAGTCTTGGGTTTGTACCGAGAACTCTTGCTCTGCGTTGTAAAGATTAAACCAGACTGGACTATGAGTTCAATACGGTTAGCCTAGGTCCTGAGGGCATTGAAAATTCCCCATTTTAAGGAAGATAGATGCACCAAGCTCGGATATAGGGGCTCCATGAGACTTCCTAGGTCGGGTGTACAATATTTGACCTGTATGATTTCCTACAGGCCAAGGGTTGATTTCTTTCCCTCTTCCTTGAATGAGACTTTGAAGATGGGGATTTCGGAAGGCGTCCATATCCCCCTGAACCTAGACAATCTCGAAGCACACAAAATCTGGATCGTAGAGAGAGTTTCTAGAGAGAGGGGCTATAAAATGTTGGATGGTTCCAAATGAGGGAGAGGGCATCCCTTCTTATACTTGAAGCCCTCTGATTACATCCATTGATCTATAATTCATCCGGCGGACGAGATCGCACCGCCTCAACTACCGACATTAATAACAACTACCATCTACCAACATAAATAAGGCTAGAGACTTCTAGAACCGTCAAGAAGGCTCGTCAAGTATAAGAGGTCCTCCACGGATGAGTCACGGCCGTCCCTTGGGAACCTCTTGGATCAGTCTTCTTTCAGGCCATGACACTTCCATCATTTCCCCTTATTCGTAAGTCACGCACAGAAATTGCACTGACCTCCAGTGTGAAATAACTAATGATGCCTTCAACTCAGCAAATTGTGCTCCACACGGTCATCAAATCTCACACTAGAATTGAATTGATTTGGAGAAACTGCTGCAATAAACGAGCCATGCAAGATGGAAGCAAAAGCTGAAATGACGCCCAGCAAACTAAGATGCCAAGCTCGACACTCAGAGAATACTAAATAATGATGCATACCACAATCGGTACACGCTAGAAACCATTTTGAGCCTGGAGAGTACTGCTACGATTTTTGAGCTACAGAAGCTCGGGCTTGAAGTACAAATCACACAATTTGCCCACAGTGATGCTCAAAATCTATAAGTTAGGATAAACGCAACAGAGAAATTGGAGCATAAAGTAGATAGTTCCAACTTTAACAACAATATTCGATCCAGCATGATTAAACCCACGCATACAGAAACTATTTGCAACTCTAAAGCAGTAAACAGGAAACTATATCAACTCTGCATCCTTTTCAGGACACAAAGCAGAATATGTCAATGGATTGTTGGTTTCTGTCGATTGCTCCCATTTTACTGATGGAAATAAACAGTCCCTAAACAATAAAAGCTATCTTATATCTCATGACATTTAAGGTTGGTCGCTCTTCATCTATAAGTTATCCTGCTCCCCCAGCTTAGTCCCCATCTTCAATTAATCTGCTCATGGTCACCACCGAGATCAGGTTCTTTGGCCCGAGCCTCCTGGTTCTGCTTCTCTTCTTCCTGCACAGCCTTGGTGAATAAGTGTGCTCTTAGAGTAAAGGCATAAACAACGCATCCCAAAGAAGTGAATATAAGACCATCTAATAAAGATTCTAATACCTGCAACAATTCAGCCATCCTCCCCATATCTCCGCGCTCCAGATATCCATGAGCAGAAGATAGGGGATTGTTGAGTTCGGGAGGTGGTAAAGGCTCAACAATGACTGGCTCGTCCGCTTCAATGAGCTCTTCCAACTTAAGATTTTTAGCACCGCAGTTCACCGGCTTTGATTTGCCCAGAACACTCGAAATGACTTTCCTCAGCAGCTTCTTAGTAGTTCCAGGCGGCAAGGTCATCGAAATGGCCTCCATCTCACACCATTCCTTTTCTGAGAGCTCATAAAGAGGTCCCCGTGTCTTTTGCATTTTCCACCACTGATCATACTCATTGCTGGCCCGGGGAACTCCATTTCCACAAGTCATCACGTGATCCATGAACATTATCTCACTTGACGACGGAGGAGGTGGAGGGGGAGGAAAAGTTTTGGGTACACCTGGAGGGGCCTGTTGACACTCGGAAACCACGTAGACATCCTTGATTGCTGGTGGAGCCACCTCTTTACCCTCAACAGCCACACAAGCGGCCCCAGTCTTGGCTAGAGCCACCATTTTGCCATTTGAGGGGCCTGAATCAGCAGAAACTGGTGCACGGGTAGAGCTAGCATTCTTCTCTCTTGTATTGGCATTAGAGGCCTGGGTTCGGTGCTTTCTCCCTGGACGGGGAATCTCCTTTCTTTGGATCATTGGCACGCCAGGAGCCACGTCATTTTCAGCAGAAACAGGTACATGGCATCCAGGCTTGAACACAATGCCCCTTAAAGTTTCCTGGGGGTTGCCAAGACTAACATTCAGCAAATAACAGGCATCAAATTCTGCTTCGACAACACCAGAAAACCTCTGGCCCAACAAAACGCTGTCTATGCCATCAACACGATCTACTTGATGGGGTTGGTCTCTCTTCGAACCTCTATGCACAGGTGGGTCAGAAGTATCACCCCGAGGATCTTGATGTTGAACTTCAGGTATATTCGCAGCCTCACTGGGACTTGAATTCTGATCCTCTGGAATTGTAAGTCTTCGAGGGCACCCCCTTTTGCGCTTACGTGAGTTTGCTGAGGGACCAGGGATGGTATCTTGGTTTGCTTTCTCCATCTTGCGTGCTAGAATTATTCTCTAGCCCTCTCTGCAGAATGTGGTCTAGTTTCACCTCTTGCCGCTAAAAGGAAAATTAATGTTCGAGTGATTAAATCTGAAGTGGACCATGACCAGAGAAACATCAAAGAGGTACCATATATAGAGCAACCATGTTGCTTTATGCCGTGTATTGCCGGCACGTGGAGTTCATGCCAGGGGCTTAATAACTGATGCTAATCTGCTAATAAAGGAACAGAATTCAATGCTCACGAGAGTTCTACCACAATTCAAATATTGAATTTAATTAACTCCATTTATCGTTCCCTGGACAACAGCCAGACACCCTCATACTTTGTCATTAGGATTAACATAAATTTTATCAACTCTGCAACAGCTAGTAGCTTGTATCAAATTTTTTTGGAAATGAATAAATGAACAAGAAGTAGAAGGAACATTAAATTAAAATTACTGGGAAATAGAAATAATGACATAAGATGTGCACTTGACAAGTTTATGGCAAGTCCAGATCACATAAAGAACGTGAAGGCTACAGCGTGTTAATAGAATAGCAACAGAAAGCACTGACAAGAAAACAGTAATATGTTGTGATAAGCATGCTATAATACAATGTAATGGAAAAAGATAGGTTGGTGAGATGAAAAATCGGGAGGAAGCCTGCTAATACTTCCAAAGAGAAATGAAAAAAAAAAAAAAAGTTACCGCTCTGAAGAACTTAACACATCAATGCTTGCAAAAGTTATTGCAAACATTAACTAAAGGAGAAGATGAGCAATCAAATGTGTGAGCCTCAAGTTCTAGATTCTAGCAGTCCCAGTAACAGAAATAATATAAGCAAACGCATTTAGGGTGATAGATGACAAGTGAATGTTGATGCTGCCATCAGTTTTCCACAAATATTTCGACTGACAATATATTTTTAACATTTTCCGACCATTAGCATAATAAGAAACGATCAGAAGACAAACTCACAAAGCTAGTGCAGGTCCTATAGAGTTAAAACCATGAGCATAAGAATGGTTCTTGACAGGTTCTACTGAACTGAAGTTCTAGATTTGGCTCTATGGAATTTTGATGGCTCAGAAGTTGAACCACCAATTGCAAAACACTAAGGAGGTACAGTAAAAGTCATTGCTTGAGATTCTCCATCTTACAAATGAAAGATAATAACTAGATAAGTAAATGGATCCTGCCTAGCAGATGCAGTAAATCACCATTACTCTATTTATGATGCAAAAGAGTTCTAGAGTCTAAATATTTAAATCAACATTGACAGGCTTATTTGTGCACTGCCTGTGTGCAAGTGCACATCCAAAACAAGTCAGCAAAGAAATTGGGTGCGTTCATGTTAAAACTGACAGAATTTGCTGGTATCATGTATAGATACATGCCGACTTTTAGTGTTAATTGTAAAGTTCGTGCAATGGTTATGCCGATGAATCTTGTTCGGGAAACTTCACCAATTACCTTTTCAGCAAAAACTCATTATATTTCAGCATTAAACGATTTTCTGCTGAGGAGCCAGAATGGTGACTCTCCAAGTTGTTCTCTTACACTGAGATAGAAGTATACATTTTCTACCATTAGAACTAAAAAAAATGACCAGAAGACAAACCCAAATGCTAGTGGACGTCCTATAGAGTTTAATACCATGAGCACAGCACTTGTTCTTTATATTGTTCTGCTGAAGTGAAGTCCTGAACATGGCTGTGTGTAAGATTATACTTGAGAGCTCCATATTTAAATCCCCAATTTACTAAATTCTGTTTTATGCTTTTCAATACAAAACACTACGAAAGCATGTCGAGTTTTGTCCATCAAGATTCTCTATCTAACTAATGGAGGATATAATCTGTAGCTAAATCCTTCCTAATATATGCAAAAATCGCCATAATTCCCTTCATGATGTAAAATAGTGATAATCCTCCAAAAATCCAACATTAGCACTCGCATGCCTCTGTACACTAGCTCGAGGAACCAAAACAAATGGGGAAAGAAGTTGATTGCATTTATTTATAACATGACGGAAGTCGCCGATATTATATATTAACGCATGATGACATCCACTGTCAATGAAAAATTGCCGAGGTTAAGTCAATGAATCATGTTAATGAAAAGGAAACTTCACCAATTTTTCTTTGAGCAAAATGTTTTTTTTGAACTCCAGCATTCAAGGATTTATTAAAAATGGAACGCAAGCATTGACCCACCAAGTTGTTTCCTTACTCACCACTTTCTCCAACATCTTTAGTCCAAGTCGCATGTTGTCTCTCTCACTTGTATATTTTTAACATCCCTCAAATCTTTGTCAAATCACTTGTTGATCACTTTTCAGTAAGTCTTTAAATCTGTAGCCACCTTATTTTTCCAATTGACCCATGTTGGCATGGTCTCTCTCTCTCTCTCTCTCTCTCTCTCTCTCTCCCGACATGTTTTATGCTCTTTCTGCTCAATAATGTAAGACGAAAGACAGGGACCATTTTAACCAATCTTTACCAATTCCGCCACAGAAAGAAGACATCTTTTCATACTCAGCGCATTGAATAATGCACTACGCGTGCCAGAACAGCAAGCAAACGTATAATCCTGCCATAAACCCATTCGAGGACTACATCATCAACGCCCAGGGTGGCCTTATATCCATAGGATCAAGTGACCATATGCGGCAATTCAAAAGACGAAAGGAAAACACGGGGACAAAGTGACGGAAAAAGATACTTTGGACCGTCTTTAATCTCACAACTCGGTAGAGATTAGCTCTATGCAAGCAGTAAAATTCTTAAACATTCAACTAGTTCATCAGCTTTCCACGTCCATCCGAGAAAAGAGAGAGAGAAAAGAAAAGAAGAAGACCCACTTATCAGCCGATGATTTTCTTTCGACTCTCGTGTTCATTCAGCTACAGGGAACGTTAAAGCTCAGAACTTTATCAACTAAACTCAAAATTATCACCAGAAATTTTCTGGGAAACTGTCAAAGTTCAAGACTTTTCATTATTCAAATAGAAAAATAAACACAGCCAGCGAACGAGAGAGAGAGAGAGAGAGAGAGAGAGAGGTACCTTTCATGGGGAGGGCCCAGCGACCGCCATTGACGTCGGAAAAGTAGGGTAAAAAAAAAACCAATTTTTATTAAGGGAAGGGGCTGATATATATTTTGGTGCTAATGGTCGTAAATGGGAATGATTTATTATGGTGGGTAGCGAGTATTAATAAGGTTTCCATCCCATTACAGAATCATCTCCTACATCCCAAGAAATCACTTACAGAACCTGGACCTCGGCAATCGCTAAAATTGCCACCTGTGCGCCCAGGCAATGCCCGACACGTGGATTTAGCTGACTCAGGGATGTTTTGGAAAAAAGAATTGGTGATTTTCTATTGGCTTTAATCTTTTTGTGATAGATGGAATCACCCAATAAGAAAATGAGATAGCTAAATCATTTTTAACATAATATATGGCTAGATCATTTTATTTCACAAAAAATGATTGTTTTATCATTTGAATAATTAGTTAATGAAATTTTTTTCATTGTTGACTATAATTTCATTTGTATGGATGATGGTAATATATTTTGCTTATTTATTATTGTAAGCCGTACAATTGATCCTTGTTTTTGCGAAACAAACATACTCATGCCTCGTGGTGTATCCGCATTAAAGGATGTTTTCTTCTTTAGTTAGGGCTTATTTTGACTTGTAAACCTAGCTAATAAATTAGTTTGAATTTTTCGAAATGATGAAAAATAAGACGTGAATGTACAAAAGTTGTTTTAGATAAATTTGAGACAGACTTTTTAAAGATAAGGTTTTTTTTTTTTTTTTTTTTGGTTTGAGATTTTAGGGGTTTACACCTGAACTTTACAGGGAAAAGAAAAGTCACTAGCGTAGCCGAAGAGTCATATTCGGAAATTTTTTCTATTGGCTCTCTTGAAAATACTTATACGGTGACGTTTAGAGTTCCCCAACACTTACGAGCGTCACCAGCAAAGCACCCTGCTTCACGCTGCTAGCCTGCTTTATTGCCAGACCACACTCCATGATGGTCTATAATATTTGTGAAACGTTATATGTTAAATAAGATTACAGAAAAATATAAAGTAGCAACATGTTTACGAGATTTTTGAGATGGTTTTCTAGGCAAAAGACCTCGGTCTAAAATAGAATTTGAGAGGAATCTATTGAGATGAATATGCTTAGTTTCATCTATTTTCGCTAGTATACGTATATCTAGATTAACAACATTGTTTTTCCCCAATAGTTTTGACTCGAGTAAAATTCTTTCAGGGATTAAACAGACTGTTGCTGAGAAGAGGGAAGACAAACCCCATCTCCTCCATTAGCCATGCCATGTCAAGTTACATCATGCGAAAAACCTGAAACTCAACTTAAGGAGTCTACCTCTGTCACTTCACTACACAAGTCAAGTGGTAGAAAAAAGTTCATCTGAAACAAAGCATGTAATGATGTTGCTCAGATTTCAATCTGATCAGATAGTACAACATGACCACACAGACTACAAGCCACCCCTATCTCCCAGCTGAAAAAGAATATACAGGCCATTGGTTCCTGTAGTACTTGATACAGCAACTCTCTAGCCTGAGTATTTACAAGAGAGACGTGTTTCCCTCATGACTTATTACAAGGATTAGGGGCCACAAGAGGCCTCTGGGACTCTGGCAGGTGCTGAATGTATAGGTCATGCACCAATTTGACATAGTCGTCGATCTTGTCGGCCACCCATTCGTCAGTTTTTATGGGAGGGAGATACTTTACAGCGAGGGGTGTAGATCGAACATGCATGCTGCCCTTTGCCCATGCTCGTTGAGTACCGGTTAGGACCATAGGAACTATAGGGAGGCGGGTTTGCAATGCCAGGTGGACAAAACCCTGCATAGAAGAAGCAACTATGTGAATGCTCTGTCGCAGAGCATAAACAAGGAAGTGTAGCATGGTTAAATAACCAAAGCTAGCAAGATCTTTTGTTATGAGAACCAGTCGAGAAAGTAGCGTCTACTTATAGTTCAATGGAATCTCCCTAATCTCCACAAAAACCTACGTCATTAATATTCTTCAATCAAATTATGATCCATATGTATGTTGCAGAGCATTAACAATGAAGCTTAACATCAAAAATTACATAATCAAAGCTAGAAAGATCTCCATCATAATAGTATAATAACCAATTGAATGTAAGGAAGTGTCAACATTGAAATTCTGCTAATCTCCAAGAAATCTGCAACATGAAGAATCTTGATGCAGATTTTGATCCATATGGCATCTTTAACCTCGTCAAGCTGCTATACATAGAACAGAATGTCTAACAAAAAGGACCCTGGACAGTGGATAATGGCCATGAAAGAAAAAATCGATTGCATTTTACATCTTCATCATGGTTGCATGATGTGAAATGAAAAAAGACAAGCAAATCCGTATGCATGCCCGAAAATAATATTAAAGTGGGCAGTTAACCTTTTTGAAGGCAAGCAATCGTCCGGTCTTCGACCTGGTCCCCTCAGGAAAAATTATGATAGAGAGCTTGTTTTCGACAACAGCACGAGCTACCTGAGAATAAGGATATTCACAACTTAGTAATGAAGATGTATGAGCAGACTAACATTTATGAGCAAACATACCTCACTCATTGACCTAATGGCAGCAGCTGGGTTTGAACGATCTATGCGGAGGTGATTCGCCAACACATAGAGTTGTCCAAAAAAAGGGTAATAAATGATCTGCACAATTAACTTTCGATAAGTAACAATCTGCGTGAACTATGAAACGGATATATGATGCTTGTCCATTTTTACAAACTCAAGGTTACATGAACAGTAAATTATAACAGCCCCAATGCTCTTTCTAGCATGAATAGTATTATATGCAATACTTAAATGGAAATTTAAATATGAAGTCACGCAATCGCAGCAAAACGCAGTGTTGTCATTCTTAACAGCAAGGCAAATTGTCTTCAATGCTCATTATTCAGAGGCATCTCCTATTAGATCTCATCATATTGATGTTCTCTTGAAGATCAGTGACCATGTCTGAAAAAAATGATAGTCAAAGTACCTCTTTCTTTGCAATGCCAACAGTTCCAGTGGGAATCAACCACATTATAAGACAGACATCTATTGGAGATGCATGATTACTGATGTAAATTGCCCTCTCATTAGCAAACTCTGAACCTTCGATCTTCACAGGATTCCCTAAGATCCACATCTGCAACCATAATTTGAGTTCATTAATCACGACATTCTTCATCCATGTAAATAGCAACAACAATAGTGGAACAAACTGAGGGATTCTCACACAATCATTGTACAAGAAGCTCATCAAGAACATCACATAAATATGCATCCCATTTATCTGAGTAATTGGAAACAAAGACCTACATGATTTGCAGTGAACTTTAATGGAGACTGCCATGAAGCACTTTCTTGACAAACTCTCCCCGGTTCTAAAGTGAAAATGATGGTTTTGTTTAGGTATCCAAATGACAAAAGTCGGTGTCATTACACATAACTTACCAGCCCAAAAAACAATAAAAAAAGATTAAATAAGCTGAAGACCTACCCTGAAGATTAGACAAACAAGGTTTACATGAACAATAAAGTGACAAGAAACTTACCAGCAATCTACCAGTCACGTGGCCATAAATATTGCCTTGCCGAACCCTTTCGTATGGCCACGGAATCAGCACAACCATGATTAGCGCCCAGATGATTGTTGTCACCATCATCGTCATCAAGCACGTAATTATTTTTAACCATGATATCATTATAGACACCCATCCGTCATCATCCGTGAACACGTCAGCCTGCCGCCCCACCTCTTCCCTTGCCGCAACCTTTGATGGTGCTCCTATATCTTCGGAAGTGCTAGCACTGAAGAAGTTCTCCAATTTTCTGTACCTCAGCAAAGAATTCGCCCCACTAGTCTCCATGAATCAATGAGCAAACCCCAATGAAGTTTTCTATGTAGTATTCACCTGGGGCGGTTTAAATTCAAGAATTAGGAATAACACCAGAATACTGGCAGAATTGTTGAAATTGCAATCGTTTTTTTAAACTGCTCCTGGTGTGGACAACGCCTACAGCTCAACATGAAAGAACTTGATGTTACAATAGACAGCAGATGGGAAATTCTACTACAACCAATAAGCTTACTAACGTTTACCTTACCCAAATTTTAACAGAGTACACTCTGTACAGGTGAGCTGAATCGATAAATTAACTGAAGCAAAACAAAGTCAGTATCAACGTGCAACTCCTTTTTTCAGTTTCTCAGCAGCTAGAGGGAGCCTCGCTCTGGCTTAAAAAGCTTAAAAATTGATCAGCGCATTAAAACCGGTAGAACAAGTTCACTGGGATAAAGCTTCATCACTCAAAGGGCATTCATCACCACAAAGGAGCATATGGGTTGGAACAAAATCTAAACTTTCTATCCGAATTAAAGACCACTAAAGCCCAAAAAAAGCAGAGAGAACAAGACACAAACCAAAACAAGAACAGTAAAGCAAGAATCTTCATGTCGGTAGCTTCAAGAAGAAACGAGACGAATCAACCAGGGAGTCCGACCTCCAAGATCGTTCCCGGCGACAGAAAAAGCCGAAGCATCGAAAAGGAGCTTCGTCAACGGAGTACCTGCCAAAATGCGCAGCAAGAAATCGCTACTTCCGCCGCGAGGTGTTGCTGTTCCAAGAAAGGGCCTAATCAGAGAACCCAAGTGGGAGTTCAGACAGAGAAGGACAAAGCGAAGTCCTAGAGAGAGAGAGAGAAAGAGAGCAAAAAAGAACCCAAAAAGCGTGAGGCTTAAGGGAGTATTTAGAGTGCAAGGAACCCGATGCAGAGTCAAGGTATACCCCTTCCAAGGCACCTGTATTCGACTGGCGCTTACGTGAACGACGAGACAAGACAGACCCGACCCAATACTATACAACACGAACCCATCTGAACATGATTATTATATATTCAAGTTACATCTTGGACGAAGCATTGACCGACTCGTGTCTCAGGCATTTGTTACTTCGCGCGGAAGTGTTGTAGCTTCCAGCATCCCAACGGAATTCCGATGATGTACTTGTATACGCCACAGATTCTGAGGCCGTAATCAAGCAGAGAGAGAGAGAGAGAGAGAGAGAATATTACTAGGATTTATGCCTTTTCGGACAGCATATTCTGTCCGATCCGATGAATCATCGCCAGCCTCTCCTGCCCTCGTCGTCTGCTGCATCCGCTCGAACTTGTCCTGTTTCGCTACCTCTCCGAGGAGTCGCATTCCTTCACGTCTCGTTCGCGGCTCGGGACTAGAATTTGTGGATGCGTTTCGTGGTTCTATCTTCCAGGAGATTTATTGACTACGGCATAAAACAATTAGAATAATACCGATGGATATTCCGTGTATTTCAGTTAATTTGACCCTCGGAATGATTTATAGAATCTATCTAACACATTTCGTGAGAACTCAAGATCAATGATCAACCCGTTCAAGACAACCGAGAAGTGTACGAAGGAGAGATTGGCTCAATGCTAGTCGAAAATGCTCATTTAAGCTCCGTTTATTTTACAAAAAATATATACTTTAGAAAGTATTTTGTCAAGATCAATCACTTACATCGTTTGAAATATTTAATCTAAAAAAAAAAAGTTTCATTATCTGTAATAAAAAATATGTAAATATTTTCATAAATAATGAAAATATTTCTTATTTATTCATTTTAATAATCGATACGAATAATCATTTTTTATGAAATATTTTTTAAATTATTCATTTTTTGTTACAAGAATTCATCATTAATTCACGAGACTTTAATCTTTTAAAAAGTGCCACCAACATACCCCACCTTTCACCTAACCACTGACCATTTAAAGATACAAATATTTTCTAATGCCGGACCTTTTAGAATTGAATTTGCTTCATTAGATGGCGTTGTCATCATTCTATTTATGCTATGATTTCAAAAAAAAAAAGTAAATGAAATATGCAATTAAAAATGATAGCGCACGACGAAGCATGGGCATATTATTGTTTTGAAAGGGGACCATAGGGTATTCGTGCAAAAAAAAAAAAAGGGGACCATAGGGTGCATTTTCTGCGGTCACCTTTTTTCCATTTCCTATTCTCGCCTTTTAATTGTGTTCCCTTTTTCCCCTCTTCAATCACTAATGCATCTTTTAGCCACAAAAAAGAAAAAAAAAAAGAATGCATCTATTCATCTTTTTTGTGTACTCAAGGAGATTTTTAGGAGGACATATCAAATCACTCGTGCCCCTTCCTCCGTCCTTTCTTCTTTTGCTATTCATTTTAACTTTTATTTCACTAAATTTATACCAAGTTTCATTTTTCCCTTTTTATCTTCCTCTTTCTTTATCTACTTTCTTGTACTTTACTTTTTAAGCTTACTTATACATTTCCTTTAATTCATTGCATGTTCGCATGGTCCTAAAGTCGCGATATTCAAAGCAGTCACGGACTTTGACGTTGATAATTGACAAGTATTAATAAATAAAACCACCCCATGTGGTGGCCGCGCTGGCTTAAGCTTCCATCCCCCTCATGAAAGGGACGGATTCAAACCCCAACGTGCAGCCGCTAGTGGTATTAAGTGTGACGTAGTAGTGGTGGGTCCCCGCCCTGAGTCACAGGGGGTTTACGCGCGATCGTTGTCGGCCGCAGTTCTGCTCCTCCCGTCTCCAAAAAAAAAAAATAATAATAATAAAATAAAATGAGTTTACGTTATGGATATAAACCTTTGAAATATTAAAATAATACTAATTGCATGCAAATATGTCTTATACAATATCTTAAATTCACTATCTTTAAAGAAGACAAATACTTTACCTCTTTTTTTTTTTTTACTAATCGAGCCATCGAAACATTTAGAATTAATAGAGGACGTCAACTATGAGAATCCATCCCATTTATTTTATTATGAGAAAACACTAAGGCTGCGAAATTTATCTATCTTAATAAGTCTCTCGCTTCCAAATTTGACAAGTATCATGCCATATAAAGATAATTTTGGAGTTGTAATATTTTTGCTTGTTGATGGAAGGGTTCTAAAATATCTCAATATATGTACATAAGGCTATTGAAACTTTATTTTGAGATGATACTCAAGTAAATCGAGATTCATGATGAGTGCCATAAATGTTGAAAATTTGAAAAAACGATTAAGCGAACCATAATGTAGAATTTTTAGCATAACAAAAAGGTTGATAATGCCATGACCGTTTGATTTTCTTTTTTGTTTTTGTGGCAACATGGCGACAGATCAATGTCCTAGTATTTGTATGAAGCATCCAAACCCTAACAAAGATAATTTTTCCGGAGTTACCCTTGAACCGAGTCTCTTTCTCATGTATTTCAATGTAAAATGACTTCAATCAGTGAAGTTAATCGGTCATTTTGACAACTCCTGCTAAATAGGGTAGTAGCCTTAACAATTACGAGTTGCTGTTAGAGCAGTAAAACGAAAGACTTCGTGATTAGGTGTGATTAATGAAGTGTTTTGAGGGATTTTGCACTGAATATTATAATAATAATAAAATGGCAAAGCTCTTTTGCCGTTGTGGAATGGACGGGTCAAACGTGTTTTTTCTTTTTTTCTTTTTTCTTGTTCTCTTTCTTTTTTTAATTACACGCGCACTTTCTTACGCGAAGAAAAAAGATGCAATTTTGCGCACTTTCTTACACGAAGAAAAAAGATGCAATTTTTTTTTCCGTATTTTCCTGAGACGGGCAAGCTCTGCGCGAGCAAAGCGCAGATTTTCTCTCTCCACCACCGCTAATCGCCATCTTCCCTCCTCGACTTCCTGAAGCTTCCTGCATCTTCAATGGAGTCAAGACTCCATTTTGATTCGGACCCACGAAAATTCACTCGCTGGTAATCCAGGGTAAGTTCAATGCCTGCACTCCTTCTCGTTCAGTCAATGGTTGATAGCTCGCGCATCGGATTGCACCCCATTACGGCTAATTTCCATGAATTCCCCGGTTCCTAATCCGAGAGCTTGTCGGTTGTTTCGATCGGTTTGCAATTTTGTTGTCGTTGGTCTTGCGGTTTTGCGATTCAGCTTGCGGAATTTGTTTTCTGTTTTCCGTTTTTCAGCTTGCGATTGTAGTGATTTTGCCAGAATTTGTTTCGTGTCTGTGAATCAGGTGAATCTTGCAAGGTTTGCTGGCGTAGGTTTCAGTTCGGAGGGATGCAACAGAATTGATTAGCGCAATCTTTTGTATATGTCTGGATTAGTGGAGCGGCTCGTTTAAGGCTTGTGTATGTTTTGTCTATTGTGAGTTTCAAAAATGAGTGTGGTGGGCTTTGATATAGGAAATGAGAACTGTGTGATTGCCGTGGTGAAGCAGCGGGGCATCGATGTTCTTTTGAATGATGAGTCAAATCGCGAGACCCCGGCTGTTGTGTGTTTTGGGGAGAAGCAGAGATTTTTAGGTTCTGCTGGGGCTGCTTTGGCGATATTGCACCCGAAATCGACTGTGTCTCAGGTGAAGAGACTGATCGGTAGAAAATTTGCGGATCCCGATGTTCAAAGGGAGCTTAAGATGCTGCCTGTAGAAACTTGTGAAGGTCCGGACGGAGGCATTTTGATTCGAATACAATATGCTGGAGAAAAGCACACATTCTCGCCGACTCAGGTGATGGCAATGCTCTTTGCGCATCTGAAAGATATTTCGGAGAAGAATCTAGAAATCCCTGTTTCAGATTGTGTTATTGGCATTCCCTCATACTTTACGGAGCTGCAAAGGCGGGCATATTTGAATGCTGCCACGATTGCTGGATTGCAGCCTTTGAGGTTGATGCATGACTGTACTGCAATTGCCCTTAGTTATGGGATTTATAAGACAGACTTCTCTGGAAGAGGCCCCACTTGTGTTGCATTTGTGGACATTGGCCACTGTGATACTCAGGTTTGCATTGCATCATTTGAGGCCGGGCATATGAAAATCCTTTCACATGCTTTTGATAGAAGCTTGGGTGGTAGAGAATTTGATGAGGTCTTGTTCAGTCATTTTGCTGCACAATTCAAAGACCAGTACAACATCGATGTGTATTCGAATGTCAAGGCCTGTATCAGGCTGCGGGCAGCATGTGAGAAGTTGAAGAAAGTTTTGAGTGCCAATGCAGAGGCACCATTAAATATTGAGTGCTTAATGGATGAGAAAGATGTCAAGGGGCACATCAAAAGGGAAGAATTTGAGATCCTCGCATCTGCGTTGCTGGAGAGAATCAGTATCCCTTGCAAAAAAGCCTTAGCTGATGCAGCGTTGCCTGCGCAGAGACTTCATTCGGTTGAGCTTGTTGGATCAGGGTCTAGGATACCAGCTATTACTAAAGTGTTAACATCTATTTTTGGAAGAGAACCTAGAAGGACATTGAATGCAAGCGAATGTGTAGCTCGTGGATGTGCTCTACAGTGTGCGATGCTTAGTCCGGTTTTCCGGGTCAGAGAATACGAGGTATTGGCGCACTCTTTCTCAACTTAATGACTTAAGCTTCTGAGTTAGACTTTCTAATCTGGTATCAAAACCCGAGTTCTGTTTTTTTTATGCGTTTGGGCTTCTTTTATTTTCGTTTATATTCCTGAAAAGCATAGTCAAAGAGGCATAGGAACTTGTTTTGTCCAACCTGAAGGTTTGTACTTTCCCTTTTGCATTTGCACCATATCTGAGTACCCATAAGACCAACTATACTATAAAATGGGTAGGCATTGTGTCATCCCACCTGCAAGTTTTTGTGGCACAAATTGAACCACTTCTGTCCCAGTTGCTCGAATCAAGGACAGTCAGTCTCTTAAAGGTGCCGGCATAAATTCCAGACGTACGTCTATTATGCACAAATATGTCTTGGGATTCTAATCAATATACTGACGTTTAGTCCAATCTTTCTCTAGCATGATCTTATAGTTTTACATTGTCGGTTACTTATCTATTTTGTCTTTCTTTTTTGCTGGTGATATTGAGTGGAACTAATTTTTGCTTTGTTTTCATGTAGGTACAGGATTCAATACCATTCTCCATAGGGTTCTCATCAGATGGAGGCCCAATTGGTGCAGGGTCAAATGTCGTGCTTTTTCCAAAAGGGCGTCCTATTCCAAGTGTTAAAGTACTGACACTTCAAAGGAGTAGCTCATTCCAGTTGGAAGCATTTTATGCTAATCCCGATGAGCTCCCTTCTGGCATGTCTTCAAAAATAAGTTGCTTCATGGTGAGTACAGTATATGAACTTGACAAATCTTATAGGGCCTGTTTTAGGAGTTCATAAGAAATTTACTTAGATTTTAGAATGATTTGACATGCAAGATTTTCAAGCATCAAATCACTTTTTCAAAGTCATTTCATTATTAGTCGGTCCTCAAATCTTCTCTGATCAGTCCCTTTCTTTATCCAGAGATGTGATAAGCAGATATGGTTCTAGATGGGCATTTGTAGTGGGACTGTTTGTGTTGATGTTAGTAACTTTGCTCTCTTGTTGATATGCTCCTGTTCTATCAGGTTGGCCCCATCAAAGGTTTGCACGGGGAAAAGTCAAAGGTTAAAGTTAGAGTTCAATTAAACCTTCATGGCATCATCACTATTGATTCAGCCACAGTGAGTTTGCTATTGCTATACATTAACATTTTTTTTTTGGGTTGAAATTAACACGTTATTTCATTTGCGGACTTTTTGAGTTTTTTTTCCAATTATCACAATTTTGATGCCCATATTGTTGCAGATGATAGAAGAAGGTGTAGATGGTTCAGTTAGCAATGATGACACTCAAGCACATGGTGACAAAATGGATACTGAGAGTGCTTCATTTGCCAGAGATAATGGTGTTGAAGATGGGACCTATTCACATTCTCAATCCTCACACGCCTCTGTATGTTTTATGCAGTAATATTGTTTTTATAATTAGTGGTGTTTAATTTTAGTCAAACTAGATTAATGGTACCTTTGGGTAAAACAAATAATGGTAGTTAACTTTATGTTTCTCTCACTATGGAACTTCTTAAATTTGACTAGTCTTGGCTGTAAGCTTAAATATGTGTGGGACTGCATGAATGAGATTCATTAACACACATGGAATGAAATTCCTTTACATCTGATCTTTCTATGGCAGGATCATCACATCAGAAAACATAAAGCAACCAAAAAGCACGAGATACCAGTTCATCTGAAAATATATGGAGGGATGACAGAAGCTGAGGTTTTAGAAGCTCAAGAGAAAGAATATCAGTTGGCTCAGCAAGATAAGATAGCTGAACAAACAAAAGAGAAGAAAAATTCTTTGGAGTCGTATGTTTATGAGACGCGGAACAAGGTATTGCTTTGATATCTGCTGAAAATATTTCTTGTTGGATCTTGTAAATGTGTGCCTTTCGTGTATTGATTGAGCTATCCCTTATAACTTATAGAGATTGAAAATGAGTTAAGTGTCTGAAATGCCATCAGGACTTTAAACATGCATACACTCCCCTCTGACATTTTCAGAGCATATTCTCAGCATATTATCCATAACGTGGGTTTGTTTGTTTGGTTCATCAAATTTGTAGCTATTAGTTTGTTGCATCGGATATTGCGAACTCTATTAAAGCTTTGGAAGAGTCTATGCAGCAACAGTTGATTCCTGTGGATATTGTGCCTAAAGTTGATAGGATTGGAATCTTTCATCATCTTTCTTCTCTGGCTCAGTAGGGAAAGATTAAAAGATTTTGAAGAGTTCTATGCTCTGTTAGATGGCCATAGTCTGTTTCTAGGATCTGTAAGGCCTTCCAATAATACTGTGAACTTCCTCTCCCTGCAGAGGAGAAAGTATCCTCGTCCTATTGTGAAATCATAACCTACAGCAGATCTAGTTTCATCTTTTGATGCTAGAAGCTGTCTTAACTCTGGTTTTGATCATCCATCCCTATTTCTAGCATATTCTGCATGTTTTCCTTTATTTGGTTAGGCAGTTCGTTCAAGTCTTGTCTTCTATCCGTGCTTCCATATTTCCATTATCATCTCAGAATAATGAGTCAATGCTCGTTGTAATAGCTTTTGAACATGTACCGGAGCTTTGCAAGTGATCAGGAGAGGGAGGGGATCTCCAGAAGTCTACAACAGACGGAGGATTGGCTTTATGATGAAGGCGACGATGAAACTGAAAATGCTTATATTTTGAAGCTGGAGGACCTACACAAGGTGATTTTCTTTCTATATTCTAGAGTCTGTCTTGCCATTTTCGTCTTGGTGCTCAGTTTCCTTTTTCTTTTCAGCTGGTCGATCCAATTGACAGTCGGTATAAGGACGAAGAAGCTAGAGCACAAGCTACAAGAGACCTATTGAACTGCATTGTGGAGTATAGAATGTCTGTAAAGTCACTTCCGCCAAAGGACAGAGAATTGGTATGATTAAGAAACTTAAATGCAAGTCATTATGAAGTATGGACTTTCTTTGAGTTTTTTGGCTTTCCATATTTCAGATAGTGGATGAGTGCAATAAAGCTGAACAGTGGCTGAGAGAGAAGACCCAGCAACAGGAGTCCTTGCCTAAGAATACCGATCCAGTACTATGGTCAAGCGATATCAAGAGCAGGGGAGAGGACCTGGAAATGTAATGCTCTTTATTTACTGCAGAACCATGAGAAAGATCTCTCTCTCTCTCTTTCTGTGGTGTGTAGTTCTTAATAATTATCAGGTGTATCTATCTTTCTCGCATGAAGTCAAATAAACCATGCATGCAAGTTTGATTTTGACTTGTAGATTGCTATATAGAGGTACCAATGTGTATTTCTTAATAATTATCAGGTGTAACTATTTTTATTTCATAAAGTCAAATGAACCGTGCATGCTAGTTTGATTTTGACTTGTAGATTTTTAGAGAGAGACACCCTTGGTGCCTCTGTGATGAAGTTCACTACTTTTTATTAGTAAGCAAAGTTCTTCTGCGACTGGATATTCTGAGGCATGATATTCTGATGTCGTTGGCGGAACTTTATCACTCGAGTTTTTCTCCTTCTATGATACCCAAATCTGTCAACGGATCATGACATTTGCTTTTGTGAATTTCAGGAAATGCAAGCATATGCTCAATCAAAGGATGTCTAGCCCGACTCCAGGAGAGTCCAGAGGCCCAGATCATCGCACTTCCAGTGACTCATGAACAGATTGTGGGAAGTTCACTTCACTTCTTTTTAACCTTTTACTGGTGAGCTCATGTCCTATAGTTAACAGGGTTTAGTTTTCAAGAGATGTAAATCTTTTAGGTTTTCCTTTTTGACATTTTAGATTTAGATCCAGCAAGCAAAGGTGTGGAAATGAGAGAAAGAATTATAGAAACTGACAGAACCTGAGAGTCTTGGTCAAGATTTTGTTGTTTGAGTTCGATTCTGAATTCGTTTCCCTTAAGAATTGTGAAAATTGTTGAAATGCATGATCCGCTCATCTTATGCTGATTTCCCTATGAGGGGAGACTCTGAAACTATTCCTTTTTGTTTGGTCCATTTTTTTAATGTGGTCCTCTGCTTATACAATGACCACTATTTTTTATACCTGCCATGGCAATAGTAAATGCCAGTTTGCGCAAGTTGTACCTGACAAAGAGGGCAAGAGCATTAGATGGTTTAGTGGCTTCTTACGCGGCATATAGGAACTCTTTTGCAATGAAAGAGAATGAGGATGATGACTCAATCAAGTGAGGATTCTTCGCATCTCTAAAGAAAATATAGAGTTCTAGCTGGGTCTAAAGTTCGGATAGTATACAATAAGGCCGAGTTTCTTATATCATATCCTTTGATTGGAAGATCACTGAATATATGATCCGAAATCAAAATAAAATAGGTTAGAAAGAAATAGAAGAGAACTTCCAAAAAGAGTTCCTAGCTAGGTCTCGGATCATGTCGGTAACCGCCAGAAACTGTTTGCATAAAGGCCCTGAATCCCCTCAAGGTGGTCATACAAGAAGCTACTGGTTCGAATATTTCCAGATTCAGGGTAATCGTACATGACTGTTTCGGCTGATTGTTACCCTATAATCCAGATATCTGCCTCAGTTACATGGAAACAAATCGAGATCGTTAATAGAAGCGAAAAGAGGAA
Organism: Eucalyptus marginata; assembly: GCA_014182565.1. Lineage (NCBI taxonomy): Eukaryota > Viridiplantae > Streptophyta > Magnoliopsida > Myrtales > Myrtaceae > Eucalyptus > Eucalyptus marginata. Next base: position 9,336,271 of record CM024590.1, on the reverse strand, counting down.
CTTCCGTCCAAAGTAAAAAAAAAAAAAAAAACCTGCTTGAGATAGCAAAATATCAGCGTTCTCAGACCGTCTAAGGCATTTAATTAAGAATCTACGGTGCACTCGGATTGACATACATCTCGGGCTTATGAAGGTATATTTGCGGTTGAAAAGTTGATACGTTTTATCAAATGCCATCTTCACTTAGGTCCATCATTTGCTGCCCACATATAAGCAGATGACCAATTAGACTCTTGTTCAGCTATAATCAGATATCATTTTGAACTAAGTGGCCTGGAAAACAGAGGCAGATACGGTCGCTACATTTCTTTAGCTCGATCTTTTTGTTAGAACCACTAGCTTATTACTGGATGGACATCTGAATTGACCTTAAAATTTGAAGAGAAAATGCGTAAGTATACATTGCTTCTTAATACAAGCAACAACTACAAAGCGTGACGGTAATCCAAGCGTCAACCCTTCTTGCCCTTCTTGCCCTTCTTGGCCTTGGATTTCTTTCTTGACTTTCCAGACGCCATTCCATTCTCCTGTCAGCAACACACACACACACGAAACATATATCAACTGTATTGCACCTTACTTCTTGAATTGACAAGCTTTGAGTTTTACCTTTCTGTAATGTCCATAGGCACCACGACCTGTCAACTCCTCCCCAGTTGCAGTGACATAAACCTGAGGGAATCAAATCTTGATCAAGACATGAAACTTCTTAACATATAGACATCAGAAATAGGTCATTCAAAGAGACCAATAGAAACAAAGGCTAGATCAAAAAGGAAATGCACTCAAATTAGTCTTTTTGGCTGGCTTTATTGTGGCAAAGTATTTGAGAGTTTGCTAAGACACAGCAGGTTGGAGTGAAGCAACTGAAAAAATTTGACATGTTTAAAGAAATAGGAAACATCAAATTAGGAAACCTATTTATTTTAGGAGACAACCCTCCAGCATTTGTGCTTATCCAGACTCGGAATTATACTGCAAGTTTAGCTTCTAACTGTGCAACGGAAATGGTGAAGTACTCATTCACAAGAATTCCTATTTAGATAAAACAAAAAAAGAAAACAACAGATGGACAGGAGCAATGACCATGGAAACATTTCTTAGGGTGCTTCCATGAGTCTTGAAAGGACAGAATTATGGCAACTGAGAGCTGCAACCACTGCAAATATTGTTCTCTCACACAGCTAAGTACTGGATACATTAAATTCTTCTGATACGACTGCACAAAGTAGAATCTGTAATATCATCTCTTAGACACTCACACTAATGGCATGTCTGAAAACACCGACTGTCAATAAATCTAGTGAAAACAAAACTTTAATTGGTAACATTAAGACTGCAGGTTATTAGCAGGCAGCAAGTTCTTAATGCTGATCAGATAGATTTGAGCAGGTACCAGCACAAATGACAGACACTGTGAATAAAGGAAGGGAAACGCTTAAGTCTGTCTAGCATAAGTGATACGCACATCAAGCAATTATCACTTTCTCCTTCTAGAACCACTACAAACAAATTGATGAATTTAACAAGATGAGAATGCTCAAAAGAAGTACAAACAGAAGTTTCACCAACCTTCTTCCCACCAGCTGCAGTATACCAATGACCAGTGGATTTTCCATTAGCATGAACTCGTCTTTTCCCAGCATTTTGCGGAGCAGTTGAAGTGTCTTTGGGGTTCATCCAGCTTCCGGTGCTTGTGATTTCATCAGCAATGTGAGCTTTTGATTTATTTCTCCCTCTTGAGCTTTTCTTAGAATCATTTTTTTGTATAGCTTGCTTTTTAGAAGATTCTCCATTTGCAAATTGACCCCTGGAAAAACAAAAAGTTTCATGTGGTTAAAATTATATGGCACATTAAGATGGATCCAGGTGTTCAAGCAGCTGATTTCAGTGGATAAGGATGAGGTGGAATACATGTAATCAATGAGTGATGGCTGCTTGCTACTATTGGCACCACCGAGAGGGAAAAAGTGAGGTAGACGACTGTGGACTAAGTTCCGAATACTTGGATCATCATTAAAAAAGTATCTATGAGAAGGAGGTAGGTTGTCATTCGAATCACAGCAAGGCTCAATATTTTGGCTGCTATTTCTTGTTGATTGACGGCTTTTGTAATCGACATTTAAATGAGCCGCCAGTTGCTGTGGTTTATTCCCCCTCTTCACAGAGTGGAAATATTCTTCGCAGACCTCATCCAGAGCTGGGGTTGGGATGTGAAAGCTCTTTGTTGGACGAAAATCTCTCCATAGATCCTCATTCTTAGGGATGCAGTAAGATGGGAGTTTTCTACTCTCTTGACTTCCAAGTGTATGATTGGCAATTTCACTTTTCTCTTTGGAGGATAACTCTGCCTTGTCAGCTTCTTCATTGGCACGTTCACTAGTGGATGGACTATCAGAATCTGAATCGATTAAGTGGAACCTTCGAAGAGGACTTAAAGTAGTTTGTTTTGACATGGGTGTATCATAGCTCCTTTTCAAGCTGGCAGAGTGGTCAATCGAAGCTTGTTCCCCTTTATTGGCTTTGAAGCGGCTTGAGGAAGGCGCATTGTTAACCCAACGTCCACACAGTGGGACCTTCGAGCTGCTGCCCACTGAATGAATCTGGATGGATGCCATTTCATCTGCTACAACAGAAGTACAGATGTAACATTCACGCTGGGAATTGATTAATGCAACCAAAATAACTGGCATCTAAGTAATATCAGTCTCGAAACATTAAGTATGCTCCTACAGATCAGATGAATAGATAAAACGTTGAAAAATACATCACCGAGAGCCATTTCACCTGCAATGTACTCAGTTGTTAGTAGCACTATATGGGAGAAGACAAGGCGTTTATAAGGCACAGTAGCTGATCTCTATTTACTTGTCCATTGAACATCACATCTGAGAAGGGCCATTTATCAACCGGAACTTGCATGGATGTATAGCAACACAAATTGGTCGGACTAAATCCAGTGAGTAAAAAAAAAAAAGTCCATTCAAGTTTTTACTCCATGTGCATCCACAATGTTAAGCACAATAATGTAAAGTGATTGCTTCATCACTAACCAACATATATGGGATTCTATCAACTCTGACAAGAGTTGAGTTGAATGAGATTGCAGTGACATGACAGACTAATTTGCAACTCCAACACTGCAAGTCAGTTGTGAATTAAACGAGAGCAAACACAAAGATATGCAACTTATTCTCTGCTCGAGCCATGTTCGCAGTAGCTGCAGAGCTCATGCTTTCCAAGATCCAATTTTTAAGCACTGAGATAAAAAGAAAACCAACGGAGACTAGTTTTACAAACTAAACTCAGACAGAACACTAAAATACCAAGAGGCCTTTCGACATGATTCGCGTGAAGCCTCGTCTTTCAAAATGTCAAATCTTCAGTAAACCCTCCCTACTTTGATCAGCACTTGCAATTTTCCAAATCATTCAACTGGGTACTGCCATCTTAATCCATAATTCACGGCAATTAAATTTAAATACATCTCTAGCCGAATGCAACCCTTGATGTCGATCAACATGTTCAAAGGCTCGAATTTATCTTCATCATCGGATACACTCATACAGATAATGAATCAAATCAAAGCTGCAACATTTTAACTCCTAAGAACGTTCAGGACAACACTCCATCTACAGCACTGACTCGAAAAAACTGCTGGAGCAACAGTGCTAACACCATCGTTCAATTATGCTCGTACCTTTGCTTGTTTCGTCGGACGAGAACTCTTCGATGTCGTCGTCCACGCACGCGTCGGGAGACGGGCGAGCGGAGCTCCGTTTCGGCTCGGCGGGCAGGCCGCGCCGGAGCCGCTTCAAGGCTCGCGGCGGGTCGGCCCCGTCGTCGCGGCGGCCCGGCTCCTCGATTCGCGGCTCGAGCTCTTCCCCTCCGCCGCCGGCCGGAGACGCCCCGTCGTGGGTCGCATTCCGGGGCGGGTCGGGGATCGGAGGCTCCGGATCGGAGTCCGAATCGAGCCCGAGAGAAAAGGAGGGAAGCTCGAAAGAGTTCATTTTTCCGGCGCCACTGTATGTTAGAGAGAGAGAGAGGATGAAGGTGACGGAGGGAGAGAGAGAGAAATGGATCCGATGTGGCGGCACGGGCGGTCGAACCGGGTCGATTTGGCGCGGCCGCGAAAGAAAAGACACTTCAAAAATCAATTTCCTTTTGGCGTAGGAGGGAAAAAAATTTGAATCGCTAATGGGCTTTTTAGCTGATCGACTTTTTCAATATTCCTCTATCCAAAACCCCAACTCAAAAAGAGCAATGGATATATAAGGGTCAGATTCGTTTCGTGGAAAATAATTTTCCAATAAAATATTTTTGGATTTTTCGACGTTCGTTTCATGGAAAATGAATTTCTTGAATAAAATGTTTTCCATCAAAAGAAAAAAATCTTTTAAAGTATGAGAAAAATTTTTTTTTTTAAAAATGGAAAATATTTTCCTCATTTGATCTCTCTTATCTCACACCTCTACAAATCCTAATTTCCTCATCCTCTTTCTTTTTTTTCTTCTTTTCTTTTTTTCATTCAAATTATTTTTTATTTTTCTTTTTCTTTTTTTTTAATTCGAATTATTTTAAATTTCCTTTTTCTTTCCTTTTTTTTTTTTTTTTTTTTTCTTTTGGTTTTTTTTGGTTTTTCTTTTGCCAAGTGAGCTCGTCAAGCTCGTCGATCTCAAACTCACGCCCGTCGATCCGATGAGCCTCGAGTTTGACGCCGCGCCGCCAACGTCGATGAATGGAAATATTTTTTTACTAAACACCGAAAATATTTTCCGAAATATTTTCAAATTTTAGTTAACACCTAGGAAAATATTGTCATTTTTGGAAAATGTTTTTATGGAAAAAATATTTTCGGAAATAGATCATTTTAGGTGAAACGAACAAACCCTAATTTTGATCTATTGTTCCATTCGAGTCGATTCGATTCTATGTAGTTGATCAAATCATGCACGATGTTACGCCGAATTGATCCATGCAATTATCAGTTGCGATCATCATTTGCTTGATCGGATTGATTGAGCGACCATGCCAATCTCTATTATAACTATGGAGTGATGTTTGGTTTTATGTTCGGTTTTTCCCAAGGCTAATGATTGGGCTTCGAAACAGATCTAAAGCGACCACCATAAAGAATGGTTCATGTCGAGCAAAGGGCCCGCAAGAAAATTGAGATTGACATGTCTTCTCTAATTACCCGTTTGCAATTGCGTGGAGCGACCTAGGGTGTCTTCGTAATCCAGAAAAAAAAAAAGTGGAGACATAATTATCGAGGCAGCTAATCCATAATCATTTCCTACGCATGGTTACCGTTGGAGCTCGCATTGGATCACATGCGACGAGTTCGATACGACGTAAACTCATGCCCGACATGATGGAACTTAACGCATAGAAATGTCAATTTACGCCTTCATAAAACGATCCCAAAATTTTTATAAGATTTAGATGACACGTAACATCTATAGATATTGTCATATAGAATCGATGCATTGAAAATCAAAATATCTACTTATTAAGTATACTCGATAAGTGTCTCGAAAGAATTCATTAACGAGTCCATTTTATCAAATTCGTTTTAAAAACGTAGGTTTTGTAAACACGAAACATTGCTTGACCTGCACATGCAATTAGGTTAGCTGTCGAATGCTGAAGACACTATAGGGTAATTGCCCATGTATTGTCTCCTAATCGAGGATGAAAACAAGAATATATGGGTAGTCTAAGTAGCCATATTCTAGGAAAACGCACTAGGGATTTAAATAAAAGTCAGACAGATTCTTTGATGCTCTGCATGTGTTGAGTTACATGTTGGTTGACTTGCTTCTTGCCTCTTGCTTCTTGGTTTTTGCCTTTTGCTTTTTACGTTCCAATTCCACCTCCTTTGGGTTTTCTAATCTTTCACGTAATTGACAGGTAGGGAGAAAGCCACTGCCCCTGGTCCACGTGCACCTTCCTAATCAATACCTACGTTGTTGCCTGAAATCTATTGGCTTTGCTGCATATTCATTGAATTTAACACTGTTTGCACTAAATAAAAAGCCTGTGTAGGTAGACTAGATTATCAAACATGGCGGATCTTATTAGACATTGAGATGAATCACGTGTGGGGCATTGAATTGCTGGAAAATTCCATTTATGGGTAGTGAAATAATTGGAAGCAGAGCTAAATCGAGTGAGTGGATTCGTGTGATGTAGCGTTATAAGTCACCATCCGATGGATTTGATGGAGAACTTAGCTCACATTAACACTCCCGCACTCTTCTTTACTTGTATGATTTAATGAAGAAACTCCATTCAACCACATCACGGGTCTCCATTTGCTTGCCAATTTGCCATTCCAACTGTTATGCTCCAGATTTGATTCAGTGATAATTCATTTCATAATTCATGGGGCCTGGCATGTACATTCGATTGCTTGAAGGGTCGTAAGATACTCTACAAATCTCGTGAACTAATTAAGTTCACATCACTGACTTATGCAGACGATTCTAGAATTTTGCAAACTTTCTAAGTTGGAAATGTGTCGTTAGTCCAATTAATTGTGCGTTCCGATTGATCACTCGGGTTTGAATCTACAACAAATTGATTCGGTCCGCTCTACTAGAGCGCAACGATAGGGCAGAACACCCCGCCCGGTACGCCCGACCGCGATGCAAGCCAGGCAGAACGACCGACCGATCTCTCCGCCGGAGCATGAGCAGTAAACACATCCGCGTGCACAAAACGTGGTCGCGAGTCGTGAGGTCGAGATTCGATTGGGCCCATGATCCCTGTCCATTCTCTCGACAAGGGTGCAGGCGCGTTAGATTTCGTGGTCTCAATCGCTCGATCTGCCGACCCAAAAAGAAAAAAGAAAAGATAAAGAAGATAAAATTCACTTGAGCTTAAGTTCCAAGTTCCAAGAATGCACGAGCCATCGTGTCATGGTCAGACTGTTTGGATTTTAATTAATTCACCTTATCTAAAGAGGCACTTGGATTGATGAGCTCTTGTTTAGCAACTCTTTTTTTTTTTGGATCGATGAACTCTGAAAACTATAAGCGGCCCCCAAGCTTCGGATACTCGCATTTTTGGGAAAAAATATAATTATTTAATCAGAACGAAATAGCACAATAAAAAAAGTCTTCAACTAAACATTAATTGAACAATATTACAGTTATATTATTCTAACCGACTAGATCTGAAACGGGTTCTTTATAAATTCGGAAGAGAATAGATATTTTGATGTTTGTATTCACATTACACTAGTTTGGTTTTGATCGTCCAAATTTCTCATTTTTCAATCTTTCGAAGATACTAAAATAATTAGAAAAATAAATCTCAGAAAACCCGATATTAAAGAAGCCCATTTTCTACTTATCACCTAAATATAAATAGGTCCACTCTCTCTCTCTTCATTGCAAATTCCAGATTTTCTATATAATAAAAGAAGAGAGCATAGATCAATGCGAATTACACTTATCGATCCCATTGTTTTGACTTATTTGTTAATGTGAAATTCACTTCAACCGCTTTTGAGATTATACCGAGACACAGGGTAATAGTCATGTTACACTTTGGGAAAAGTGGCATAAATCTCTTTTTGTATCTATCTTATTTCTGTATATTGCGAATGCCATGTTGTATTTTTTGTAAGATTGAGGCGATTGCCCTATTTGGCGTTGAGGACCCCTAGACTCGCGAAAGGAAAAAACCATGTCGAATACGACCGAAAAATAGTACCGAGTCCCAACATCAGAGGAATCTAATCCGCCATACCAAAACACTGCCGACCCCAAGGATCCATCCAAACGGAGGCACTCCAAATAAGCGGGCCCACAAATAAAATCCCCAGCTTGAAAATCTTCATAGTGCGCAAACATCTGATGGGTAATATTTACATTAATAATTTCTTTTTGATAATCATTCACATACTTAATCACCGTCATCTCACCACTGGTCTTTTTAGCTAATTAATAATCTCCGACGATACAAGACCAGCGAGGAGCGGTGTGTCCTAACACCCACAAATACCATATATCGTTATCCCACTTATTCAATTCATTGATTCATCTTCAACGGTCAAATGTGGGAGTTTGCTAAAAGAAAAATGATTCGGTTCGACATCGCACATTCAATAAGCTAAAGCAATAGATTAAGATTAGATCTAAATCTTTAGTCCCCGCGGGGGGGAGCTTTACTATAATGGACCCTCCCTCCTAGGGCTCGCCGACCGAGCCGGTCCTCTTTTACTCCACTGCCAAAGTGCGACGCCCCATGTGGGCACGGCTCGTCGGCTTGTGAGCGGGCGATGATGCATCGTGGGAATTTTGCATAGGATTCGTGCTGACGTGCCGACGTGTCGACTTGTCAGGCGCCACGTGGTCGCCTCCTCGGATGCCCTTTTTTCTCCATCGTCCGGTCGACGTGCCAGAGAGAGGGAGAAAAATACAACACGAGACCTGTCGGAGAAGCTCCCGCATTCGGGAGAAATGTCAAGGTCGGGACACGACCATAGGCTCCGGACGTTATAGGTTTGAGGTCGTACCGGTCCCCGGTTCGGTGGTGCGGTCGATGATGAACGGGGGATGCAAGAAATTTTGCAGTCAAATGAGATGCGGAGAGTAATTTGAAGTTAACGATGTTCCCGTTGAGGAGGAGTTTGAAACTCTTTACAAAGCTAGGGTTGAACGAGCCGATGGCGATTAGCAGCCACTCCGCCCGTGACCGGCCCCATCTCTTCCACCGTCTCCTCGCTATTTTGAAACTATTTTGCCAGGGGAGAACGACGGTTAGCAACCTCCACAAGATTGAGCTATGGCCAACATTAACCATGCTCGACCTCGGATCGATCCACGTTCGAGGTTGGGCTGAGATCTTGGCTCGTTGGTTCGTTGGCAATTAGCCCTCAGGTTTTGAATGACGCAGCGATGATGGAGCGAAGGGCGTGATGCACGATGGAGAGGGGCGACTACAGAGCCACAACCAATGAACCAATGACGATACGGAGGGTGAATAATTGTGGCATTTATTAGCCAGATGAAGCAGCCATCTCGTAGCGGACGACAATTCCATCGTCGGAGCAAACACTAGACGGCGGCGTGCCAGCAATGTAAACGATCATTAGGTAAGTTTGGATCGCAGGGTCAGGCCTAATTATTTCTCCGAACACGCCCATCACGAATCATACATACGCAATTCAAGCTCCGAGTTAGGATTTCCCCATTAAATGCAACTGTCCAAACTTGCCCGAAAGGCCATCCCATCCCAACCATAAAGATCTTAGGATGTAATAAAAAAGACGATTCGACCGGATCGGACACGAGACATCGCCGGGTCGACGTTGACCATACATACGCACACATGTACATCATCCATACATAGTTCAGTTCCCGTCCCCCACACCGTCTTCTCACATCCAACACATCCTGGACCATCTTCTTCTTCGTCTTCTTCTTCTTCACTCGCGCGCATGGTGGAGTAGCGTATCTCCTCCGTACGACCCCCTTTCTCTCTCTCTCTTTCTCTCTCTCTCCATCCGTTACTCTCTCACTTCTCTCTCTAAGAGGAGCGCACGCGGAGCTGGAAAGGGAGCCGCGTTCGAAGCACTAAATGGGCCAACCCAGCAGGCTCCCGCAATGAAGATCACCGGGAGATCCCTAATCCGGCCGAACGCCGCCGCCGCCGCTTCCCCCCGGGTTCCGAACCCGCCCCCGCACCCAGATCTGCCGCCGCAGGCGGCCAGGACCCCTCGCCGGACCCCCCGCCGGAAGGCCCGCCTGAGGAAGGCCGGGACCCCCTCCGGCAAACGGAGCAGCCGCCCCGAGACGCCTCTCCTCAAGTGGAACACGACCGAGGACAAGGAGCGGAACGTCCTTCCCGTCGACGGCGGCGGCGGCGACGATGAGGACAGCAGGTCGCTGCGGCAGGCCCGCCGGAGGAGCCGGCGGAGGGACCCCCCGGTGTCGTCGAGGAAGCTCGCCGCCGTGCTCTGGCGGCTGCAGCTGACGGTGGCCGAGGGCGGGGGCCGCGGCGGCGTTCGAGACGAGGTCGGGTTTCAGGTAGCGTTTGATTTTCGTCATTCAGTGCTTGTTGACTTTTGCAACGCGTGAGGATCTAGAGTCGGAAAGATTTCGGAACTGGAGCGTGAGTAAATGAGCCCCAGGCTTTGATGCATTTATGAAGCCCTAGAGCGAGAGAGGCTATGATGGAGGAGTGATTCCGAAGCAAAAAAGGGCAAAATGAGCCTGAGAATCTCGTCGACGCTTTACCATTGCGGAATCCCATCTTTGATTACTTCATTTTGCAATCAAGAAGCTTGGCTTTTAAGCAGTATCGATTGCGCTACCGATCGGTGCGTGCCAAGTCAATGCTTCTTTGATGTGCTTTATCGACAGTGAGCGTTCTTGTGTGGAAAAGGCCTCATCTTGACTAGTTCATCATTTCAGAATCTGTGATGGGCTCGAAGTTCTCGAAGTTTGCGTGCATTTCTTGAGCTTGGCTGTAGATTCTTGATATTATTCGAGAACTCGTGCTGGCCTTCTAAAGTGTTCTTCGGTGTTTTGTCCTTTTCTTTTCTCATCTAGTGCACATGTAATGCAACTCGAGTAAAATTCATGATGTCGTAACTTTGAAAGTCGGCTGGTCTTTTGGAGCAGGCGCACTATGCTTGATATGCTTTCGTTTGCTTCCTCGTGTCCGTGCAATTAATCGACTGATTTGATGCAGTTTAAGATTGCTGATTGGTAACTTTTCGTTTTTGTTCCATGCAGTCTGGTTCTGGACACATAGGATCTCCTTTTGTATTTAATAGAACAGGGAAGGTGCACAACTCAGATGCAAGGGATCTTGATAGTCCTCGTTCGGTATCTGGCACAAGGAATGGCTTTTCGCATAAGGTATAAGACTCTTTGCTCATCATAAATTGGGTATTGATCGTGGCATTACGATTGGTTTAATTGTATCTAAGTTAAGAGAAATGAGAAATGTGGCGTAACATATTAGAACATTGAAGACAAGGACATACTGTAGATAATAAACAGCCGGGGACATGAACCAGATGAACAATCATCATCATGAATAACAAGGCATTACTTGAGAGTTCTGTGTGTTATTATGTCAATATGGAACACAAAATTCCTATTATCTTGCAGATCAATAAGAAATTGGTGAATGGTCACCCAGATATTTTTGCTGTTAAAAAAACATTAAGTGAGCCCCAAAGAGACGTGGTGAACTTCTAGGTCCTGGTAACTTGCCAGATTCGTCAAATCTTTTTAGCTGAATGAATGGCTGAATTGCTGAGTAGCAGTAAAAAACAAGTTTTTGCGTCCATTAAATCTCTTTGTGCGCTGGCAGTCATCAAATCTCTCTCTCTCTCCCCGACTCTTGTTTGGGGACTGCTCATCAAATTTCTTTAGCTTGAAAATTCAGCCAGTTGACCAACTCTCTGGAATTTTTGACTGCTCAAGAAGTCTCAGAACAAACTGAGTTAGAAGTTTTTGTGCCCAAGTAAATAAATTGTTGAATGGTTGATTAGTGTAAATGAGTTGCTTGATGTGTCTGCTCAGATGAGATAATTGTTCCTAATTTCCTCACCGGCGAAGCTTGTAAAAAGATGGTACCACTGTCTGTTGGTTTTATGTGTGAAAGTAGGGAAGCCTGAATTCTCGTTGAGTATTAGTCGCTTTGAAGTAGTAAAGGCAGGGAGGTGCTGCTCTCGCCCTGTCTGCCTTTCTCACTTTCTTTCCTTTCTGCTCCTAATACTAGATCCGTTTTCCTTTTCAGCTTGAGCCTTCTTTTCAATTTGCAAGTTCTGCGATGGAAGGTGTAACTAAGTGGGACCCAGTCTCTTTTAGAGTACCTGATGATGTACGTCAGATTCACAGCCATGTGAAACTTCTTAATCAACAAGTGAGTGCCGTATCAACGATTTCTTCACTTGAAGCTGAACTTGAACGAGCTCGGGCACGCATTCAAGAGCTGGAAACTGAGCGTCGTTCCTCGAAGAAAAAGCTGGAGCACTTTCTAAAGAAAGTCAGTGAGGAGAAGGCAGCATGGCGGAGAAGGGAGCATGAGAAGATTCGTGCCTTTGTTGATGATATTAAATTGGATCTGAATCGAGAAAGGAAAAATCGCCAGCGCATGGAAATTGTCAATTCCAAATTGGTTGACGAACTTGCTGAGGCGAAGCTATCAGTGAAGCGATTAATGCAGGATTATGAAAAAGAAAGAAAGACCAGAGAACTAATCGAAGAAGTATGTGACGAGCTGGCAAAGGAGATTGGGGAAGACAAGGCTGAAATGGAGGCATTGAAGAAGGAATATATGAAACTACGGGAAGAAGTAGAAGAGGAAAGAAAGATGTTGCAGATGGCAGAGGTCTGGCGTGAAGAACGAGTTCAGATGAAACTTGTGGATGCAAAGGTGGCGCTTGAGCGGAAATATTCTCAGATGAACAGTTTAGTAGCTGATCTGGAGAATTTCTTAAAATCAAGAAACCATACCCCAGATGTGAAGGACATAAGAGAAGCAGAGTTACTTCTGCAGGCAGCTGCTTCCATGAATATACAGGACATGAAAGAATTCTCTTACGAGCCTCCCAATCCTGATGATTTATTCGCCGTTCTTGAAGAAGTTAATAATTTCGGCGAAAACAATGGGAGGGAGATTGAACAATGCACAGATTACAGTCCTGCAAGTCATGCCTCAAAAATGCACACAGTGAGCCCCGAAATAAACACATTGAAAAAGGACAACATCAACAGATATCCCTCATCTTTCCCTGGTCATGATGGTGAGATCGAAGATGATGAGAGCGGATGGGAAACTGTGAGCAACCTTGAAGACCAGGGATCAAGCTATTCCCCAGATGGGAGTGCCCCATCCGTGAACAATATCCAGCAAAATGGGGATATCTTAGCTAGCGGCGGTGAAACCCCAGTAACTGAAATCAGTGAAGTGTGCTCGGTTCCTCCTACGAGGCAACAGAAGAAAGTTTCATCGATAGCAAGACTCTGGAAATCATGTCCAAATAACGGGGAGAACTACAAGATAGTCTCGGTGGAGGCCACAAATGGGAGGCTGTCCAATGGGAAGATATCCAATGGGGCGGTCATGTCTCCCGATCATGGGTCCGGTAAGGGCGGGTTTAGCCCATCTGATATTGTTAGCCAATGGAGTTCCCCTGATACAGGGAATCCCCACATAACTCGAGGTATGAAAGGCTGCATTGAATGGCCTCGCGTCGCGCAGAAGACCAGTCTGAAGGCGAAGCTTCTTGAAGCAAGGATGGAAAGTCAAAAGATCCAGTTACGGCATGTATTGAAACAGAAAATGTAGCCGTGAATTCTCATGCAGCCAAACAAGGCGGTCCTCTTCACGTCGATAAGCTGGAGTCCGGTCAAGTACACATTCCTGGATGTGCGAAGAGCATAGGGGCCTTCACCAGCGCTCCTGTGCCCCACCTCGTTTCATGAATGATTTTCAATAATAGTTCAATTTTTTTCTAGTTAGGAGAATATCAGTTAGGAATTATGATCTTCATCTCGATATGGCTCGAGATTCTTGGTCCGACATCGGCAATGTATATCTGGAATTGGAACTGGGACAGAAGCAAATCTTGTAATGTCTAGTAATTATAACTGGCTAGTTTCCAGAATGCTATATATTGGACCACGATATCGGGTTTTGTTGTAAACTATATGATCATTATCATCATGTCTCTGCAGATTTTTGCATAAATCATTCTCAGGTAATGTCGAACAAAGTGGGATTTGATAGTAAAAACAGCAGAAAACCTTGCCTACAGATTTTGTGCGGTGTGTCGAGCAAAAGATCTCTTCCGGGGATTTGCTGGTGCGTCTCTTTTGGAAGATAAAAAGCGAGTTTCAATGGGAAAAGAATCTTTCTGCGTTGCTTCTTGTCTATCTTCTCGTTCAAACTTTGATGATTGGTCGCTTTGTTCCTTTCCTTTTGGATACGCATCTCTATCATTCCACGGCGATTCCGTGCTATCCAATCAACGTCCTCTCCCCTTTCGAACAGAGGCTTTGCCAACAGCGCACCTGGAGAGTTTCTGCATCGATCATCATGCGCAAGCTGACTTCATCTAGGACTAATCCCACGATCGTGCTGCCACCTTAGAACACGTGATAATGCTCGATGTAAGTAGGCAAATTGTGGACAATAACCTGCAGGAGAATGACCCTATTTCAGTGAACTTCGAAATTCTCAAAAAGAAAATTTTTTTACTTTTTTGGGATGCAGAATATTTAGATGATTGATATTTGACGTCATTATTTTTGAATTTAACATAGTATGAGATAAGTTAACCGTTTTTCAAAATAGGTATAAGTAATTAAATGAATCTCATTATTGGCGCGTGATGAGTCGAACAAAATCAACTTTTATTCTATCTAAAATTGAAACAAAATTTTTGCACAAACATCCTTCTCGCTTCACTAGCGCCATATAAATCTCGAAAATCCCCCAATTCACGAACAGTACGGAAGAAAAGAACTGTTCTCAATCCAAATAGAGATAGAGAAAGAGAGTTTTCACTTGACACTAGCGCCACAAAATCGGAACACCGAGCGGCGACACCGGAGCATTTCTCTCGCGGTTCCCGCAATTCGATCGCCTCGTTGCGGTGAGCTTTCTTGGTCGAATCCCATTTTCTTCTTCGTTTAAACATATTCTCTCGGGTCGGACAAAAACAGGGTGCGTAACAGAGGAATACCAACGTACGTGTAAGTAGTTGACGTATGTCAAGATGATGTGCGTGGGTCCGCGTGATACACTTTCTTTTCCGCGGAATCCCACTATTTTAGATCTAGAGCTTTCCACATGGATCTTTCTTATCTTTTATCTTTCTTGTCGGATAATACTTCCTGTCGTGATTCGCGATAGATATCGCCTGAATTCATTGGTGGGTCGCCTTCTTTTTGTTTCAGGGGAGGTCTCGTTTTGAGGTTCCGTCGGAATTATACCTCGCCACAACGTCAATCAGGTGCCCTTCTTGGTGGGTCTTGGATCTTGGTTTTCGTGGGGGGTTTTCTTGCTCTTGGGTTTCTTGTTTTTTACCCCTTTGAAGTGAATTGCTCCTTTTGATTTCTGTTCTGTTACAGCGATTACCTTCGAGGCTCATTTTAGTCGTCTTTTAAGTTCCGCGGCGTTTTTATAACCAAGCGCATGGTTTTGGTTGTTGTTGGGATCGTAGTTAATCTAAATTGAAACTGGGTTGTTGCGAAGCTAAAGCATGGTAACTGATTGATAGAGTTGTGCCATCATTTGAATCCACTGGACGTCTGCTCTGTTCTAATTACTATTCTCCAAGATTGGTTTTAGTTGTTTTTCGTGTTCCCTTTGTTATGAATGACCCAGCTCATGTTACGGGTCACGGTAGGATTTGTACTGAGTCTGAATAGAGAGAGTGGGTAGTGCAAAGCGAAAGCATCTCACTTGAAAAAAGCATCTCACTTCAAAGAAGCTATAATTTGACCGACCAAAAAAAAGAAGCTATAATTTGCATCCGTTGGATGTCTGTTCTGTTCTCATTGTTATTATCTGTGATTGATGTTGGTGCTCTTTCTTGTTCTATGAGCTTATGACCAACCCAGCACAAGTTTTATTTTTTTGTTATTGCAAGTGCTGTGGTCAATCTGAATCGATCTGGGTTGTGCATCTTGGTTGATATGATCGTTCTATCATTTCGGTCCATTGGATACTTTTGGATACTTCTACTTTTTATTGTTTCTGATGATGCTGTCATTCGGATACATGAATTGTGGATTCGCATCTCTAGTGTTATGAAGGTAGTTCTTGCACAGATTTTGCTCTCTTCTGCATCTGCTAGCTTTTGGGTTTCTTATGCAGCAGTTCTTCATTACTTTAGACAATATAAACTTCTGGACCATTTTCTGCTTTTGTGGATATGACGAAGATGCACTCGTATCGTATGGCTCTGTCAGAGAGCGGGCATCAATCTTGATATTTAATTATTCTTATGGTTATTTCCAGCTGGACATATATCTGCCATGGAAGGTATCGTCACTAGAAGGGTCATTCCCTCAGACAACAGTTGCCTTTTTAATGCTGTCGGGTAAATGTTATATCTAGAATCTTTTATGCCTTTAAGTTTTCTCTTGTCAAAGGATAGAATTTGCAGATTGAGGCCTTCATATTTTTCCCCCCTCCAATATAGGTATGTCATGGATCATGACAAAACCAAGGCTTCTGAGTTAAGACAGGTTTGTCTGACTTACTTTTGCTGTTTTTTCACCCATCATCTAGTCTGATTTGTGAATTCAATATTGGTTGGTGGTGGTAAGACAGAGAAAAAGACAGTTATCTGTACCCTTTCAGTATTCTTATGTGCTTGTACTCTCTAGTCTGCTTGTGCCTTTTGATTCCTCATATGTGATTGTGTCATCCGACGTCATTTTATTCTCTTCTAACCTGTTAAATTAAATGAAGTATCTTTTTAGGTCAGTTTGACCAGCATTACCATATTCACTTATGAAGCTTAGTAAAAAGAAATATATTGTTCCCATTTTGGCTGGCCATGCCTTTTGGAACCTCTAGCTCTAGTTGGCTGCCTGATTCTGCATGCTCAAGCAAATTAAGATATCAGTCTAAGTTTGATAGTACCAGCTATTGCAGAATATGTTGTACATTCTTTAACCACATATGTGATGCATGTTACAAGCAAATGTGAAGGAAGAGGAGAGGGAGAGATGGAAAGTATGGATTCCATCCAATTGTGAGGACTTGATACCATCTATCCTTTGATATTATACTTTTGACTATTATTTGATCATTTATTCGATTTAGTTCTCGTGTTTCTGGCATCTGCAATAGTCATTTCCTAATGAGTTGTTTATTCCCTGCTTGATATATGGGCTGGCATTGACATCAAGATGTGTACTTTTACGCTTTTTTCTTTTCACATGTCATTCACTTCTTAACATCTCATTTCTATGTTTCCAAAGGTCATTGCTGCTACTGTAGCGAGTGATCCCGAGAAATATTCAGAAGCATTTCTGGGAAAGCCAAATGAAGAGTACTGTGCTTGGATTCAAGACTCAGAGAAGTGGGGAGGTTTGTTGATGAAAAGCAGGCATATTAATTTCTTTTATGTTAATGATCAGAAAAGGTAGATGGAAATCATGATGATACCGTAAACAGAAGAGGTCAAGATTGCCATTTGCTGTTTTTATTAATGTTACGCACAGTGATAGAAAGACTTCCCGAGTACTTCAAAATTAATTTCTTATCTCCATCACTTGTGCCATACGTGACTTAATCTTTGCCCATGATTTGGTAGCGAATGAATAACCCTCGGCAAGTTAGTTGTTTCTTCCAGGTCTTTTGAATTTTAACCTACAGCGCTAAATCTGATAATGCATATCGTCCTTGGTAGGTGCTATTGAACTGTCAATACTAGCAGACTACTACGGACGCGAAATAGCAGCATATGACATCCAGACAGGCCGTTGTGATCTGTATGGTCAGGTAGGTAGCATTAAAGAAACTATATCTTAGGAAGAAAAGCATGATTATCTTATGGGAATATTGTTTCTTCTTTTTTGAATGTTGGACATGACTGAACGTTTTTTACTTGCTATCTGACAGGAAAAGAGGTACTCTGAGAGGGTCATGCTGATTTATGATGGGCTTCATTATGACGCATTAGTAGTATGCTTTTTCTCCATGCAGTTATGCTTTATCTGTTAAATATTAAATCTTCACATCTTTATCTTTGAGAAAATAGTGTTATAGTTGAAAAGGTAGTGCAGATCTGATGGCACTGTTGATAGGTCTAGTTGCAAAATGGATTAATCTTTCTTCTGCGCCATAATAGAGAAACTTGAAAAGATTCGGAAAGGAGATATTTTGGGGGTTGGGAAAAGTATGGAGATTTAGTGGGGAGTGGAATGATGTGTAGGATGGGCTCTTTTTGCGAGCAAAATTATCTCGCTTTTTGGGGACTGAAAGTGATCATGAAAGCGATCAAGGGCACTGAAATTGTTCTTCTTTCGTTAGTTGTTGAATTTCTAAAATGCATTCCCTTTGTGCAGATATCACCGTTTGAGGGAGCTCCAGAGGAGTTCGATCAGACTATATTTGAGGCGCGGAAAGATGGGACGATTGGGCCAATAGAGGAACTTGCCCTTAACTTTGTCAAGGAGCAGCAGAGGTAGTTTTTCTTAGCAACTTTTTCTCCGCAGACCTCAGTTCGGGATTTTTTATGTATTTTGAGAAGCAAATGTAAGCTTCTGTGCGTGAGATATAACCTCAGATATATTGGCGAAGATTGTGTGGTTAAGGGCACTGGACTTGACGTTTCACACACCTCAAGTCAAGAGACAATAGGACTGCCATGCTGGCCGTGGAGTACTCTGAAATTAATCATGGCGGGCCAAGTTAATACTCTCTTTATGGAGAGACTCTCCTTCTCAGAAACTGCCATTGACACTTAGAATAGTGTTGCTGATGATACATACAAGCTCAGTGTCGTTGCATTGGGGTAATTTGGATTGGCATCTTATTGCTTTTGCACTTCTATTTGCAATATAGAAACCTTCCTGGCATTATACTGAGAAGCTATAGATTACCTTTTAAGCGCACCATTCTCCCTTTGGAGGTTATGCATAGTCATGAAAGGCTATACAGTCGGTTATGCTCAAATATGTAGATGGATTAGGTGAAAGCGCTTAATACAAATCTGAGTCGACTATGTTGAATAGAGCACGCGCTAGTTCTGTTTTCTTAGATAACAAGGGTTTTACCACCTTTTATGCAGCAAAAGGAAGTATACAGATACCACCAACTTCACTCTACGCTGTGGAGTGTGCCAAATAGGAGTTGTCGGCCAGAAGGTTATTTCTTCATGACACAGCACAATTTTATGTTTGCTTAATCTTTTCTCAGGGTCTCACCCATCTTCTTGTTCCAGGAGGCTGTGGAGCACGCGCAAGCCACAGGGCACGTCAATTTTCAGGAATACCGGTGACAAGTAGCCGATGAATATGTACTGCGTTTGTTGGAGGTAGCTCCTCTTGGACTTGGCTTGCAGATTGTCCTATGTCTTGTGATCATGATACAATCAAAGAAACAACTAAAATGGTCTTGAAATGTTACTGGAATTGACTTGTACCAACGAGAAAAGAATGGATTTAATTATTCAATCATGATGTTTTCCAAAGTTTCCAAGAGGGAATACTTCTCACCGTCGTCCTGTTAGCCACGGTACCACTATGTTTACTTCCTGAGTTCCATTTCCGAATGTTGGCTACACTGAGGTGCAGTATAGTAAAGTGACGGTTTCCTTGAAGAAAGTTTGTGGTAAATGCAAGCAAACTGGCGGATGTGTTGTTCAAGCGATGACCATCAAATATTATTTTCAAGCAAAGCAAAAAGTAGATCTGAACGTAACACAACACCTGCTTAAGGCAATTACAAACACGTCAATAGCACCAGATCTGACATTACTCTTGGCTGAGTCGCATAACTGAGTTGGCTGTTAGCGATTATAGGTTAACGAATTCTTGTGCTGTGCTGCCGACCAGGATAGTTATTATGCATCACGCTCAGTGACAGCAGAAGAACCTCAAAACAAGGTGGCACAACAGCACAACATCTCTTCATTCTGCTTGCAGCCTCTCTCGATAGATAGGGAAAGAGGAAATTAAGAGAGCTGCCACTACGATGAATCTCATGTGTTATTAGGCGAACACTGCACGTCAGAGAATCTGAGTCCACGGTCCAACAAAGAGCACCACATCACCGATATAGACTATTACGACAATTACAAAGATTCATCCACTTCAACTTCCCTTAAATCTCATAAACAGGTTTCATTCAAGATGTTTGTATCCAAAGGCACAGAGGCCCATCAAAGTGCTGCAATGCACTCGATCTCAATCCTTGCATTCAGTGGCAGACCAGCAACCTGATATGTTGAGCGAGCTGGGGCAGGTCCCGGAAAATCTGCAGCATAAAGACATCCAGGCACTTTAAAGGTGTCTAACATTGGGTATTGAAGAATCTAACTTAATAGACAGGATAGATGAGTGCCGTAGTTCCAAGCATCCACTGGTCAAATATGAATCTATTTTGCATCGAGCTATCCCAGTTAACAAGTTCAAGCACAAGGCAGAACGTATTACTATATTCCTGTTACATGCCATGGTGAAAGTGAGAACCCACAAACGCTCGCTCAGATAATCATGCTTGGTCAAAACACCATTCTGAAAAATCTGTTATTATGTTCTTCAGCTTATGAAGATATACATATGCTTCTCCCTGCATACATGACTTCTTTAAGTTTTTAAGTAATGCCATCAAGCCATGTGACCTAATAATTTGATATGCCTCGCCTCAACCAAAAGACTCATACATTTGTGTGTCCAATTGGCACACTAGTACAGAACTCACATTTAGCATAGATCTCATTCACTTTTTTGAAGTCTTGCATGTCAGCCAACCTGCAAAAGAGGAGATAGGCAAATCCAATTTCTTTAATTCTGTTTCAACCTTACAAAAAATAAATTCAGCAGCCCAGCAAAGCTAATGTCTTACAGAATTGTTGTCTTGACCACAGAAGAATAGCTGGCACCCCCGGCTTTCAGTATTTCCCCCATATTTTTGAGAACCTATGCAGTTTCATAACACCACCTCTGTTAGCAGGTGAACAAATCAAGTGCATCTGAGCAGGTTATACTACTCAGCAGGGAGCAATAAGTCATAGGTGGCAGATAGATCGAGCCCTGGCCCTAATGTTGTCACTATTGAAAAAACAAATAGGAATATACTTTCCAAGCACACTTAGTATCCAAAAAACAGCATCCTCTACAAGGTGGATGAATTGCTTAAGACATCTCAACATCTTTTTCTTGGAGATAGAATGGTTATCGAGTCCTAACGCAGGTAGGTCATGTATCTTACCTGTTCCGTCTGGTCTTCCACGCTTTCAGATACAAATTGTCCAGTCTGCATCAGTATATCCAACATTCAACGTTACACTTGGTTATGGCAATGCCACGGTAAACAAAATGTGTGTCTCCATGCAAATTTTAAGCAGGCAACGCTGTCTAGTGTGTTTTGATCCAAAAAAAAAAAAATCTGTCTCATTTGGCATTAAGTAGCCACGATCATACTAAAACAATTGATATGCATTCAAGAAAACTCGAATCGCTTACCTCTGGAATGAGACCAAGAACACCAGATAAAAACAGAAGGTTGTTAGTTTTGATAGCCTGGGTATAGGGTCCCACAGCAGCTGGAGCTTTGTCTGTTTGAACAGCTTCCTTGAGACCTAAATTAATTGCCCTTGTTAGGAATTCCCACTAAATTTGATACAACAATAAATATGGTAAACCTAAGTCGCTCTTGTCTCTCCCCTTGATTTGATGGTGCGAAATAGAATGAGTAAGCTCCATTCGAATGGCAGTAACTACTAAGCCATCCGGCAATGTTACCACCATCAGGAGGTATCTGTAAGCAATTTCTATGCCATTTGCCGATTCACATCTGACCCTTACCAATTCCCTAGAGGGAAAAACTCAACAACACATACAAAATTCAAATTTTTTGCGAGTCCAACTTAAGGCCATCAATTATAAGCTTACTTTGACAGTGAAAAATGAGGTGCCAATTCGTCACATAACTCTTAAGATCTCAAATGTTTGAAAGCACGTCAGCAAAGCTCGGGTCTCAATCACCCATTTAAATTCGAGTAAGGAGTCGCCAAGTAAACCCACAACTCCAATTGTGTGAATTTCCTGAAACCATATCCTTAAGCACCTACGCATCAAGAACGTATTCCGCTCCACATTCTCCACTCCAGTGCCTACCTACTACACAAACGACATACGGGACAATCCACGCCAAATGCAATCCCTTTAGACCAAAAACAACCGCAAAAAGTTTGCAAGATTATGTTATAAGGTAATGGACTTTCGGAGGAAGCTGTAAACACAATATTCAGAATCAAATCGATTCCACATCGATCGAAGCGCACGTCACGAAGCACAACACCCAAATTCTAGCAATCTTAACAAAAAAAAAGTAGAAAAGAAAGAAGCTTTCACCTAATTGCATCAATCACTGACGGAACCAACACCCAAAAATCAAAAAAATCAAAACTTTGACTCGGATTACTTCTCCCTAAGCGCCGTCTCGTGAAATAATGAGATACAGAGACAGAGAGGAACCGAAGAAAAGACGGGAACTCACAAGCCTCGGTCGAAATGCCCAGGCAAGCAAATAGCGCGGGCGCTCGCCTCGCCGACGCCGACGACCGCCACAGGCTCGTGCCGACCACGGAGGCGCAGCCGACGCCCATGGCCACCGGGCACCGGGCCCGCAGCGCCCTCATGTCGATCAGCGGCGCGTGTAACGCCTTCGAAGCGAGCCACGACATTCTTCTCTCTCTCTCTGGCTGAGCCTCTCTCCCCCACGCTGCAGAGACGAGAGATATGGGGCTTGGTTTGGTGGAGTGAAGAGTGACGGTTCTGCCGGCAGTAGAAAACTTTGCTTTGAACTACTTCTGTAGAGTCACCAAACTTTGACTTTGCTTCCGGTTCTCCCTCAAACTTTTTTTCTTTTTCATTTAAAAAAAATTATTCCAAATTTGCTTCCAACTTTTCTTTGTCTAAAAAATAACCACAACTTTAAGCGTGCGTTTGGGAGTGTCATTTAGAAGCCACTGCCCCTTGGGCTAATTTATGGGTATTTGGTAAAAAATTTTCAAACCCCATTTGGGAATGTTTGCCTTCACAAGGCTGAAAGGCCAAGGCAGGTGAGGGGTTGCTTTAGGCTTTCAGCCTTCTCAGCATGCTAAGCTGAAGCTTAAATAAAAAAAATTTCATCCTAAATTGTCCTCGATGGCTTTTCGTTTTCCCGGTTTTGCCCATCTTCTTCTTCGTGAGGGGTTGCCGACGAAGGGCAGCGGTCGTCGATGACCGTTGCGCTCGCCACGCCGCGAACTCCGATTGAGAGGTCGCCGTCCTCAGAGTCGCGCGACCAGATGTGGTCGCCGGGCGTGACCTTCAAGCGACCTCCGCTGAGGTTGCGACCTTCGCGTGACCCATCTGGTCGCAGATTTGGTTGCGACCTTCAGGCGACCTCTGCGGAGGTCGCGACCTTCGCACGACCCATTTGGTTGCAAATTTGGTTGCCAATCGCGACCTTCGCGCTGCGACTAGATGGGTCGTCGGCCGCGACCTTCATGCAACCTCCGCGGAGGTTGCGACCTTTGCGCGACCCATTTGGTCACAGATTTGGTCGCCGGCCGCGACCTTTGCGCTGCAACTAGATGGGTCGTCGGCCGCAACCTTCAGGCGACCTTTGCGGAGGTCGCGACCCATTTGGTCGCAGATCTGGTCGTCGGCCGCGACCTTCATGTTGCGACCAGATGGGTCGCCGGCCATGACCTTCAGGCGACCTCCGTGGAGGTCACAACACAGATCTAGTCGCCGGCTGTGATCTTTTGGTGACCTTCGCGGAGGTCGCGACCTTTGCGTGACCCATCTGGTCGCCGCGACCCTCGCCGAACCACTTGCTCCTCACCAGCGATTACTTGTTCTTGGCCAACCAACTCTTCTTTTTTCCAAACACTATTACACTCAAAGCTACTTCACAAAGGATTTTTACAATACAATTTACCAAACACAATTTACATTTTGAAAAACACATTTCACTCAATGAGTTTTGCATTTCCCCAAAAACTTTTCCCAAAAGCCTTTCCAAACACACCCTAAATCTGATCTTAATTTTTCCGAATTTTTTTGTCTAAGAGAAATCATCAACTTATACTCTAATCTCAAATTTGAGCCCATTAACCCTCCTCGTCCAAAAATGGCCATAATTTTCATTTTAGAGATAATTTTTCATTTCGCCTTACTATATGCCACATTAAGTTGGAATTGGATAAATCTAAGAATATATTGAAAGTTCATGATTTTTAATTTTTTTTTTTGGGACAGATTTAGTACTAGATTTAAAGTTTGCAGATTGGACCTAAAATTTGAAATTTTTTAAAGAGAATTAGGCCCTTTGCTTTTGTCATTTTTCTGGGTGTATTTCCCTATTCCATGTTTTTGAATATTTTTGACGTTGCTTGTTAAAAAGCAAAGGGTCGGGCTACCACCCTGTGGTGGTCGAGTTAGTTAAGCGCAAGACGTTTCGGCCATTTGCACGGCTAGGGTTCGATCTCTCCCGTCACGTTGCGCGACTTAAGTGGGGTCTATGGGAGATGGGTCGCCCGCACTAGTCTTCCCGGATTTACGTCACCTGCATTGCATTTGAACGGTGGTTCCAGGTTACAAAAAAAAAAAAAAAAAAAAGCAAAGGGTTAGGTGAAGATGAAAATGGATCGGCCCGACCCGGACGAGGGATGCTCGGTAAGCTTTTTCCTTAACACAAATTGGCCTGTTTGTTTGTGTTCTTTGTTTTCGTTTATGAACCGATTTCTTTTTGCTTTGCCAGTCGCCGGCCTCGACCATGGTCGGCGCCGGCCGACGAGGGCCGGCGGCCTCACCCGCCACGGCGAGGCTCGCCGGCCCCGCGAGGCCGAGCCTCGCCGTGGTTGGGCGAGGCTCGGCCTTGCCCCTCGTCGGCCGGTCGCCGGGCCATGGCGGGGCGGCGACCACCACAAGGAAGAAAAAAGAAAAATGAAAAAGAAAGAAAAATAATGAAAAAAAAAAAAAAACATTAAAAAAATTAAAAGAAACAAAAAAAGAACATAAATTTACTAAACATATTTCCATTCTTTTTTAAAAAAGCAAAGGGTCAGGCTGAAGATGAAAATGGATCAGCCCAGCCCAGACAGGATGCTCGGTAAGCTTTTTCCTTAACACAAATTGTTTCTCTGTTACTTGGTAATTTTATTTTTTTTCCTTTTTAATAGCACAAGTATCGGAATGGGAGGCGCAGTCCCCCGGGAAAACTCTTAAGTGGAAGATACTGAGATTTGAATGTTAGATTTGACCATCGAAAATCCAGTTCTTATCGATTTCTTGAAGATTCTCTTTTAGATGTACTAATTTTTGCCCCTCTACTCAGATTCTGTAGTTGATGTCCCAAGTAAATTTTTGCACGTCAAACCAATTCTTGGGATACTCTCCTTTGGATGCACTAAATTTTTCTTTGTGTAATGATTAGAAGATATCTTGAGTCAATTTTCACGCATCGAATTAAGCTCATTTCGAAGGATTCATTAAACCACCTTCTTCTAATGGATGGAAAAGAAATGGAAAATGGCATCATACAATTCGTGAGTGGAAAAAGTCAATGGCCTTCATGTTTTATCTTTTCTGGGGTACTTAGTAAGCAGGGGTGTTATTCTCAAATTACATAAAACCATGGTCTTCTCGTTAATGTCGAACGATGATTGAAATCGCATACGACCTATGAAGTCCTTCTATGTCTTCATTCTTACGATGCAGATTGCGAACTTCATCAATACGATACGAAGAATCTAAAAGTTAGCTCAGCAAAGTCCAGCTTTTAAGAGGGTTGCATCGCCATGGAATTGAACTGACTATGCATTTTTCGGACGGGAAGATATATCTTTGTCAAGTTATCACTTCTCTATATCATGCGGCTAATGTATGGTCTACCGGGCATTTCACAAATGAACTTCTTGATGTTGCAGCAGCATGCACATATAGTACAGTTTGTCAAAAGAAACTCAACCCTCGTCACGACTCGAGTTCAATAGCAATTTGTGACGAATTCAGGGTTCTCATAATCACATATACTATCTCGACACATAGGGCAGGAGCCTCGCCGGACGAGCCATGCGTCCAAGCACTCCAAATGGAAAATATGCCCGCACTTGGGGAGCCTTCTTCCAGTTTCTCCTTCCTTGAAGTCCTGCAGAAGCAAAAAAAGCCATGCGCTTATTAGTTAAGTGTAACATGATACCGCTTGTGCAAGCATGCATACAAAAGTTGCTTACATGGTCTTTTATCAGTAGTCAAAAGCACCGAGACCATGCATATTAGGACTAATTCACTAAGTTGGTTTACCAAATTATGTGGTAAACTGCACAGGACATTGAATATGACCTGCTTTTATGAGTACCCATCTAGAGCCTATTGCTTTACTCTAGTATGCCAATTTTGCAGATCGTCTTAATATACCTAGAAGGAACTAGGCAGGTCAATCTAATCAGCAACATAACTGTAATTTGTATACTTGGATACAGCCAAATTCTACAGCAATTCCCTCTGATGATTATCCTGCTTCAGTCCAAAAAATTCCAGGGAAACTTCAAGAAATTATCAGGGTTTTCGAGCAGAAATTCACCTGGAGGCAGATTGAGCAGCAGATTCCATCATCAGATATCTTGGCCATCTTGCTAGACTGGAAATGGTATTCGGGAAGCCTCTGAATACAATTCTGGGACAGCCCTTTATCTTCATCTATGTCATAAATGTCTGAAATTTCTCTGTAAGGTGTTTCCAGAGTGCTCACCTGCAATTCCCACAAGTTTATTTCACATTTCATCAGGAATTATGCTCAAAAGGAGACGCAGTGCATTAGGACTTGATCATATATTGTGACTCATAATTATCTGCTAGATGAATCAGTCAACATATGTTGGTAAACAGCTTCTGGGGTTGGGTTACTCGCCTGCCATTGATAGGCTTTGAGCACTGCAGGGCCTACCCATTCCATGAATACTTTTCCATCCACTAAGCTGCACAGGAGGGCAACCTGCAAAATGAATTGAATTTGAGAAAACATTACATTAGATATTATAATGTTTGCCTCAAAAAAGAAGAAGAAAAGGAGAACTTTGAGAATCATAGGGTCGTCAGAATCTAAAACTAAAATCCTTGTATGATCCGATCAATCGTAAAACTTCAATCTCCACATAGAAATACTGCTGATACTTTCTTTTTCGTATTATATTTGGTGGGGGTTAGATAAGTGTTCCCTTTACCTCTTATACCAAACACCACGTCCTTATATTCGACAGAGAAAATATCTAGAACGGAGAATATCAAGTCAATGTCACTCTGTACCTATCACTTCAGAATACAGGAGGGAGAGCAGAGTGAGGTTTATACAGCAAGACATTTATGATGTCAGCAACAAAATCTCATCCACACAAGCATATGCGACAAAAGGATATACGGATCACGTGAACAACTTTAAGTATCTTACGGTCTATATAAGCCAAGAAATGATGATTTTTGTCGCGAAAGAAAAAGGTGGCATACGGAGTTGGTACCTTAGAAAGTGACTCCCCATCTACCGTGAGCTCCAGCAACTGAACTGCAGTGACAGCCCCAGCCACTGCTCCGATTCCCGCTCCTCTGACGAACCCCGTCTCCGTTGTCTGTCCCTTTAGCGCTCCTGAAATTATTCCCACAATTGCTCCACCTACAGAAATTAGCACATTCCTCATAAACATGTGATATCACCATCCTATTACCATATCTACACCAAAGTCCTAGTTGTGTAGGCAGTAAGTTGGCCATATTGCCAAGATTTAGTGCTGACCTACCGAAGAATTATCTGATAGACTCCTTCTAATGCTCGGAAGGGAAGCAGGCTGGTCATGAGGAGACCATCGTGTGTGAAATTTGTGATTTGGTATGTTTCTTTAATTGTGATGGACCGAGTTTATATGCATTTGACTCTTTTCTAGTTACAAGTTGAGAATAGAGTTTGAGCCTCTCATCGTCCTATCGTCCCTGAGCAAGACTGTAAATTCCCCATAAGTGAATTTAATTCATCTTTTTTTTTTAATGGTGAAGGCAGACGACACCCAGTGAAGCAATGAATAAGTTACGGGTGATGACAAAACTGCGAAGCATTTGGTAAAAAAGGTACCACCTACCCTGGCTAACAATATTGGGAAAGAAGGAGACAGACTTATGAGGATGCAATAATGCGATGGTGCTTCTCTGCACCAGGAGCTTGCATTGAATTGGAAATATGCAATGACGACTCCGTTGTACTTTGTGTTCGGCCCGGCACATGCAAGCAGTTGCATGACGACAGTTTGACAAGTTCAAAGCTCATGGCTCAACACCATGAACCCCTTTTCTCTAGCGTTTGCATTATGGTGTTTGCAGGTTGGTTGATGACCACAGAGTGACCAGTGAGTTGAGCTTGCTCTGCGGCCTCTCTGAACTGAAAATTCACCGCTAGCTAAATTGTGCATGACTTGGACCGACAAAAGCTTAGAAAGAAGCTGCAGAAGCGCTGGGGGAAGTGGAAAGTAGAACTCACCTAAAGCAAAAGCGCAGGTGAAAGCGGCAACGAAAGCTCTCTTCAAGAATATGCAGAAACGCCCAGTCCTCGAAGCGCCAGCTCCCTCACCCACCCACAAAGAAGAAGCAGCTAGCTCTCTGAACCTGAGCTGAAGTTGTTTCAGCACTCCACAGACCCACCTCTTCATCATCATCCTTAAAACTCGAGACTGAAGATCAGCTCAGAGATATTTCAAGGCGAGCCTAGACGCAGAACACTCCCTGAATACTACTTAGAGAGAGAGAGAGAGAGGAGGGAGGGAGAGAGAGGAGCCGCCTAGGGAATGTGTGAAGTAATAAGAGCGCATTTAAAGGAGGGAGGAAGGTAGGGAGAGCGAGCGAGAGAGAGAATGATGAGTTAGGAGCATTTAAGTGGGGCGAGACGAGAGCCACGTTCCAAATGGTCACCGCACTACTCCAAATACGCACCGCAGGTTCATGCACGATTTGACATAAAAGGGGCGGTGCGGCTGCATTATATGAAGAAAACCATATGGAGCATTACGACTATACATGGAGGTAGAAAGTGATTTGTGCTCCCATGCTTGGCCAGTGGATTATGCAACTTGTGTCTCCAATGGGCAACATGCAATGTTTGTGCCCCCGGACCGCAAATCGGTAATGCACGCATGTAGCTATATAATAAAGTATTTGCATGAATATTCATGAAGTGATGACCGGTATGTGTTCAATCCGAGCTATCACTGTCACGGTCTACTCAGAGAGATTGTAATTTCAGATTGGGATGGCCTCACCTCAACTTATAAGCTAATAATAAATTGACCTATAGTTTGTCCATTACGATCTTGCGAGGGATTTATTGCGTTTAGTACTTGGAAAGACCCCAATACACGAAAATTCAAGGAGCATCTAGTGAAACATCGTGGTCGTAATGAAAGTGTATTCCCCTTGTGATTTTACTCTTTCTCGTGGTGAGATTCGCCTTCGTTCCTCGTCTTATGTCAATCGGGTCTTGTCATCATACTTTAATCAATGAATCCACGTGTAAGAGACTATGACATTAATAATGTAAGTGTTTGTTGGCCCTCACCCAATTGCCTGCAAAGGTCACCGGCAACTCTCGCTACCAACCAAAATGAAAGGTTAAAAAAGACCAAAAAATTAAAAAAAAATTCAAAATATTATAAAAAAATTATTAAATATATTTATGTCAATACCAATCATGCCATGTAAAATGGCTGGCATCCACATCAATGATTTTTGTCTTAAATTGGCCTAATAGATCGAATTAGTTCCAATGTGAAAATAATTCAAGATTAAATTGATCAAATCGAAATGTTTATGATTGAATTTGTATAAATACATAGATTTATATTTTTTTTTACTTTTCCCGAATTCAAGGGGATGTTGTCCCTTGGATGTGAAGGCAAGTTGTGAACGCACGACACTTGTTCAATAGTAATCGTCAATTTCTTTCAAAGTTGGGCTAGAACAAAGATCAAGAAATAAGAAACAAAAAGGGGGAAAAACCGCAATATTGAGAAAAATAAGCTGACCCTATAGTAATGAAATCTATTTATTTTTAGAGGATACAAATTCAAAGCTTCATGTCAGCCAAAGGCAGAAACGAAAGGTACACGAAAAATAATTTCATACTCGTCAGATCTAAACTTATACTTGTTATATTATCTTAAATGTTGGTTTACAACATGAATTTTTGTAAGAAAATAAAATTATAACGAAATAAATATTCACGTCAATCAAATTCTCCATTAGAGTTTACGTGGAGTTTTATTTAAAGTGGATCAAAATCCTATCATGCATATTTAATTTACCAATTAGAAGAAAAAATGAGACATAAAATTGCACAATGTATTGGATACACTGTTAAATATACTGAATGTTGATTGGTATTGTCCAGATTACTTCGTAAAATTCCTTGAAAATGTTATTTTTTCTCCATGAGTCCATGCATACGCCCATTTATCTAATATTTCTTGGAGAAACAACACACATGTTGATAATTAACGTAAAGTCTTAGTTATCATCATCAAAGTAGTCAGATTTATTAGACGCCAATATAATATTCATTTATTTGTGAAGCATGGAATTTCAAAAACTCATCATAATCCTTTATACAAATGCTAGAGTGAAATTGAAATTTGGTTTGGTAAAGTATTACATAGAATTGATATTTACTTAAATAATATATGCTTAAGAGTTATAGGTTTGCTAAAATGCAAACTAAAATCGATACATACATAAACAATATATGCATAATAATTTGAAATTTGCTAAAGTACAAAACTGAATGGACACATACACAAGCAATGCATTTATTTTGTTCGCACTCTTTCTCCTATAATTTTACAATCTACATCGAGATTGAACATTGCGATAAAAAGCCATTATAGAGACTTAATTATCTGCCTCTATGAGCTTTTTATTTATTTATTTGTCTCTAAAATATTGTAAGGCAGATACATAGGTTGTTGCTAATTCTACTCTAAAGTTTCTCCATGTCATCTTTGTTTTTGTGAATTTTATATTGGAATTATTCGCACCTAAAGCAAACATGACTCAAACCTCATGCGTGCTTGCGAGTTTTATCCACTTTTATATATATATATATATATAGATAGATAGTTGCATGTAGTCGTATATAGCTTTATTTGTGTATACACTAATGTACGAGTTTGGTGCACTAACTTGTCAAGCAAAAGCAAATTGCCAAGCAAAGCTCATGCCAAGTGTGCCACGTGAGTCAAATCTTGTGCGTTCTTGCGAGTTTCATCCACTTATTTATATATAGACAACTTATGCAGTTGTGTATAGCTTAATTTGGGTATGTACCGCTGTCCAAGTTTGGTCCATTCGATCTGACATCCGCATTTGAGCCATAGCACTTCAATGTCCACCACCCATCAGAGGTGCACTTCCAATCTGGCGAGACACAAATGAAGCACTTAACCATGACGTCTAATCAAGTATTCATAGTGACTGAGAGACGCAGCTCGATCCGTGAACGGATCCTAAAAAGGAGAATTTGGACGCTATTAATGCAGGCAGACCAAATTCAAGCGACATATAATTGGAAATCATGGTGCAAAGGTGGATCGAGGCTTGTGGTAGGTCCAATAGGTAAGCGTATTCAAGGAGAATTGCTGAAAACCAGGGGCTGCGATGGTGGTTCCGAGCTTTCTCTGTGGGCTGGATGCGTAAGCCGAGTCGGCTTGACGAAGCAGTCATTGATTGAAGCCCTTTGATTTTCTCAATACTCGTCTTGGATACTTGGACAATCCTCCTTCACCCGCGCACATACATACTTGCTTGATTGCGAATTGCTGTGGAGCATTGTGCATAAATTACCCGTAATACGCTACGATGCCCACCGCCAGCTTCACTTTCTATGCTTTTGCACCTAAGGTACCAAGCTCATAAATTTGTTTTTTAAGATCTATCTTGTTCGCCTCGAATTTGATCTGTCATATTATGTTGTTTACACGTGGGAGAGGATTATAATTACCAGCGTTAGATAATCGTGTAGGTTACTGGTTGTGTAAAAGAAAACTGCACAGTCATTAGTGTGCGGGTTACATGTATTTATATCTAGCTGGCTAATTACTTAGCCAAATTCTTTCACATGTCAATCATTTATGGTGTGTATGGTAATGTTTCTATTCCTGAAAATAATTTTTTTTTTTAGAAACACTTTTTTTTTTTTCTGTTCTTAGAAATAGTTTCTGAATATTTAAAGGTATTTGGTAATTGAACAAAATTTTTATTTCCAAAAAAAAAAAGAAATGCATTTGATATAACCCTAAATATTTTTGTGACTTAGAATTTATTTTAATTTATCAATAATTTTATTACATTTTTTTTTTTTTTTTCTCCTTCCTCTAGTTGGTCTCTAGCCTTGGCCATGGCCGGCCAATGACTAGCTAGACAAGGGCCGACACCTCACTAGCCTCACCCACATCTAGTGAGGCCAAGCC
Source organism: Eucalyptus marginata (assembly GCA_014182565.1). Classification (NCBI taxonomy): domain Eukaryota; kingdom Viridiplantae; phylum Streptophyta; class Magnoliopsida; order Myrtales; family Myrtaceae; genus Eucalyptus; species Eucalyptus marginata. The sequence continues at coordinate 9,304,062 of CM024590.1, read as the reverse complement.
TCACTCGACCACTGTGAGGTTGGTGTCACTTGGGTGGGTGATGGTGATCTCATGGTGGCAGGGTGAGGCGGCCTTGCCCAGCCACAACGAGGCTCGAGGGAGCCTTGCTAATGGCTAGCGAGCTTAGGGCGACCTCGTTGGGCCTCGTTTGGCCTATCATCGGCCATTGCCGACACCGGCAATCGACTAAGGGAAGAAGAGAGGAAGAGAAAGAAAGAAAAACAAAGGAAGAAAAAAAAAAAAAAAAGCTTGTTTCTTGTTTTTTGATTATTTTTCTTAGTTGTTCTCGGGAATAAAAAATATTTTTTGTTTATTTCTTATTTCTATTCCAAATCTATTCAAAAAAAAAAAATTGTTCCCAAAAACAAAAAAAATTACCAAGTGCATTTGTGTTCTATTTCTGTTCCGAGAAACAAAAAAATAGAAATTGGTGTTTCCCGAACCTGTAAATCATATAAATCATATCTCACAATGTCAGTGGACCTAGTATAACTCCTAATTTCTTTTTATCACTTCCTTTCCTAGCTAAAAACACTTCATCGCTCGTTCTCCAGCCGGTAGGGCCATTTGTGTCTAAACTTTAAATGACCCTTTTCTTATCAAAGACGAGATTGACTATCGTTTCTCCATAGGACAGAAACACAGATGCAATTAACAACTCGATATTATAATTTGCCAAGATAAGAAAAAAAAAATAAATAGATGATGTGATGACTATTAGACCTACTCCTCTGCGCATCAATCTCCTTCTGATCGCCCAAAAGAGAGCTCGGGTCTATTTCTGTATGTTTCCTTTCGACTTTTCCCTTCAAAATTCAGAAACTGAAAATATATACATACTCCGAATGTTAAAAAAGAAAAAAGAAAATTTTCAAATTTAAATAATTCTATTTTTTTCGAAAGATTTCACGTCTTCGATATCGGCACAAATCGAAGCATAATTGTCATTGGAAAAGCAGAAAATAGAGAAGTAGAAAGTGATCCATGCCGGCGCTTCGGCCTCCATGCATTATTGGTGGAAAAAAGAAGGAAGAAAAGCATAGTTGAAATGTTATTTTCTGGATGTGGTGCTTCGTGGATGTCTCTCCAGAATGGCTTGTTCTATTAATTCAATCGACTGCCTCATGTTTTGACGAGACATTTATGCACGGTATGGAGCTGAGATTTCTCGACAGTGCTACCAAGGATGAGACGCTTTGAAGCTGTCCTATAATTGTTTAACCTTTCTTGCATATGATCCTGTCTCCTCATCCATTCCGCAGGTGCGCATAAGATATATATGAGGACCAGAGCAATAGATGCTATCATCACATAATGGGTACCGCCGCTTCTGGGTGAGCTTGAAAGCCAACTTGCCTCATTATATACATGAATTCCACTAGCTAGTATTATTTGAAGGGACATTATCCTAGCAATGCGTTCGTGCAAGTTGAATAGAACATTTATAACATGATCGATGAGGCAGATTTAGAGACGATTAGATCTAGGATATTCATCGGAATTCATAAATAGATGAACATTTTGGATTTCTTAAATTAAACCTTCTGTATTCGAGCATACTGTTATTTAGGTGGATTGTGGCCGTGATCTTTTGCAATGTTGTATCTTTCTACAATTCAACATGATAACATTTTACATATATGCTCGTGGAAATAAAAGGCACTACTTAATTCATGTGTTTAAATGCCTTGAATGCAAGTTCAATGCTTGAACTTTCATTTATGTGTTTTGAGGTAGTTATCTGGTTGGGCTGTGATTGACCACGTGAACTACTTAACTAAGCCAGAGTTTGAGCAACAGTTAGCTCGGTCTAAGGATTGAGCGTAGCTGAAATATAAGAATATAAGAAAGTTGAATATAAGAAAGTTTACACCCATGTTAACTGAATTCTAGATTTTTTTTCACACCCCAATTCCAACAAGAATAAGGGAATAACACAACCGTTTTTCCACTCGAAGTACACAAATTCAAACTCAAATCGACACAAACTTGATATCCATAAAATAGGGAGTTACTTACAGAATAAGAGTTCCAAATTCTACCAAACACTATATACATACTTCGCCAAACAAACGATAAACTGAAACAAATATAATTTCAAATATAGCCAACTATCCAAATTCATATTCATGATCCAACTACCAAAAGTTCTTCATCTACTGGTATATATATTTTCCAAGGAAATTAAGCATTCATTATGCATATTTATAAAACAACACCATAACTCCCATATCCCAAGTCTAGTATATAATATATGTACAATATCAAAATGAGTTATATCGTCTCAAGAAAACTTTACATGTATCAAATACTCATTTAAATTAACATTGCATCACACATTAATGGTCCGTTCCATTGATCAATTTCATGCTAAAAAATCAATTATGGTTATGACACAAAGATTGAGGCAACATATCCACCTATTGCCAGTCAGTGACTTGGCTCAAAAGCATAACTAGAACCAATATGCATACCCAAATATCCCTAACTAGGTTCACAGTAATAATGAGTATCGAATCATCATCTCCCATTATCCACAAAATCAATCTAGAATTCATATCATAAAATTATAAATTGGTTTCATAAATCTAAACATACAACCTTTCATGACGTAATAAATTTCATAAAGTAGCTTCACAAATAAGTAAATATAGCTTTTGCTATTCATTTCATGCAGCATTTCTCAAAATTTTAGAATTCAGTTCATACTTGAATACTGGCATTTGTTTGTCAAATATGGACTGTCATGTCATATGTAATCATTTATTTATGGAAATATTTCCTATATTATGTATCTATATGTTATTCATCTTTGACAAAAATATCTAAATTGCAAAGCAATAAGATTTATCTCTGATTATGCACGGACTCATTAGAGTTGTCGCGGAATATGTTGTTAGTCATTTTTTACGACATATTTACAATCGTGTGATATAATTCCAATGATGGGCTCTTTTATTTGAATAATTATTTATTGATTTTATAAAACTCATTTATCTTGGAGATGAGCCATAATTCTTTGGTAATGTTTTTTTTTTTTATCGATCCTGTAATGTCATTTATTTGTCAAAAAAGTGTATCATATATATAAATCTTTGAATGAACCTCTAACGTCATATGTATGAAATATTCATTATCATGTCATAGAGCCCTTTTAAATAATTTTTTTCTTCAATAAAATGTGTGTTAGTTTGTAGTTTATTTTATAGTTTGCTAATGATGCGTAAAACATGCGTCGTAATCTCAATTTAATCGTGATTAGTTCATTTTGTTGTTGTTGAATATGGGTTATAATGTGTTGCAGTATTTTATCGATTCTTTTAATGCTATTAATTTTTGTAATAGAGCAAAAGCTTTGTCACATTTGCTTTCATACGTTATTCAACTCACTTTATTCATATCAAGTGTGAAGTGGTACGAGTGATGGAAAATATAATATTTTCTAACAAAAAAATGGGTCCACATAGAAAAAAAAAAAAAAAAAAAAGACGGCCCTCTTTTTCTTTCCTTCTCCTCCTCTCTTCCTCCTCATCCTCAAAAATTTGCGAACAGATTGGGGTGGGCCCGGCGACCAAAGAAGCAAAATCCACGTCACCCGGCTGGTGCCCCAACCTATAAAGGCAACTCCTCGGATTAGAGGAGAAGGGAACAAAGCTCTCTTCGCAGGCGATCCACTAGAGCTTGACTCGCGATCGTTTTCGCTGCTCAATCTTCCCTCTCTCGCCGTCGCCGCTCACTCGACGTCCGATTCCGGCAATCGCCGTCTCCCTCGCTTGCTCGTCCGCGCCCTGGTCACACAAGGAAGCCCCCTGTTCTTCGCACATGAAATCGCGGGTAAAAATCTTGGTGTTTTGGCGAGGCCGATTGTGGTGTTGTGGATTTGGGATATGAATTTAAGCTGTGAGTTTTTGCGGGTTGATCGCAGGCAAAAAGAGGGAAGGGAAGGTGTATTTCGTGTATCGAGTGGGCGTTGGAGTGTGGTTTTTTCGCTTTTTCATTAAAATTGATAAATCGTGATAATGTACAATTTTTTTTTTTTTTTGCAACTCTTATTTTGGTAGTTTGGAGATTAGGGCTGCTTTCTTGTCACATTGTTTAAATTTAACCTACTGGTTGTGATGTTGTGTTGTGACTTGTGTTTGATTCTCAAGCCCTACTTCTCGTGGCCGGCGCAAATTGGCCAGTTTTAATTAGTTTGCAGATTGAGGATTGTGTCATGAGGATTGTGTCACGGGCAGCTTCTAGTTTATATGAGACTGTATACTCATTTAATTAAGTGATTTCGTTCCGCTCATAACATATAAAAAGCGTGGCTAGTATAAATTGCTGGTATGCCACGATTTAACATATAGTTTTCCTAGTATACAAAACTGTCCATGGCCATATGACAGTCCAACTTCGTAGCCCAACTATGCCTAGGGACAACTGGGCTTTCATCTTCCACGCATCCATTGAGCCTACTGATTTGGCCCGACAGAAGAGCTCTATGAGTTCGGCTTAGTACATTTCATTTAATTATTTCCCCAGGCGCCGGTGGTCGCCGGCCCTCAACGGTGTCGTCAGCACTTGACGGCCGGTTTTTTTGTTTCTTGTTTTTATTCCAAAAAAAAAAAAAAAGTAAACCAAAACCTTTGAGCTAGTTAGTTTCACACAGCCCAAAACCGAAGTGAAGGGTGTCCTATTTTGCTGGGAAAAAAACCTTAAAAATATTAAGACTAATTTATAAAGTTGGTACTGAGAATGGTGTGACATATTTCAAATATTTACATTCACTAGTAAATCATCTTTATTATACTATTCTTTTGCTCGAGTAAAAATTATGCCCACAATTTTTTTTAGGACAAATTATTTTTATGGATTTCCTTTCCAGTTTTGAATCTTGAGCCCCAAAATCAACTTCACCATCAAATGTTACTCATTATGACATGCGAAAATCCATAGTTTTTCTTAACTACATGGAATTTCATTTAATGTCATCGTCTGTGCACATTTATATGTTGGATTCTGCTATAGAAGTACTCTATTTGAAAACTTGTGGATTAATAAGCATAATCAATGATTCACTTTTTTGTGATTGCATTCGATTTCTTCATAACAAATATGGTGTCTTTGATTCAAAACCTCACGGAAGCAACTCGTGATATAAATCATTTTAGACGCGGGATGGTGTTTAATGAGTCCATAAAAATAAAACTTGGTAGGGAGATTTCATAAACAGAAAAAATATGATAAACGTGTCAGGATGATTTGGACATGGATTAGGCTCGATTTGGCCGTTTGCTTATGGTAATAAATCCCATAAACTAGAATAGTATTTCTAAACAATTATACACCCTTGAACTGGGGTGCCTGTACTCCGATTCTGTAGCCGATCTCCGATCAACGAGATCACGACAAGATAAAAGATAGCTTCTCCCACTTGTAATCTCATTAATTATAAGACTTCCTCTTCCCCTAACGTTGTTTAATTATATTTTTATATTTTAGTTCTTCGTAGAATATCTTCTTTAGTTTCATCAAAGTGGTTATATTTATCAAAAGTTAGCAAATATTTATTATTATTTTAATTAATTTACTCTTCTGTCAATTTCTATATTTTTTTTATTTCTCACGTCCATCAAGGGGAAAGAGACGGTTTCTTCAAAAAGAAAAAAGAGGCCAGATATTTTCACCTTTTTTAGAACCGCGTGCATCACGCATGCTAATGTAAGAAATAATTGAAAATTAACGATTTAATGATAATAATATTTTATGAGATGTCATGTAATGTCGAGCTCCAGGAGCCAACTTGATTCACCCTTAAATTTCATCGACGGTTGATGTGAAATACATTGACAGGAGAATTAAATAAAATTCTTCTCAATGGTCACACCTTTTCCGTCGTTTAACAATTCGAAACCGATTCCAAGGCGTGACATCCTCGGGCCACGCACCACGACCCGACCCGACCCGACCGCAAGACGGACGTGCGCTCACGGCTCAACTGGAGACAACCGCGTAAACGCCAAGACGGTTTCAAAAGAGACCTTTTGACCAAGCCAACCTCTCCCCTCCCCTCCCCGACCGGCAAGTCCAGCCCCCGCTGACGCATTTTACTCGTGTCATCCACGCGGTTTGCTTCGCCTCCTCCGTCCCCGGTCCGGACCTCAGAAGCCACGTCATTCACGAGGTCCTTTTCCTGGCGCTGATTAAAGAAAGCTTTTGCTCGTGCATAATGCGGGCACAGTCGACCACGTTGTGGGACCCGCTCGAACCTTAGTACCCTATGTGAATAATTAATGTAATCCGTATATGTCCAAAGCACGTTTAGCAGGTAATCCTCGCCTTTGGCGGAGCAAAGGGAGAGAAAAAAGATGGGGAGCTTTTTCGCGAGATCATTGGAATGGGTCTATTGCTTTTATTCCGAATTCCATTTCGACGCTCATTGGCCGTTCTAACAATCGAAGTGCAGTCAGCGTTGAGTCTGAAAAACGGGCGTCGAGCGAAAGCGAAGGACGGGAGTCGGGCCGCGGAACTGGCAATGCACGACCGGGGTCAATTTCGTGGAATGATCGAGCCGCCAGCCGAAGGGGGAGAAAAGGAGGAAGAGACCAAAACATCGACGGTCGAAAAGTAAGAGGATGGAAATGGGGGAGAGAGCTCCTTTCGCTGGTGAAATTTCCCGGACGATGTGGGACTTTAGGAAACTTCGCAAAGTCATTATGACTAAGAGCAGAACTTGGTATGTTCTTTCCTCCCCCGCTCCTCCACCAAACCTTATCCTGCAAGTAGTTCTTGCGATTGATCGGCCGCCCGCGCATCGATGGGGGGGGGAAATAATGATAAAAAATTACTGAGAGAACGCGATGTGGCGTTGGTTCGTGCATCGCGACGCTCACGGGCGACGGGATTCATTGCTTTGAGGATACGAAATTGTTTTTTTCCTTGAGAGATCAATCATCCGACATGCCGAGCTTCTCGACTTTTTAAAAGCGATTCGAGCGTCTTGTCGCTCGATTAATCTTCTTGACTTTTGAGTCCTCTTAATCACTCGCATTAAAGTTAAATAAGCCCTTCGCTCACTCGCCGAGGAGCAGTTTTCGAAATCAGTCTAAGTGAATTTTTTTTTGTTTTTTGCTATTTTAATAAGTAAAGAGGTAGAGAGACAATCGATGCTGCCAACATCTCCCTTTCAGTGTATTATCATAAGAGTCTTGTACCCATTACGAAATATTCCAATCATATCACAATAATTTAACCTTGCTTGAGATGAAAAGATTCGAAGTTAATGAGTTCATCATCATACTTATAAATGTCAACAGTCAAAAAGTTACTTCGACATGTATGTTAAATAAACAATACAATTACGAAAATATTGCATCACGCCATGAATTAAGCTTGTGATATGGTGGAAGGCGGGTAATCTCTTTTTATCGCTTGGCTGCCACTTTGGTGGTGTTAGAGTAATTATGTTTTAGCTGTATTTTTTTTTTTGGCTAAAACATTATGTTTGGCTGTAGTATGTATCACGTTATTCTAGTCAAAGGCAAAGTCAATGTCTCGACTTAATTGCAGAGTTGACCGAGTTCTCGTTTTAAACAGCGCTTGTGACGAAGCTGCTGTTTCCTTCCGATCGCAAGTTCGCCTTTTTTTTTTCTCTCTCAATTCTGGCACACGTTTTCCTCAGAAATCACCCAAATCACAATCCAAGGCTGCCTTATTTTGTCGCCGACCTCCGCCCTGTTCTCTCCCGAATCTCAGTTCATCTACCGGATCGTCCGTCCTTTCCTCGTGTGATCACCGACCCACGATTCATCATCGTCCATAGGCTCCCGAGTGAAGAAGAGTCAAAGACTTTCTCTCTCTATCTGTTTCCCTCGAATCTCGGTGCATTCCGCAGCAATTCTTGGGCCTCTAGTCCGATCTTTCCTCCGATCCTGATCGTTGTTTGTTATCTCCGGAGAGAAATAAAGACATGGGTTGTTGTTTCACTAAGGACAAAGCTCCAGAGCCGCAGCAAAATGGGTACAGATCTATGGGTGAGAATTACCAGAGACCCCATGAGCACCATCATCAGCGACACCACCAACAACAACAACAAGCCGTCGTGGTTGCGCAGCACAAGCCTTCTTCGAATCATTATCAACCCCAGCAAGCCGCCTTCAAGACCCCGGTCCCGGCCCTGAGCCCGAGCCCCAGGCCAGTCCCGAAGGTGGACACAATCCTGGGCAAGCCCTATGAAGAAGTCAAGTCCCACTACACGCTTGGGAAAGAACTGGGTAGAGGTCAGTTTGGTGTCACTTACCTCTGCACTGAGATTTCCACCGGTAGGCAATATGCTTGTAAGTCCATTTCGAAGAGGAAGCTCGTGACCAAGAATGATAAGGAGGACATGAGGAGGGAGATTCACATCATGCAGCATTTGAGTGGCCAGCCCAATATAGTGGAGTTCAAGGGCGCTTACGAGGACAGGCAAGCGGTCCACCTCGTGATGGAGCTCTGTGCCGGTGGCGAGCTTTTCGATAGGATCATCGCAAAGGGGCACTACAGCGAGAGAGCCGCGGCTACAATCTGTAGGGCGATTGTCAATGTTGTTCATGCCTGCCATTTCATGGGTGTTATGCATAGGGATCTCAAGCCTGAGAATTTCTTGTTGGCTAGCAAGGCTGAGAATGCCCCCTTGAAGGCTACAGATTTCGGCTTGTCCGTGTTCATCGAAGAAGGTGAATTCTAATTTTCACTAACAATTTTTTTTTCTTGTTTGGTTGGTTCATGACTGGTACTATGAGATGAAACGGACCAGCTTTCACTTTTGGAAGTGAATGGTAAACAGTTTGCAATTTGAGGATATGTTGAACCTTCAGCTCCGGCTTTTTGGGAAAGAAGCCCTCGTCTTTTGTTGATTCTAAGATATTTTCCTTCTTAGAACTGATGGTGAGGAAATGGTAGAATGGGGCAAGTCTGTTTTTCAGGGTGTCTTGAGTGTGTGTAAGATCATGACATGCGAATGGTAGAGCAATTAGCTGATAATTCATACGTATATATATGTATTCTTTGGCTATGGTTAAGTTTTGGCAAATTTGTTAACTGGGAGTGAATTTACTCTGAACATAAGGTTGTGAATTAATATACATTGTATCCATCTCTTTTAGGAGGTTAGATGCTGAGTTGCTGCATAATTTTCTAAGGAGAGCAGTATTTAGCACGAACTTGTGTTGTTTATTTCCATCAAAAGAATGTGGCAGGTCCCTGATGTCTCTTGTACAATGGTACATGCTTCAAAGGCAGTTGTTGTTTGCAAGTGAAAATTGATGCGCGGTACAACTGAGATCTATTGTTGCTGGTTGCTGATAAAAGTAACTTTTGCAGTTAGGCTCAGCTTTGCCTTCTGTTATAGCTCCTAGATTTTAGAAGTCGTTGAGTGGATATTACTTGAGCATGGTTATGCACATAGCTTTTTTGACTGTTTCCATTGCTTACCTTTTAAACTGTTTTCCAGGTAAGGACTACCGGGATATTGTCGGGAGCGCTTACTATGTCGCTCCTGAGGTTTTGCGACGCAAGTATGGGAAGGAAATTGACATTTGGAGTGCAGGAGTCATACTTTACATCCTACTTAGTGGCGTCCCTCCATTTTGGGCTGGTACAGACTATGTCTTTCTCTTTTACCTTTGTATCCTTACATAATTCTTCACGCTCTTTGGAGCACGTAGTTCAATCAGCTCTTCAGAACCATGCCAGCAATGAAGTGGTGCATGATTTTGGCATGGGTAGTGTCTAATAAGCGTGCCATTGCAGAAACTGAGAAGGGGATATTTGACGCGATACTGCAAGGAAATATTGATTTTGAATGCGACCCATGGCCAAGTATATCCCTTAGTGCTAAAGACCTGGTCAAGAAAATGTTGACGAAGGACCCCAAGAAAAGGATTACTTCTGCCCAGGTTTTAGGTGATCATTACTTCCTCCTTACAAGACACATGCTCTTATAAATGTTTAATGTCAGTCAATTTTGTTGGAATCCTTTTGACTTGGAAGCCTTCATGCTACTCTATTAGGGATATAATTGTTTTGCAAATACAGAGTATGAGAAGTGCTAGCTCTTTCATCTAAGCTTGAGTTTATGGCTATTAAAACTTTTTTTTTACTTAACAATGAAAGTAGGAGTCTTCTTCTGGCATGTTATTTATCTAGATATAGTCCAACTTGCCGGTACATTGGGAGCTTATATTCTCTTCTGATCAACCACATGATATTTTTGTCCCATGCAGAGCATCATTGGATTAAGGAAGGTGGAGATGCATCAGACAAGCCAATAGACAGTGCTGTCCTTTCAAGAATGAAGCAATTCAGAGCAATGAACAAGTTGAAGAGACTTGCATTGAAGGTTAGTCCCTTCAATTATTGGACCGCGTCATGTTCTTTTTGTCCCTATTTGTATTTGCTGAAAGAGTAGACAAGGGTAACTGAAGGGTTGTTTCTGGATGGGGGTGTTTCCCATATCTCTGAATTCAAATTGTTTGCATTTGCTAATTGATTGACACTATGTCTAGTTCCAAATGCTATTTCCAAGTCTTTATATAGAACAGAGATTGACTAGGCAATCATTTCATGCTAATACCTTTGCTATTGTAAAATGAAAATAGGTAATTGCTGAAAATCTTTCTGAAGAAGATATTCAGGGGTTAAAAGCAATGTTCGCGAATATGGATACTGACAAGAGTGGAACGATCACCTATGAGGAGCTAAAGACAGGATTAGCTCGGCTTGGATCGAAGCTCACAGAGGCAGAAGTGAAGCAGCTGATGGAAGCAGTAAGATATATATTATGGAGTGCCCCACTCATTCAACCTGATTTTTTTCTTTTTGGCGTGAGGGATTCGAATTGGTGTGACTGATATCCTTATTCTGTATTTCAGGCTGATGTGGATGGAAATGGAAGTATTGACTACATTGAGTTCATAACGGCTACAATGCATAGACACAAGCTAGAGAGAGATGAACATCTTTACAAAGCCTTCCAGCATTTCGATAAGGATAACAGTGGGTAGGTGTTTCCTTCCCATGTGTTATAAACTGCTTAAGAATCAGGACTTTTGTCACTGTGAATTTCGCGGTCCATCTCTCCTGATTTACTGAATATGGAAAATAGATTTGATCTACTTGATTATACGCATGATTTATCGAAGGCATTTTATGCATCAGATTCTATATGATGTTTGAAGTTCTTCCTTCTCTGTGTTGAGGGTAAAGACAACTGCTGACACAATTGATTTTTTTATTTATTGATTTTCGCAGGTTCATCACAATGGATGAAATTGAGACTGCCATGCGAGGATATGGAATGGGAGATGAAGACACCATTAAAGATATTATAGCCGAAGTTGACACAGACAATGTGAGTTTAATTTCCTATGAAGTTGCAGGTGCTTTTGTTTCGAAAAGGGTTTTCTGGTTTATGATTTCCTCTAGAACTTTTGTGAGAATTCTCATTTTTAATTTTATCCTTTCTTTTCTGTGGAAAGCCGTCAGGTGTATCATCTTTACACTGCACATTTCGTGTCCTTTCATCGCTTTGTTTTTGATTAAGGATTATGCTCAGTCAAACCAAAGAAATCTTCATCGATTCTAGTTTTCCTCTTTTGCAAAGGAAGACATTGGAAGCGGTATCGTTGTTTCCCAATAGTTTAGAAAGCTGTTCCTATCGAACCCGTTATTTTCACTGATGATCAAATCGGAAACTACAGAGGTCCCACGAAAGCAACCGCGCTCTGTCCAGCATCGCGAGCTTATATGTTTTCTACTGTGCTGGCAGGATGGCAGGATTGACTATCAGGAGTTCTGCACAATGATGAGAAGTGGCAACCAACACCAGGGGAAACTCTTCTAGGCACCAACCAACAATTAGGGAAGCTCTTCTTGCTACGACTAGAGATTGTGTAAATTGAAGTAAAGCACTCTAAACGTGAAAGCTGTTTTCCTTCTACATACTTGACCGCCAAAGTTGATTGCGCTTTGAGATTTCCTCTTCTTCTTCTTCTTCTTCTTTATTTTGAGATGCCAAAAGAGGCATGTAACTCATGGCTTTCTTTTTGGGCCTTCCCCATGGTTCATTTTTGTACTGTCGAGTTCTTGAAGTTCCTTGTGAGAGTAGACGTCTTGTGAAAATACAGCCTCCCTCAAAGTACCTTCTTTGTAAACTATGTTAATACCATTTGGTTTGTGCCTTCTTAATTCAGAATACCTGTTGAGTGGCAAATCCCGCGTACTGCGGAAGGTTGACTTTGCTTGCATTTCTATTCTGGTTGACGGTTCAAGTTGGGAAAATGATATTAGAAATGCAATGATTTTCTTGGCGTCAAAATTTTTTGTCGGATTAGTTAAGTATCATTTTCTAAAAAAGGATCATTTAAGTGCTATGACCGATTTGAGACTATGAAAATTTAATGTGGCAATATTTTATCAATTTTTCTAGCCGATGTGACTCGTCAATGCTCTAAGTCAGAATTAATAGTCATAAATGACGCCATTTAACATTTTTTTCCCATAAATAAACCTTAATTTAGACAAATCAAGCAATTTCTCCAAAATCTTTAAACCTTAATTCGGGAAAATCAAGCAATTTCCTCAAATTTTTCTAACCCTATCGCGGAAGACAAATTGGTTCGTAAATAGAGAGTACACCTCAACCAGCATCTGGCCAATCCTCGGTGGTCGTCAAGCATGAAGTGGGCCCACTCCAGCAGCCACTCGTTCGGGAAACATCAACTTCACGAGGCCAATCCAATCGACAGCGAATATCGAGCTCGTGAGGACACCACGGCCAGGATTTTTTCGGTTGAAATTGTCGTCAACACTTGTGTCCCCTTCCCCTTCAAGTAGTGACTGTCCCCATCACGGCCTCCATAAATGAAGTCGATGACAGGCTGCCATATTCTATTTTCAAGAAACGCATGATGATGCATCAGTCATTACGGAAAATTGAGAATTTCCTCGTTTTCCAAGATCCCAAAGCCGCGTATGAATTGGACAAGTAACGAAACATGCCGCACAGACAGACATTTCCTTAACTGCCAATTCATGTATAGATTTCGTTCCTATATAACCAAATTATATTCCTATCATGTTCCAACCATGGTTAAATCGCAGTTAGCTTGTTGGATGAAGACAAATAACCTTAGTTAAACCAATCCACCATTCATTTACCGTCGCCATCTTGAAATCGAGAGTTTTCTCTTTCGCCTTCAGACGGTCAGACCCACAACACCATGTTTTGGAATTTAGACAGAAGGTATCAGCACGAGAAATTATCACATCAACATCGAAACTTCCAAATCCCATTTCCCACAATGGATGGTAACAACCCATAGGAGTTTACAAGTCTTTAGAGCATCAAAGAGGACCGACAGGAATAAAAACACACAACCTAGAAACTTCTCCAGCAGTCAAAGCCACCAGATTATTGAGGGAATCTTCCAGATCCCACGTAAAAGCTAAGCTATAGTAGTAGGCACACGACACGATCACCGATCATGGAACCCGACGACGACTTTCCTCAGAAGCCATGGATCTTGATCTGGTCTTTCTTCACGATGTTAGCATGGACCAGGAACTGGGACACGTTCTTGCGCTGATCGCCTTGCAGTTGGATGATTTTGCCGAGTTCCTTGTCCTGGACAACATTCCCATTACAACAGAACTCCTTTTTCAGATCCTTGAGGATCTTGTCGTAGCTGTAATCTTTCTTCAGCCCCTGCACGGTGGTCAGGCTTTTCTTCCCATTCCTTTGCTGGATACGGATGTGAACATACTCTTTTGCCCCAGGGGCACCTGTATCTTTGCCCTCAGCGAATGGGTCAAAAGCAGTTGGAAGCTCGAATTCTCCTTCAACCATGTAATTTGCTGGGTTTGAACTTCTAGAACCGACGAAGAGGACGCTGGGGTGCTCTCTCGCTGCTGCAAATCAAGAATACTTCGCTGTTAAACAACTACCGGCGAGAATATAAATTCATCAAGCCAACGATATAATCCAGATCAAGCCATTAAACAGCCAAAAGATCGTACAAAATTAACTCAATCAGATTTAATGAACTAGCAGACGAATACCCACAATTCAATAATAAGAACCTAGGACACGGCAAAGCTGTACATAATCCCAATCCAACCATGGCAAAGAAACGGCTTCTTGACAATCAAGAAAGAACCAATTTAACATGAACCAGCGAGCTTGTGGAAAAAGAACAAGAACATAAGAAGATAACAACAGATCATAAACATAGCCTAATCAAAACCACTCCAAACCCTACAGGGATCCCAATCTCTCCAGCTACTACTTTCTTAAATCAAGAACAGGGTTCTTTCCCAGCAAGCTCGACCAAGAGCACACGTCCACCAAAACCAATTCCTAACAGGGACCAAGAATCAAGAAGCAAGAACAAAAGCAAAGCATCCCACGAAAGATAAGAGATCGATCATAGATCAGCACAGCAGCGACCGGAAAAAGGTCAAGCCTAGCTCTACAACTTCAGATGATCCATACTTCTCCACGACAAGCACATACGCAATCCTTCCCTAACCCATCCACCATGATCGCGAGCAGAAAAAGCAAAAAAGCTAACCCCAGAAGAAAGACCCACTTTGACAAAAGAACAGAGATCCAAGAAACCCCTCTGACTACAGGGGAAAAAGAGGAAAGGCTCGACGCAGGAACCGGAGGCTCACCAGAAGAAAAGCTGATCACGAGAAATCTGTGGAAACTCCGAACCCAGAGGAGGGGATATATATAGCCGTTGGAGGCGATTCGACATCTATGGGCCACTGCCGTGCCTTCGAAGGAAAAAGCCTTCGGACGGTCCAGATGGGTTCTCCCCGGATTAGGTAGACGGCGACGATCGCGCGATGCGCGGTGCGGGGTGGACGGCTGTGACGATCGCGCGTAACGCGTAAGGACGACGCACCGCCAAAGCGGTTTTTGTTCCGATTTTTGGCGGGGGATGGAGAGGAAGAATCGAGAAAGGGGCAAAACGATAAGCACAAGGCACCCCGTCCAATTGGCATATCCACTAATCTGGACAAAGCAAATTCAGGACAATCTCCCCTCTTTTTTTTTTGGGCTGCGCTGGTCAAAAGTATTAAAGATAAAAAATGAAAAAGGAAAAGGGAAAAATTCGGAACGATCTTCTTCTCCTCGCATTATCCGATTTTTGATAGGCTAGAGGCCCATCAAGAAAAGGGACGGGGAAGAAACTGAGGAGCACGAAAATCACATAAGAAAAGTCGAGGTGACATGCCTCGACGGGCTAGGCCCGGGCACGGATGCCTGACCACGGTTGCTCTTTTAAATTCAAATTTTCTGTATGTGTTTTGAAAAAACATTTTTTTTTTTGGTTTTATCAAACAATTGTTTGTATTATTTGATTTTTTAATTGATTTAGAAAATGATAAAAGAAAGAGATAAAATTCAGGCCCGGCCATAACGTCCCTGGCCCTGGCGCGTGGGCCGGCACGGCCCGTGGCAAGTGCTAGGACGAGGGGTCAATCTTTTTCGTGGGAAAACGCAGAAAAAAATTTTAATTTTTTGCCATTTAATTAGATCAATCAAACCATCATTGTATTACGGGAAAGCTAATTAATTTGAAGGGGGCAGGTCGTCCACGTCGATTGGCGGGAGGTATGCGTGGTTTCTTCCTTTTAAATCACGAACCCCGATTTCTGTTTTTAAAGTCCAAGATATAAATCAAGTTCGACTCTGACTTGTATTTGTAATCTAAATATTATGTGAGCGAATTTGCACAGTACATATTTTGATTTTTCTTAAACAAAACGAGTAAACATTCACAACATATGATAGTCGACATATAAGTAATCCATGAACTTAGCTTAATCTGTAATGTGGTCTTTATACTATACCAAAATGTGTAATATGATGTATGAATTTTCAATTTGCTTAATATGGTCTAAGATTTTTTGATACATATTTAAATTTAATCCCTGAATTATATGAAAATATTAAATATTGAACGATATGAAAATAATCAAGGATTAAATTAAACATATACAAAAAATGTAGGAATTACATTAAATAAATTAAAAACTTAGGGACAACATTATATATTCGGGATCGCATTCAACAAATTAAAAGTCCAAAATCATTTTATATATTAAATTAAAATTTAAAAACTATTTGTATCATTCATCTCAGAGTGGTGGTCCTTGCCGAAGTCGGTGGCGCCGGCTTCCTCTGGTTCTTACCCGACACACAGCATTAGCCGCATCTCTGATTCCATTTTCCTCCCCTATTGAATCTCGCCCACCTCTCTCTCTCTTTCATGGAAAAAGGCAAGGCGAAGTCGGCGGGGGTCATCGATTCCGTTCCCAAGCTCGATTCCGTCTCCAGCTCCAAATCCAGTTCCGATCGGAGATTCGCCTCCTGGCTCCAACCGTCCGGTATCTCTTTTCCCTCTCTCATCCCCGTCCGTCCGTACACGTACGCGCCCCGATGCGATCGTGCGTGTCGTTGCTCCTCTGTGATTCTGAGTTCCTACGCGTTTCGTGAGCATCGAGCGATCGATCGTGTCGTTCGTGAGCGTGTCACTTTGTCTTTGACCTAGATTGGAGTTCTCGATGCCGCGTGCTGTGAATCTAGCCGCCATAAGAACGATGTTTGTGTCTGTAACTGGTTTGATCGTTATCATCTCTTTTGCCCCGTCGATTGTGGCGTGCTGTTATGCGGATGAAGCTTTAACGTCTGAATCGAGGACTATTTCTGTCCAGAAGCTCGGACGCAGTGGTTTTTTTTTTTTTTGGTAGTTTTTTCAATTTACTTTTACTGTAATGGATACTGTACCGTAGCTTGTTGTTCTATAGGTATTTTGCTGTGAGTTTGGGCTGGTATGGGATATGAATCTGCTCTGTTTACTCACTGCGTCGTGGTTGTCTATATAGGGCCGCCGATCAAGAGGTCGAAGCCACCGAGTCTAGTCAGTCTGTGCGTGGGGGTTGTTGGCAAGCACTTGGAGGATATAATTGCAGATTTGGAAGAGATTGCCATTACCTTCCCTTCGGATATTAAGGTTTTCATTTGAAGTTTTCTCATGTATAGGAGTTGCGCGAACTTAACTATTGCAAATGGAGATAATTTTGGGGTAATCTGTGCATGAAGAGCAACGCGAGCAAGCTCATGTCGTCAAACTGCCCTTTATAGTCCTATTCTATTGTTTGTGCCAATTCATCACTTGTGTTCAGTTCTGTCGTTGTCGTCAAATTTTGCCAGAGATCAGAGAACTCTTCCTTGTTCTTCGATGTTGTGATGAGAGGCCGTTTCATCTGCAGCGTCAATTGTCATGTCATTTTTGAAGTTGCCTTCACCTTAGCAGCTTTGTGTTATCAAGGGTTCACATCTCCAATGTGTTCGTTTCATTCGATGAGTGTATGTTATCTCATGCATAAGTCATGCAAAGAATGAATGTCAAAATCGAGGAAAAGATGACATTTGTTGTTGTTGTGGATGCATATAATTTGATGGAAAAAATTATAGGGATGGGCATCTTTTCTTCATGTTGAACATTGATGTGGCATTCTGATTTATCCTTTCTGAGGAAGAATGTGGAAGAACCATATTTTAACTTAGAATGTCTATATGAGAACATTGCTTGTCAAGAATCAGTTTGATCATCTATCCAGTCCGCACAGCGTTGGTTTGCGCATTAATTAACATCACAAGAGAGCAACTCAGTCATGTTTTTTCCATGGTTTTTCAGGATTTCAGTTCTTGAGTGCCAAACGATTACGGTACTTGTTTACTCAGGAATTTTATACATAAAATGGTATGAAATGAGTAATCGTGGATTAAATAGCCATGCTATGACATAAAAGATATCTTTAGTGCAAGACATGCTCTGCATACATTTGCTTGTCTAGTTGATGCTTGTGCATATAATCAGCCTCATCTTAGTTGTAAATTGCTCCCGAGATGTTGGATACCCGATGAGTCTGGTCATTGTAATTTTGGAATGACTTATGTGCTCTCGGCATAGTAATTTCTACTCTGACTTTGTGGAGTCCCATTAGACAACCAAACAGCATGAAAATTGCCAGTACTATTCTTCAGTTCTGCTCAAATCAGAAATCGATCTCTGTAATCTATGAAGAAGTATTTGTTCTATGGATTTAGGTATAGGGTCCGAAACATTCAGAAGCTGAATAATCCAATCCCACACCCACCACCACCCACCCCCACGCCCCCACCTCCACACACCAAGGTGAGCGCAACCCAATAAAGGAAAAAGAACTAGTGCGTTGGCTGTTTTCTTTCTTTCTTTCTTTCTTTATTTGGATGTCTATAATCTATACTAAGGTGTGTTGCCAGTTTTCTCAAGCGTTTTGGGAAAAACATAGCTAGATTAGTATTGCTATATCATGAACTAATAAGCTAGTCAATAAAGTAGAAATACCATCGCTATGATGGGAAACCCGTTAGGCTAAGATTGTAACCAAATAGGGTATGTGTTGAAGCTATGGTTTGCATTTATTTCATGTGTATAGGAGGAAGAATCATGGAGTTAAGATGTGAATGTAATCTTCTGCTGGCATGATGGGTTAAAAAGTTGGAGAGATTAATTTTTTGAACATGCTGGGTGCTAGAGTGTGTTATGCGTATTAATTGTTACACAGGTAAAATGTTAATGGTTGACACTCAATACCATTAGTGCCTCGTTCAGGTGTAGCTCAGTGGAAAGGCCTAAAAGATATATGCCTAGTTTAAAGCAGACTGCATTTTTCTTTTTATGGAAATAAACTCAACCAGAATTAACAGGTTTGAGTTGGTCATAATATGTTTTAGTGTCATTGGTCTTTTCTACTTTATACGGAGATGATTTTATTGTAGTAGACACAGCGTCCCTATGTTCTCATGGGTTTGCTATTGGCAGATGGCACTGGCAGCAGTTGCTCGGAGGAGATGGTTACTTGATGACAATGTAATTGTTCCTTTGGCCGATTGTTCATGGGAGATCCTTGACATCTCTGATTCAAATGTTACTGATGTGGGATTGATTAAATTAGCTGGAATATGCAGGTCTCTTCGAGCTGTGGATATAAGGTATGTAAGTTACATTAGTTATATAAGTGGTCTCATGGGCCTCACCTTAAATTGTTTTATTTCCTTGCGTGTGCCTCAACACTTTCCCAAAAGGGGATGGAAAATATTGTCTCTATGTTACACGTGGGTCTCATCCAGGCTGGGTCATATGCTAGACTCCATCTTCCTGACTTCTTTTTTCTTTTTTTGCTGAACTTGTTTGACATGTAATTCCTTGGGTAAGCCAAGGGTTTGTAGTTGGTTCCTTAAAGCACCATGCAACAAATCATGAACACATGAATGCCTTGTATTTGGCAAATGAAAGGAATGTCATTTTGCCTTGTCTTTCCACCTGAGCCCTACCAACCTTAATCTTTTCTTTCTAAACCTTTCAAGAAGGAAGTTGTTCGAGAGATGACTGAAATTACAAGAGTTCAAGTATGTATGATGTTGGTCTTTTGCTTGGAAAAGTAAATAGAGTAAATACAGGACAGCGGTTCTTAAGCCCTCTACCCTCCATGTAGGTCCGGGACTATTGTGAGCTTTGTTTATTTGTTTTGTTTTGGGGGTTGGGGGGGGTGGTTGGGGGACAGCGCAAGTGAGATAATGTTTGTAGGCCCACTTTTCTAGGAGTCGAGGGGGAATTTCTTTTTGCGTATGCTTTCATTTGATAAGTCGAATAGATGCATGAAATGGAGGGCCTCTGTTTTCTATCAGCGTCATGATTTCATAGCTGTGGTTCTTTCTGTTTTTAAGCAAATCTACCAAGATACAATGACTATCGGTTAGGCTTTCTTTTTTTCTGTTTTTGTTGCATGTGAAATTTCGAGAACAATGTTTTGCCTCCATTGTGCTTTAGGTAGGATTGTTTGTGGGGATAAATTTACGCTTCTCTCGGTTATTTTACCTCTGAAATTTATTGGTTTTTTTTGTTTTTCTGTTCTTCAAGTACTTTCTTGTTAGACTAGGTATTATCTCATGCTGACACGGCTTTAACTGACTTACTATCATATTGAGATGATTTATTTTCATGCAGTCGGTGTGAAAATATCACTGTGGCTGGTGTTTCTGGAGTTTTGCAGCATTGTCATTCGCTAGAAACTTTGAGATGTGGGTATGAACTCTGTCTATGTCAGCATTGACAATTTTCACTATCAATTATTTTATTGTTTTCCTTCCCTTTGCTTTACGCTCTTATAATGATTAGCATATGTCATTACATGGTACAGTTAACTTCATCTTGGGCAAAGCCTCTTGAGACTCAAAATATCCAAGCATTTTTTTTTTTTTGGTTGAAATGTCCAAGCATTTGAAAGGGCATTTTTTTAAAATTTACAAGATTATTTACTTCTGATGAATCTATATTATCACTTTAAAGTAATCATGTTGCACTAGCATGACCCTATCTTGGTCTACAGCTAATCAGCATACTGTATCTAGGGCAAGGGTGAAAAGCCATCGACCGCATTTGTTGGTTGAAGTTTTGAATGATAAGTGCAATTGTTGCTTTTTCTCCATATATGCAACGATAATTAGAGATTGAGAGTAATTGCTTGCTCCTTGAATGTCAACTGGCAATACCCAAGATGAGAGATCTGATTTTGTTGTTATATACATGGATACCTTGAGGGGAGAGAGGAAGAGAGTTTATACAAACAATTAGTTGAGAATTACTACTAAATAACTTTCTTGACCGACATTTTTAGTCTTTTTCTTTGTTTGGCTCCATTGTAGAAGCTGGTTGTTATTAATTTTATTCGTAAAGGTTTTGACCAGCCATGGCATACTATACTGCTTTTACTGATTTAAAATGGTGCTTACTTAGCTTCATCTTCCACCTTGATGGGTTCCCACATAAATAGCGTGACTTTTAGAGCCCAGTTTCTTGGGTTTGACAAGGGGTATAAAACACCTAACAGGAAATGAACAGACGTTGATTTGCAGAGGGTGCCCGAGGAGTGAGTACATGGCACGCTGTTGTTTGGGCATATTGAAACCGAAGCTGCATGATGTGGATGGCGATTCATGGGAGGAACTTGATGCCACTGAAATCATAGATGGTGCGCATTCGTTGCGTTGGCTTGTGTGGGTAAAAATTTACTTTGTAATTATTATCCAGTTTTTTTTTCCATCTTCGCCATTTTCATCTTCTTCTCGAAGGCAGGAAGGTTGACTCAGCACTGATGCTTTGGATCTTTGCATTGTTGATATGTTTAGCCATTTTGTTCTTAACCATTTCAAAATCATGACAAGAATGTGAACTCCCTTATATTTTTGCTCTTATTTCATAAATCTTCCTAGACAAACAACTTAGCTTTTTGCCTTTTGATTTTCATTTTATGCAGCCAAGGATTGATAAAAATACTTTGGAGGATTTCTCTGCCGAATGCCCGCGCATCACAGTAAATCCCAAGCCATCACCTTTCACACTAAGAGGGGCCCAAGTTCCGAGAGAAGCGTGGCCAGATATAATACTGGATGAACCCTTTGTTAAGGATATTGATCCCGAGACATGGGCTGTGTCTGGATTTAGACCCAGGAAGATTTCTGCACCTCTATCTAGCCCAACATCTGAATTGTCGGTGGCTGAAAAGTTTAGGCTTGCATTTCTTGAAAGAGACAATCGGTTAGCCCCAAAACGTGCGAAGAACGTGAGGCAACATCAACGGCGTGCGGAAAAAGAGTTTATGGCAATGGATACGAGGGCAAAAGCCCTTGCTCTGGCCTCAAAATTGGGCAAATCACTGCATAATAGGCACTAGTGTCCCGGAATAATCAGGGGCAACACCTTGGAGAGAGCTCTTGTCGTTTGACCATGCTGTTTTTCGGTGCTTGTATTTACAAGCTCTGCAGCATGTGGCCCTGGGTTGATGAGGTTCAGCTAGCGTGCGTTAGCACTCTTGTGAGCTTAGCATTTGGGCCGTTAAAATTTGTAATTATTAGATTCCCTGGACATATAATGTCTGTATGTCGTGGTGATGAGATGAACTGACGGACGTTTCATAGCGTTGGAATAGCGTTAGAAGTGTCCGACTGGTTGGCACGGGGCTGGTCTTGGTCTGGGGCAGGCCCGTTTTAGGTCTGTAATTTGTTCTTTCTGCATCTAAATCCTGTATTAGAACACTTCTCAAGCCCGTAATACCAGTCCAATAGCGAATTGGCTGAAATGAAAAGGAGATAATAATGACAATAGAACGGTTTAAGTGGATTATTAGGTTGGACTAAGAATAAACCTGGTAGGGTGCCAAGTGGAATTTAGACTTTGATTCTCCCCTCGTATGATCTTTCGTTGCTGTCGCCACAGTTCCAACAAAATACGTTCTTCGAATGCTTCCCAGCTTAATCCATAACACTCTTTCCCCAAATTTTGACCAAACCAAATTATTATGTACAAGAAACTCAAGGGTTCACACCTCCTGTATTTCCGGACCCCTCCAATAAACGAAACGAGCTGCTGACTTGCTACGATGTATTCTCTCAAAACTTTTAGCTGTCACTGCTTTTACCCCTTGATTAAGCACATAATGCTTAGTGACACCAAATTCAAACGAAAAAGGAATGGTGCTAGGCAAATTGAATATGGTGAGCTAATCAAGCATGACCTCACCAGGAGCATCGGTCCCTTAGCAACCCAATCTTGAGAGCTGCCACTTCCATACTCATCTCTTGCGAGGATTATTGCTTATTGCCCGGCGACCTCATATCTCTGTGAGAACACAGGCACGCCAGAATTTGAAAGTGCAAGCATATTAAGCAACGATTATCGGGACTCATCCCCAATAATCAATATTCTATACTGTTTGTAATTGTTAAAGGTGAGAAAATGCAGTGAAAATTCTAATGCAGGAAGGTACGTATCATCGCTTTTGTGGATATGGACCTACAATCCCCAATTTACATAAATGCGAATGAGATTTTTTTGGAGCTTTGCAGCATTGTCATTCGCTAGAAACTTTGAGATGTGGGTATGAACTCTGTCTACGTCGACATTGACAATTTTCACCATCAATGATTTTATATGCCATCGTGGTCCTTCTCTTTGCTTTACGCTCTTATCATGATTAGCACATACAATTAACTTCATCTTGGGCAAAGCCTCTTGATACTCAGAATATCCAAGCATGTGAAAGGGCATTTTTTAAAAAAATTTACAAGATCATTTACTTCTGATGCATCTGTATTATCACTTTAAGCCAAATCCTCATCGCTCCTAATCATGTTGCACTAGCGTGACCCCATCTTGGTCTACGGCTAATCAGCATACTGTATTCAGGGCAGCGGTGAAAAACATCGAGCGCATTTATTGGTTGAAGTTTTGAATGATAAGTGCAATTGTTGCCTTTTCTCCATATATGCAACGAGAATTAGAGATTGATATTAATTTCTTGCTCCTTGCATGTCAACTGGCAATACCCAAGACGAGAGATCTGATTTTGTTGTCAAATACATGGATACTTTAAGGGGAGAGAGGAAGAGAGTTTATACAAACAATTAGTTGAGAATTACTACTGCAGAACTTTCTTGACCGACATTTTTAGTCTTTCTCTTCATTTGGCACCTCAAATTTTATGATTAGAATGTTGTAGAGGTTGGTTGTTATTAATTTTATTCGTAGAGGTTTTTAACCAGCTGTGGCATGCTATACTGCTTTTACTGATTTAAAATGGTGCTTACTTAGCTTCATCTTCTGCCTTGACGGGTTCCCGCATAAATAACGTGACTTCTAGAGCCCAGTTTCTTGGGTTTGACAAGGGATATAAAACACCTAACAGGAAATGAACAGAAGTTGATTTGCAGGGGTATACAACTCTTTTCCGGACGCCGTTGATGTTGGCCAGAAATCATATTGGATGAACCCTTTGTTCAGGATATTGATCCCGAGACATGGGCTGTGTCTGAATTGTCGGTGGCCGAAAAGTTTGGGCTTTCATTTCTTGAACGAGACAATCGGTTGGCCCTGAAACGTGCAAAGAATGCGAGGCAACATCAACGGTGTGCGGGAAAAGAGTTTATGGCAATAGACACGACGGAAAAGGCCCTTGCTCTGGCCTCAAAATTGAGCAAATCACTGCATAATAGGCACTAGTGTCCCGGGATATTGAGGGGCAACGCCTCGGAGAGAGTTTTTGTCGTTTGACCATGCTGTTTTTCGATGCTTGTGTTTTATAATGTCTGCAGCATGTGGCTCATTTTGATGAGGTTCAGTTCAGATAGCGTGCGTTAGCCCTCTTGTGAGCTTAGCATTCAGGCCGTTAAAATTTGTAATTATTAGATTCCCAATCATATAATGTCTGTATGCCGTCGTGATAAAAGAAACCGATGTTTCATAGCGCCGCATAGAATAGCGTTAAAAGTGTCCGATTGGTTGGCACAGGGCTGGACTTGAGCAGGGGCAGGCCCATTTTAGGTCGAAATTGTTCTCTCTGCATCTTTATCCTGTAGTGGAGTACACTTCTCAACCCCTTAATACCAGTACCAATAGCGAATTGGCTGAAATAAAAATAATAATAATAATGACGATGGAACGGTATAAGGAGGCTATCGGGTTGGACTGGACGGAGCGGTTGCTGCCCTAGGCAGTCTTGCTTGGTTTTTGCTCTTCAAATAATACCACGATTCACTGACTGAAAATTTAAAGTACATCCAAAGGAAACTTTGCCGGGATGCCAAGTGGAATTTCGACTTTGATTCTGCCCTCATATAATCTCTTATCGCTGTCGTCAATACTTCTTCGAATGCTTCACATCTTAATCCCCCGCACTCTTCCCCCAAATTTTTCACCAAACCAAATTATTATGCACAACAAACCCGAGGGATTTTCACACCCCCAATATTCCCGGACCTCTCCAAGACACGAAACGAACAACTGCTGACTTTAAATTTTACTGTTTAATCAGGCTGCGTATAACATATGGTAGAATTCCACCATGATCAAAATATGCCAGCTCCACCTGCAATCAATCTAATCCAAGATACCAACCAAAAAAGCAGAAGTCCTCAGCGACTCAAACCCGTAATATTGTGATGGGAATTGATAAACGAAATGGCAATGCAATTAACAAAACTCGGAAAAGGCTGCGGACACTTTACCTCGGTATCAAATCGCAGGGTACAAGTGAATGATCTCCCGGTGTTGGTTGTAACAGTCACATCTTGGCTAGGCCTGATCTCACCGACTTTACTGGGAAGGTCTATGGTGTAGCGTTCATGCCCCGTCTGTTACAAAGTGTTCACATCCTCGCTTGGCATGAAACAAAGTGGAACGACCCCAATACCAGCCAGATTGCTACGGTCCTATTTCTTTAAGCTTCTATAATAGGACCTTAACAGGAATAGAGAGGAAATTGCGGTTTCTTCAAACTGGATTAACTGCACACACGTAAATTGAGTAACTTAAGGTGTCTAGCCATCCTCCTCAAAGATCACTATATTTATCACTGCATTTCACACTCAACATTGATAAGCATGCCATAGAGTTCATATCTTATTGAGACTTCAGAAGGAAATATTAATACTCTGGTTCCATTGAATCTGCTAGCATACATCAGTCAAGATGGAACAATGGTGGGGATGGAGAGGTGGGGCAGAGAGAAGAAGCAGAAATGCCGAAGTCTACCTGTCCAAGCATAGCTGCCTCTGCTTCAATTCCTCCCACTCCCCAACCAGCTACTCCTAACCCATCAATCATAGTTGTATGGGAATCTGTACCGACCACACTATCAGGGTACAAAATGCCATCGGTGTTAAAAACGAGAGAGAGAGAGAGAGACTCAAATTAAGTTTTGTCCGTGGGCTGCTGAGACATCCTCACCTGGTGGACTACCCCAGAACCAGGCGGCACGACAAGCATGTTATGGAAAGCAGTGGAACCCCACTTGAGGAAAGCAAATCTCTCTTTGTTTCTGTGAAACTCCAGTTCCATGTTAGCCTGCAAAGCATTCTCATTTCTGGCTACATCAACCTGAACAGAATGATCGACAACCAGGTCCACTAGAACCTGCGGGTGTGAGATATTGTAAGTTATCAGCCCAATTATCGAATCCTAAAAAGAAAAACACTACAGGGAATTTTAAAGCAAACATTCAAATGTAACTATTCATGTTGGGATGCCATTAGTTTTCTGGAGATCTTGACTCCATGTGAATTGCCATGTAGTTGTTCGCTTTTATGAGAAACAGTGCAACCGCAAACTCCTATGAAAAAAAAAAAAAGCGAGGTTTTTTTAATCGCAATTTTGCGACAGGTTTTAGGACTTTTATTATAAAACAATGCCTACCGTGACACAAAAAAATTCATAAATAATTCAAACCCTCGATCTTTTACTATTATAATAAATATACTTTGGATGGAGTTTAAATAGACTTCTACTATATAACAATGCCCACTGTGACATAAGTATTCATAAATAATTCAAACCCTTGATCTTTTATCATTATTTGTTGGATGGAATTGAAATAAACGGTAAAGTTTGAATTTTTTATGATATAAAAAAAAAAAAAAAAAAGAAGAGCGAGGGTATCTATATCCCCGCGGGTAAATTTAGGATTTGGGCTGATAAAAAAAGTGTTGGGAGTATTCGCGCGGTATTTGCTTCTTCTAGTCTTTTTTAAAAGGAGAATATACCCACTGAACAAAGAGGAACGAGAGCTCTTCTCAGGACGATTCGATCAGGGCTCTTATTTCGCCGCTCGATTTTCCCTCTCGCCGGTCGCCGGGCAGTCTCGAGCTCTCACCTCCGCCTCTCGCGCGCGACGCTCGATCCCCGCGATCGTCTCCCTCGCTTGTTGCCGTCGTCATGCGTGGAAGTCCCCGTTCTCTGCACACGAAAACCAGGTAAAATTTCGTGGTTTAGTTTGGTTTATCTTCCGTTTTGGCGAGGCTGCTTGTGGTTGGTGTCGTGGATCTGGGATACGAGTATGAATTTGAGGTTGTGCGGGTTGATCGCAAGTAAAAAGAGGGTTTAGGGTTTAGGGTTTAGGGTTTAGGGTTTTAGGGTTTAGGGTTTCGGATTTAGGGTTTAGAGGTTGTGCGGGTTGATCGCAAGCAAAAAGAGGGAAGGTGTATTTCGTGTATGATTGGTTCCGTGCTTTGCTTATTGGAATTGGTAAGCTGTGATCTGCGCATTTTGCAAGTCTTATTGGTAGTCTGGAGATCAGGGCTGCGTTTTTGTTATGTTGTGTTTGAATTTAACTTACTCGTTGTGATGTTGTGTTTGAATTTTAGTGTGCAGAAGCATGATGAATTACGAGAGACAAATAAATGAAAAATAAAAATACAGCCAGTCCCGGTCCAACCCAGGAACTGATCACCCCAGATTTTCTTTGTTTTTGTAATTTGTGTTCCTGTGGTGTTTAATGGCATTTGCTGAGGAATGACTGAAACTCGATAGTGCGAGTATTGACGTCTGGAAATTTATGTTCATGGAGTCCTCTATTATCGTTTTTCTCATGTCTATGTTCTGCGTGCTCCATTTTCACTCTCGGGCGGTGACAGGGGTGGTGAATGCAGATGGTCGCCAGTGGAGAGGCTGGTGGAGCAGCAATATAAATCTATTTATTTTCGGGTAAAGTTACTTGTATTCTAGTGTTCACACCAAGATTTGTGTGCACTTAGTCTGCACAATGAAGAAACATCGAGCCACTAGGGGTTGCCCTAGTGGCCACCATTCCCGCATGGGAATTGGGAGGTGGGGATCCCCACCTCTAGTATTGGGGGCTAATGGGTTTATTCTCAGTTTCTGTAAATAGAAGCTTGTTCATTGTACCCCGAAAACAGACCGAGAGAGAATAATGAGAGATAATAAAAAATGTAGGAAAATGAAGGCGCTAGGAAGATAGGAGTTATATTGGTCGAGTTTCGTTTAGTTGGTGTTCATATAGTTTAGGAAATTGTGTTAGTGCAAGTTACATGTAACTTTTATAATGTGATTAATGAGGCATTTAATGTACGGTTAGATCTATATTGGAACAGTTTGATCTTTTGTGTTGCAGAATCTTTGTACATTTGAACATGATTACATGTATATTCATGAAAGGAAAAGGCATTATTTGATTAGTTTTCTATATATCTCATGTTTAAATGCCTCAAGTTCATGTTCGATGCTTCAACTTTTACTATATGTTCTGAGGTGATTAATTAGTTGAGTCAAGATTGATCATGTGAAGGAGGTAACTAAGAGCTTGAACAACAGTGAGGTCAGTGTAGGGATTGAGCACAATAGCTGAAGCATGGAAGTTTACGTCCAACTTAATCAAATTTTAATTTCATCTTATTTTTGTCCAATCTAACCTGCCATGTATAAAATATGGGAAAGTTCTTGTCAATTAGGAAGCTATATATTTCCTTTTTCTTTGGGGAAGCGGAAAATTTCATGGGTAAAAGACATCAAATTAGGAAACTATATATTCACAGTTGTGGCTATGAATTTGGTGTATGCATCTCAGTATCTTTATTCACTGCCGCCAAAAGCAACATTTACACTTTAGCCAGATACTGCCTAGTCAGCAGGTGCATTGGTAACTATCCTAATTTCCTCTTGATGTTATTTCCTGCTTAGCAAGGTCTCTAAATATTTTTCAGATTCAAATATTTACTTTCCTGTTCACTTGGAGCAACTGTTCATGTTAGTATACAGGACACACTGTCTTATTGCTGAGTTGGAACAATTACTCTTGCTTTCTTGTGCGTTGTTTTCTCACCCTTGAATAGTTAAGAAGAATCGATCAATGGAAGGAGACAAGCTAATCGACCAGAATCTCATCTTCGTTCTGAGCATTGACGGTGGAGGGATTAGAGGAATAATTCCTGCAGTTATTCTCAATTTCTTGGAGTCCAAACTTCAGGTAAGTCAAGAGTGACTTTCTACTTGAATAAAATCTCCTTTTTCAGAGTTTATGTTCAGATTCATTATCGTTAAGAATTGACTACATTTGATCACTACTTTTGTAGGAACTCAATGGCCCGGACGTAAGAATCGTCGACTACTTCAACACTATCAGTGGAACAAACACCGGCGGTTTGACTACGGCAATGCTTACTTGCCTGAGCCCGAACAAAACAAACCGCCCTTTATTCACCGCGAAAGATATCATTGAACTTTATCAGAATGAATTTCCTAGAATTTTCCATCCACCCAGGTAATTAATGAAATTGTCAGTTTTTTTTTTTCACGACTATTCCAATTGAAATGTACAATTGAGATATTATGTTGTATACATTTACTAATAGCTTGGTTGATGTAATTCATCAACTAGTTCTAGGTGTAACTATGCCGATTATTGCCTGCGTTCAGTTGAGTAGTTCAATTTCATCGTTCTGGGAATGTCTAGACGAATATTGGTCAATGTGGGAACGATGGGGGTTTGTGAACAAGAAAGGGGGCATGAGAGAAAGTGAAAGAAGAAAGAGCATTAGGGGCTCTAGTAATAGGATTAATAAGGTGTTGGACTTAAGTTTTGTAGACATGGGCTAGATTTGACTTTTAAGTGATCTTGGGCTTGAGTTTAGTGAATGCAAAGAGGGAACCCTTGCCCTGCAAAGACCAAAGCCTAGCTTGCGGAGACACAGAGACCTATTGTAGAGACACAGAGACCGAAACCTAGCTTGAGCTCCATCTTGGCTGCATTTGCAAAGTGAGTGCCTTTTCTCTCTTGTGTATTGTTTTCTCACCTTTGGTTGAGAAATTTTTTCTGATCTATCAATGGATGGTCTCATCTTCCAGAAACCATGAGCAGTCGAAGACGCAGTGATGGAGGGCCCTTGGCTTTCATTGCCATTTTAAGCATCGACCTAAGTGGAATTAGGGGAATAATTGCCGCAGTCATTCTCGATTACTTGGAGTCTGAACTTAAGGTATTTCAAAAATGACCTCAATTTTTCATGGACATTCATGTTTCAGATTTATAAATATTAAGATTTGATAACAATGATAATATGTTTAGGTGGGGTTATAAATTGAACAAACGATTGAATATCTTTTTTTTATTCATTTAAATTTAAACACATAAAAATATATAGACAAGCGAGTGTGACCCAACATATTAATAAGTAAGCTATGGGACAAATTCATTTTATAAAAAAATCCAACTGACAAGGTCCATCTAGTCATTTTAATTAGTAAGATAGGAGATATTTTTGTTTTATAAAAAAATCCATATGGCAAGGTCAATCTAGTAGAAATGAGATTTTACTTTATTTTTCTAATCCCTCTTTCTTGAAGACTATTCATCAAAAGGGTATTGGATTTTTGTTTTTCCCTTTATGAAATTGGCTATTCTGAATTAGGACAAAAGAGATGAGCAAGTAAAATATAGCATGCCTACCTTTTTGCTAGTGTTTTCCCTAATTTTTATTTTGAAATCTTAAATGGATCACTCATTAATCAATTTCCCAACATTACATTCGATATCAAAATGAAGCTTACCATGATTACATTCGATACTACCTATGTAGAAACTGGATGTTAAAGATGATCAAGACGGTAAAGATGTAAGAATCGCCAACTACTTCCACACAATTGCTGAAACAAGCACTAGAGGTCTAATTACTGTGATGCTAACTTGCCCGAATGAAGAAGGCGGCCCTCTATTTACAGCGAAAGAGATTTTGGATTTATATTTGGAACAAAGCCCTAAGATTTTCCTTCAACCCAGGTGATTAATAGAAGTTATCAAATATGATTATTTTCTCATGGGTATATATTGTGAAATGCACAGTAGAGATATTGCGTTAATTCAAGTATATATATATATATATATATATATATATATTTATAGTTTAGGTGATGTAGTTCGTCTATTATAAATGAAATTAGTATAATATAATAATTATGTCAATTTTAGGAATTTTATTATAGAATTACTAATAAATTTAGAAAGCTTTTTACAATTGATATTTCCTTTTAATCAACACAGAGTACGCATTTGGGGTTGCATGATTTAATGGAGGCCATTAGGTGTCTTCGAGGTCCAAAATATGATGGAAAACATCTACACAATCTCATGAGAAAATTACTAGGGAAGAAGAGATTGCATGATACATTGACCAACATTATGATTATGACGTATGGCATTAAGTTGTCTAAAGGAGTCACATGATATTCTTTTTTTTCGATTCAATATCTGCAAATCATGACAATCAGTTGTTTCTACTTAACTTGGATTGTTGAAACCTTCCTTGTAGTTAAAAAAATCAGCGAGACAAGATGTCCTCTTTTTTGACATATACATCTCGACTTTAGCAGCGCCAATTTATCACCCTCCCACGATTTCCAAACGGCCCACACTTCAATCACGAAATTTAATCACGTAGATGGTGGTGTCATGGCGAATAATCCGGTGTGACTTTAACATCAAGTGATTTTCTTTCTTGGATTTAATATATTACTTTTGGCTATTAAGTTTTATTCTTTTATATGAATATTGTGTCATTGCTGATTCTTTGATATGAATATTGTGTCATTGCTGAAGATAGAATGCAATGACACAATATTCATATCAAAGAATAAAACTTAATAGCCAAAAGTAACCTATTAAATCCAAGAAAGAAAATCATTAAAGTCACATCGGATTATTTGCCATGACACCACCATCTATGAGATTAAATTTCGTGATTGAAGTGTGGGCCGAAGTGTGGGCCGTTTGGAAATCGTGGGAGGGTAGATAAATTGGCGCTGCTGAAGTCGAGATGCATATGTCAGAAAGGAGGACATCTTGCATCGCTGATTTCTTTAACTACAAAGAAGGTTTCAACAATCCAAGTTAGGCAAAAACAACTGATTATCATTATTTGCAGATATTGAAAAAAAGAATACCTCATGACTCGAGAATGTGACTCCTTTAGACGACTTAATGTCATACGTAATAATCACAATGTTGGTCAATGTATCATGCAATCTCTTTTTCCCTAGTAATTTTCTCATGAGATTGTGTAGATACTTTTCATCATATTTTGGACCTCGAAGACACCTAATGGCCTCCATTAAATCATGCAGCCCCAAATGCGTGCTCTGTGTTAATTAAAAGGAAATATCAATTGTAAAAAGCTTTCTAAATTTGTTAGTAATTCTATAATAAAGTTTCTAAAATTGACATAATTATTCTATTATACTAATTTTATTTATAATAGACGAACTATATTACCTAAGCTATAAATATATGTATACTTGAATTAACGCAATATCTCTACTGTGCATTTCACATGGGATACTCATGATAAAAGAATCATATTCGATAATTTCTATTAATCACCTGGGTTGAGGGAAAATCTTAGGGCTTTGTTCTAAATATAAATCCAAAATTTCTTTCGTTGTAAATAGAGGGCTGCCTTATTCGTTCGGGTAAGTTAGCATCACAGTAATTAGACCTCTAGTGCTTGTTCTAGCAATTGTGTGGAAGTAGTTGGCGATTCTTACATCTTTACCGTCTCCACCATCTTCAACTTCCAGTTTCTACATAGGTAGTATTGAATGTAATCTTGGTAAGCTTCATTTTGATATCGAATGTAATGTTGGGAAATTGATTGATGAGTGGTTGAACTAAGATTTCAAAATAAAAATTAGGGAAAACACTAGCAAAAAGGTAGGCATGCTATATTTTATTTGCCCATCTCTTTTGTCCTAATTCAGAATAGCCAATTTCATAGAGGGAAAAACAGAAATCCGATACCCTTTTGATGAATAGTCTTCAAGAAAGAGGGATTAGGAAAATAAAGTAAAATCTCATTTCTACTAGATTGACCTTGCCATATGAATTTATGTCTCCTATCTTACTAATTAAAATGACTAGATTGACCTTGTCAGTTGGATTTTTTTATAAAATGAATTTGTCCCATAGCTTACTTATTAATATGTTGGGTCACACTCACTTGTATATATATTTTTATGTGTCTAAATTTAAATGAATAAAAAAAGGATATTTAATCGTTTGTTCAATTTATAACCCCACCTAAACATATTATCATTGTTATCAAATCTTAACGTTCATAAATCTGAAACATGAATGTCCATGAAAAATTGAGGGGGTCATTTTTGAAATACCTTAAATTCAGACTCCAAGTAATCAAGAATGACTGCGGCGATTTATTCCCCTAATTCCACCTCCGTCGATGCTTAAAATGGCAATGAAAGCCAATGGCCCTCCATCACCGCGTCTTCGATTGCTCATGGTTTCTGGAAGATGAGACCATCCATTGATAGATAAGAAAAATTTTTTCGACCAAAGGTGAGAAAACAATACACGAGAGAAAAGGCACTCACTTTGCAAATGTAGGCAAGATGGAGCTCAAGCTAGGTTTCGGTCTCTGTGTCTCTACAATAGGTCTCTGTGTCTCCGCAAGCTAGGCTTTGGTCTCTGTAGGGCAAGGGTTCCCTCTTTGCATTCACTACACTGAAGCCCAAGATCACTTAAAAGTCAAATCTAGCCCATGTCTACAAAACTTAAGTCCAACACCTTATTAATCCTATTACTAGAGCCCTCTAATGCTCTTTCTTCTTTCACTTTCTCTCATGCTCCATTTTTTGTTCACAAACCCCATCGTTCCCACATTGACCAATATTCGTCTAGACATTCCCAAAACGATGAAATTGAACTACTCAACTGAATGTAGGCAAAAATCAACATCACAACCTACACAAGCTTCAACGTATATCACTAACAATCACCACCATTGGCCATCATTGGAAATCGTTGTTGGTCACCATTCACACGCGTCGCTAAGTCACAATCGAAGGAGATAGGCATGTAAAATAAAATGTGAAAGACAAACCGGTGTAGGCTTATCCGTATATTAATACTCGCGATATAGAAACTATCGCACCCGAAACCTATAAGGATGACGGAGTGACACGGCTGTTCTTTCTTTAAAGGATGCGGTCTCAAACTATACCTTAAATATCCAATTCCTAATAGTTCCCATGATAATGTTCTTACTCTATCAGCCACTAATTGAGAACTTGAAAAGATCGAAAAAAGGGGTAAAAAATCACAGCTAAGTGAGTAATACGTATATCTTCTCAATAGATCAAGCATCCAATATGCATATAAATAAGTATATGGCACTACCAAAAACTCATAGTCCAACTCTTTAATATACATATCAAATTATGTACAAGTTGTTTTTATTTCAATAGGCTTTATACAATTCAGAAAATACTTATATAAATCATCATAAACATCAATGGTCAAGTCCATTGATCAACTCATATCAAAACACATTGATAGTTCATCTATCGACCAATCTTTTGCTTAATATCAAACCATGATCACAATACAATATCTTGTGACAAAGTGATCAAGCCATGGCTCTGCCTAGAAAGATATTCTAAACTCGATATTCATACCCATAAATCCCTCAATGGGTTCACAGTGATATTGAACATAAACCTCATTCTCCAATAATCCCATGATCAAGACCATAATTCACCTCATAAACCGCTTTTACAAATCGAATTAAATCAACTTTCACAACTCAATTTATTAAATAGAATGCATTTTATAAAACATTCACAAATTCATATTCATAGCTTTTGGTCAATTCCTTCACAAAGCAATTAATTAAGACGTTCACAAGTGATCATTTCAAACTATTTCAAATAATACTGTTTTCAATTCCTCATAAACCAAGATATATAACCATTAGCAAAAGCATTCTTTTCATAAAGAATTTTCTCATTTTATTTCACGATAATCAACTCGTAAGTCATTTCCAGAAATGCTTTACCATGCCATTTCAAGAACAACAAGGTAGTAAATGCCGAATCCGAATTTATGCAGCAATTATGCTTTAACATCACTTTTTCAACATTGTGCCATGCCTTTAATACTTATAATATATACAATTATTACTTGTAAAAATGAGTTTTAAAATTCATAGAAGAGATAGCACCACTCACTTGGGAATACCCAAACCAAACAAATCGTAGATAAACAAGCCGACGATCTCGTAATCCTAACAATTAAAGAAGAATCGATGTTACAACCAACTAAATTTCTACCTCAACTATGACTTGAACACGCTCACAAATCGTTTGTCCAAAGCGATTAAAATCAAATGAAACTCTTCCTCAACTATGACTCAAACATGTCCACAAATTGTTCATTCCAAAGCAATTATTTAAAGATGTTAGCAATGCGGAGCTTGAGCATGAAACTTGATCACACCATATTTCTCTCTATTGAACCCCATTTCAAACGTACTTACAATCAATCAAAAGCCCTTTCAACGTGCTACAAGAATCCCAAATTGACCGACGTAAAATCTAGTTGAAAACCAACGAAACACGGCCCCAAAATTGCTGGACGCACACTTCTCATCACGAACAGGAAATTGTGAAAACTCGTTTTGGATAAATCATAAACTCAAATCAAGTTCTGTAGAATCCTACAGCTCCACAATATTTTAAACTATCACTTTCAAGAAATTACACAACTCAACAACTCAAAAATTAGACGTGACTCAAATCTCACATAATTTCGAATTTAAGCCTTAATCTTGGAAAACTAACCTGATTGAAAGAATGAGGGGGTGCGAATACTTGCCAAACATTGCATTACATAGTTGAATTGACTTGGCGAGGTGTCCGCCGCCTCCCCTTCTTTCTTCTTCTTTCTTTCTCTCTCTCTTCTCTCTTCTTGCGCGAGGGTTTCTCTCTCGCTCGCTCCCGTTGCTGCCCATTTCATTTTAATAAGAGGACCACTTTCCTTTTTTTTTTTCTTTCCTTTCCTTTGATTTGGTCAACCATCATAAATTTTACAGAATCAAGGCCGACACCACACCGAGGATGGCGGTTCATAACCACGCACACATGGAACAAAAGACAGAGAAAACATTGATTCAGAAAAAGCACATGGGTTAGTTGAAAGGACTTTGAAATTCATTTAAAATGACTTAATCTAGACCAATGTGCTTTCGGTTTAGACAAAACGAAACAAACTTGTACTGGGTTCTTATAGGCATTTCCAGAAAAGGTTATAGGCACCGGTCTTAAAGATATCCACAGTAATCGTTTCAAATCGAGATTTCACAACTAGGCTAGCAAAGACTTGATATAGTATGTTTGCACCAAGGAGAGAAAGGGAGAAGGAACGCACAGCACCTCAATCATTCTCTCGAAACAGGGTGTTATGGTGGGTTGAGCCTTACCTTGCTAAAGAAGAGTTCTTGGCTATAAGCTCCTCGGCAGTCGGTGGGAGGTGTAAAAGCCAGAGAAGGAAGGTCGAGCAAGTGTACAGCCCTCCGACTACTCTTGCTCAGAAAAACAAAGCGGGACGGGGGCAAGACCAGCGTGGCTTGAAGTGGTGAACAGCAACGAGCGGCTGCGTTGAGAGATAGTCAGACAAGAGCGACGAAAGACGAGAAGAAAGATGGTTGATGCAGAAAGAATGCTCGAAGGGAGTCGTTCTCGTGTTGACAACTAGATGTACGGTGTGGTCGGCTTCGGGAACGTAGGTGAGGGAAGCCGGGAGGTCCATAGAGAAAAGGACGGAGCGAGAACAGCAAAAGGAGCAAGCCGAGGGAGATGTCGGATTGAGAGGAGATGAAGGCGGATGGCTCAGTGAGGGGACGCCGGGACTGGCTGTGACTGGTGACGATGACGGTGGCGATGGCGATGGACTGAGGAGGGTGGTCGACACTGAGGTTGAAGTGAGGGGAAATGGAGAAGAAGAGAGCGTGTCTTCAGAGGAGAAAAAAAAGTCTTTTCCCAGTCCCCCTAGGCGAACATCCCCTCTTGTCAATAAAAAAAAAGGATCTTGTAATTATTTTCTTTTTCATTTTTTTCGATAATGCGTGCCCCTTTTCTTCTCTTACGCTGCGGAGGTCTCCCTGTATGGAATTTTTTCCTGACACAAATGCAGCGATTTGCTCAAATTGGAGGCCAGAGCGAGTGCCTTTGCCCTTGTATTTCATTGCTGTCAACTCTTTTTTCCATGCGCCACTGATGTTGCCTCACGTTCTACGCATGTTTCGGGGCTAACCGATTGTTTCTTTCGATAAATTCAGATGTTGGGCTACATGGAGGTGCGGAAATCTTCTTGTTGGGAAAAAAAAAAAAAATATTTGCGGAGAATGCTCAGATAATTTTCCCGCTACTAATTCTGTGAAAATTAAATAGGATATTCAATGAAAGTAGTAAAGATGAATAGTGAATAATACCAGAATTTTTAATGTGGAAAATCCTCCAAGGTGAAGGGAAAAAAACCACAGGACCGTAGTTCACTTCAAACTTCCATTATAATAAATAATGGGATACAACTTCACTCAAAAGTGGGTCTCTCGCTGTCTTCAATTTGTGGATCTGAACCTCTCATAAACTGGATAACTCTAAAAAATAACTCTCTTTCTTGTCTTTAATTTGTGGATCTGAACCTCTCACAAACTGGATAACTCTAAAAAATAACTCTCTTTCTTGGAAGAAGAAAACTGTTTCTTCCGCTACGCTGCTATGATCTCTTCTTGCTCTGTGTGTGTCACCTCTTCTCCGTTGAGGAGGACTCCTATTTATAGGAGCAAATACAATCCCAATTTTGGAATTGTACGATGTAAAAATCACAAAGATTTATCTCATAATCTCTCGTGATTTTGTAGATCTGAGAAGATCACTTTGATTTCCTTCCCAATCTTCCTTGATTTTCTGGATGTGGAAGATCACGTTGATATATCTCCCGATCTCTTTGATATCTTTTTTTATTTTTATTTTTTATTTTTACACACTCACTACTATACATATTCTACTACAGATATACATAATTGCGTTGGCCTCTCCAATTGGGAGTGACCTACTCAACACTTCCCAGGTCTAAATCCATACCCACAAGAGCCAACGCAACGTATGTGCACCATCTATGATTTGCATGCCCATGAATCACCATCCACATAGTGCAGCTTCGGTTTCAATATGCCCAAACAACAGCATGCCTTGTAGTCACACTCCTTGGGCACCCTTTGCAAATCAACTTCGGTTCATTTCCTGTTAGGAGGTTTATATCCCGCGTCAAACCCAAGCAACTGGGCTCTGAAAGTCACACTATCTATCTGGAAAGCATCAGGATAGAAATTGAAGCTAAGTACGCACCATTTTAGAGCAGTAAAAGCAGTATACTAATAACAATACCGCTGAGGACTAATCATAAAAATTGAGGTGACAAACGAAGGGAAGCGCTAATAAGGCCCAGTTTGTTTAAAATTGTTTCTATTTCCCAGAATAAAAATTTCTGTATTTTTGTTCCGGAGAACAAAAAAAGAACATTAACGCGTTTGGTAAAACTTACGTTCTCGAGAACAAAAAGTGAGAACAGATTTGGAACAGAAACAAGAAATAGAAAAAAGTTGATTCTTTTTATCGAGAACAATTCCAAGAAACTATTTTTTTTCTCTCCTCTTTTTGTCTTCTCTTTCTTTTTTCTTCTTCTTCTTCTTTTCTTCTTCTTTTTCTTCTTCCTTTTGGCCTGTTGTTGGCCTTGGCCATGGTCGACACCGACGACTTGGCCCTCGGAGACACCAAGCCACGGCAAGGCTCATTGGCCCAAGCCTCGCCAGGCCAGGGCGAGGTCGACCTTGCGTCGCCTGGGCGAGGTCAAGCCTCGCTAGTGGCCTCGGTGGCCAGGCGAGCCTCACGAGGTCGGCTTTGTCGGCCGCTCGCCGGCCACCGGCGAGGCTTGGCCTTGCCCAAATCTGGCGAGGCCAAGCCTCGCGGTGGCCTAGCAAGGCTTTGGCAAGCTCGCCAGAGCTCACCCAGCCGGTCGCCGGCCGCCGCCATGGCCGAGGACCGGCCACAAAGAGAGAAAAAAAAAAAAAAAAAAAAAAGAAGAAAAAAATTTAAAAATATAATGAAAATATTAAAAAATTAAAAGAAACAACAAAATTATATAAGTTTATCAAATGCGTTTTTATTTCCGGAATATAAATTTTTGCAGTTACCAAACACGTCTTATACTCATAAATTGTTTTCGACGCATCAATCTAAATCTAATCTGACATGCATATGCATTTTCTGTGCAAGATTACATAGTTTTGACTTTGTAAATCCAAAAAGTACGTGTTAATAAATTTTCTAGTCCACCTTTAAAATCTATAGTATAATGTCAAAAATCTCTAGAAAAGCTCCAATTGCTTGTACACGTATGAAATATGTAAAATGTGTTGTATTTCATAGGGGTGTGCAACCGGACCGGGTTTACCCGGTTCCCGGTCCGGCCCACCCGGAAAACAGGGTCGGGAACCGGTTCCGGTTGAAACCGGTCTGGGAACCGGTTCCCAAAACTCAGACCCTGTTTGAACCGGTCCGGGAATCGGTTCCGAGGAGGGATTACCCACCTGGGAACCGGATCGACCGGACCGGTTTGGGAACCGGTTGGGGAATCGGTTTGTAAGCCACCCCAAAAAGACCAAAACGCAAAACCCTAATCTGTTTCAATGTATCTACTTTCTAATTTCTATCTTCCTCGAGCTCGCGACCTCTGCCCGTTGCCTTCCTCCCGTGACACCCACAGCCCGTGAGATCCCGACGTCGCCCCCCGAAATCGCAACGCCGCCTCTGTCAACCCGGTTCTTGGCTGCTCGCCAGCCTTGCTCCGATCTGGCCTAGCCCCCTCGCTGACGCTCGCTGAAGCCGCATCGATCCTTGCCGCCCTCACCAGTCGCGATACCAGCAGCCCGTCGAAGCCGCTGTTGTGCTGATCCGCGTCGACCTGACGTCGCCGCGTCCCGCCGAGCCCCCTGCTGCAGCGCCTCGCTTGCACTGCCCTCCCCTGCGAAGCCGCTGCTGCCCCTACTGCTGGGTCCTCCTCTGCTCGATGCCAGACAGATCTGCTCCGAGTCTCCGATGCCCAACAAATATACTTCGAGCTTACTCCCGAGCGACGCCCCTGCCGCTGACAACCCAGCTCCACCGCTGTCCCTGTCCTCACCGCGGACGACCCTGACGCTACTTTTAGTCCGCTCGCTGCCGGTCAGTGATGTTTGGTAATTAGAAATTATTAGCTTCATTGATTAGTTATATGAATGAGCGATAATAGTCGCTCTCTCATTCTTAAATATTTTACTTTTTCGGTTTCACTTATGGATTCCAGTTTTAAAATGGTTGCGTTGCCTTTCACGTTTCACCGATTGATTTTGTATTGATTATGAAACTATTATGGTGCTTTCGAGTTTCATCGATAGATTATACAACAATTATTAAGCTGGTTTTGCTAACTTGTTGCTGTCACAGTATTTGTTAATCCTACCTGGTAAGGAAGGAATTTCATTTTCAACTTCCTGGTCACGCACAACAAGAAGACAATACTTGTGCAGGTTGGTGTGTGTGTGAGAGAGGCAAGAGAGCAAAGGCTGTTCTGCTGGTTTTCTTCTTCAATGTGATGGCCCTGTGATGTTTACTTCGTGGTCCAATGGGTAACAGAGGAGAAGAAAGCTAGCCTGCCATATGATTGGTGTTTTTTCAGTATTCTTGTCAAATGCAATTCATCTCTCATATCCTAATCTAAAAAAATTCTGGGAAACAGTGTAATTTAAGAGTGTCTTTAGTTAGGTCGTTTAGGATCTGGCTTGTATTCTTCTTGATAAAGTTATTGAAGGATATCATTTGATTCAAGGGCTGGTTTTGTAAGATTTCTGGGTGAGCAATTTGCTCTTTCAGTTGTTATATTTACTGTCTCAAAATGAGAAAATCATGATGATGACAATGTTGGCCTCAGTACTTCATTGACATTATGCTTTTCGTTTCGATACCGTTTTCATTTGTACATGAGACAGGAGATGTGCCGCCTTATGAAAATGCAAAACTTTATTCACTCGGCTACATTGCAATAAGCATATCGTGTACTATTACATGATAACTGCACTTTATTTCACATTGTGGTCACATCGTTTATCAGACATCAGTTCCTCTTTCCTCCCCATTAAGAGGGGTCGTTCTAGTTGTAAGATATAGCGTTTAATAGTTAAAAGTTTTATCTTACATATGAGTGTTGTACAACAATTTTTATGTAAAACAGGTTCCAATATAAACAGGGTTAACCCTGTTCTCGAACGGGAAAAACAGGGTGGGTTGGGAACAGGGTCCAATGCAAACAGGATCAGGTACAGGGTCCAAAAAAAAAGAACCAGTTATAACAGGGTCGGGTACAGGGTCCAGGTCTAGACCCTACCCACCTTGAACCCGATCACCCATAGTATTTCAGATTAAAGAAAATTAGAAAAGGCTAAACAA
This sequence comes from Eucalyptus marginata, assembly GCA_014182565.1. Classification (NCBI taxonomy): domain Eukaryota; kingdom Viridiplantae; phylum Streptophyta; class Magnoliopsida; order Myrtales; family Myrtaceae; genus Eucalyptus; species Eucalyptus marginata. The sequence goes on along the minus strand of CM024590.1, from coordinate 9,262,801 downwards.
GCGAAACTATATATAAAAAAAAAAGAGAGTTTTCCTTAATAGACTCAAACCAAAACCATTTAGAGTGGGACAAGTGTCCACAAATTGGAGACTTAAAAACCCTCCTTTATAGTGGAGTATAGATCATTAGATAATTGAAATAATTGCGGGTCTGCAACGATTTGAAAATAAAGTTTTACCAGTATATACGAGTATCCATGGCCACATGACATTCCAACTTCGGAGCCCAACTACGCTGGGCAATCACTGCTTTCACCCCCTGATTAAGCCCATCATGCTTAGTGACACCGAATACAAACAGAAAAAGGAATACTAGGCAAATTGAATATGTTTAGTCACATCAAACATGAGCTCACCAGGAGCATTAGTCCCTTGGCAGCCCGATCTAGAGAGCTGCCACTTCCATACTCAGCACCTACGAGGATGATAGTGTCTTGCCCAGCGACCTTGTAACTCTGAGAATACAAGCACGTCAGAATTTGAAAGGCGCAAGCATATTAAGCAACAATTCTCAAAACTTGATGCCATAATCAATATTCAGCCGATCCAAGCTCTGGAAGTCAGCTTCAGAACCTCCTACTGAAGGGATATATTGACCCGATACTTGCATTTTACGATTCACTCACTACAGTATTTGATTCATGCAAAAGCAGTTCAATTCATGAGTTCTAGGGGCATCCTCATCGTGATAATATAAGATAGATGAGCATGCCGAATTTAAGCAGTTCACGTGTAAGTGTACATGCCGTGGAGCTGCTAAGAGATCTGGCAGAATGACAACATGGAAGTTGGAGCATGCATCTCAAATTTTATGATTCACCATTGTCGCATCATACACGTACAGTTTCTCTCCTGATGGGATATGAATTGTCTTTGGACCCACTTCTCCGTTCAAGAGCTTGTTGAAAAGGTGAATATTGGCAAAGGTACCACGTGCCATCACTCCATCGTTGCCTTGCCGGCTGCCATAAGAGTTAAAATCTTTTGGGTCCACTCCGCGTTCCAAGAGGTACGTAGCCACAGGGCTGTCCTTGTGGATACTTCCAGCTAGAGAGATATGATCACTAGTTATGCCGTCTCCAAAGTTCAATAGGCAATAGGCATCCTTCACTCCATGAGGACCGGGAGGACCCATGGTCATGTTCTTAAAATAAGGAGGTTCATGAATGTAAATCGAGCTTGGATCCCATGAATAAAGGGTAGAGGAAGGTACAGCGAGCTGATTCCACATAGGATTTCCCCTTGTAATAGCGTCATAAGTGCTCTTAAACATGTCCGGCAACACACTAGCTTGAACAACCTACATCAGAGTAAAATGCATGTCCATTGGTCCAACTGTAAGAGATGGAGAGCACCAAAGAATCAACCCCGTGAACTCAATAGGCATCTACCTCTGCAATTTCCTCATTACTTCGCCAAATATCCTTCAAATATACTTTCTTCCCATCCTGTGATGTTCCAATAGATTCCTTACCAAAATCAATGTCAACCTAATTGAACAAGGAGTCAGCGAGTCCCCAGAAGCTATTTGAGTCATGATAACTGCTGATAACAAAGTAAGCAATTCTGAATTTATCAGCTTCAAAGTAAATAATAATGCGACCAAATTTAAGTAAAAACCATATATTAGGGCTTTCATGTGGTCATATTGGTATGCAAATGTTTTAATGAAGGCTCAAATGGAAGTATCCAACAAGATATAATGACATCGGGTAAAATTCCACCAGAGACATCTGCATGCGTACTGTGCCTGCAAGTGCATATGCAACTACCAATGGAGGTGAAGTCAGATAGTTAGCTCTCATCAATGGGTGAACACGGCCTTCAAAATTTCGATTTCCAGAAAGCACAGCTCCAGCAATTATATCCGCAAAATAAACCAAAAGCTAACTTTGGCTGAACCCGAAATATCATGAAAATGATCCACTACAGATGAATAAGCAAACAGAATCATCAGCAGGTGGACCAAATTTATAAAGATTGACAAATAGATGGGGCAATGGAAAGAACATCAGAATAACCACACGCAATTTCAGTTTAGTCGCTAGGAACTCAGGAAAGAGAATGAAAGAATTGGTTGAGAAGCATAAGCGAGCAGAACTGTATGATTTATCTTGATGCAAAGCAAGGAAGTCATCAAAGCTCGACACATATATTAAAAACAAGATGAACCTTAGGGACATTTTCAAGTCTTGTTTGGTGCTTGTCGCCTATATATTACCTAGCAAGATGGATACAGATTGCATTTCCATTAGCACCTCTTTCCATAAAAAGCAGGAATTATCAGATGAAACTCTTGCCCATCAAGCAACATTACTTGTTTATCTTATCTATTTCAGCCAAGAGAGAATTCCAACAGGCTATAAAGCTGAAGCTAGAGGTGCTAAAAGGGCTTGTGGCATGATGGCACAACTTCGTGGATACAATTCTTGCCTGCTGGAACTAAATCTTCAGGGTACTTGGAATGACTCAAGAAGCCTCGCTAGAGTTTTCTTTATCCTCCTCATTAGGCTAACTCTGACTCTCTGGATGATTTTGTTTTTAGTCACATGCTAATGCCTGTAGATTTAGATAACTTACATACTTCAGACAAAGATAGGCCAGTTTCAAGGCAAGAGGTTACTGTGACTTTTTAATGCGCATTTTTTTCACACATTGACCACCTAAGTAGTATATAAAAAGAAACAAGCGAGATGTACCATTGTCTGCAATTGCAGGGGAACTGATTCATTGAGTTCTCCTGAATTTCCAATGCATGTAGTGCAACCATAACCAACTAAATGAAAGCCCTGCTGGTTCAGCTACTTTTGCAAGCCGCTGCAGAAGCATATGTTGGAACAATAAGTAATACGCTCAAATAGCTATTGATTTATAAGAAGATACAACTAGCACACTTCTTGAGCAGGTACTTTGTGACAACTCCAGATCCAGGTGCAAGACTTGTTTTAATCCATGGTTTAACCTAAGACATGCTCATTCTTGTTGTTAGTCTCTTCTGTAACTATGTTTTTGTGCCAAATCTCAATTTGAAATGCTTAGAGTTAGGCCACCAGAAATGTGCAAAGGGGTCAAAACATTTGAGAATTGAAAACCAACCTACAAACCAAGTTCACAAGCATTCTTTGCAACAAGCCCGGCAACAAGCATGACACTAGGGTTTGATGTGCTTGTGCAACTGGTAATTGCTACAATAACGACACCACCATGCTTACGCTCTGCAGGTATTCCATGGAATGAGAATGGTACCATTCTATCTTGTGCCTCCTTGGGGATAGCAAATCCCTGAAATAATTTAAAGTGGGAAACAAATATGCAAAAGTCACATGAATCAACATTATGATGCCCCAATTGGTTTATGATGGTTAAAATCAAATTTCAGATAACAATGTTAGCTAATATATATATATAATCAGACCAAAATCAGCCATATAGAATTTGCAATTGAAGGCAATCAACTGGCTTCCAGAAGACAAAAAATCTAAAAAGCTGAACAAACTTAAAGCAACACACATAAGAAATACCTCCATAAAAGGAGAATTGATTCAAATTAAGTTTTATCCGTGGGCTGCTGAAACATCATCACCTGGTGAGGACTATCCCAGAACCAGGTGGCACGACAAACATGTTATGGAAAGCAGTGGATCCCCACTTGAGGAAAGAAAATCTCTGTTTACTCCAATTCCATATTAGCCTACAAAGCATTCTCATTTCTGGCTACATCAACCTGAAGAGAATGATCGACAACCAGGTCCACCGGAACCTGCAGGCATGAGATATCGTAAGTTATCAGTCCAGTTATCAAATCCTCAAAGAAACACACAACACCCCCCCCCAAAAAAAAAAAAAAAAAACTACAGAATTTATTAAAAAAAAATTCAAGTGTGACTACACATGTTGGGATGCCATTAGTTTTCTAGAGATCTTGATTCCATGTGAATTGCCATGTAGTCGTTCACCCTTAGGAGAAACAGTGCAACTGCAAACTCCTATAGGCTTTGGTTCAATGTGAAAACGAATCTTTGACTTCAGAGTAGCAACAAAAAATAACTAAGGCCATGACTCAGCAAAAGTGAGCATTCTTGTGCAAATAGGTTGAACTCTTGTTTTCTCAGGTTTTGGTGGACGTGACAAAATGGTACATCTAGGGATCACGCAGTAGAGGAAATAGTAGTTGGAATTTGGCAATAACAAAAAAATTCACAAATCAACTTGTTCAAAAGTCACCAACCAACGGATTGATCTTTTCAGGATCACCACCAAGATCCTTCATGGCATTCCGCATGCAAGCAAGGTCAACCACCGCCGGTACTCCTGTAAAATCATGTTCAACAACTCAGAAGGCTTAAAATGTGTAAGGTGCAACCCAAAAAGCAAGCTACTGTCATCATATAATTAATTTTTAACCTGCAACAGGACACGGGCAGGCTTGAAGGGAATTTCAACTTGCTTAGTTGATGTGTTCTCCCAGTCAATGATCTTTTCAACATCATCCTTGGTGACTAGGAAGTTGTCGCAATTACGGGTAGCAGATTCCAAGAGTATTCTTATAGCATTGTTCAGAAATGATGGTAACGACTTTATTAGACCCCAGGCAAGAATCAGATGAATACAGAAATCAATAGGGCAATATAATCTTAGTTTGCATTCAAGCAAATGTGTTTTGAGGAATCCATAATTTTCCTTTTTGCCAGAGAATTAAATTTGATTAGTAATGTAGTCTTTGGCGAACAAATAAGCTGACAAAAACTGGCAAAAGAAAATTTTCCTTCAAGAACGATTTCTGCACTTCTACTTTTAGTTTGTGGCATGTTTGCAAGAACTTTGTTTTTGTTGTTTTAAAAACATCTTTGATGAGAACAGAGTAAACGCACATCCATCAATGAAACTGATGCACATACCTACTCGGGGATCGTTCAAAGCTGGCAAGCTATAAAACTTTCCAAACTCGCCACCTCCAGGCTTGGGAAGGCTTGTCTATATTCTCTTGAAAGCATGTTCGGGAGCTGGAGTTCAAGGGGGGAAATTGCTCGGAATTTAGCACTTGCAGAATGATATCTCATCAACCAGATTATCCGTGATCTCCACCTCTGATTCCATTCTATCATGATTGCGGCACAAGATGAGCCCATGAGAAGAAATACTATGATCATTAATCATCTATTCACCTATCAAAACTAAGTTATGCATGTACCACACTTTCATGCAATAGATACTTGAATTTAATCGTGTCTATAGCTAAGACCAATTATACAGAAAACAATAGGAAGGACCAACGTGAGACTCATGGCAGAGGTGATACGAAGCAATTAATCAGTAATCCAGAAATTACTAATTGAAAAAGCAACTCACGAGTCCCGAGATACATATACAAGTAAACATGCGACGGCAACAAATCCTTGTATGCACTCTAGATGCGACTGTTTATCCAACGAAGCACACCACAAAAATCACCGGACGCGAAAGGTTTCCATGTGATCGTCCACTGTACACAGAGTTTTACATGACGGCAGACAAATATCACTCCTCCACTCAACGCTACCTTTACCAGATATGCTCGCATGAGAGATTACAGTACGTCAAAATGTTCGTCTATATTCTTAAACCAAGAAGACAACGTTCTATTCGTTCTTATAGTCAAGTCAGTTTTGACTGCATGATTTTGCGCCCGCGCTCGCGATCCGCGCGAGGGTCATTGGATTGTTAGTCAAATCTCTTGTGAACAAACTGGGTGACTACATAAATATAATTTTTTAATTTTAATCTAACGTGTAAGGTAAATGTTAAACTATTTATTCAGTGTGATTTTCAAACTTTTATTTAATATGTAATGTTGTCATCGAACGGGAAAAGTATCTAAAAAGTCGGCTTTATGTGCGTGATCTGAAATTCGGTCCAAAGCTTTTGATTGGACCAAGTCGGTCCCTAAACCTTTTACTATTGGTACCAATTCAGTCCATCCGGCCAATTTTGACCGGCCGACGTTGGCGTGGACGTCGGCGGTGGCCGAATGCTGACGTGGAATTTTTTTATGATTTTTAATTATTTTTTTTTTCGAATTTTTAATTTTTTTAATTTTTTAATAATTTTTTTTTTTTTTCTTTTTTCTTTTCTTTTTTTTTTTGGCCTTCTTCCCAGCGTGGCCGGCGAGCCCCGGTGAGGCTCGCCGCCTCTCAGGGCCGCCCACGGGGCGAGGGCCGCGCGGCCCTCGCCGCCGCCGGCGAGGGTCGCGGCCCTCGCCGGCCTCTCCAGGGCCGCCGGCGAGGCGCCGCCGGATCGGGCGAGGCGGCCTCGGCCGCGGCCTCGGGCGAGGCCGCGAAGCCCTCGCCCGGCCGCCGGCGGGCTTAGCGGCCCCTCGCCGTGGCGGCGAGGCTCACCGGAGGCTCGCCGGCCACGCTAGGAAGAAGGCCAAAAAAAAAAAAGAAAAAGAAAAAGAAAAAAGATAAAAAATTATTAAAAAATTATTAAAATATTAAACAAAATATTAAAAAATTCGAAAAAATAATTAAAAATTCCACGTCGCATCCGGCCACCGCCGACGTCCACGTCATCGTTGGCCGGCCAAAATTGGCCGGATGGACTGAATTGGTACCAATAGTAAAAGGTTTAGACTCAATTGGTCCAATTGAAAAGTTTAGACCGAATTATCAATGCAATAGGTTTAAGACTTTTTTGGTACTTTTCCCGTCATCGAACTTGTAATTTGTTTAATATAGTTCATAAACATTTTATATATGTTTAATCTATTTATTAAATTATGTGAAAATATTCGATATTATTCTTGAACTTCGACTAAGGGAGGACAATCAAGATGAATGAAATCAAAGGCCAATCTTGATGCCATTCCATTCTTGATTTGATGAACTTTGCTGCGAGTGTTGCTTGAATGGATTGCGTGATTTGAATGTGGACCGACATAGTGAGTGGCGATCGATGGCGGCATCCATGGAGGAGGTGGTCAATTGGAGCCAAATGTGGTAGTCGACCGATATCCAAGCCGGTCTTAATAATCTTGTAATAGCTTTAGTCTAGTTAATTAGGAAACTTAGGTTCCAATTAGCTTATGCTATAGTTAATGAAAACAATTTATATTTAGCTTCGAATTTAAATAAACGGTTAGGGTAGTTTAGTCTAGCATCACCTTTTATGAAAATGATTAGAATTGAAATCATTTGTTAGGTTCATGTCTCGAGGCTTCACAATAAGGTCACGTAATATTCTTTCCCTAACATTGCATCGAGTTTTCTTTTTTTGCATTTAGATAGCTGCTTTCAATAACTTGAGTGTTTACATTTCCACGTCGTCCTTCAATATATTGATTGTTAATTTCTTTTTCCAAACTTTTTTAGGATTAATCTAGAATCTAGATATTAATGAAAAGAAACTCTAAAAAACATTTGCACGTCAAACTTGTAAATGGTTTTGATACCTTTAGGATTAATCGGTAATCAAGATTGCATGATCACTTAGGTAAATGACAAACCAATTAGTGGTACCAAAAGGACATTAATAGACATTAATATAAGCAAGTTCCCGAACTTAAAATAGTTGGCTATGCAAGAAGCGAGGGATCCTCTTAGCCTCACTTGATTTCTAACCTATCCTAATAGATTAGTGTCGACTCCTATTTCACTTAGAAATACTTAGAATGTTAAAAACTTTAAAAAGGAAAATCCAACGTACTGATAGGTATATGCTTGAGAGAGGTCATGAGTTAATTGATTGATCGATTGGCTCGCCTTTTAGGCAATACTCATAAACCTATTATCGTGTTTTCCCCAATTGTCGTAGAAAAATGGTTCGCAACAATGACAAGGTATTATCGTTACATAAATACTTTCCTTAACACCACAGTGGTGTTTCGGGACCAGTGAAGCAAAATTTGCGTCATTCGATTTGGGTCACAACCTATAAAAACTCCTCAATAAAATGGGATTAGAGAGGAATTTTTGAAATAAGTGTAGTGGAAGTTCTAAAATTTATCATGAAAGTATAATTAAGTTTGAAAACTTAAAAAAGTAAAATTATCAAATTGATATGATTAGATCCTTCTATTAAATTCATCCAATTTAACTAACCGAAAAATGCTAATGTGGCTTTTTATATTTTATTCTTTCTCCTATGCGGCAACTTATGTGGCATTAAACTTAACTAAAGCATTAAAATCAGATCCTTTTGATCTGAATCCTAATTTTGCAACAAATATTAATTAAATTAGGTTAAAATATCCAATAGTTTTTCCCCAAAAAAGACAAACTAAAAAAGGCTAATTTTTTTTAAAGAAAAAACACAGAGAAAAAAAAAAAAACAAACTTCCACGGAAGAAGGGCTAGGCGGCCTGTCCTTTTTTTTGGGGGGGGGAGGGGGAAAAACTTTTAATTTTTTATTTTAATCTAATTTAACTTCTTCTTTTTTTCTAAATCTAACTTAACTCAGATTTAGCTTAAAAAAGATTTGATCAAAACAACGTCATTTTAGTGCTTTAAAGTAGGATAGAGACTTTTTTTTTTTTTTTTTTTTACGTCATGTTAGCTTTTTTGTTAATTAAATTAGACGGAGTTAATAGAATAACTTCATCACACAAATTTGGCAATTTTTTTGAATTGGTTGCACTTTTTGAAAACTCATGACTAAATTGCAATTTAACAACAAGTTTTAGGACTTCTATTGTACAACTATGCCCACCGTGAGATAAATATCCTGAACTTTATTTACATAAATAATCCAAACCATTGAACTTATATACCATTGTGACAAATATACTCCGGATAGAATTGAAATAGAGAGTACAATCTGGATTTTTTTTTTGTGACAAAAAAGTTGAGAATATTTATGTTCCTGTTAGTAGATTTAGGGTTATGGGTGGTACAAAAAAGTGCTTGGGGGTATTTGTGCGGTATTTGCTTCTTCTTCTTCTTTTTAAAAAAGAGAATATACACAATGATCAAAGAGGAAAAAGAGCTCTCGATATCCTTAAGCTATGTCTAGTAATATGGATTTATGTCAAGATAGGATAACAAATTATCCTTTCCAATGTTTGGTTACAACATTTAGACCGGATAAACCTAGATAAATCTAGATAAAATACCGAATAAAAATCCAGGGTAGAGGGTGGGATAAGCCCTTTTCTAGGACGCCCCTCGAGCCCATCACCCCTTGCAACCTCTCCATCTTCACTGTCAATTCTCTCCTAGGCTTCGACCCCATGACATTCAACGATCTATTCTCGCTTATCACCAGGTCTATTTAGTCATATTACCGTTTGTACCATATTTTTCAAACGAATGGAATTCAGTTTCCCGAGAGATTTAAAGAGGGAATAGCGAATCAAGCACAGAAGACAGAGAGAAGCGGTGATTAGAATATGAGAGCCGTAGTGCTTGCAATAGTAAAGAAAGAGATCAGGGTCGGTACAATCAAGAGCGGCGTCTTCGCTCAAACACAGAACCTCCTCAATTCAGTTCTCGGATTTTCAAAAAGCTACAACTCGGACTCCAAGGAAAAAGCCAATCGCAACCGATTTGGGTCAAGTCCGATTTGCTTGATTTGTCCGTCCTCATCATTGGAGGAAACGGTTTTCATGCTCTTCCCTAATAACATTTTCAAAGATTTTCAATCCTATCATAAATTATACCAAGCATATGATGGGATTTTATTCTATCCAGAGGATATTTGGAGAATTTCAAATCCCACCTTATCATATCCTATCCCAATTTAAATTCGAACTACCAAACATGGCATTAGGGCTTATATCTCGCTACTCAATTTTTCCTCCCTTGCCTCTCACCGCTCGCCGCTCGGCCTCAAGCTCTCACGTCCCTCTCTCGCGCTCGACTCTCAGTCCCTGCGATTGTCTCCCTCACTCGTTGCTGTCGTCACGCAAGGAAGTCCCCGTTCCTTGCACACGAACAACAGGTAAATTTCTTATTTTGGTTTATCTTTCCTTATGTTTCGGTGAGGCCGATCGTGGTGTTGTGGATCTGGAATATGAGTATGAGTTTGAGGCTGTGCGGGTTGATCGCAGGCAAAAAAGAGGGATGGTGTATTTCATCTATCGAGTGGACGCTGAATTGGTTCCTTGCTTTGCTCATTGGAATTGGTAAGCTGTGATCTGCACTTTGCAAGTCTATTGGTAGTCTGGAGATTAGGGCTGTTGTTCTTTTGTTTATGTTGTGTTCGAATTTAACTTAGGTTGTGTTAGAATTTCAAGCTTAGTTCAGGTGGCAGGCGCAAACTGGACCAGATTTAATTAGTTTGCAGACAGGGTAGTGCACGATGCATTACAAGAGACAAATAAATGAAAAATAAAAATACAGCCGGTCCCAGTCCAACCTGGGAACAGATCACCCCAGATTTTCTTTGTTTTTGTAATGTGTGCTTGAGGTGTTTACTGGCATTCGCCAAGGAATGGCAGAAACTCAATAGTGCCAGTATCGACATCTGCAAATTTATGTTCGTGGAGTTGTCCATTATATTTCGTTTTTCTCATGTCTATGTTCTGTGCTCCATTTTTACGCCGGCGGCAAATGGCGGTAGTAAATTGTAAAAATTTAAGTTAATAAATGGAGAGAGATATGAAGCATGGCACAAACAAAATATATAGCATAAAATTTGATTTGAATACTATGTTTAAAAGTTCAATTCAAAATGCGAAAGAAACTTATGTATATAGAAAATTTATAAACCTCAGTGAAAATATGATTTACCACAAGTTATCAACAATTCGAAAAAACGGTAGCATGATGTTTCTTTTACATTTTTTTAGGAGGATCTAATATAGGGTATATCATTTAAGTCCATTTTTTTTTTCGCAGAGGAATTTGTCAAAGTAGGTAAAAGAAAACGTAAAATCATACGCTCGTCGGTCGTAGCTGTTCAACGTAAGATGAGATGAGAAGGTGCATGCATCGTCATGTCATTCCGCGGTCAAACAGTTTATTCTGATGTAATACATCTCATATGTGTACGAGTACAAGCCACGTCATCTTTAATTCGCATATATTCCTGGGATTTTTTTAAGAACGGTTCGGATATCTTGTACTATACTACTATCGAAAAAGCAAAATTAAAAAAATGGAAAAGATGAAAAGAGAGGCCGTTCACGTATGTATACTTTCTATTTGAAAGCCAAAAAAACGACTTTTAAATGAAGACACCGTAATAAAATCAATTCTTTCAAACAAAAACCAACATAACCATATTTCTTAAAGTAAATATTTTTTTTTTCCTTTCCGTGACAAGAAGTGAGATTTTATCTACCTCTAATTTAAATTGTTAGATTAAAAATTTAGCATCGAAACACGTGCAGATTTTTACTATCTAATTCGTAGCATGTATATTTCAACCAAAAAAGATCGTAGCGTGTACTTTCTTTTGCTTCTTCTCGTAATGATATTATGAATAGTGATCTCTTTCACACCATGTGAAAAAAAGCTATTAATGCCTTTAGGATTTTTGCTACTCGCTTAATATCATTATAAAGAGTTAGTGGTATTGTTTTGGATAATAAAAAAATACAGTAGTTTTATCTTGAAATGTCATCAAGCGACAGCTATACTACTTTTGTTAATTATTAAATAGTTGATATCTACTATTGACCATACAACTTATCAGCAAAATATATCGTGTAATATAAAATAGGCAAAATTTAAAACTATCATTTAGACATGACTAGCATTACAAAAAGATTCACATTTTTTTTCTCTGGTAAGCAAGAGGTCTACATTCACCCGCTTTGAATAGTCAATAAAGACACTTTTGCACTCCACCTTTTATTAAAAAAAAGCGGGAGGTTTTCTAAAAGCAGATTTTTTTTTTTGTCGGTCCTATTCTATTCTTATTCTAACGTTTACTCTCGAACTTTTGCCTTGCCTCCTTGCAGGGCATGGAAGTCGAAATCCACTTCTGAAATTACAACGTCTTTACCCCAATCTCCTTTGAGAAGGTGGGGATTCGAATTCCTCACCTCCTTCTTTCAAGTTGGAATGGTGGCCACTGGAGTAAATTAGGATAGCATATTTTACGAGGATAAAAGGACAAAAATAGGTTACGAGGCTATGCTACTTTTGTTAATTATCTAATAGTTGACATTTACTATTGACTATATAACTTATCAACAAAGTATATCATGTAGTATAAAATAAGCAAAATTTAAAACTGTCATTTAGACATAACTATCCTAGCAAAATGATTCATATCTTTTTCTACGGTAAGAGGTCCACGTTCACGCGCTTTGAGTAGTCAATACAGACACTTCTGCACCTACCATTTATTAAAAGAAAAGTGGCGGGTTTTCTAGTGGCGGATTAGAACAGCATATTCTACGAGGATTAAAGGACAACATTCATTCGGATGCCAATAAGGTTTCGAGGCAGATCCAACAAATAATAACTAAATATTGCTTCCGAAGAAAGCTAAATCTGGGGAATCAGAAGACAAATTTTTCAAACTTGGCCCCTCTACGGCCGACGCTCCAGCCACTAAATCACCAAAGATAATAATGTTTAATCTCGTATTGGTTGCTAGTCTACGTATAAACTGCTTATCTCGTCATAATTCAACAACTTTACCTTGTGTTTGCATTTTATTGGGTAAAGAGTTGAGAGATAAACAGTGTGTTTGTTTTAAAAAAATCCATAATAAAATAATATTCTCTCCGATTCATTTTTTCAAGAAAATGTGTTCCCATATAAAATTAATTTTTATAATTTTAAGCATGCATATTTTCTTTAATCATAAATAATTTTATATTAGCTAATCAATTTAGAAAACTGAAATTGTAAATATCTAGAAAACTAATTCGTGGATAATTTTTCACACAAATAAGCACACCTTATGTGAAATTCAAGGTGTTTGATGAAAGTACGAGATTAGACCTGACCATAGCCCCCGATTGATTTTGTCCGCGTGGTGGAACAAATCATATGTTGACGAACCTTTAAAAAATTATATGATAGGTTGGGAAGCTTCTAATTGCGTGCCAATTTTGGCCAAGCACAACTCTTTCTTGATTTAATCTCATTATCTATCAAGGCCTCTAAGCTAAAAAGTATAATTTGCATCTCGTAATGCCATGGAATCTAAATAACTAAAATAACCGATTTTTTTCAAGAAATTATTTTTCAACTTTCTAGTATTTTGATAACACAAAATTAGTCAATCTATGGAATGCATTTTTCATGGATTGGAAACAATAAACTTAGATTGGGGAAAAACTTCTTTTTTGATAAAAAATAAATCACTTTCCTTAAACTATCAAACAAATAATAACTAAATATTTCCTTGAAAATGATTTTCGTGAAAAATATTTTCTTTTCTCGTGAAGTCTTAGTAAAACAAACACACCCCAACACGGAAGCTATTTTTACAACAAGGGAAAGTGGACTCCGGACCCGTTTTCAGCTCCACCGGAACGCCAGATTCCCGAGATAGTAGGTCAGGCGTCCAATCAGAAATGCTGTCCTGATGTTACAAATTGTGATCTTATCTGAAAAGCCAAGCTTTGTCGCTCTCTTTGGGTCAAAACCCTAACTTCTCTCTCTTTGCTTCTAGTGCTAAGAAACCCTCCTGGCCTTCGGTCTTGTCCAAAGCTCTAGTTCCAAAGCTCTCTGTTTGCAGCCGTTGCAGAGAATCACTGGGGCTCTAATTTTGTGTTGTTTTCTCGCCCTCGACCGAGCAATTTTTTGTGCATTGAGTCATGGCGCGTCTCAGCTTCCGGAGATCCATGTCCTTCCCGAGATCCTTGCCGCTCCTTCCAAGATTCGGTCGAGGAGGAACAACGGAAGGAGACAATCTCCCCGCCTTGAATTTCGTTCCCGTTCCTGATAGACGGGATTTCATTTCCATTTCCATTCCAGACGAACTAGATTTCATTTCCAATCCAGATGGAGGAGGGACCATGGAAAGAGACAACTTTATTTCCATTCTAAGCATCGATGGAGGAGGGATAAGAGGGATAATTGCGGCAGCTATTCTCAGTTTCTTGGAAGCCAAACTTCAGGCAATTCAAAAATTACTTTTAAATAACTTCTCTCACGTTTATGTTTCAGATCTATTAAGATTGATTGTATTTGATATTACTTGTGTAGGAACTAGATGGCCCATGTGCAAGAATCGCCCATTACTTTGACACGATCGCTGGAACAAGTACTGGTGGCCTGATTACGGCGATGCTCACTTGTCCGGACGATAATGGTCAGCCTTTATACACTGCAAAAGAGATTTTGGACTTTTATTGGAAAGAAAGCCCCAAGATTTTTCCTCAACCCAGGTAATTAAGGAAATTCATCAAGTATTTTTTTTTTCCTCGGAACCGTATAGTAGATATATTATGTTGATTCTAGAAGAAATTCATTGATTGCCATGGTGATGTAATTCGTCACCTAGTTTTAATTTAGTGTGATATAATAATTATGTTGAGATCTACATACCGTATTATGGGATTGCAATTAAACTTATAAAGCTTTACAACCGAGAGTTATTTTTAATCAACACAGGAGACGTATGTGGGGACTGCGCCATTTAAAGGCAGCCATTAGGTCTTTTCGAGGTCCAAAATACGATGGAGAGCGCCTTCGCAGTGTTATAAAGAAATTGTTACGGGAAAAAAGATTGCAGGATACATTGACCAATGTTGTGATTGTGGCTTATGACACTTTGTTGAATGACATAGTCGTATTCTCGAGCCATAAGGTATTATTTTTCCAATATTTCTAAATCATGACAATAAATTATTTCCATATCTAATTTGGAGTGTTGACACCTTGCTTGTTAGATAAAGGAATTACCTAGTCGAGATGCCCTCCTCTTTGATATATGCATCGGGACTTCAGCAGCACCGGGTTACCTCCCCTCTCATTATTTTGAGACGATCGACCATTTGGGAAACATCACGAAATTTAATCTTGTAGATGGTGCCCTTGCTGCAAATAATCCGGTGCGGTCTATGATATCAAGTGATTGCCTTTCTTGAATTTAATATGTTGCTTTTGGCTTAAAGATTTATTCTTGAGATTGACTAAAGTGTCATCGCTTGAAGATTTTGCTTGCAATAAGGGAAACAGTGAGGGAAGTAACGGGAGGGACCAACGATTTGGCCGAAGCGAGAAAGCACGGTCAGTTTCTCCTATTATCGATCGGAACAGGGACCAAAAGGGAAGATGGTTACCATGCAAGCGAAACAAAAAAGTGGGGCTTTTGGGATTGGCTCTACAAAAGAGGGAACTATCCAATCTTGAATATGTTGGATGGAGGAAGCAAGGTCATGGTCGAGGAGAACCTTCCCACAGCCATCGAGACTCTTCGTGCCAAAGATCATTATTTTCGAATTCAGGTTAGATTTTTTAGCTCAAGCATAACATGCGATAGCCAAATAGTTGACCTTCTCATACAAGTTTTTTTAGTTCTCTTTGAATGAATGTGAGGGTGATTATATGTGCGTAGGATGACACTTTGTGTGGGGAATTATCTTCCATGGACAAAGCCACTAGGAAGAATTTGAATGATCTGATGGAATTCAGTATAAAATTGCTGGGAAAACCGGTTTCTAAAAGAAACCCTAATACTGGCGTTTTGGAGCCTTGTTCTAGAGAGACCAATGCTGAGGCTCTCATAAGGTAAATTCACTTCTTTCTTTTTTTTTGACACTTTGGTTTATCCTCTAAATGTGATTAATTCGATTACTCAACAATCAAGCATTGCTGTATCAGGTTTGCTAAACTGCTTTCTGAGGGAAGGAAACGTCGACTGGCACTAAATCTTGTATGATAGCCATCTTAGAAGAATTGTATCTTATTTGTCTGTGTACGCATAGACATTATTTTCATGGGCTCCCAGGGTTTTTGCGGGTAGCCATGGAAGTTTTGGAGAATCAATAACCGAGGAAAGTTATTTTGAGGTTGTGCGTTTTAGTCTCGCCCTTGAAGTTAATGTCGTGTATCGTGCTCTCTTAGCTAATCATTTTCAGCATTTATCATCTTTCATGGACTCCCAGGGTTTTTTTTTTTTGGTAATTTTCTGTATATATTTATATATAGCTGTTGCCCCATGTCACCGGGATTTTGAGCCCGAGAAGATGGCGAGGAAATGCGGGCGCCGTCTTATGATAAAGATGTGCTTATCTTCTTTTTTAATCAAGGGGTTTAGCCAAACAAGAAAATAAAATAAAAAATGAAAAGAAAAATTGAGAAGTTTGTCATCAGGACGTGTTTGTCCGCATTCTGGTACTGTGCTTGTTTGGGAATAGACGAGATCTTCTCGTAAGATCATAAAGATTTTTAAACAAAGTACCGCATAGGATCATCCTATCATCCTTCCTTTTCTGTTGGGATTCGCTATGGTACTTAGGCATGCTAATATTATTGATCGGATCGCTAGCAAATTGTAAAAATTCAAGTTGATAAATGGAGAGAGATATGGAGCACGGCACAAACAAAATATATAGCATAAAATTTGATGTGAATACTATGTTTTTTGAAAGTTCAATTCAAAATGTGAAAGAAACTTATGTATATAGAAAATTTATAAACCTCAGTGAAAATATGATTTACCACAAGTTATCAACAATTTGAAAAAACGGTAGCATGATATTTCTTTTTCTTTTTTTTTTAGGAGGATCTAATAAAGGGTTTATCATTTAAGTCCTTTTTTTTTCCTCCACATGACAGAGGAATTTGTCAAAGTAAGTCAGAGAAAAGGTAAAATCATATGTTCGTCGGAATTCGTAACGGAAGGTGTCCCGTCGCTGTCGTAGCTGTTCAACGTAAGATGAGAAGGTGCATGCATCGTCATATCATTCCACAATCAAACACTTTATTGTGATGTAGTACATCTCATGCGTGTACAAGCCACTGCATCTTTAATTCGCGAATATTCCTGGGATTTTGTTTAGAACGGTTCGGATATCTTGTACTATCGAGTCATCGACAATTGCAAAATTGAAAAAAATGGAGAAGGAGTCGAGCATTGGGTGGCCAGTTCACGATCTTTTAATAATGGAGAGCATCAGTCATCATGAGCGTGAATACCTCATAAAAGTTAGGCGCCACATTGCTTAGGTTTCTTAGATTATTGTGCAAAGCACTTGCAACAGTTGTCTTTAGTACTGGGATTTGGAAAAATTATCTTTTCTGCTTTAGGCACCGGAAAGTGGGAGGAAGCTAAATACGGCCCCCTCAGCCCACATAAATTTTGTCTTCTTGATTTGATCAGAGCTCAAGTAGCGTAACCCTATAATCTGTTAGAAGCAATCCGACGAAACCCATGAGAGAGGCCGTTCACGTA
Source organism: Eucalyptus marginata (assembly GCA_014182565.1). Lineage (NCBI taxonomy): Eukaryota > Viridiplantae > Streptophyta > Magnoliopsida > Myrtales > Myrtaceae > Eucalyptus > Eucalyptus marginata. The sequence goes on along the minus strand of CM024590.1, from coordinate 9,245,524 downwards.
TATGTACTTTCTATTTGAAAGCCAAAAACACGACTTTTAAATGAAAACACCGTAATAAAATCAACTCTTTCAAACAAAAACCAACATAACCGTATTTTTTAAAGTAAATATTTTTTTTCCTTTCCATGACAAGAAGTGAGATTTTATCTACCTCTAATTTAAAATGTTAGATTTAAATTTTAGCACCAAAACACGTGTGGATTTTTACTCTCTAATTCGTAGCATGTATATTTCGACCAAAAAACATCGTAGCATGCATGCATTTTCTTTTTTTTTTCTTCTCATAATGATATTATGAATAGTGATCTCTTTCATACCATGTGGAAAAAGCTATTAATGCCTTTAGGATTTTTGCTCCTCGCTTAATACCATTATAAAGAGTTAGTGGTATTGTTTTGGATAATAAAAAAATACAGTAGTTTTATCTTGAAATGTCATCAAGCGACAACTATACTACTGTTGTTGATTAATAAATAGTTGATATCTACCATACAACTTATCAGCAAAATATATCGTGTAATATAAAATAGCCAAAATTTAAAACTATCATTCAGACATGACTATCATAGCAAAAAGATTCACATTTTCTTTTTCTAATAAGCCAGAGGTCCGCATTCACTGGCTTTGAACAGTCAATATAGATATCTTTGCTCTCTAACATTTATTAAAAACAAGTGGCGGGTTTTCTAAAAGCAGATAAGGACAGCATATTTTATAAGGGTGAAAGGACAGAATACGTTACGAGGCTATGCTACTTTTGTTAATTATTTAATAGTTGACATCTACTATTGACTATATAACTTCTCAGCAAAATATATCAAGCGGTATAAAATAAGCAAAATTTAAAACTGTCATTTAGACATAACTATAGGAGCAAAATGATTCGCATTTTTTTCTACAGTAAAGAGGTCCACATTCATTCACTTTGAGTAGTCGATACAGACACTTCTGCACCTACCATTTATAAAAGGGAAAAAGCCACCAAAAACCCCAAACTTTGCTAAAAGTGACAAATTTACCAAAAACTTTTTTTTGTGACATGAAAAACCCCAAACTTTTCAAATTGTGACACATTTACCCCATTAAGGGCATTTTCGTCTTATTTTTCTTTTTTATTTTTATTTTTTTTTAAAAATTTTTTTTTTTCTTCTCTCTTCCCTCCACCGGCCATGGCGGAGCCCTCGCCCGATGCTGACGAGGGTGGCCCTCGCCGGACACTAGCAGAGGGAAGAAAAACAAAAAAAAAATAAAAAAGTTCAAAAAGTTTTAAAAAAGTAAAAAGCACCAAAACGCCTACATGATTTGGAGTAAACGAGTCACAAATGAAAGTTCGGGGTTTTTGTGTCGACAAATAAAAGTTTGGGATAAATGTGTCACGATTAACGATTAGCAAACTTCGTAGTTTTCAGTGCCACAAAAAAAAAAGTTTGGGGTAAATTTGTCGCTTTTGGGCGAAATTTGAGATTTTTTGGGCTTTTTTTCCTTTTATAAAAAGAAAAATGTCGGGTTTTCTGGAAGCGGATTAGGACAGCATATTCTACGAGGGTAAAAGGAGGCGGATCCGACAAAAATCCTTCTCTTGCTCCCGAAGGAAGCTAAAATCTGGGGAATCAGAAGACAGATTTTTCAAACTTGGTCCCCTCTACGACCGACGCTTCAGCGATCACATCACCAAAGATAATAATGTTTAATCACGTATCGGTTGCTAGTCTACTTATAAACTGCTTATCTCGTCATAATTCAACAACTTCACCTCGTGTTTGCATTTTATTGGGTAAAGAGTTGAGAGATAAACAGTGTAATCCATAATAAAATAATATTCTCTCCGATTCATTTTTCAAGAAAATGTGTTCTCATATAAAATTAATTTTTATAACTTTAAGCATGCATATTTTCTTTAATCATAAATAATTTTATATTGGCTGATCAATTTTAGAAAACTGAAATTGTAAATATCTAGAAAACTAATTCGTGGATAATTTTTCACACAAATAAGCACACCTTATGTGAAATTCAAGGTGTTTGATGAAAGTGCGAGATTAGACCTGACCATGGTTCCCGATTGATCGTGTCCGCGTGGTGGAACAAATCATATGTTGATGAACCTTTCAAAAATTATATGATAGGTTGTGAAGCTTCTAATTGCGTGCCAATTTTGGCCAAGCACAACTCTTTCTTGATTTAATCTCATTATCTATCCAGGCCTCTAAGCTAACAAGTAGAATTTGCATCTCGTAATGCCATGGAATCTAAATAACTAAAATAACCGAACTGAAAGTCCGTTCATTCGAAGGAAAATTATTTTTTAAGAAATTATTTTTCAACTTTCTAGTATTTTGATAATGCAAAACTAGTCAATCTATGGAATGCATTTTTCATGGATTGGAAACAATAAACTTAGATTGGGGACAACAACTTCCATTTTTGGTAAAAATGAAATCACTTTCCTTAAACCATCAAACAAATAATAACTAAATATTTCCTTGAAAATGATTTCCATGAAAAATATTTTCCTTTATCATGAAGTCCTAGTAAAACAAACACACCCGGAGACAGAAGTTTTTTCTTTTTTCCTCCTTTGATCGGAGAAGTATTATATTCATTTTTCTAAATTGAAATATCAAAGATCATAAAAGAGGTTTCATAACAAAATTTATAAAACCACAATATGGTCAGTTTTTTACCAACTTATCCCATAAATAACATATTTTACTTTCCAAAATTGAATTGGGATCTCTCTCATCCGACACCATTTAAATTTCTTTCCTTAATCACATCCATAAATATTTTTTTTTTGTCTCTCTCGACGCATTAATTTAAATCTATTCTTACATGCATATGCATTTTTTCTGCAAGATTATATAGTTATGACTTTGTAAAGCCATAAATTTATGTATTAATAAAATTTTCTAGTCCAGCTTTAAAATCTATAGTATAATGTCAAAAATCTCTTGAAAAGCTCTAGTTGCTTGTACACGTATGAAATATGTAAAATGTGTTGTATTTCGGATTAAAGAAAATTAGAAAAAGCTAAAAAAGCAATCAAATCCAAGATACAAACCAAAAAACTAGGAATCCTGAGCGTAATGTTGTTATAAGCAGAATGGCAATGCAACGAACAAAATTAGGAAAAGACTGCGGACACTTCACCTCAGTATCAAATCGCAGGGTACAAGTGAATGATTTCCCAGTGTTAGTTGCGACAGTCACATCTTGGCCAGGCCTTATCTCACTGACTTTACTGGGACGGTCTATTGTATAGCGTTCGTGCCCCGTCGATCCCAAAGCGTCCGCGTCCTCGCCTGGCTTGAAACACAGTGGAATGACCCCCATACCAGCCAGATTGCCACGGTGAATTCTCTCAAAACTCTTGGCAATCACTGCTTTTGCCTCCTGATTAGGCCCATCATGCTTAGTGACACCGAATACAAACAGGAAAAAGAATACTAGTTATTTTAAATCAAACATGACCTCACCAGGAGCGTCGGTCCCTTGGCAGCCCAATCTCGAGAGCTGCCACTTCCATACTCAGCTCCTGCGAGGATAATCATGTCTTGCCCAGCGACCTTGTACCTCTGTGAGAATACAGGCCCGTCAGAATTTGAAAGGTGCAAGCATATTAAGCAGCGATCCTTGAGACTTGATGCAATAATCAATATTCAGCCAGTCCAAGATCTGGACGTCAGTTTCAGAACCTCTTACTGAAAGGGGAATATTGACCTGACCTGATACTTGCATTTTATGATTCACGCACCGTAGTATTTGATCCATGCAAAAGCAGTTCAATTCATGAGTTTTAGGGGAATCCCTGTGAAAATATAATATAGATGAGGATGCCGAACTTAAGCAGTTCATGTCTAAGTGTACATGCCATGGAGCTGCTAAGAGATCTGGCATAATGACAACACGGAAGTGGGACCATTCATCTCAAATTTTATCACTCACCATGGCTGCATCATGCACATACAGTTTCTCTCCTGATGGGATATGAATTGTCTTCGGACCCACTTCTCCGTTCCAAGAGATACTTAGCCGCAGGGCTGTCCTTGTGGATACTTCCAGCTGGAGAGATACGATCAGTAGTTATACTGTCTCCAAAGTTCAATAGGCAATAGGCATCCTTCACTCCATGAGGACCAGGAGGATCCATGGTCATGTTCTTACAATATGGAGGTTCGTGAACGTAAGTCGAGCTCAGATCCCACGAATATAGGGTAGAGGAAGGTACAGAGAGCTGATTCCACATAGGATTTCCCCTTGTAATGGCGTCATAAGTGCTCTTGAACATGTCTGGCAACACACTAGCTTGAACAACCTACATCAGAGTAAAATGCATGTCTGTTGGTCCAACCGTAAGAGATGGAAAACACCAAAGAATCAACCCTGTGAACTCGATAGGCATCTACCTCTGCAATTTCCTCATTACTAGGCCAAATATCCTTCAAATATACTTTCTTCCCATCCTTTGATGTCCCAATAGGTTCCTTATCAAAATCAATGTCAACCTAATTGAAAAAGGAGGCAGCGAGTCCCCAGAAGCTATTTGAGTCATGAAAACTGCTTCCAATAAAGTGTGCAATTCTGAATATATCAGGTGAACAGCTTAAAAGTAAATAATAATGTGACCAAATTTAAATAAAAACCATATATTAGGGCTTTCATTTGATCATATTGCTATGCGAATGTTTGAAATGAAGGCTCCTCTTTAAGTATCCAACAAGATATAAAGACATCAGGTAAAATTCCACCAGATCATCTGCATGCATACCGTGCCTGCAAAAGCATATGCAACTACCAATGGAGGTGAAGCAAGATAGTTAGCTCTCGTCAATGGGTGAACATGACCTTCAAAATTTCGATTTCCAGAAAGGACAGCTGCAGCAATTATATCTGCCACTTAAACCAAAAAGCTAACTTTGGCTGAGCCCAAAATATCATGAAAATGATCCACTACAGATAAAAAAGCAAGCAGAATCATCAGCAGGTGGACCAAAATTATAAAGATCGACAAATAGATGGCACAATGGAAAGATCATCGGAATAACCACACACATACACACCCAATCTCAGTTTAGTGGCTAGGTACTTTGGAAAGAGAATGAAAGAATTGGTTGAGAAGCATAAGCGAGCAGAACTGTATGATTTATCTCTATGCAAAGCAAGGAAGTCATCAAAGCTCGACACATATATTAAAAGCAAGATGAACCTTGGGGACATTTTCAAGTCTTCTCTGATGCTTGTCGCATATTTGTTACCCAGCCAGATAGATCCAGATTGCATTTCCATGAGCATCTCTTTCCATAAAACCAGGAATTCTCAGATGAAACTCTCGCCCATGGAGCAACATTACTTGTTTATCTTATCTATTTCAGCTCAGAAAGGATTTTAATAGGCTATAAAGCTGAAGCTACAGGTGCCAAAAGAACTCGTGGCAAGATGGCACCACTTCATGGATACAATTCTTGCCTGCTAGAACTAGATCTTCAGGGTACTTGAAATGACTCAAGAAGCATTGCTAGAGTTTTCTTTACCTCCTCATTAGGCTACCTCTGACTCTCTGGATGATTCCGTTTATAGTCAAATGTTAATGCCCATAGACTTCGATAACTTATATATTTCAGACAAAGAGAAGAGTTTCAAGGTAAGAGGTCAATGTGAGGTTTTAATGTGCATTTTTCCCCCCATTGACCGCCTGAGTATTAAATAAAATGAAACGGGTCAGATGTACCATCGTCTGCAATTGCAGAGGCAACTGATTCATCGAGTTCTCCTGAATTTCCAAGCATGTAGTGCAACCATAACCAACTAAATGAAAGCCCTGCTGGTTCAGATACTGTTGCAAGCTGCTGCAGAAGCATATGTTGGAACGATATGTAATACGCTCAAATAGCTATTGAATTATAAGAAGATACATCTAGCACACCTCTTGAGCAGGTACTTTGTGACAACTCCAGATCCGGGTGCAAGACTTGTTTTAATCCATGGTTTAACCTGAGAAATGCTTGTTCTTGTTAATCTCTTCTGTAACTAAGTTTTTGTGCCAAATCTCAATTTGAAATGCTTAGAGTTAGGTCACCGGAAAAGTGCAAAGAGGTCAAAACATTTGAGAATCGAAAGACAACCTCCAAACCTAGTTCACATGCTTTCTTTGCAACAAGCCTGGCACCAAGCATGACACTAGGGTTTGATGTGTTTGTGCAACTGGTAATTGCTGCAATAACGACACTACCATGCTTAAGCTCTGCAGGTATTCCATGGAATGAAAATGGTACCACTCTATCTTGTGCCTCCTTTGGTACAGCAAATCCCTGATATAATTTAAAGTGAGAAATAAATATGCAAAAGTTGCATGAATCAACATTGTGATGCCCCAAATGGTTTAGGATGGTTAAAATTTCAGATTAAAATGTAGCTAATATATATATCAGACGAAATATCATCCATATAGAATTTGCATTTGGAGGCAATCAACTAGCTTCCAGAATAAATAAAATCTAAAAAGCTGAACAAACTTAAAGTAATACACATAAAAAATACCTCCATACAAGGAGAATTATCATCATGGGAAGCTATTAAGCTAAAGAAAACTTAGAAAACTAGGATCGTCCCATAATGGTGAAGCAAATTTCACAGAACAATTACCTTGAAGCCAACTTGGTTGTCAAGCCAAGCGTGCCAATCAGCCTTCATATCTTTCAAAGGAACTCGGTCATGAGGCCTTCGTGAAGATATAAAGAAAATCGTCATTGGGAACAGCAAATGATTAACGTGCGATAAGATAAATATCATTTGTTACCTTTTTGGCCCTGCAACTGAAGGTTCAACGTCTGCCAGGTCCAATTGAAGATAAGATGTATATGCTCTTTCTTGTTGAGGCTGGAACATCAAAATACTAAGCAGATGGGGTACATCCGCACCTTTAGATCACCTTTATTCAACAAAAGGAAAGGACAAGAATTACCTCATTATAGTCAACAAACATCTTGTTTGCACGCAAATATGCCTCTATCATGGACACCTACGACAAAACAAAAATTACATGGCAAGACAGGTTTATCTTCCACAGAAAGCAGGCACTAAATTTGTAACATAAATCTATCAAATCAGCTCACTGTTTCATCACTCCGTCCTGTCAACCTCAGGTACTGCAATGTAAGATGATCCACAGGGAAGAAACCCATTGTTGCCCCATACTCAGGAGACATGTTAGCAATCGTGACCCTGTCAGCTAGTGATAACTGAGCTATTCCTTCACCTAAATTAAATATGGGGCATACAAATGGTGTGAAAGAAATGAAAATATGGTGTGAAAATTCAATTTCCAGGGTTTCCTTTTCAATAACCCACCATAAAACTCAACAAACTTCCCGACCACACAACGCTTTCTGAGCATCTGGGTTACAGTTAAAACTAAGTCAGTGACAGTGACACCGTCACGCAACTGTCCTGTCAATTTGAACCCAACAACGCCAGGCAGTATTATGCTCATGGGCTGTCAAATACAAAGGATATTGGATCAGAGGAAGCAAAAGTTATTTCTAATCATATAGCAGATAATGCTTTCTCTTTGTCCCTACAGGAGTAGTATGTGCTAATGAAGGCACTTAGGACATTGACAAATTCCAAGTGAGACAGGTCCTATTTCTTGAAGCTTCTATAATAGGACCTTAACAGGAATAGAGAGGAATTTCTCCGAACTGGATTAACTGCACACACGTAAATTGAGTAACATAAGGTGTCTGGCCATCCTCCTCAAAGATCATTATATTTATAACTGCATTTCACACTCAACATTGATAAGCGTGCCATAGAGCTCATATCTTATTGAGACTTCAAAAGAAAATATTGATACTCTTGTTCTAGCAAATCTGCTAGCATACATCAGTCAAGATGGAACAACGGTGGGGATAAGGGGGTGGGGCACAGAGAAGAAGCAGAAATGCTGAAGTCTACCTGTCCAAGCATAGCTGCCTCTGCTTCAATTCCTCCCATTCCCCAACCTGCTACTCCTAACCCATCAATCATAGTTGTATGGGAATCTGTACCTACCATACTATCAGGGTACAGAATGCCATCAGTGTTAAAAACAACCCTCCCAAGATATTCCAGATTAACCTGAAAATTTTATCAAGGAAACACCATTTCCGCAAACCAAAATGATTAATGTGTTGACCATATTTTTATCCGCACCCGGGGGGAGGAGGAGAGAGAGAGAGAGAGAGAGAGAGAGAGAGAGAGAGAGAGTCTCAAATTAAGTTTTGTCCGTGGGCTGCTGAGACATCCTCACCTGGTGGACTACCCCAGAACCAGGCGGCACGACAAGCATGTTATGGAAAGCAGTGGAACCCCACTTGAGGAAAGCAAATCTCTCTTTGTTTCTGTGAAACTCCAGTTCCATGTTAGCCTGCAAAGCATTCTCATTTCTGGCTACATCAACCTGAACAGAATGATCGACGACCAGGTCCACTGGAACCTGCGGGTGTGAGATATTGTAAGTTATCAGCCCAATTATCGAATCCTCAATGAAACAAAAGAAAGAAAAGAAAAACACTACAGGGAATTTTAAAGCAAACATTCAAATGTAACTATTCATGCTGGGATGCCATTAGTTTTCTGGAGATCTTGACTCCCTGTGATCTGCCATGTAGTTGTCGCTCTTATGAGAAACAGTGCAACCGCAAACTCCTATAAATTTTGTTCAGTGGAATAACGAATGTTTGACTTCAGAGTAGCAACAAAAAATAACTGAGGCCGTGACTCAGCAATAGTAAGCGAAATAGTGCAACTGCAAACTCCTATAAGCTTTTGTTCAGTCTAAAAACGAAAACTAAGGCGGTGACTCAGCAATAGTGAGCGTTCTTGTGCAAATAGCTTGAACTCTTGTTTTCTCAGGTTTTGGTAGATGTGAGAAATGGTACATCTTGGGATCACCCAGTGGAAAAAATAGTAACTGGAACTTGGAAAATAACAAAAAATTCACAAATCAACTTGTTCAAAAGTCACCAACCAACGGATTGATCTTCTCAGGATCACTGCCAAGATCCTTCATGGCATCCCGCATGCAAGCAAGGTCAACCGCCGCCGGTACTCCTGTAAAATCCTGTTCAGCAACTCAGAAGCCTTAAAATGTGTAAGGCAAAACCCAAAAAGCAAGCTATTATCATCATATAATTAATTTTTAACCTGCTACAGGACGCGAGTGGGCTTGAAGGGAATTTCAACTTGCTTAGGTGATGTGTTCTCCCAGTCAATGATCTTTTCAACATCATCCTTGGTGACTAGGAAGTTGTCGCAATTACGTATAGCAGATTCCAAAAGTATCCTTATAGAGTAGGGCAGCCTCTCTGCATTGTCCAGGAATGACGGCAACCACTTCATTGGATCCAGGCAAGAATCACACTAAATAAATTAAAAATTTAACAATCACCTTACACGTTAGATTAAAATTCAAAAATTATATTTACGTAGTCACCCCGTTTGTTCACGAGAGATTTGACTAACAATCCAATGAACCTCGCGATACCTCCACCAGAAATGCTCGCACGAGAGATTATAGTACGTCAAAATGTTCGTCTATATTCTTAAACCAAGAAGACAACGTTCTATTCGTCCTTATAGTCATTGAATTTTAATCTAACATGTAAGGTAATTGTTAAACTTTTAATTTATTTAGTGTGATTTTTAAACTTTTATTTAATATGTAATGTTGTCATCGAACTTGTAATTTGTTTAATATAGTCTATAAACCTTTTATATATGTTTAATCTATTTATTAAATTATGTGAAAATATTCGATATTATTCTTGAACTTCGACTAATGGAGGACAATCAAGATGAATGAAATCAAAGGCCAATCTTGATGCCATTCCATTCTTGATTTGATGAACTTTGCTGAGGGTGTTGCTTGAATGGATTGCATGATTTGAATGTGGACCGACATAGTGAGTGGCGATCGATGGCGGCATCCTTGGAGGAGGTGGTCAATTGGAGCCAAATGGTGGTAGTCGACCGATATCCACGCCGGTCTTAATAATCTTGTAATAGCTTTAGTCTAGTTAATTAGGAAACTTAGGTTCTAATTAGCTTATGCTATAGTTAATGAAAACAATTTATATTTAGCTTCACATTTAAATAAACGGTTAGGGTAGTTTAGTCTAGCATCACCTTTTATGAAAATGATTAGAATTGGAATCATCTGTTAGGTTCATGTCTCGAGGCTTCACAATAAGGTCATGTAATATTCTTTCCCTAACATTGCATCGAGTTTTCTTTTTTTGCATTTAGATAGCCACTTTCAATAACTTGAGTGTTTACATTTCCACATCGTCTTTCAATATATTGATTGTTAATTTATTTTTCTAAACTATTTTAGGATTAATCTAGATATTAACGAAAAGAAACCCTAAAAAACATTTGCATGTCAAACTTGGAAATGGTTTTAATACCTTTAGGATTAATCGGTAATCAAGATTGCATGATTACTTAGGTAAATGACCAACCAGTTAGTGGTACTGAAAAAGGCATTAATAGACATTAATATAAGCAAGTTCTCGAACTTAAAATAGTTGGCTATGCAGGAGGCGAGGGATCCTCTTAGCCTCACTTGATTTCTAACCTACCCTAATAGATTAGTGTTGACTCCTATCTCACTTAGAAATACTTAGAATGTTAAAAACTTTAAAAAGGAAAATCCAGCGTACTGCTAGGTATAGGCTTGAGAGAGGTCATGAGTTAATTCATTGATCGATTAACTCGCCTTTTAGGCAATACTCATAAACCTATTATCGTGTTTTCCCCAATTGTCGTAGAAAAATGGTTCGCAACAATGACAAGGTATTATCGTTACATAAATACTTTCCTTAACACCACAGTGGTGTGCTTGGGACCAGTGAAGCAAAATTTGCATCATTCGATTTGGGTCACAACCTATAAAAACTCCTCATAAAATGGGATTAGAGAGGAATTTTTTGAAATAAGTGTAATGGAAGTCCTAAAATTTATCATAAAAGTATAATTAAGTTTGAAAACTTTTAAAAAAAGTAAAATTATCAAATTGATATGATTAGATCCTTCTATTAAATTCATCCAATTTAACTAACCGAAAAATGCTAATGTGGCTTTTTATATTTTATTCTTTCTCCTATGCGGCAACTTATGTGGGATTAAACTTAACTAAAGCATTAAAATCAGGTCATTTTGATCTGAATCCTAATTTTTGCAACAAATATTAATTAAATTAGGTTAAAATATCCAATAGTTTTTCCCCAAAAAAAGACAAACTAAAAAAGGCTAAATTTTTTTTAAAGAAAAACACAGAGAAAAAAACAAACAAACAAACAAACTTCCACGGAAGAAGGGCTAGGCGGCCTGTCCTTTTTTTTTTTTTTTGGGAGGGGGAAAAATTTTTAATTTTTAATTTTAATCTAATTTAGCTTCTTCTTTTTTTCTAAATCTAACCTAACTCAAATTTAGCTTAAAAAAAAGATTTGATCAAAACTACGTCGTTTTAGTGCTTTAAAGTAGGATAGAGAAATTAATTTTTTTTACGGCATGTTAGCTTTTTTTGTTAATTAAATTAGACAAAGTTAATAGAATAACTTCATCACACAAATTTGGCAATTTTTTTTGAATTGGTTGCACTTTTTGAAAACTTGTGACTCAATTGCAATTTAACAACAAGTTTTAGGACTTCTATTAGACAACTATGCCAACCGCGAGATAAATATCCTGAACTTTATTTACATAAATAATCCAAACCCTTGAACTTATATACCATTGTGACAAATATACTCCGGATAGAATTGAAATGGAGAGTAAAGTTTGGATTTTTTTTTTGTGACAAAAAAAGTTGAGAATATTTATGTTCCCGTCAGTAAATTTAGGGTTATGGATGGTACAAAAAAGTGCTTGGGGGTATTTGTGCGGTATTTGCTTCTTCTTCTTCTTTTTAAAAAAGAGAATATACACAATGAACAAAGAGGAAAAAGAGCTCTCGATATCCTTAGGCTATGTCTAGTAATATGGATTTACGTCAAGATAGGATAACAAATTATCCATTCCGATGTTTGGTTACATCATTTAGACCGGATAAACCTAGATAAATCTAGATAAAATACCGGATAAAAAATCCAGGGTAGAGGGTGGGATAAGCCCTTTTCTAGGACGCCCCCTCGAGCCCATCACCCCTTACAACCTCTCCATCTTCACTGTCAATTCTCTCCTAGGCTTCGACCCCATGACATTCAACGGTCTATTCTCGCTTATCACCAGGTCTATTTAGTCATGTACCGTTTGTACCATATTTTTCAAACGAATGGAATTCAGTTTCCCGAGAGATTTAAAGAGGGAATAGCGAATCAAGCACAGGAGACAGAGAGAAGCGGTGATTAGAATATGAGCCGTAGCGCTTGCAATAGTAAAGAAAGAGATGAGGGTCGGTACAATCAAGAGCGGCGTCTTCGCTCAAACACAGAACCTCCTCAATTCAGTTCTCAGATTTTCAAAAAGCTACAACTCGGACTCCAAGGAGAAAGCCAATCGCAACCGATTTGGGTCAAGTCCGATTTGCTTGATTTGTCCGTCCTCATCATCGGAGGAAACGGTTTTCATGCTCTTCCCTAATAACATTTTCAAAGATTTTCAATCCTATCATAAATTATACCGAGCATTTATGATGGGATTTTCTTCTATCTAAAGGATATTTGGAGAATTTCAAATCTCACCGTATCATATCCTATCCCAATTTAAATTCGAACGACCAAACGTGGCATTAGAGATTATATCTCGTTACTCAATTTTTCCTCCCTTGCCTCTCACCGCTCGCCGCTCGGCCTCAAGCTCTCACGTCCCTCTCTCGCGCTCGACGCTCAGTCCCTGTGATTGTCTCCCTCACTCGTTGCTGTCGTCACGCAAGGAAGTCCCCGTTCGTTGCATACGAACACCAGGTAAATTTCTTATTTTGGTTTATCTTTCCTTATGTTTCGGTGAGGCCGATCGTGGTGTCGTGGATCTGGAATATGAGTATGAGTTTGAGGCTGTGCGGGTTGATCGCAGGCAAAAAGAGGGAAGGTGTATTTCATCTATCGAGTGGACGCTGAATTGGTTCCTTGCTTTGCTCATTGGAATTGGTAAGCTGTGATCTGCGCACTTTGCAAGTCTATTGGTAGTCTGGAGATTAGGGCTGTTTTTCTTTTGCTTATGTTGTGTTTGAATTTAACTTAGGTTGTGTTAGAATTTCAAGCTTAGTTCAGGTGGCAGGCGCAAACTGGACCAGTTTTAATTAGTTTGCAGACTGGGTAGTGCACGATGCATTACAAGAGACAAATAAATGAAAAATAAAAATACAGCCGGTCCCAGTCCAACGCAGGAACAGATCACCCCAGATTTTCTTTGTTTTTGTAATGTGTGCTTGAGGTGTTTACTGGCATTCGCCAAGGAATGGCAGAAACTCAATACTGCTAGTATCGACATCTGCAAATTTATGTTCGTGGAGTTCTCCATTATATTTCGTTTTTCTCATGTCTATGTTCTGTGCTCCACTTTTACGCCCGGCAGCAAAGGGCGCTAGTCCAGTGGTCGATGGAGATGGTCGCCGGTGCAGCAATATAAATCTACTTATTTTTCGGGCGAAGTTACTCATATTCTGATGTTCACGCCAAGATTTGTGTGCACTTAATTTGCGTAATGATGAAACATCGAGCCACTAGGGGTTGCCCTAGGGCCAACCATTCCCATATGGGAATAGGAAGGTGGGGATCCCCACCTCTAGGATCGGGGGTTTATGGGTATATTCTCAGTTTCTGTAAATGGAAACTCTTTAATTATACCCCAAAAAAAGGACTGAGAGAGTATAATAAGAAATAATATAAAATGTTGGAAAATGAAGGCGGTAGGAAGATAGGAGATGAATTGGTTGGGTTTCGTTTAGTTGGTGTTCATATAGTTTGGGAAATTATGCTAGTGCAAGTTACATGGAACTTTTATAACGCGATTAATGAGACATTTTATGTACGGTTAGATCTATATTGGAACAGTTTGATCTTTTGTGTTGCGGAATCTTTGTACATTTGAGCATGATTACATGTATATTCATGAAAGTAAAAAGCATTATTTGATTCATTTTCTATATATCTCCTGTTAAAATGCCTCAAATTCTCGTTCACTGCTTGAACTTTTATTATATGTTCTGAGGTGATTAATTAATTGAGTCGAGATTGATCAAGTGAACGAGGTAACTAAGTCAAAGCTTGAACAACAGTGAGGTCAGTGTAGGGATTGAGCGCAATCGCTGAAGCATGAAAGTCTACGTCCAACTTAATCAAATTTTAATTTCATCTTATTTATGTCCAATTGAACCTGCCACGTATAAAATATGGGAAAGTTGTTGTCAATTAGGAAGCTATATATTTCTTTTTTCTTTGGGGGAAGCGGAAAATTTCATGGGTAAAATACATCAAATTAGGAAACTATATATTCACAATTGTGGCTACGGATTTGGTGTATGCATCTCAGTACTTTATATTCACTGCCGCCCAAAGCAACATTTACACTTTAGCCAGATACTGCCTAGTCAACAGGTGCGCTGGTAACTATCCTAATTTCTTCTTGATGTTATTTTCTGCTTGGAAAGGTCTAATATTTTTCAGATTCAAATATTTGCTTTCCTGTTCAGTTGGAGCAACCGTTCATGTTATATATACATGATGCACTGTCTTATTGCTAAGTTCGAACAATTACTTTTGCTTTCTTCTGTGTTGTTTTCTCACCCTTGAATAATTAAGAAGAATCGATCAATGGAAGGGGACCAGAATCTCATCTCCATTCTGAGCATTGATGGAGGAGGGATTAGAGGAATAATTCTGGCAGTTATTCTCAATTTCTTGGAGTCCGAACTTCAGGCAAGTCAAGAGTGACTTTCTACTTGAATAAAATCTCTTTTTTCACAGACTTTATGTTCAGATTCATGGTCGTTAAGATTTGAGTACATTTGATCACTACTCTTGTAGAAACTCGATGGCCCAGAGGCAAGAATCGCTCACTACTTCCACACTATCAGCGGAACAAGCACCGGCGGTTTGATAACGGCAATGCTCACTTGCCCAGACGAAGCAGGCTGCCCCTTATTCACCACAAAAGAAATCATTGAATTTTATCTGAATGAATTTCCTAGAATTTTCCATCCACCCAGGTAATTAATGAAATTGTTGGTCTTTTTCTTTTTTTCATGACTATTCCAATTGAAATGTACAATTGAGATATTATGTTGTATACAATTACTGATAGCCTAGTTGATGTACTACTTCTAGAGGTAACTATGTCGATTTTAGGTATTTTATTCTAATTAAATTAGAGTTCTAACTTTATCAACACAGAAGTCACTTTTGGAAGCTGCCGTATTTGGAGAGGGTGTATACATTTTTATGGGGTCCAAAATATGATGGAGAATACCTGCATAATGTTGTCAGTAAATTGCTTGGGGAAAGGAGATTGCACGACACGTTGACCAACGTAGTGATTGTGGATTACGATACTATATTGAATCACCTAGTCATATTCTCAAGCTATGAGGTATTTCATTCTTCTGTTTTCAAATATGTTTTCGATATTTTCAAATCATGATAATCATTTGTTTCCATTTAACATGGATTGTTGGGATCTTGTTCGTTAGATGAAAAAATCACCAAGACTAGATGCCCCCCTTTCCGATATATGCATCGGGGCCATGGCGACACCGGGTTACCTGCCCTCCCACTATTTCAAGACAATTGACCATTTGGGAAATATCACAAAATTCAACCTCTGTGGAATTGTCGCAAATAATTCGGTACATTTATAACATCTAGTGATTGCATTACGTTTGGCTTTTAAGATCTATTCCTTTGAGACTTAATATTGTCTTTGCTTGAAGAGTGGGATTGCAATAGGGAAACAATACGCGAAGTGACAGGAGGGATTGACAGTTTGGTTGAAGCGAGAAAGCATGGCCAGTTTCTCCTTTTATCGATCGGGACAAGGATCAGAGACACAAGGATCAGAGACACGCTCGATAAGAGCATTCTCTTTCTCATCAAGACTCTTGACGCCAAAGATTATTACCTTCAGATTCAGGTTTTGGCTCAAACATTTACTAAGTTATGTTCTTAGATTGCAATAGCCAAATAGTTGACTCTTTCTATTTGAATTTCATGTGTTCAGGATGATATTTTGTGTGGGGACCTGTCTTCCATAGGCAAAGCCACCAAGGAGAATTTGTTGGATCTAGTGAAAGTTGGTGAAGATTTGTTGCAAAAACCGGTTTTAAGACAGACCGAAAAAGTGACAGGCCGTATTCTAAAGAGACCTATGCCGAGGTTCTTGTAAGGTAAATTCACGTTCTTGTTTTTTCTTACCCTCTGGGCTTATCCGCCAATTGCAATTTCAGGCTGTGTGGTTGCAGGTTCGCGAAACTGCTTTCTTGGAAAAAAAGGGAAGGTCGATTGTCACCGAATTTCATGGAAGGGCTGAGCCAATGCAAGAAGGGGAAGAGGCATGTCAATCTTTCAGGAATACCGACCAAAAAAAAAAATCTTTCAGGAATACCGACCAAAAAAAAAAATCTTTCAGGAACATCCATGGGAGAGCTGAGCCGATCCAAGAAAGGGAAGGGGCCTGTCGACATCTCTGAAATGCCCAGGCGCCCGTCATGCGCGAAATGTAGTACTGAACATCATACGATACGTTGAAAACCATGTCTCTTGCATAGTTTGCATAGCAGAGTTGGCTGTTACTGTTCATAGATTAACAAATTCTTGTGTTATTAGTATGCGCTGCCGACGTATATAGGTTTTTTGCATCAAGTTCAGTGACTGCACAGGAATCTATGGACACAGCGGCACAGTGTCTCCCAAGTCCCTTCGTCATCACTTCATTCTCCTTCCAGCCTCTCTGAATAGGTCGGAAAGGAGCAAACTGAAAGAGCTGCCACTACAATCAATCTCATGTTATGAGGCTCACACTACATGTCGGAATCTGAGTAGACAGGCCAAAGAGAGCTGCCGCATCATGGGTCAAGATTGTCGCAACAATTACAAAAAATTCATCCGGTTACACTTCCCCTAAATCTCACAAACGAGATTCATCAATAAAGTTTGTTTTCAATCCTTGCATTCCACGGTAGTGCAGCGACATGATATTTTGAACGAATGCCAGAAAATCTGCAACATAAAGACAGCTGGTCACCTCAAAGGTATATGACATTGAGTTTTGAAGAGTAGACGAATCCTATAATTTCTAGTATAAACTGTTCAAACACGAATCTATTTTGCATCGAGCTATCGCAGTTAATGAGTTCAAGCGCAATTCCCGTCGCGTGCCATGGTGAAAGTGAGACTACCCGCGAGCGTGTGTTTAGATAATCACTCTTGGTCCTTTGTGACAAGTCTCTTATTATGCTTTTCAGCTTTTGGAGATACATGTACTTCTCATTGCATCCGCGACTTACAAAACATAGATTCAGCAGTCCAGCTAAAACTATGATATCGTGCACAATTGTAGTCTTGACCACGGAGGAATAGCTGAAGGCTGGGAGACCGGCAACCGGCAAAGCAAGAAGAGAGGGGAAAAAAAAAAATTCCAAAAATTATTTAAAAATAATAAATTTTGTTCACGTTAAGGCCAACCATATCCATAGGATAGGATGGTTGGTGTTCACGATAGCTTGAGTTCCACCCCAAATTGGTTGGATAGACTCAATTGGCAAAAGATGAAAAGTTTATGATTCAATTGGTAAAATTAAAATATTTAAGACTGAATTGGTAAAAGTACAATGAATTTAAGATTTTTTGGACAATTTTCTCTTAAAATTGCGAATGTGAACATATTTTCCAAGCACAAGTGTCCAAAAATAGCATCTTCTACATGGTGGATGGATTGCTGGATAAATCTCGACATGTTTCCTCGTGGATAGAATAATTAGCGATGTCCCAACGCAGGTGGTCCAAGCACCTTACGCCTCATCTCTCCTTATCATGCGTCGACTAGAATGACCCTTGTATATTAATATTATGGAGGAACCTTGTGTGTGTACCTTGTTCTACATTTAATCAGCATACTGTATTTAGGGCAGGGTTGAAGAACATTGAATGCATTTGTTGTTTGAAGTCTTGAATGTTAGGTGCACTTGTCGCTCTTCTCCGAAGATGGATCTGTAGTTAGAGATTGGGATTAATTGCTCCTTGCATGTCAAGTGGCATAAACAAGATGGCAGAATTGATCTGTTGCTAAACATATGCATACTTTCGAGGAGACAGAGGAAGAGAATTTGTAATACAATTAGTTGAGAGTTACTACCAAAGAACTGTCTTGAGCGACATTAACAGTGTTTCCCTTCGTTTGTCACCTCAATTTTTATAATTAGTCCTCAACAATATTGTTATTAGTATACTGCTTTTACTGCTCTAAAATGGTACTTACTTAGCTTTAACTTCTGCCCTGATGCTTGATACATAGTGTGACTTTTAGAGCCCAGCTTCTTGGGTTTGACCCAGCATATAAGCCTCCCAACAGGAAATGAACCGAAGTTGATTTGCAGAGGGTGCCCAGGGAGTGTGACTACACGGCATGCTGTTGTTTGGGCCTATTGAAACCGAAGCTGCACCATGTAGATGGTGATTCATGGGAGGAACTTGATGCCACGGAGATCATAGATGGTGCACTTACGTTGCGTTGGCTTGTGTGGGTATGGATTTAGACCCGGGAACATTTCTGCACCTCCATGTAGCCCAACATCTGAATTATCGATGCCTAGGCTAGCATTTCTCAAAAGAAACAATTGGTTAACCCTGAAACATGCGTAGAATGTGAGGCAATATCAATGGCGTATGGACAAAAGAGTTGATGGCAATGGATATGAGGGCAAAGGCGCTTGCTCTGGCCACCAAATTGAGCAAATTGCTGCATAATAGGCACTAGTGTCCTTAGATAATTGGGGCCAACACCTCGGAGAGTGCTTTCGTTGGGTGACCATGCTTTTTTCTGGTGTTTGTGTTTTATAATGTCTGTAGCAAATGGCCTTGCTTCAACGAGGTTCAGCTAGGGTGCGTGTTAAGCATTCTTGTGAGCTTAGCATTTGGGCCGTCATAAATATGTAATTATTAGTTTTGATCATATAATATCTGTATCCCGAGGTGAGGAGAGGAACCGACAGACATTTCATAGCGTGCGGAATAGCGTAAGAAGTGTCCAACTGGATAGCAGAGAGCCGGGCTTGAGCAGGAGCATGCCTTTTTAGGTCTGTAAGTTGTTCTTTATGCATTTGAATCCTGTAGTAGTGCAACTCCTCAAGTCCGGAATACCAGTCCCAATAGCAAATTGGCTAAAATAAAAAAGGAAATAGTAATTGACAATGATAGGGGGCAAGCGGGTTATCGGGTTGGATTGGACGGAGTGGTTGCTTCCCCAAGAATGAACCTGTGTCGGGCTTAAATTGAAATAGCATTCCGTTGACGCCAATAGGCTTCAAATATTCAGTTGAAGTTGACTAGGCTTGAAGCCTGGCAAGTACATGAAAGATTTTTTTTTTCAAAAGGAAAATTTCATTCATTTGTCATAATCAAATATGAAAAGAGTATAGAAAATTTCCAAGAAAAATAAATCTAAAAAGAGTTACGAAACAAAAATAAAACTAAGGAAACAGAAGAGTACAACTTACAACTGTAAGCACACTTTCATTTTAAAAGAGTTTATCTATCACAACGTCAAAAGACATTCCACGGTCGATTACCGGAACCGTGATGGGCACATGCCAAGATCTTTACTTCCATAAGCTATGGCTTGTAGTGCATGCTTAGGTTTGATGTCTTAAATAATTTCTCCATATGGAAACAACAATGCCAACATGTTGAACCACCACGGATCGGCGTCTCTAAGAAACTCCCAAATTTAGAATTAGATGGAGCGATAAAAGCTCCCAAATTTTAAAAATACACCTAAATTAGGAGAGGAGAACTTACTCCAAATCTCGAAAAGTCATAGAACCACATCTCAAGCAACTGTTAAATGGATCGTGACGATGTTCTCACAAATTTTTAACTACAAGCATATTTATTTACTAAGATGAGTGAAGAATAGCAACAACAATGAGCAAAAGAAGACGCCAAACAAGGCAAAAAAAAAAAAAAGACTCAAATTAGATCGAGACAAAAAAATCAAGGTCTAGAAAAGAAAAGCATAGCAAAGCAAGCTCTCAACTTCAATTTATGAAGTTGAGAACTGCATGTGAGATTTCTTTGAAGGAGGATTTTTGGAAGAGATAGGGTTATTAATAGAGAGATTATGGTTTTGTTATAAAGTTAGAAATGCCGACAGATTTACTAGGCCTAAATGGGCCATTTGGGTCAGACTTTAGGCTTATGTTGATTGGGCCAAACTTTGTGGGCCTATTTTTGGGCTAGACATTAGGCCTTGATAATAGGACAAGTTTGGACCGATTGAAAGGTTTGGATAATAGGCCGAACTTTGGGCCTATTGAGAGAAAATAATGGGTCAATTTTGGGCCGGACATTGGGCTGGCCTAGATAGTGTCCCAATTTGGTCTGAGACTTTAGGCCGCATTTTGAGAATGTTGGCCTAGAAAATGGGTTGGACTTTGGCTTCTAGGCCTGTTGACGCCTGATTTTATTGATTCGGTGAGTCGTCCATTCTTATAGAATATAAAAAAGGATAAATAAAGTAATAATTGTATATATTATGATTTATGGGCACGTTTGAGTCATAGTTAAGATAGAAATTTTTTTCAGTTGTAATGTTGGCTCTTATTTAATTATTAGAATTACAAGATCGTTGGCTCATTTAGCTACGTGTTATTTGGTTTGGGTATTCCCACTATCTCTTCTATGAATTTTTAGACTAATATTTTCAAGTAGTAATTGTACA